>CM062290.1:463902349-464627349 GCA_031216915.1 Pictodentalium vernedei
ATTGGTATTTGAGGTAATATATATCTGCACAATGGACAATCGTGACCGCATCATGGAAGTCCAGCCAATTGTTCATGCCTATGTTGCCCACTTTAGATGCATTGGTGACCGGGTCCTATTTTACCAGTAAAACAGAGCCTGATTACAACCGAAAACAAGCCCTGCTTCTCTTCTCGGGATTCCCACTGAGATAATTACATGTTTCGAAATGTTTATTACATGTAAAGTGACCACTTGGAGCTAATATGTACAGTTAAAACTAAAAGTCCCGTCACGAAATGCGCACAAATAGCACGTTGATATGCACGTTAATGTACGCGTTATGGCCCAAGTAAAGCTATCAAATTCTGTACACATGGCCTGTGCACAAGCAATGTTTCAGCCAATGGACCTCCGGATAACCCGGAGGTCCATTGGCAGAAACATTGCATGTGTTTGCTATGAGTAACCAGGAGAACCTGCCGTGATTTGGATGCCATTCGATATGGCAATTGCGCGCAATTAAGCCTAGATAAGCGCACTATTCATGACAGGACTTCTAGTTTTAGCTGTAGTTGAACAAATATGACGCGACGTTTCCAATCTTTTGACAAAAGTCCAACTGCAAAAAATCACCAACACAACATAAACAGTTCATCTGACACATTTTGTAATGTGGCAATTCGGCCCCTATCATACACAAAACAAAACGACAACTAAGGAATTTTTTTCTGTCCATTTCAAGTTACTACAGTTAAAACTAGAAGTCTTGTCATGAACTGTGCGCTTATCTAGACTTAACTGTGCGTTGGAATTGCGTGGAATTGCGCGCAATTGCCATATCGAATGGCATCCAAAGCACGACAGGTTCTCCTTCGTTACTCATAGCAAACACAGGCTATGCTTCTGCCAATGGACCTACGGGTTACCCGGAGGGCCATTGGCTGAAACATTGCTTGTGCACAGACCATATATATACAAAATTTGATAGCCTTACTATGGTCACAACGCGTAGATTTACGCGTAGATTAACGCGCAGATCGACGTGCTATTTGTGCTCATTTCATGAAAGGACTTCTAATTTTAACTGTAAACAGTTTATCAGACACATTTTGTAATGTGGCAATTCGCCCCCCTCCCCCACCTATACCAGTTACCATAGAAAGATACATGCTGATACCATATCGCTGAGTCTATAAATCACCATACAACGCCCCATGCGGATACATCTTACGCTATGTTACGGATTTTACTATTGTTCACTAAAGCTACATTGGGGATACCACTATCCATACATGCGGATAACACTAACGATACACGCGGATAACACTAACGATACATGCGGATACCACTAACGATACATACGGATACCACTAACGATACATGCGGATACCACTAACGATACATGCGTATACCACTAACTGTACATGCGGATATCACTAAGGACACATGCGGATACCACTAACGATACATATGTACACCACTAACTACACGTGCGGATACCACTAACTATACATGCGGATACCACTAACGATACATGCGGATAACACTAACGAAAAATCCGGATAACACTAAGGATACATGCGGATAACACTACAGATACATGCATATACCACTAACTATATATCGCCCGGTTCTACTAATCATCGTACAACAATACATGCGATACAAATCACCCGGTTCTACTAATCATCGTACAAAAATACATGCGATACACATCACTGGTTCTACTAATCATCGTACAACAATACATGCGATACACATCACTGGTTCTACTAATCATCATACAACAATACATGCGATACACATCACATGTTCTACTAATCATCGTACAACAATACATGCGATACACATCACATGTTCTACTAATCATCGTACAACAATACATGCGATACACATCACAGGTTCTACTAATCATCGTACAACAATACATGCGATACACATCACTGGTTCTACTAATCATCGTACAACAATACATGCGATACACATCACTGGTTCTACTAATCATCGTACAACAATACATGCGATACACATCACTGGTTCTACTAATCATCGTACAACAATACATGTGATACACATCACTGGTTCTACTAATCATCGTACAACAATACATGCGATACACATCGCCCGGTTCTACTAATCATCGTACAACAATACATGCGATACACATCACTGGTTCTACTAATCATCGTACAACAATACATGCGATACACATCACTGGTTCTACTAATCATCGTACAACAATACATGCGATACACATCGCCCGGTTCTACTAATCATCGTACAACAATACATGCGATACACATCACTGGTTCTACTAATCATCGTACAACAATACATGCGATACACATCACTGGTTCTACTAATCATCGTACAACAATACATGCGATACACATCGCCCGGTTCTACTAATCATCGTACAACAATACATGCGATACACATCACTGGTTCTACTAATCACCGTACAACAATACATGTGATACACATCACTGGTTCTACTAATCACCGTACAACAATACATGCGATACACATCACTGGTTCTACTAATCACCGTACAACAATACATGTGATACACATCACTGGTTCTACTAATCACCGTACAACAATACATGCGATACACATCACTGGTTCTACTAATCATCGTACAACAATACATGCGATACACATCACCCGGTTCTACTAATCATCGTACAACAATACATGCGATACACATCACTGGTTCTACTAATCATCGTACAACAATACATGCGATACAAATCACCCGGTTCTACTAATCATCGTACAACAATACATGCGATACACATCACTGGTTCTACTAATCATCGTACAACAATACATGCGATACACATCACTGGTTCTACTAATCATCGTACAACAATACATGCGATACACATCACCCGGTTCTACTAATCATCGTACAACAATACATGCGATACACATCACATGTTCTACTAATCATCGTACAACAATACATGCGATACACATCACATGTTCTACTAATCATCGTACAACAATACATGCGATACACATCACATGTTCTACTAATCATCGTACAACAATACATGCGGATACCACAGCACGGAGTCTACAAAACACCACACAGCGATATAATGCTGACACTACATAACGGAGTCTACAAAACATAATACAGTGATATAATGCTGATACTACATAACGAAGTCTACAAAACACAACACAGCGATACATGCCGATACCACATCACGGAGTCTACAAAACATCATACAGAGATATAATGCTGATACTACATAACGAAGTCTACAAAACACAACACAGCGATACATGCCGATACCACATCACGGAGTCTACAAAACATTATACAGAGATATAATGCTGATACTACATAACGAAGTCTACAAAACATCATACAGCGATACATTCCGATAACACATCACGGAGTCTACAAAACACGACACTCCGATATATGCCGATACCACATCGAGGATTCTACAAAACACCACACTGCGATATATGCTGATACCACATCGCGGAGTCTACAAAACATAATACAGCGATATGTGCTGATACCACATCACGGAGTCTACAAAACACCATACAGCGATATATTCTGATATCGCATCACGGAGTCTACTGAACACCATTCAGCAATACACGCTGAAACCACGCCGCAGTCCTCTAAGCACCAAACAGAGAAAACCCGCTGATACCGGACCAGATTTTCGCAAACCTGCTACTTTCATTCGTTTGACTTTACTTTCCTGATGTGAACACAATCTGTTTTAGTGTCTAACAAATCTATAGCTCCGGTTTAAAGGCAGTTATCTTACGCCCTTCAGACCTCTGTCACAGTTTAAAACACGCCGACAATGACATGTGTTCGAGTCGTATTTGCATGTTAGTAACGCAATGAATACGTTTCAAAGCACCAGCTGCGAGATGTGTTTGTAAGTTTGTGTTGCAGATTCATGGTTATTTTGTGATGCAGAAAGCTTGAAGCATCGAGGTCCCATCACCCGTCAAGTCTTTTGTGTTTCCCGCTTGATTAGCACTGGGACAATACAGGATGTGTAGGACTAAATGAAATTTCTGTACCCATTTCACCGTGAAGACAACCAGCATGTATTAATGGGCTTAGAGAGAGAGAGAGAGAGATGATGTAAATTGTGGAACTTGTTTACCAATTCCAGTAAAATCATAACACCCTTAACCTTTTCAACAAGGAGGTACCATCCTAATATTAATGGTATGTAGAGACTGGGAACCACTCTGACGAATAGTAAATGAAGATAGGGCTTCTGTGGAGCTTTATCAAGCTTCCAGGCCACCAGTCTAATCTTCGAATGAATTCGACGATGTTGTAGCCTGGAACTATTCCATCCATTAAATAGTCCATCGCCTACGTTTATATTTACTTGTCTGGAATACATCAGTTGGTCGGAAAAGCGAACCTAAGGTTCGCTTTTCCAACCAAATGATATATTTCAGACGATTGAATCTAAAAAAAATATTTTCTTTGAATGAACACAAGAAATATCTCTTGATTTGACTAAATTTCGGATGAAATTACCATTATGAATGACGACTCACCATAGCCGTAGCTTTAGGATCACGATGTGTAGTTCGACTAGTTAGGTGAATATTTTGATGCCTTCAATGTGAATTAAATACTTATGGATTGGAATATCTACCACTAGAACACGAAATAATATCTGTATATTTCTGTGAGAAAAGGAACATCAACAGTATTCTGTACGTAAGCCCCACGAAAAGTGGGTATACATAGCAGCGTCGAATTAGACGGGTGGCCTGAGAGTCGGGGCATTTATGAGACTATTAGACTTAATTACTACTGCTGTTCCTCCAGTTGTTAAGTATGAGCTGACAGTAACGAACATAGATTCAGCATGGATGCACGACACTCTCCAATGATATGTTTCCGACAGTCCCTACTGACTCGCCTGAAGGATCATCTCAACGCTGTCAGGGAGACACGCTAAGTTGAGTTCACGCAATACAACGTCTTGAATTTGGATTTAATGCGCTGTGTCCCGAACTCCTTGAGCAAGAAACGAGTGTGTATTTGTTGGGTTTAATGATACTCTCAATAGCGAGAGACATATAGTGCCTGGCAGTTTTACTGGAGGGGAAGTCGGAGTACACAGGGGGAATCACAGAAAAATGTTGAGTAACTGTTGGACTCTTGGGATTTATCAGGTATTCAAGATCTGTTTTGCAAGTATCATGCCGTAGTCACGATAGAAAAAGGGTAAATACAACTTTGTCTCATCCTTTGAATCGTATCAGGGCGTGTAATGACAATAGCACAGCATTAAAACTATTGACCTTCTTGAAAATCATTGAATTCAAAGTTTGTTGCTCCCGTCCTACATCGTTAAATCAGATCAAATAATTAATGTTATAAAAAGAGATACTCCGCAAGCAAGAAGGTTACACATATATTTCTAACCTGGATTAAAACCTTGAATAAATAAGACAAGTTACCTGAAGAACGACGCAGCCTTATCGAGCGATTACTTCGAGTAATCCTACAGGAAATATCTTCGCCAGTCTCCTACAAAGATAAACAATCCACGATAAGCTAATGTCAAAAGTTCCTTTACCATAAGACACCTTTAACCCTTTACCTAACATGAAAAGCAGACCACAAAAATCCTGAAAAACCAATTTTTTCATTTTTTGTCTCAAAAACATAGGTTATGACCCCTCATTGGAACGAGCTCAACGAGCTCGTTCCAACGAGGGGTCATAACCTATGTTTTTGAGACAAAAAACAATGAAAATTGGCGATTTTTGTGAATAGCGCTGGGCGGTTTTGGCCGTTACGTTGGGTAAGGGTTTAACAATTGACCACACAACTTCATACTGATCAAGCTCAAGCAATACTTCCATCTGATATTAGATTCGGTGGGGTATATACATCGAATGTTAAGGCAAACGATCAGCCTGTAAATTCCGAAATAAATGTAGACTCTAACTATGATATGAAAACAATTACGAATCACCACAAAGAAAAACATTTCAAAAAAATCCGAAATTGTCAAATTTCGTATGTCGGTCTGGGATTGGGATGTAAATGTGAACTGACATACTGGCGGAGTTAACTTTAACTTTTAGGGGGTTTCCGTAAGCTCAACTGGTATGGTGGTAGAGCACTTATGGCTAGGCGTCTGAGTGCTGTAGCCTCGGGATCGACTTCTGTCGAGTTTTCAGTTCAGTAGCTCGGTTCCAGCACTTTGTCAGGTGGAATTCCTGCTTGACCTGGGGGAAATGAAATTAAATTCAGGCAGTTACATCTTCACAGATCATCCAGTAATTGAGATTCGTGTGTTTAAATGCTCAAACTGAAAGGCACACAGTTCGACCCTGACCAGCGGCGACTGCGTTAGGTCATTGGGCAAGTCACTTGAACCCAATTGCGCACGTGGTGGCAATGTAGTGTTGTGCACTAAAGCGTACTGCACGTCGATGGTGCATTTGCCTTCCACCAATGCTAACCTCGCTTGTGCGGTGTTCGTAAGTTGGGGATTAAAAGCAGACGACACCTGCCCAAAAAATTCTTGAATAACTAATTTGTTTTCATTTTTTTGTCTCAAAAGCATAGGTTATGACCCCTTTTTGGAACGAGCTCGACGAGCTCGTTCCACAGAGGGGTCATAACCTATGTCTTTGAGACAAAAAAATGAAAAAAAAATAATGAAAATTAATAGGCGATTTTGGGGAATAGCGCTGGCCGGTTTTGGCCCATACGTTGGGTAAAGGGTTAATGTATATAATTATAGTAATGACGTTTGGAAACAAACAAGAAGCCAATCTTCACATACTTTGAAACAATTGTTTACTTTTTGCGGAAGATCGAGCTGTAACGAGAAGGTTAAAATCTACAACAAAATTAACGAATCGGGTCAGTGCGCGATTTGAGAAAAAAAAAATACACCAAGGACGATAGAGTTTAAATTGGATATTGTTCAGATGATTATCAGAAAAAAAATCATTACTATTTACGCGATCTATATGTGTGACGACAGCGAAATAACAATTCCGCAGTTCATATAAATTCCGGGCACGTAGAGAGACCGGACGGAGTTCAGTTTTGTTGTTTGTAAATTACTTTACTTTGACCCTACCACAAGTTCATCTTATTCGTATATCTGATCGCTGGTCAAAATAAACTGTCCATCCAAGAAAAAACATCTTGACTGTCTTTGTTTCTTTATTGTTAACCAGGGACTACGGAGCCGGGGAGTGGGAAGGGGCTTGGGGGATCTTGGGGGACTTGGGGGGGGGGGGGGCTTTACACCCCCCCCCCCCCCCCCCCCGAATGAACTCGTACAAGAGGAGACTCGAGTTGCTGAATTTGGAAAAAGTCGCCAATGAGTTCGTTAGCTTGAGCGAAAACCGATTCAAGAACTTCGGGAAATTCACGGCACAGGATTTCCAACGCGTATGACCTGTTTCGTAGTGAAAACGATCATGTATATACTGTATGAGGACTTTCTTGGTTTCTCGTCAAAATATCTGATTATCAGTGTTGTTACTACGCATCATTAGTCATTCGTTGTTCGTCCCTTGAATGAATGTGCGGGTTATCAAGTAAAAGTCGCCAGTCGCGTTTGATAAGATTATACCCCTGACACAGACCGCCTGTGTGTGTGTGTGGGGGGGGGGGGGGGGGGGGCATAATCTTATCAAACGCGACCTGCGAATATTTTTCGCATCATGTCAAAAATTGAGTTTATTAACACTTAGTATACAAACCACGAATACTATTCTCGACTGAGACTCAATCGAGAATAGTATTCGTGGTTTGTATACTGAGTGTTAATAAACTAGGGTCGGCCCGTCATACCCTTACCCCCCCCCCCCCCCCCCTGCCCCACCCCCAATCCGAAATTCGCTCCGGCGTCCTTGTTAACAACATCATTTTTTAAAGTTTTCAGCAAGCTATCAAGAAGAATTCTGGATGTACACGTAGTGTTAAAAATGAAGAAGCAGGTGAAGATATTTAAATACACACCAATAACATACTATGTCTGATGATGATAGATAGG
The DNA here is from genome assembly GCA_031216915.1 of Pictodentalium vernedei. NCBI lineage: Eukaryota > Metazoa > Mollusca > Scaphopoda > Dentaliida > Dentaliidae > Pictodentalium > Pictodentalium vernedei. Next base: position 463,910,377 of record CM062290.1, read on the forward strand.
TAGATAGTTTATTGAAGCAATATTACACCTACAGTGAGGCAGATTGCACAAATAACATACGTCTCACGACGAGCTTTAGTATGGGTAAGATATGGTTCAAATATCTGATCACGTTTGAACGTACGATAAATACGAAGTTTGTTATTACCACGCTTTTTATTGTCGTCATAAATAGATTCATGTAAATACTGTACGTATACCATGTTCAATTTATCATATAATGTTCTGGATTCAGTATTGCCGACTTTATCACCAGGCACATTAAGATGTGTCCGTGATATACACCGACTGCCCATCAAAGAAACCAACTTCAAGAAATCTTTCTCATCTGTTGCCTGGGAATTTGCACTTTTCAATCTGACATCAGGGATGGCGCCTGGGATTTCTCGACAGGGGGGGGGGGGGGGGGGGGGCTGACCTTTCCGACAGGGGGGCTATAACATTTGACCTCCCAAACGAAGGAAAATGAGTGAAAATTGGTAAATTGGAGAACCAAAATAGAAGCAAATTGAGTATGTTTGTTGATTATTTAACCCTTTACCTAACCTGAAAAGCAGACGACACTTGCAAAAATAATTCTTAAATAACTAATTTTTTTCATTTTTTGTCTTAAAAACATAGGTTATGACCCCTCGTTGGAACGAGCTCGACGAGCTCGTTCCAACGAGGAGTCATAACCTATGTTTTTGAGACAAAAAATGAAAAAAAATAATGAAAATTAATTGGCGATTTTTGAGAATAGCGCTGGCCGGTTTTGGCTGTTACCTTAGGTAAAGGGTTAAAGTAAACATATTATAATAAGGTCGGGAAATATTTCATCTCTAAAGCCAGCTTGACGAACGACATTAAGGAATTTCGTGAGAATCACTATTCTCTATCAAAGTTCCAGTGCTGCACGGGTTTGAGACCGACAAGACGAGATATCTACATTCGATTGTCGGAAATTTCTCGTGAAGTCGGGTTAACGACACTCTCCGACGGACTGACTAAAAATCTCCGGGGGGGGGGGGGTTGGATCTCTCCGACGGGGGCGGGGGGATGTAGCCCCTCCCCCCCCCCCCCCCCCCCCGGCGCCATCACTGAGGCCAGAAACAGGCAAAAAAGAAGAATTTATTGATAAATACATATTATCTCTATACAGTGAAGTGATATGGGTCGTAGTATCACGTCGAGTTGAGGAGATCAGATTACCGGACCAAACAAGCTGCCGCAGGCAGCTCGTTTGATCCGGCGGTCTGACCTCCTCAACGGCCCAGATCACTTCACTGTAGCAATAAAAGGTTTACTTTTATACTTTATTTATACCATATGAATATGTACACTTTGGTCTTTCGACCATGAGTGGACACATATAAATATATATGCGGCGCATGCGCTACGTACACTAAGCCCTGCAATTCACACAACCCCAACCCCAAACGGGCTAATTTAACCCTTTGACTCCTGAGCTCCAAGAGCGGAATACCCATCTCTCAGTAGATGTACGAAGACTCATCATATCGTGTCGGTGACAGTATTACGGGTGGAGGAAGCCGGTGTACACGGAGAGAACAACCGAGCAACGACGAGCAGCTGCCAGCTCCCCAACATCGTAACTCCGCACTGCAGTACAGGCAGGGCTAGACGGGTTGAAGACATGCGCACCATCAACGTGCAGTAGGACACAGCGCGGGAGTCCGAATCGATCTCTCAGATGGTCACCCATCAAAGGACTAACCGGGCTCGAGGTTGCTTAACTTCGATGATTTGATGAGAACCGGTTACCGCAACGCCACCGCCCCCCCCCCCCCCCCCCCAGTCTACTAAATCCATAACATCTCCCAAATCGCACAGTACAGACCTATATTGTGTAGCCTAACATGTTACTGGGGTGGTCACTACTCGGCCTCCTCCCCACCACGCATATTCAAAAGTAAGTTCTTTGATATTAAGAACGCCATGTAGAATAACAAGCACTTAAGATAATTTTGTTTACTTTCTCAAACATTTCTAGCATTGTTGACAAAAGGGTGAAGGGGTTGAATCCCCCTAGCACCCCCCCCCCCCCTCCCCCCACACACACACACTGCTCCGTCGCCCAGCATGTCACAGAACGGAACGAAAATTGCAGTTCTTGTTAAATCGTCGATCAAATAATTTAAAAACTTTTCAACGTACAACTTCAGCATTCCCCCAATATGAAACGGTTATAGCCCCGGTTTGGTAGCAATGTAGGTGCACCGTAATACTCGCCAAACTGAGATATTCACACTTACAGTTAAAACTAGAAGTCCTGTCATGAAATGTGAGTATCTAGGCTTAATTGCGCGTAGGAATTGCGCGCAATTGCCATATCGAATGGCATCCAAAGCACGGCAGGTTCTCCTGGTTACTCAAAAGAAAACACAAGCAATGTTTCTGCCAATGGACCTCCGGGTTACCCGGAGGTCCATTGGCTGAAACATTGCTTGTGTACGTTCTATTTGTGCGCGTTACATGACAGGACTTCTCACTTTAACTGTAATTGGTCACGTCGCGTGGTTCATATTCATGTTTCTTATCGGCAGATCTGTTTTATTAATATTTCTCTGAGTATGTCAGACACGAAATTAATAACCCCACCCACAACCATTCAAAGGACTTCCTACTAGCTTTAATGAATGTATGTTCAATCATTAAATTTATAAACACAAAGCCCGCGATAAAATCAATCGTGTTCAAACTAAACGTGATGTACGTGTCATAGTGTGTAGCCAACGCCTGTGAATGTTTCCGGTTACCCGAGCTATCCATACAATTCATCTCCAAGGACGTAGCTTTTATTGGTTACCGTTAACGTACACCGATGTATTACTGTGTCGACAAAGACCATGCGCCTGTCAAGTGTTTATTTATCAAAAATAGAGTATGTGGATGTGATATGTGATTTACTGTACGATTTCATACAATGATTGTATTAAACGAGTGTTGGAATTTCATTATTTTGATTGACCGATTGTCGCCCGAGTTCCAATGTGTTCAATGTGCCAGTAGGTACATAGAACACATTGGAACCCAGGGGACGCGATGACGATGTATACAATGGTTCTTCCTTTATTAGCCGATGTGTGTTTATTGCTCAGCTAAGTTACCTTCACTGCAAATCTAGTGGAGATCGCCGTGCATACTGGGTATTATTTTAAATAACAGGGATGTTTATTTATTTATTTATTTATTTATTTATTTATTTATTTGGGTTTAACGACACTTGTGGCAGCCAGGGTCACCTCGTGTCAGGCAGTTGTATCGGTGGAATTAATTATTTATTTATTTATTGGTGTTTAAGGTCACATATTTCTGCACAATGGCTAACCATGACCGTGACAGTTTTACGGGTGGAGGAAGCCGGACTACCCGGAGAGAACCACCGAGCAACGGCGAGCAACTGTCAGCTCCCCAACATACCAACTCCACACAAGCAGGGTTAGCATTGGTTGAAGACAGGTGCACCATCGACGTGCAGTACGCCTTAGTACACAGCGTCACCATGCCCCCACGTGGGCAATGGGGGTGAAGTGTCTTGCCCAAGGACACAACTCGGTTGTCGCAGGTGGGATTCGAACAGGGGACCTCTCGGCTTGCAGCCTGCACCTCTACCTACTGAGCCACCGCGCCCCCGTATCGGTGGAGGAAGTTGGAGTACTCGGAGAAAACCACTGAGAAACCGCGATCAACTGGCAGACTCCCCAACGAACTAACTTTTACACTACGTGCACGGCCGCCGTGGACTGGTCACTTTCCACGGTGGGTAATATTTTCAGGAACGCAATAATATTAGATTCCAAACACTAATTATAGGAATAATCATTAAAAAATTTAATTAATGAAGCACTAGGTACAGATTTTGCTGATGATGATTTGTATTACCTGGTAAGCGCATGCGTGGACATCACTGCCTACGCGTGGGGTACGACCAGTCCACGTCGAGTGTACTGTATCAAGCAGGGTTAGCATTGGTTGAACGCTGCTTGGCGTGCAGTACGCCTTACTACACAGCACCACCGTGCTCCCACGTGGGTAATCGGGACGAAATGCCTGGCTCAAGGGCACAACGCAGTTACCTCTGGCGGGGATCGAACCCTGAATATTTCGGTTTGAAGTCCAATGCCGTAACCACTCAGCCCCGGCCCTCCCCAGGGATGAGATTACACTTTAATCAAATTAGCTGAAATTCAGTTTGCATAGAGGAAACTGTCACAAAATCAAGCTTTATGTCCCTACAGTTAAAACTAGAAGTCCTGTCACGAACAGTGCGCTTATCTAGGCTTAATTGCGCGTTGGAATTGCGCGCAATTGCCACATCGAATGGCATCCAAAGCACGGCAGGTTCTCTTGGTTACTCATAGCAAACACATGCAATGTTTCTGCCTGAAACATTGCTTGTGCACAGGCCATATGTACAGAATTTGATAGCTTCCCGTGGGCTATAACGCGTACATTAACGCGCATATCAACGTTCTATTTGTGCGCATTTCAGGACAGGACTTCTAGTTTTAACTGTATATAAAAACGTTTCTGTGGAAATAATGCTTTTAGTGACAACTTAGTTCTTTGAATTTACTTGAAATTGGTCTGAAAAATGGTTTAGCCCTTTGAACTCTAGTGGTATCTTCCATGCCAATTCAATGGCAGCAATTAGAAGAGTCCATATTCATTATTTGGGGTAGAACAATCAGCCTCGGGGCTGCACGTTGAAAATATTGATTGGTCTACTCCACACATTTACTGAACAGCCACCCTATATAATGACGTTATGACATATCATGTTCTTGCCCGGAAAAGGGGGCCGCTTGGGTTGAAAGGGTTAAAGAAATAGAAAAGTGTGTAGTTGGGTAAGAAAAAGACTGAAATAATAAACAGATAGACAGGAACACACCCCGGGTATCAGACGATGGATAGATAGATTCATTAGTCAGCAAAAACACCGAAAACAAGGCAGATATGATTCCGAAATTTGACGTTAAAAGTCCATGCGTACAATCTATTATTGGAATCCGTGGTCAATTGCATGTTTATTTATTTATTGTTGATATTTACGGCCATAACTAGGACTTATGCCTATCTCATGACCACAATATAGATATAAAGTCAGGTTTAGCCTATCTATACGTTTAAACCTGGTTTACCTGGTCCTATTTTATCATTAAAGAACTTGATTACTACAGAAAACAAGAAGCGCCCCCTTCCCGGGGTTCCCGTGGAGAACAATATATTTAGTAATGTTTTAGTAATGTTTAGTAATGTTTGAAAATATTACAAGGTATAATATTCGGACAGTCAGCCAATCTACACACACAATTTGTTAGAAAGTATCAAATTCCATCCAAGAATAGAGCGGAAAGACGATTGGTTGCACGAAAAAGTCAGTTTGCCACGACGGTCGACGAGGCTGTTTTATTTATTGGGGTTTGACGACATTTTCGCCAGCCAGCTGTAAAGTCATCTGTCCTGTCGGACAGTTTTACGAGTGGAGTAAGCCGGAGTACTCGGAGAGAGCCACCAAGTAACCACGAGGAACTGTTAGACTCCCCAACGTACTAACTCCAGACAAGCAGGGTTAGCATTGATTGAAGACAAGTGCACCTTCCACGTGCAATACGCATTAGTACATACACAACGTCACAGTGTCCACACGTGAGCAATTGGGATTAACCCTTTACCTAACATGAAAAGCAGACGACACTTGCAAAAAAAATTCTTGAATAACTAATTTTTTTCATTTTTTCATAACCTATGTTTTTGAGACAAAAAATGAAAAAAATAATGAAAATTAATTGGCGATTTTTGTGAATACCGCTGGCCGGTTTTGACCGTTACGTTGGGTAAAGGGTTAAGTGACTTGCCCAATGACACAATGCGGCTGTCGCAGGTGGGATGCGAAGTGAGGACCTCTCGACTTGTACCGTGTATCTCTACCTACGGAGCCACAGCGATCCCGCTACCGGCGCAACCAAGCCTGAAAATAAGCAATCTGTCATTTGCAGAATGAGGTCCCCATAAGGTGGATTAACTGATGATCTCTCATACAGTGGGTCAATTTATCCTCTGAGAATCCCTTTCTGTTTTGTCTCGAGACCTTGATTCAGATTTGAGGTTCACAGAGGGTAAATTTTGTGATGCTACCCTGCTTTGCAGGGTAACATCACCCAATTCACCCTCTGATGACCTCATTCTGCTGATGACAGCCTGCTTATTCCTAGGCTTGGGCGCAACTGATTGTTGCCGATGCTCGTAATGATCATGACAACAAATAAGGTGTGGCCCCGGTAAAATATATTTTACTAAATTTGTTCTGTTCTGTTTTTAGTTAATCGGGTAGATATAAAACAGATTAGAAACTAAACATATTCTCCACGTAATCAGTTTATTGACAACCGTCTATCAAATATTGTGTATCGCCCGTATTTATGATCTTTGACGTCAATGGATAATTTTGGAGATGTTATTTACCAAACGCATTTCAATTCATCGTTTATCACCAAGTTGATTGTATTTGAATATATTAACCCTTTTTAACATCGTGATGAGACATGTACACAGTATTTTGTCGACTTGAAGTTTTACAGTGGCTTGTTCAAACTCGTTTTGATAACGTCTCTAGTCCTTTGGGTGCAACAAGACACCACCTGCAGGTGGCGCATTTTTGTATCAAAGGGAGCATAGGTGTTAGGCCCTAAAAACAAAACAGTCCATTATTTTAGTACATGGAAGCTGTAATTATATACTACTCAAAATTTGCTAAGCACCAAGTATATCCAACTACCTGTTTAACGTTCTAGTCGAAATATTGTGATGAAAAGTGTATATATTTTTTATGTAATTATATTTTTAATGATTTATGTACAGAAATTAAGATTTTATTTGTGGTTGACATTATTTTTTAGCTTTTGAATACGATAACCATGGAAAATGGATGTTATTGGTAAAAGAGGAAATTTTTCAATTTACCAAAAAGTTGACGGAGCGAACTGGTATGGGTTCAATATCGAGTATGAGACCTATTACTGTTAATTACAGCTTGACAACGCCTTCTCGTGCTCCCAATCAGGTTCCCGGTGGTCCTTTGTGGGATGTTGTTCATTCTTGGACCAGCATGGCACCAAGTTCCTGGACACTTCTTGGCTGGACTGGACGGTCTGAAATTGCAAGCTGCAACTCATTCCAGACATATACGATTTGATTGACGTCAGGGGATCTTGCTAGCCAGTCCATACGCTCAATCCCTTCCATCTGCCGGTACTCCCCAACAGCATGGGCAACATGAGGACGGGTATTATCGCCCATCAGCATGAATCTATCACCCACTGCACTGGCATACAACCTGGCGTGGACATCCAGAGTCTCATCTATGTACCACGTTCTCTGTTCTCTCTCGACACAGAGCTCTGTACGTCAATCCCTGCTGCTGCTGCTGATGATTGACCCTCTACCATAGCGGTCATGTTTAGCAATGTTGGCTGCATGGAATCGCTCTCCTGGTCTTCTCCATACCCTACAACGCCTATCTGTGTGGTCTAGGCAGTACCTTGACTCATCTGTGTAAAAAGGACAGGTTGCCAATCTTCTCTGGTCCATCCAACGTGGTCCATGGCCCATTCATATCGTGCCTTGCGGTGGTTCTGGGACAGCGTAATGTGAATACATGGTCTTCTCGATCGGAGACCGCATTCGTGCAACCTTGCCCGGATAGTCTGCGTCGAAATATTTACCCCGGATGCATTCTGAAGGTCACTGCGAAGCTGGTTTGCTGTAGCAAAGCGGTTCCTACGGGCCTGAATGATCAAAAACCGGTCTTCAGCTGTAGATGTTGCCCTGTCTCTGCCACCACCATGCCGTCTTACTGGTGTGCCATACTACAGAATTCTTTTTCCAGGCTCTGGTAATTACCGTATGGTGCACACCAAGGGCTTCGCCAACCTGACGATGGGTAGCCCCTTGCTCCACCGTCCCTACAGCCCACCACATTTATGCTTCAGACAAATGTCTTCTTACATTTGCATTTGCCATATTCAATCAGTAAATCACAAGGGTTTGTGTCGAAATGAAGACTGAATACCCTACACAGGTCATGTACATTTAGACAGTACACGAAAACATCATGCAAATCAAGGGGTACATGCTTCACATGACTGTCACGAAAAGGCCGCCTGTCAAGAGAGCTAATGAAAACACTGGCGACCATCTCAATACATTCCTCAATCATATCCATCAAAAATATCGCAAATATGTCACACGCAAATTGCACAATGAAGTGTCAAATATTTGGTGCTTAGCAAACTTTGAGTAGTGTATAACGAATTTATTATGGAGTTTCTGTAGACGGGGGCCTGGTGGCACAGTGACCAATGCTAACCCTGTTAGTACATTGGGAGGTATGGCAGTTACTCGCCGTTGGTTCGTGATTCCGCCCGGGTACTCCGGCTTCCTCCTCGAGTAAAACTGTCCGACTCGAGGTGACCCTGACTGTCGAATGATATCTCCGAGAAAATAATTGAAAATGGAAATCTCCAACTCTTGACCAATGTACCGGCTATTTTAAACTTCCTTTATTTCGAGGTAACCATGTCGTTAATTATTTCCACACATTTAGTAAATTTAATTGACAAGGGGACACATCACATTTCGAAATTTCACTCTCTTTACCCGATAGACTAAATGACGAAGGCGCATTAGTCCATTTTCCTTCCAGTACAGTACAATCGTTTAATCAGCATGCGCAGAAGCACAGTAAAACCGTTTGGCCGATTTGTACTGGGTCTTGTGGTTCGGTTTCCGGTTTACCGAAAAAACCCGTTACCGAACCGGAAAACTAAAAAATAAAAACACCAAAACACCCAGCTCTAATTAACACTTAACCTGCTGAGTAAATGAAGATATTTTTCACCAGATCTAGTCATGGCTGCTGTAAGGCAGCCATGACTAGATTTGATGAAAAATTCGTCTAAATTTAATTTAAGACGTCAATGGTGAAAATATCTCTGCAATTAACAGGGGAACATTTGATTACATGTACCTCAATTATACTTATTCCAGTGGCAAGGGATATTATGTCCTGGGCAGGAATATCCACGGGCAGCATGCAAGGAGTTTATTGTCTATTCCACACCTGTTCCACACACAACGTGTATTCAGTTTTTACGTGTAGTTAAACGTCGCAAGTTTGGTCAGTCGTTCAAGTTTTACGGTTAGTTAAATTTGGAAAGTTATACTCAAACAGCCGAGTTTAGAGGATTAACGTCCCATTTTTATCAGTCATGTTTATACTGACTGACGTTTAAGCAACAAGATTAGCATTTCAGCAGCTGTGGCTATATCATGCATGGTCAATACTGATCAAACAAACAAATACATAATTAAAGGTTTTGTCCATCGGTTCTTCTAACGATTCTGCCTCGCTGGGCTCCATTACAAAATGTGTTAGTATCCGAATAGCAGCTGTCTTTTTTACGAAGCAGATATCTTCTTATTTAGATGTATAGTATGTAATTATGACCTAAAAAAGTTAAAAATATGTTTCGCAGGTCATCTCGCATGGTCATTTTGGCTGAAACATGCTCTCTTTTATAACCAATGGTGAGATGGGGGGGGGGGGGGGGGGGCACAATGCAACAGATCAAGGAAGAGGTGCGGTGTCAAATCTCGAATCCTTGAACCTCCATCCGCTGTTGGCCACGAGTCTTGGAGATTCGGGCCAATCAGACTGGTTAGTGGTTGGTCGTTGAACATATATTACTACTCTCCATTTTTCTTTAACGTGTGAATCTCAAATCCGATTACTCTAAAGAGCCAGAGAAACTCTAGCTGTTCCAGCAGCTGCTGAGACGTGAAGAAGTTTCCAAATTTAACTTATCGGGTAAAAAAGAGGGACCGCCGGGCAGGTCTCCAATTCTCGACCTCTAGCAGACATAGCGACCTATTGACCACGCAGCTGAGGGTGCTTGGTAAGTGGTCTAAAGACTTTGATCATTGCTGAGAGCAGGGCAATCGCTAGCATCTGAGAGTGGAAGGATACCCCCATTTGTTGGAGATCGAGAGACAAAACCACAGATGTCTTCAACACACAAAATCACCGGTTTATCACCAAGCTGTAATCTGGATCATCAGAAGGGGTATAACTATGCAGGTCTGGGGGTGTGACACACCCCAATAGTTTTCCAGTAGGGATATTTCCGTTAGGAATTGAATCTAAGATATTATTATTCTCTCTTGCTAATAGTTATGTACTTTCTCACAATACTGGATTTGAAACTGGGGGCCATTACCATAAAACTTTTTCAATTGTATTTTCTAGAATTGTATTTTCTGGTTATGACTTTAAATGTGTTAGAATGAACAATTTGTATTTTCAAAGATCTGGCAATTTGCCTGTTGGCAAATTGCCAGATCTTTGAAAATACTCATGGTTTATTTTATTAGTCAGTACAATTCTAGAATGTACAATTGTAAAAGTTTTATAGTACTGGCTCCGGGATTAAAGTCAATTTGTTAACCAAGCAGTCGGTTATACAATTCGATGTCTGTTGTGCCAAATTCGGGTTGTTGGGTGCCCGCACGATCAATTTTGAGTTTTGAGTACCGGCACATCATGGGTAAATTGAAGAAGTTGCGCCAAGAGTATATTTATTTATATTTATTTATTGGTGTTTAAGGTCACATACTTATGCACAATGGCTAATCATGACCGTGACAGTTTTACGGGTGGGGAAAGCCGGACTACCCGGAGAGAACCACCGAGCAACGACGAGCTGCTGCCAGCTCCCCAACATCGCAACTCCGCAGTGCAGCACAGACAGGGTTAGAATGGTTGAAGACAAGCGCACCATCGACGTGCAGTACGCCTTAGTACACAGCGTCATCGTGCAGCCATGTGGACAATCGGGGCTAAGTGCCTCACAACGCGGGAGTCCGAATCGATCGCTCAGACGCTCACCCATCCGAGGACTAACCGGGCTCGACGCTGCTTAACTTCGGTGATCTGACTAGAACCGGTTACCGCAACGTCACCGCCCCACCCCCACCCCCGCACCAAGAGTACTCATTGTATATTTTATTCATTAACTAACAAATTTCAAGAAGTATTGAGTTTATGAAGACTATAATCCCAACTGACTATATTCCGACTCCATCATCATCATCGACTAACGCATACATTGATGATGTTGTTGGAATATTAGTCAGCCAGGACAAATCAGGGTTGCAACCTCCCCCCCCCCCCCTCCCTACACACCCAATCGGTCATCTTCTCGACGCCCTGACAACCAGGCTGGTGGGTATATTGCCTTTACACAATGACACACAAATTCAAGTCACTGGTGGATACACTCTTTTTATAACACAACTCATTACGACGAAAGCTGTACAAGTTGAATTGCACCGTTACTAATGTACGCTCTGCGTTCTACCATGTCGTAAAATGAGATAAAATGAAATAACGACAAAACATTTCAAGTAGTCAGTCATGCAACTGGGGAAAAATACTGACCTAGTTCAAAAATGCGGAAATTTAGTGCGAACGAAATGTCACACACAACGCGGCTGCCAAGTCTTCACTCGAAAGATTTATTGAGTTTCGTGTTGTAATGACGTTCATGTCAGAAGTTTTTTTTCGAAGCTGTGCAGACGAAATGTACACATACTCGATTGTCGTACAAGTACGTTGCTTCCTGATACTTCTAGATAAGTGAATTATTAAAACCCCTCACGTTTGGGGTCATTTTTGTAGCTGTATATAATACGATGTGTGGCATGAATTGACAGCTCAGCAAGGTTTTTTTTTCCTCCGAAAGTGTACACGCCTGCTGAAATTCGAAACGCCAAAACCGCTAGCGCTATTGACAAAAATATGATTTGAGTTATTTATTAATTTATTGGGATTTAACGACACTTTCGACAGACAGGGTCATCTCGTGTCGGACAGTTTTACGGGTGGAGGAAGCCGGAGTACCCGGACGGAACAACGGATAGTTACTGCCATACCTCCCAGCGGACGAACTCCACACAAGCAGGATTAGTATTTGTTGAAGACACGTGCACCATTGACGTGCAGTATGCCTTAGTACACCACCGTGCTTCCACGTAAGGAATCGGATTCAAGCGCTTATTTATTAGCGCCACATAAGCAACCAATGCTATATCGTTCCGAAAACTGGTACTTTAACTGATAAATTGGTAATATTATCATTTCGCAGTTCGAGATTATTTTGTAACCCTTTACCTAACATGAAATTCAGACGATGATTGCAAAAAAAAATCTTGAATAACTAATTATTTTCATTTTTTTCTCAAAAACATAGGTTATGACCCCTCGTTGGAACGAGCTCGACGACCTCGTTCCAACGAGGATCATAGCCTATGTTTTTGAAACAAAAAATGATGAAAATTAATTGGCGATTTTTTTAGAATAGCGCTGGCCCGTTTTGGCCGTTACGTTGGGTAAAGGGTTAACCAAACACGACCAGTGGTTAACAGTTACACTCAAATGAGCGTGCACTTTTGCCTCAAAAGCAAACCAACACTTGATACAAAACGGATGTGCATCGGAAACAAATAACCTGGGCAAACCCAATGTCGGTAAAACTCGATGTGCGTTGGAAGAAATTTGACTGACGCCATCGGTGGAATGATACTGGAATCCAGTCTACATCTAAAATCGATGTGATAAAACCTAACATCGGCAAATCGATCTAATCGAATCCAGCATGCAATGATTGGTACCAATTAAAACAATTGTCCAGTGGCTCTAGTCAGCCTTTTTGAATTAATATTCTGTTGGATTACATTATTTAGCTAATGACTCAATATCAATATTTTCCACTACCGGGATTTCGGTATTTTGATTTTCCCTCGATACGGTAAATCGTATACCGCTCGGATCTTATATCGGCATGTACTAGTGTACGTAAGAAATCGATTTGATAAAAGCCGAAATAGTATTATTATACTGGCGACCTCTAGAAATCGAACCAAACAGGCGTGGCCCAACATCCAGTTTGATCCATTCCCATGACGGCTTTCAATAATGTTTCTAACTCTAATGGCTCAAAATTATTTGGTCCAAAATGTAGTAACAGTCTGATTGTGTACTGCGCACATGCGTTACGTGCAGTGAGTTCAGTGGGTTATTTTTATCATTGTAACACACGCGGGATGGAATGCCCCTCCCTCACCCCAACATACGGTACAGTAGCCGAGGATTTGGCAGTGATGTTCACGCATTCTTGACTTATCCCCAATATACTGTAAGATAAAATGATTATTACCATTATGTGGATGTACAAAATATGCCTCCGAGTCTCGCTCTTCGACTCGGATACACATTTTGTACATCCACATACTGGTAATAATCTCTATTTATTATTGTAACACACGCGGGATGGAATGCCCCTCCCCCACCCCAAGATACGGTACAGTAGCCGAGGACTGGGCAGTGATGTCCACGCATGCGTTTACCAGGTAATAAAATCATTATCGACAATTTGTAATTAATGATTCCTATAATTGTATTGTAATTAATGATTCCTATAATTGGATTTATGCAGAAAGCATAACCATGAACAACGATGTGGTCAAAGCGGAAGTCCATTGCCTAAAACGTCGTTTGGGCTGCTTGTTTTCTTATGAGTTACGCCCGGTAGAGAATTTCCAACTACGGGAGGGGCCGTATCGGCTGAATCGGCTATCAGTATTACTTCTCGCAGCATATCGCGATCTTAATCGTGAAGGTGACACATACAGTACGTGGAGAGTGTATTCTCACTAAATCACCCATAGACCAAGCAATAGTTGCTTTAGTATTGCATCTAGCGTCTTCACGCTTTCACTTTAATTAGAACCCTTTACCCAATGCTGACGATATCAAAATTTATTATTTTAAATAAATTTTTTTCAAATTTTTCAAAATATTTCAACAAAACCATATCCTGTGACCCCTCGTTGGAACGAGCTCGACGAGCTCGTTCCAACGAGGGGCCACATGATATGGTTTTGTTGAATTTTTTTAAAAATAATATTTTTTCAACTACTGAATTTGCATATTACGCGGGCGGATGAGGCCGATTCGTTGGGTAAAGGGTTAAGAGTTAATCTTACCCGAGAGCACAGTCTTTCAGCGCGGCATTCTGTGTTCAGACGAACACTGGGAAACATTAGCTAATGGTTGATAAGTGAGTGAGAGTTAGAGAGTATGGGAGTGACGAAGGTACTCGTGTGCAAGGATAACTGTGCCACTGAAACGTGTATTGTATTAAGTTAAAAATACAGGTTCATGGTGTCATTTATGGCCTCCAGTTTATTTATTTTTTCTTTCTTTGCAACAACCTTTGTACCAACAAAATGCACCACTACAACCTTGATCCGCTAATAAAAAAAAAATATTTTTTTTTATCCGTGGGCGTTAATAACATATAGATACGAGAGGAGCACGTGTTTTTGTCGCATGTGGTTTAAAAACCAAGTTAATTAAAAGTAATCTCAATATAGAACGCCACTGACGCTTTTAGGCCTTTAAGCAGATTCCTACTGACAATCCTCGTCAGTAAAAAAAGATATACTGACGGAAAAAAAGAAACGCAAGTTCAGTTTTGGCAATTCATCCCATAAATGGCCGTTTATTTGAACGATAAAGGCCTTTGATACATTTTTGCTTTATTCACCTAGTAGGGTGATAAATTTTCCCCGTAGGTTTTAAACACTGAAATAATTTATTCACCTCAGTAGCGAGGGACGTATTGACCTCTGGCCTCTACCACATTTGTATAGCATAATTAATAGTTCGATTGTTGATTTCTTTAAATCTTTTTGAAAGTATTACACAATGCCAGTAGCAAACACACCCACTGCTCATATAATACAGTATTTTTGCAAGTTTAGCTCAAGTTTGTAGGAGAATTATATATAGACAGCAATGTATTACTGCGCCTTGTTTATTTTTGCCAATTCTGCTGGTCGACCGAATTGGACCAATGCTCCTCACTTCTCGCTGTGTTTTGTAGCCTATTATAGCACGATTTTGCCGCAACTGCTCTGTAGAAGATTGATGGGATAAACAAAATAAACGTATAGTGTTTTCAAGTAAAAAAATTATTCTACTCGTAGAATTAAGAATGAAACCGACTCGCCAGAGGCTCGTCGGTTTCATTCTTAATCCTACTCGTAGAATATTTTTTTTTACTTGAAAACACTATACGTTTATTCTATATATATATATATATATATATATATATATTTTATCGGTAGACCAAATGTGGTAAAATCTGACGCATGGCTACCTCAGTGTTCCGTCTTTAGGGTATGGTTATAACTCGGTCAACCATGACCACATGAGACGCTGCATGCTTTCAAAAGACATTTTGACAAAGCTTGTGTCCGGGGCACTCCCACTTTCTATGGACTTTAAAACCATACCAAATCGAAGTTTTGAACAGTACACATTGAATGCACCACATTTCAGCTCGATTGAAAAACAAAATGTCGCGAATGTTCGAATTGATAGGGGTAGTCGGGCTATTGCTCTAATTATGCAGGGCCAATCACAACGTCCCGTCGCCCAGCAATTCAAGGTCCACGAGTCAACGGCATCTCGTTTAGTGGGCGTCTCAGAGCCACGGGAAGATTAGCTGACCGCCCCAGGAGCGGACGTCCGCGAGTTATCTCGCCACGTCAAGATTGTGGCATACGTCTCTCACACCTCATTAACCGATTTCAGACAGCGACGGAGACGGAGACGTTGAGTCAGGTTGTAAGCACTCATGGTCGCCGAATGTATCCACGAACAGTTACAAATGAGTTGCGGGAGTTCCATTTAAGGCCACGACGCGCCTACGTTGGTCCGTAACTTATACCGAGGCGACGACAATGTCGATTGCAATGGCTGCAGGCACATGCACCAAATCGGTTTCACTTGGCCCACTGGAGACGTGTGTTATTCACTGATGAGTCCCGATTCACGCTTTACAGGTCAGATGAACGACAGCGTTGCCATCGACGTCCATGTGAGCGATATTCCTACGCGTGCGGTAAGAAAACGACAGATTCTGGAGAGGGTCTGTTATGGTTTAGGGTGGGGGGGATTTCTCGTGGAGTGAAAACACCTCTCGTAATCATCCAGGGTAAATCTTATAGCCGTAAGATATCGGGACGAGGTCATCATTCCTCACGTCCTTCCACTTATCCATGTACGTAACCTTACGTTGCAGCAGGATACTGGGAGGTTGCATGTTGTAAGGGTTTGTCGTGACTTTCTCAACCAAAACCAAGTTCTCGATTGGCCACCCTACAGTCCAGATTTGTCCCCGATCGCGTATTTGTGGGACGAGCTGGACAGGAGGGTCAGGAAGCGCACAAACGTCCCAAACAATGTCGCACAGCTCACGCAGGCCCCATTCCGTGAGTGCAATAACATCCCACAAAGGAAACATAAACAACTTGATGGGATTAATGGTAAGGAGAGTTACATCAGCGACTGAAGCCCGGGGTGGGCATACCCGCTATTGATTTGATCGGGAAATGGCGTAGGGTACCCACGTTTGAACGTTTGGAAGAGGAATGACACAAGGAAAAGGGTCAATTTTATAGATCGAGAAGGGGGCAATGAGGGAATATTGAAACAGTTTTTGACTGAGTGCTGTTAAATTAGGAGGCAGATCTGGGAGGAATACAACAATGGGGCGCTGGGTTAATGTAGGCCTCTCCGTTAGAGGACCACGACAAATCAGCGAAAGGTGGAGGAGTTATTATTCTTATATCGTCCATTGAGTACAACAAGGCGCCATCTGCAATGCTGAAGCAGCACCGAAAATGGCGCTTTGTTGAACTCAAATGGATTTTGTTTCTAGTGCTGGCGTATATGACAGTTTAATAGGGTAAAGGGTTAGAAATCCCGGATGTGCACGTGACGTTGAGAGATGTTTTGATAACCAATAATCAGATGCGCCTGGTTTTCCAAGGGAAACTATGAGAGCAAACGGAAAGATAACGGAAAGGGGCGAGCTTCACTTTTAAAATTGTCCCATTTCAGCTGCTAATGGACATGTATAACTTGTATGTCAAACTGTTGCAAATAGTGCAGTTTGAATGTTATGTGGCTTATGGCATTCCGCGCCCATTGGAAGTGAACATTATTTTAAAATGGCTAACGAAAATAATGCATTAGTTACCAAACAAATGACAACGAATCTGCTGTTATTTTGCTACCGTAAGCGCTAGTATTACGGAATATGATGATCAAACGCCACATCTGTTACGGTTGGAACAACTACAAATTCAACCTGATCCATCTCTATGTATGTAGCAGCTGGTGTATTTTTCATCGCGTTGATCTTACAAACATCAGTAATAATAGGGTTTTGGGGGGTTTTTTTGTATAATACCCATTGGTGAAAAACTTTTACGAGATGAATGGTGACGTACGGTGCAATTCGAACTGAATAAACCCTTGTCGGTGAATATCGGTGTTCAGTATAATCTGAGTAATGACAGAGCGGTGTCTTCCCACTGGACCAATTCCCTTTAGGCCAATTCCCCTTAGACCAACTACATACTGTTATTGATTAAGGGTTGATTAAGGATAATTAAGAAAACATTTATTTACTGATAAGCACTTTATTTGATAAAAAAAATATTTATACGCATAACATACAAAAAATATAGGTTCATAACATTTCAGTTTATAAAATATCAACAAGCCAGAAAATAAGCAGACTATCGTCTGAAAAATGAGGTCCCCAGAGGGTGAATTTGGTGATGCTACCCTGCACTGCAGGGTAGCATCACTAAATTTACCCTCTGTGAACCTCAATCTGAATTAAGGTCTCAAACATAAACAGAAAGAGGTACCCAGAGGATAAACTGACCCACTGTATGGGATAGCAACAGCAAATTCCCCCTCTGGGGACCTCATTCTGCAAATGACAGTCTGCTTATTTTCAGACTTGAATATCAATAACATTAAATACATTTATAAATATTTATAAATATATCAAATTATTGATACAGAATTATTTTAAAAGTCGAACGCATGAGTTGGTCTAAAGGGAATTGGTCTAGTGGGAATGAACCGACAGAGCAAGTGAAGGAGGTATTTCGTCCCGTGCATTGCAGGAGGCGCCTTGTCTCACTTAAAGGGCGTTTTACAAATTCGCACGAAAGGCGACATAAAGTACCCATCTTTGTAACAGTACAAATATCACACACTGTCCTATAACAACAACAGCCGTCAAAGATATCTCAGCCATACCGAAAAAGGATGTTCCCACGAACGTCAAAAATCCTACAAACGAGATCTCCATATTACATAGATTTCAGTATATTTCGCACTCAGAATGATTGTCCTCATTCGAAAAAAACATCTTTTCATGTTATTTATTTATTTTTAGTTTTAACGACACATTAAACAGCCAGGGCACCTAGTGTCGGACAGTTTTACGAGTGGAGGCAACCGGGGAGAACCACTGAGCAACGGCGTGCAACTATCAGACTACCCTACGTTCTAACTCCACACAAGCAGGGTCATAATTGGTTAAAATACAAGTGTATCGACCGTGATCGACGTGCTGTACGTCTTAGTACCGAGAGCCAACGTACACCCTCGTCTCTTTATTTTACGCTGCAACATGAAATTTATTCAAACCACAAGTCGCAGGTGGATTTTAAGCTGTTAATTTTGTATTCGTTCTTCCATCTTCATATTGTTTGATAATCCACTTTCCCGAGAAACCCTTACCGATACGCGAAGGATTGGAAAATATATTCGGCCATCCATCTGCCAGGACGGGGCCGGGCGTGCAAAGATGTCCAGGTGGCCTGGCTTGGCAAACCCACAGCATATCGGAAAGATTTTGAGATATTTCAGGCCAAATGTGCTATTCATACATATAGAGTTAAGCTTATAACTTCTGATTATCATTCTCATTCAAAGAGTTGGTGTCGAATTCGTGATCAACGATTTAACGTTACGCTCATTATGAAGAATGAAATTCCACCATTACAGTACGTGGAGAGTGTATTATCACTAAATCACCCGCAGAGTGGGGAATCCACCCTACCAATAATTGCAAATTTGTGGCAAAGCATAACCGATACAAGCAAAGTTTCAGCCAATGGACCTCCGGGTTAAACCCGGAGGTCCATTGGCTGAAATATTGCTTGCGTTTTTTGTAGATATGTACAACATTTGAAATTTATAGCTTGAGTGATAACTCCACTCCGCTGGTGATTTAGTTACAATCCACTCTTCACGCACTGTATATGACATCATCTATAATATGATTCTTCAATTCTTCAAGAGCAGAAGAAATGCTATGTCTATTTAATGATGTGACACATTGTATAAACCCTTCACATAACATGTAATTTATTTATTTATTTATTTATTTATTTATTTATTAAGGTTTAACGACACTTTAATAGCCAAAGCCATATCGTGTCGGTGACAGTTTTATGAGTCGAGGAAGCCGAAGTACCCCCACAGAAAACCAACGAGCCACGACGAGCAGCTGCCAACTCCCCATCATCGTAACTCCGCACTGCAGCACAGACAGGGTTAGACTGGTTGAAGACATGTGCAGCATCGACGTGCACGGCGTCTTCGTGTCCCCATGCGGAGAGTCGTGTTAAGAGCCTTGCCCAAGGACACAACGCAGGAGTCCGAATCGGACATAACATGTAAATAACCAATTATTACTTTATTATCTTCAAGATTTAATATTAATCCTCTGTACTGTTAGTTGTGCAACATGCAATCTGCTTTGTTTTGTTTTTGTTTTTTTTTGTTGTGTTTTTGCAATAAACAATAAACTATCTGTTATCTCTCGTGCGCGCCGAGAACGGATCTAAGCAATGTTTGCCTTACATTATAACAAGGCGGAAATTGTTGATACTGAGTTCAGGGTTCTAACTGTCAAGGACCAAAATAATTCAAGGACTTTTCAAGGACTATTCAAGGTCATATCAGCATTTTCCAAGGATGTTTTTTTTTTAAATGTACATTTGGAATATAATCCTTTCTAGAAGTCTTGCTTACTTTAACCAATTCTTTACCTTGCATGAAAAAGCAGACGACACTTTCAAAACAATTCTTGAATAACTAATTTTTTGTCAAATAAACATAGGTTATGACCCCTCATTGGAACGAGCTCGATGAGCTCGTTCCAACGAGGGGTCATAACCTATGTTTTTGTAACAAAAATGAAAAAAATTATAGAAATTAATTGGCCATTTTTGAGAATAGCAGTGGCCGGTTTTGGCCGTTACACTGGGTAAAGGGTTAAAATGTTTTCTGCCTCATCCTTCTTAATTTCAGGAAAACGGTGATTCTAAAATGCTCTGCAACAAAATTTTGGTACCTACAGAATGACACCCAGTTAAATAATGCCAGAACTTTAATTCCTCATTTATCGATTATTTATGTTCGTTTTTTCGTTTTTCAACTAAAATAAGTGCAAAAGAGATGTTTCAATTGTCCACTATTACACAGGTAAAAATGATATAGGGCAAAAATTCAAGGACTTTCAAGAAGTTTGATGGATTTTCAAGTACTTTTCAAGTACTTTTCAAGTACATGTTCTGCATTTTCAAAATTCAAGGAGTAAGATTGAAATTCAAGGATTTTTCAAGGATGTGCACACCTTGGAGTTTCCTCTCATCATTCGTATCGCATGCAATGAGAAGCCTTCATCTCATCATTCGTATCGCATGCCGTGAACAGGCTTCATCTCATCATTCGTATCGCATGCCGTGAACAGGCTTCATCTCATCATTCGTATCGCATGCAGTGAGAAGGCTTCATCTCATTATTCGTATCACACGCCGTGAGAAGGCTTCATCTCATTATTCGTATCGCACGCCGTGAGAAGACTTCATCTCATCATTCGTATCGCATGCCTTCTCATGGCATGCGATACGAATGATGAGATGAAGCCTGCTCACGGCATGCGATTCGAATGATGAGATGAAGCCTTCTCACGGCGTGCGATACGAATAATGAGATGAAGCCTTCTCACGGAGAAGGCATGCGATACGAATGATGAGATGAAGCTTAGTAATTTCTATCTGCCGTATACAGATGTAGAAAGTTCGCCTCCTTCATTTTAGAGGATAGAACAATAGGCGCATCGTGTGGGACGGATCTAATCAATGCTTGCCTTTCAACAAGAACAAGCGAGAACTTGTTGATGCTGAGCTTTATCTCATCATTCGTATCGCATGCTCAGCACTTTCTATCTAAGGTCTACGAATGCAGAAAGTTCGCTTCCTTAATTTGAGTGGACATAAGAATAGGTACACAAGTGATGTGATCTTTTACATACAACTTGGGCGCCAAAGCATCCGTGTGATTTAAATTTGTGATATTCCGAACAAGTCACTGATAATTATTGTGGTTGATTACCAGTGGCTCGAACCTTAAGGCGTGGCTCCGAAATCGCTTATCTTGATACAGCATGAATGTCACAAATGTTCACAGGAAGGGGTTATAATCTCTTAACCACCTGCACACAGAGGCCAAAATATCCGAAGTTCAGAGAGCAAATTTTTCCCATAATGCAACTGGAAATTTAACCAATTCAATCTTGTTTGACAGAGCTCATCATGAGCTCTGTCAAAAAAGATTGAATTGGTTAAATTCACAGTTGTATTATGGGAAAAATTGCTATTTGAAATTTGGATATTTTGACATTAGAGTGAAGGGAGTTAACAATTTTGTCAACGAAATGATACACACTTCAAAGCTTTAACTTTTTCAGGCTTTCAAACCATGTTTTCCCACCTCTCAGCGGAACGTGCGCGAGGCGCCCGTGGCAATGATTTGTCTTGAGCTCTGGTGATGAAAATGAATAGGATTTTTGAGTTACAGACATACTACCACCGCCCAATCATTAACATTAATCAATGAAATAAATTTCAATTGGTAGTTAGTCACTTTTATATGAGCATAGATTACATTTCGTTTTGGGCCCCCGAGTGAGTGGGGAGTGCAGGCCAACTGGTACTTACCTTGAATGCACTTATCTCACTCCTGGTGCTTCGCTTCAGGCGCCTTATAGTTCTCTGAAGGTCCGAACGGGATTTCAATTTCACCGCACGCTGTTGTTGACGTTCGGCGTCGAGTTTTTTTGCACGTTTCGTCCTTGATGCCGCACGGCGTTTCTTTTTTTTACCAACTGACCTTGAAGTGTTTATGTCCGAATGCAACTGAACCGATATGACATGAGTTTTATCTTCCTCTGCTGCTTCTACTTTCATAAGAGAATCTTTCTCTTCCGTGGGACAATCGCCAGTTACGAGTCTTTCCGGTGCGGTTGAAACGTCATCACCGTCGGCGTTCTTGTTCTTAATCATTGGTGCAACGTTAGCCACAGGAATGACTTTCATTATAGATGGCCGCCGTGGGAATGTATCTCGCTTGAAGAAGCCTTTACCATCCGATAGAATACCAGATGTGTTATTATTTGGCGTGTTCGTCGAATGGCTTAACGATCCCTCTTTTATTTTCGTGGTAACGTTTGTTTTACCATTGGAATCAGAGTCTAAACACTCTAAGACTGGAGGTTCGTTGAGATTTGGGGAGATAGTACATGAATTGGTGAGTTTTTGCTGTGGACTAAGGGTTGGCATTTCTGGTGAATCAGGGTTGAATCCCACGTTGTTAACAGCCCTAACACAAGATGTGTCTTCAATAAATCTACACAAATCCTTATCTTTACTCACCGCGTCGAGTATAATTCGTTTTTTGGAAAAAGGGACACTGACACTAATATTTGTTGTAATCGAATGAACACGAGGCTTTATAGTCGAATTAACTGAAGGAATTTTGTTAATTAAATCTGATATTTCTGTCGGTTTGCTCACTTTATTCGCATCGTCGCTATATTCTTTCGGGTGCGTTTGCTTTGTTACATTCTGTAGTCCTGCATCTTTGGATATTTCCAAATCGTGTTGAAAAGCTCCGTAACCATTCGAATGTTTTTGTATTACTTCAGGATTCGCGTCTTTCAATTCCTCCGATTGGGATTTATCGTTAGATTTCGTGAGTAAATCAAAGATAACAGATTTAGCATTACGATGACAATTTACCTTATCCAAAGTAGACGATAGATCTGCTTCTTGTTTTATGTTAGATTCACGTGGTGAATTAATTTTGTCAGGAAATACATTTGTGGCAATTTGTTGTACAGGGGACTGTTGCATTTTAAATCTCTCACTGAGTTCGGCTTTCCTTTCGTTAGTAATACCACTCTTTTGAGAGTGAATTTCATGAAAGTGAGCCGCATTCGTAAAAGCAGTTTTTGTAAATTCTTCGCTATGTTTTGTCTGTTTGTGGTTGCGTTCTTTGTGTGTGTGTGATTGCACATTGGGTTCGTCACTCAGCATGGAGAAACAATCAGACCTTGGTGACGGAACGCGCTTCTCTGCCACCTTTACCATATTCTGATATGTTGTTCGAGAATGTAATCTTTCTAACCCGTCAGTTTTCATATCGTGTGATGTATTCTTACCCTGCGGCTTCATTTTATCATACAGCGCCACAGAATTGTCAACGTTTACTCTTGTCGACGAGCTGCGACTTTGTGAGGTGGATTCACAAGTTCTATTCCACGGTGTCTCACCAACTAATATTTTGTTATTTTGAGCGGAATTTGTTTGATAGTGATGTGTAGCATTTTGTGATGTTTTACTTTGCGCGTATTCACAAATATATTTTTCAAGAGTGGCAGAATATTTCGCCGACTGCTGGCTTCCTATAGTTGTTGAGTTATTGGAAACACTATTGTTATGATATTGTTGAATCAGTTTGCTGAATGCTGCTGGTTGTTGCGCTTTGAGAAACGCTTGATGAACTGATCCCGTTTTAGGTTTGGTGTTGTTTACTAGTGACGCGTATGACGTTTGACGTGATAACGGATGTGTACTGGCAGACGCCGACGATTGAATACCTCTTAATTCTGGCTGGGTTTCGATGTGATTTGAATGATAATACTGCAGATTTGGTTGCGATTGTACCTGAACCATGTCCTTATACGGCGGTACAGTGTGTTGGATTGATCGATGTGATGGCGAATGTTGGGTGGTATTTATCATGGATACATTGTGATGAAAATTATTATCTGGTGATGACAAAGTCTTATTCTTGTAAAACATATTTTGTCTGTATAAATGATCTGCTGTAGACGTGGCAACGGGTTTCTTAGAAACAGAATGTTGTAATTTCTGTTGAAGTTGTGCCACATTTGCATCTGTAAACGTTACATTCTGTTTGTAATCATGATTCGGAGATGTAAGGTGATTGGCTTTATTTATGGATACACTGTGTTGTATATTATGCGTTGTGAGGCCGGACCGAGCATCACGGAATGAGACATATTCAACCTGCCCCGAAGGCTCAATAGATTGGTTACAGACACGTTTACCACTGATAGTTCGCTGTTGGTTGTGAAGCAAGTTCTGATGGGAATCTCGAGAGTGTTCTAAAACTGTTCTGCCATGACCTTCACCAGATGACACAACATTACTAAAAGAATGAGTATAATTTTGTTGAGCGCGTGAAGGCTCTCCGTGTTTGTAGACAAGAGAACCTCGACATTTGTCATGCTTTATGTCGGATTTGGGTGAATATATCATGTTTGCGATTGATTGTTTGGTATCCAAGTGTCCATTTGGAATGTAGTTAGATTGGTTTGCGAGATCGATACGGCTGTGTTGCAAAAAAGCAGTCTTTTGTGCAGCATGTTGCGTTGCTGGGAACGAATACCTCGCGTGTTTCACTTGAACATTTTCTTTGTAAACATCATCCAAGGGACGTTTTTTGGTTGGTACCGTTAAGTCTAGAGCACACTCTCCATTAGATGGAATACTATGCACCTTCTCCTTTGTTTTAACAGGTTCCGGCAGCACCAGACTGTCATGAGTGCGTGATTGCGGGACAGTTTGTGCACTTCTACCGGATATTTGCTGCAGTGCATTGAGCTGATAGAGTCGAAGGTCGTCTTCTCCAATAAGAGATTTATGTGGTGTTCGTAACACCAGGTTATCTATGTAGCGTTGTTGGTAATGTGCCATTGTAGTATTTCTTTATATTCTGAAAAAGATAAATTTAAACACACATAAATTGATTATCGCGATACTCCAAGCTAGTAAGGGTGCCGGGTGGGGAGAGGGGACCGCAACATGACCATGTGTTTCGGAATATTTTGTTGTCTGTCGGACAAATTACGAGGTGCTCAAATACCAACATTATTTCTGACAACAGTTAATTTGAAAAAAATTAATTAATCATTTTAATCTTTTATCTGATAAACACTAATTTATTATTATAATTATTTTATTTTTTTAAAATTTAAAAAAACTAGAGGCCTGTCACGCCTAGAGAGCTCCGCTGAGAATAATTGATGACACACCGTCTATTGATAATACATATTGTTATGAAGTTTGGTGTAAAAATATTCAGCGGTTCAGAAATTATGGCTTGGACAAACAAATATCAAAAATATCTTAAGATTTTCTTGATCCTGTGACCTGTGACCTTGACCCTGTGGATTTACAGACCGCAGAATAATTGATGACACACCGTCTATTGATAATACATATTGTTATGAAGTTTGGTGGAAAATATTCAGCGGTTTAGAAATTATGGCTCGGACAAATAAAATGTTGACCACGGACGGACAGACGGACGACGGACGACAGACGACGGACGACGGACGAATCAGTATAAGAAAAGCTCTGCTGACTTTGTCAGCGGAGCTAATAAAAAAAAATAGCGTTCAACCGATTACCAAAAATGTCCACTGACCGATTACTGGTTATTTGAACTCACAATCGGTCGATTCCGATGCCGATTCCGATTGTAATACCGTGCACTACTAGACAAGTCGAGGCCCGCAAAGAACTACATTAAATTGAACACATTTTACATTGTTTACAGTCCGTTCACTACTAGACAAGTCGAGGCCCGCAAAGAACTACATTAAATTGAGCCTATTTTACAGTGTTTACAGTCCGTCCACTACTAGATAAGTCGAGACTAGAAAGAACTACATTAAATTGAACTTATTTTACTGGTTTACTGTCCGTTCGTTTACTACATGTGTCGAGACTCGAAAGAACTACATTAAATTAAATATATTTCACAGTGTTAAACTCCGTTGACTCAGGTCCAGTAAAATTACCAGTCGCGCACAATTGTGCGGTAAACGTGGCCCGTTTACAACCCAAGTGCGCGCAACTGGTAATTTTTACTGCGACCTGAGTCAATGGAGTACAACTTTTCCGGTATGAACTGGCGATTGCCACAAGTTCGCTCAATTGAAAGCTTTCCATGTCGTTTAGCTTGTATATCTCGTAAAAGGGCGTCTAGAGAGATTAAGAATACACATTGTCGTGTTTTTTTTCAACTTTGTTGAATGGTATCATTGAGACCTTTTTACATTAACCCTTTACCTGACGAATCGCCCGCATCCGCCCGCGTCATATGTAAATTCATAAATATTATTTTTCAAAAAAATTCAACAAAACCATATCATGTGACCCCTCGTTGGAACGAGCTCATCGAGCTCGTTCCAACGAGGGGTCACATGACATGGTTTTGTTAAAATTGTTTGAAAACTTTGAAAAAATGATATTTAAAATAATAAATTTTGATATCGTCTGCGTTGGATAAGGGTTAATAATTGAACAATTGCAGAAGGTAATAAAATACGGTATATGAAGCATCACAAAATGCTTGGCAACAATCGGTTGAAAGGATCCGTTGCCATTGTCATCCGATTGCTCACAATCGGTCGATTGAGGTGGCCGGTTCCGATCGTTGTTTGAACACTTAAAAAAAACTTATCATGAAACCCCTCAAAGGAATGAGCTGGACGAGGTCTTGAGTTCGTACAGACTGTCAATGACTCGGGAGCACTGTCGGAAAATTTTAACTCTCGCCCCATCATGTCGAAATATTTTGAGATACTCTCTTCGGGCCGACGATTTGACTCGATCTGTATATAGTACTATCGAAAGGTCTACGGTTCGAGGCTGAACTGCGTTGTGTCTTTAAGCAAGACAAGTATTCCCGACGGCCCGGGCTGGGGCATGGTGGCTCTGTGTACTACTTCCAGTCGTCAAATTGTCAAAAACGATATGACTGGCTGTTGAATGTGTTATTAAACCCCAACAGGGCTTATATTTCGACGAGAATCCGAGAATCGATTCGCACAAAGATTCGCGCAATAAAACCAGCGAGAATCCATGTAGATTCCCGCTGCACCTCTGCTAGGATTCGCGTGAAAAAACTGAGTCAATTTAACCCTTTAACTAACACAGCGGCAACGAATTAACCAATAGAAGGCTAACATGACTTGAAATATCCTGACACTTTGTCAATAAAACCTTACAAATATGGCTGTCGTTGGAACCGGCTCATTGAGCCGGTTCCAACGACAGCCATATTTGTAAGATTTTATTGGTAAATATTATTCATTTAATTATTTTATCATTTATTTATTATTTATTGTTTAAAAATTATCAAACTTAGTTTTAAAAATTAAAAAAGTGTGTTGGGTAAAAGGTTAACATGTGTTATCAGTATACAACAGTGGTTCAACCATGGTGGCGTCATGGGATCCTGGGACACTCATAGTACGTATGGATTCTCGCAACCATTTTCACGAGAACCCAAATGGATTCTCACAAATTTAGACGAAATATAAGCCCTGCCCAAATAAATAAGCAAACCAATAGTACTGTCAGAGAATTTCGACCGGATCGAGAAACTGTCGGGATCAATACTTTTAAGATTTTTACAATTGTATTTTCCTGCATTGTATTTTTTACAAGTGAATATAAATAACGGAAATAAATCATTAACATTTTAAAAGATATGGCAATTAGTCAGGGTGTAAATTGTCACATCTTTGGAAATGCTAATGATTACGATCTTATCGCGATCACATTAGTATAATGAATCTAGTTATTTGTTTGTTTATTTATTATGATAAAACGACACTTTCAACAGACCTCGTCGCCCCATGTTGGACAGTTTGGGAGCCCGATGGCTCAGTGGTTACGGCGATGAACTTCAAACCAAAGGTTCCACCGTTCGATCCCCGCCAGCGCTTGCTACGTTATGTCCTTGGGCAAGGCACTTCATCCCGATTGCCCACGTGCAAGCACGGTGGCGCTGTGTACAAAGGCGTACTGCATGTCGATGGCGCACTTGTCTTAAACCAATGCTAACCTTGTTTGTGCGGAGTTAGTACGTTGGGGACTGGGGTGGGTGTCTCCGAGTACTCCAGCTTCCTCAACCTGTAAAGCTGTCTGACCCGAGGTGACGCTGGCTGTCGAAAGTGTTGTTCAACCTCCACCAATAAATAAAGCCCACATCTGGTCTGCCTTACCCAAGAGCAAATCTTTGTTATCGCTGGTGGGGACTGAACCGAGTTATCGGTTTAAACTCCAATGTCCTAGCCACAAAGCCATATAGCTCCCATCAAAAATCGAACCCATTGTTCTTGATGACGTTTTTTGTAGTGTGTGTGCGTCTAGAAATTCTCAGTCTGTTCACGGATCTGGTAACGTTATAGTATTGGCATTCGTGCTGATTCCAAAGCAAGTTAAGACAATTTTGAGGTCAAAGGTGATGAGTGGGGCTGAAACGGTTGGCTCATTTTCGTAACCGATTAACCAAGAGCTATAACCGAATAATATCCGGTCATCCGTGGCCATTATTTCACCGAATATGGGATCAAACTGTAGGAATTGAAAAGCAGTATTCTCAAACTATTCCATAGTGTGAATACAAACGAACGTTGTCGAGAACTCGACAACGTTCGTTTGTACACACACTACGGAATAGTTTCTGCGATTACTCATTACTCCCGGAAACTGCCGATCACTAACGAAGTCCTAAACGTCCGAGTCGATTATTTCTCAATATACACAACGCAGCTTCGATGTGTAATCTATCACAAAGGAGAAGCGGCAGATTTACTACGTTTTAAACGTGGAATGACGATCACTATCGGTATTTTTGGATAACCGATTGACGGTTTTTCTAATCGGTTAGATAGCTAACTGGATTCAAACCGATTATCCGGTTAACCATTCCAGTACTGGTGATGAGAGCGTACATTTCCGGGTACAGGTTGTAATTTACATGAAGCCAGGGGTAAGGAATTGATGAAGTCGGGGAAAGAATATCAGCGGTAGTTGGAACTATTGATAAAACATTAGTCCTTGATGATTATTCCCTTCAACAAAAGATCTTGAATTGTATGGTCTTAAAGAATACAGTTTGCATCAGAGTGGGCGAATCTATTTTATATTTATGGAGAGGTTCAGTGATAATTTAATCCTACAGCCCTATATGGCGGGTGACTGAGATCTATTGTGGGATTAAAATATAAGCGACCCTCCATACCGATGTATGTGGAAACAGGAGATGCTTATCGGAGATGCAGGGGTCGAGTTGTAACTACTTTCTTCGTGCACGCCATATTGAAAATCAGAAAAGTCAGCGCGCTGAGCTCAAAATTCATAAAAATCGACGCTCACGAGCCCAAAATTCGTAATAAAAATGGACTAATTAATGCCCATAACTCTGTAACGAAAAATTGAGCCAGGCCAGTTGTCGAACTCGCTTGATATATTATTGGCAAATATTTGTCAAATCGGCGAACGTTTGTTCAAGTTATTGAGCTAACGAGCTCAAAATTCGTAAAAATTGACTAATTAGGGCCTATAAATCTGTTACGACAAATCGGGCCGGACCAGTTTTCGAACTCGCTTGATATATTATTGCAAAAGATCTGTAGGCAAATATTAGTCACATCGGAAAACGTTTGTTCAAGTTATTCCACTGAAAGTAGGAGGACGCCCGGACGCGCACCCGGATACCCGGGCGTACAGACGCCCGGACGCACACCGACCGTCGCAAAACCATAGGTCTCGATTGTTAACACAATTCGACCAATACATCGTCCCTTGAGTGAAAAAGCCGCCATGCAATGCTCTAGAATTGCAGATGACGCCTTGTTACACTCAAAGGACGAACACATATCTTACCGTGCAACCTATTTACTTTTAGAGTCGCCGTCTCCCTTATTTTTTCTCCCAGAGGCCAGGAGAGTGCTAGATTGAGAAATGTCGTTTTAATAAATCTGAATGGACTAGAAAGTGCATATTTAGAATCGGATATACAAATTACCCTCTTTCGTCTTCTGCACAACTAACTGAATGAGGGAGAGAGAGAGAGAGAGAGAGAGAGAGAGAGAGAGAGAGAGAGAGAGAGAGAGAGAAGGCTGTAACGTGTGCATATTGGCAAGGTTAGATATTTGTATTGTCCGACATCGCGTTCAATCCATAGAAAGTGTGTTCTTCTCTGTGTTCAGTGTTTACAATGGACGTGTTGGCCTGCTTCTCAGCTTCATCCAATGCAGTTTTATTACTTATATTCATCCAACAGTTTTGAGATGCACACTTTCCTATTGCTAAAGCACTTGGGAAATCAACTCTTAAAAGGAGACTCACTTTTATGCGTAAAGAGAAGTTTGGCGGTACTCGTAGAGCCTACGCACTCGCTATAAATGGATATGAAATTTCCGCGAAAGAGGAAATAGGACGAATCGAATTTGTATTTGGCGAGACTGTGTGTGGATAAATAAGGAGATATAATTTTGTCCTTATCACAATCTGACCACACCATTACTAACAATAAGTTTGATGAGACCATGATTTGGATTAACTTATTACAACGCGTGCACAAATACAAAATACATTCCTCCATGTGCGGTATTGTAAAACATTACTGAACACAGACTTCAGTGAGTGAAAGATACCCATAACCTGATGGTTGGAAATAGCCACTGTAGTCTGGAGATTGTCCATATCGCTTGTATTATGCACAACCTGCAAGCGTTTGGGTGACTACCGCGGCCCCAAACATCCCATAGAAATTAGAGGCAAGCAGCTGGGTCACTTCCTCGGCCCCACACAAAGACATCCCCTAGAAAGTAGGGCAAGGTCTTGGCGTTTTGGATGAAAACTGGAATGGCAAAAAAAAACTATACGAGGCAGCGGAAGCTCGATAAAAGTGGAGGGGCACAACTTTTCAAGGCTACCATAGTTCGGCCCTGTTGGAGAAAATTTAAAATGAAATATCAGTTAATGTACAGTGATATACTATAGTCTCTCGTTTAGATGTGGTCACTGTCCTGTCCATTGTTTCTACTTCAATCATCTTCCAACCCGAAGGCGAGCCTTCGGGTTGGAAGATTGATGAAGTAGATAAAACGTACCGAAGCGACCGAAGGTGGGATTCTTTTGCCAAATGTTGCTTGGATTTACATATAATATTTTACAGGAATGCCTGAAAAATGACACGTTTGCGTGCGCTCATTTTAAATCATTGTGTAACTTCGCAACATATCTGTGGAGAAAAAAAGTGGAGGTGCACGTGTCGCATGTGCCCTCTTGGTCCCAAAGTCTCAGATACGACTGTTCCTTGTCACTAGCGGGTGGATATAGGGAACATCGTCAACAAGGAATTTCGTGGAAAACCGGAGTTCTTTTGGACTTTTGTACTCATAATTAATGCTAAAAATAGTTGCCAATTGTCAATGCTAAGTGGATGACTGTTCAGGCGTGCATTCTCCAAAACCTGTTTATATTGAGGGACCAGCCCAGCTTAATACGGCTAGGCAGGGTGGTGGAATGCATAATGTTCCAGATCGAAATTAATGTTCCAGTTCGTTGGTTTCAGTCGCAAAGTGTATGGTATCAACCTCCAAAGGATAAAGTTATTTGAACCAATGCATGGTTGCACAAAAACTGCCCACTGACCAGTTATATTTATCAGAAAGGGGTTAGCTGACATTAGCATTTATCAAAATGAGGGATTTTGGACGTTTCGATTCGAAATGAACCAGTCCGACGTTCATGCTCCTCTATCCTCGAGGCTTCACTTGGGATTTTTTTTAACGAGAGATAAGACAAATGCAGTAAAGTAATTGTAAAAGTTGATATATTCCACTACACGTCGAAGTCCTACTCCATTTGTTGGCGCATTTGCCTTCGTTGTATTCCGTCTTTGCAAACGTATAATATCCACATAATAAACAAACAGAGACGTTTTTGCACTAACCCACCATGCATCATGACCACAGAGTCACTCTTGGCACCAAGCTCGAGAAAATGAAGTATGTTTTGGTGAACGCCCATTTACTACTGACATATTCTGTTACAAAATACTTAAGTCTCGTACTTGTTTGAAAACAAATCCAAGCAAAAATAAGCTGCACAGTAATGCGCATCTTGTTTTAATAAGTCAACTGCAGGAAAAAAGAATGTCGATCAAATTTCATAGTGCACTGCTCTGAACCAGAGAGTCAATATTCTCTAACGTGTGGTGTAATATTGTGCTTGGTCGCACTGGCTTGTTTTAATGCATCAAAAATGCGGTCAAATGCGTATGTTTGAGCAGAACATCGAATGTTATCGCCGGGTAATACTCTGACAGGAAAGTGTACTTATAAAAAGTTCTATTGTCTGTTGACGATGGAAATGTCAAACGCGTGCAATTCTTCAAATGCTGTTAACCTTCCACCATGGGTGTCGCGAAGATGACTGATGGTTAGGGGGTTTCAGCTGGGGAGGGGGGAGAGGGGGGGGGGGGTGGGGGGGCTGTCACAGGTTAAATTCCAACTGTGAGTGGTTTCGATAGGTGGCTGCACTGTAGCGCTGGGTGATATCTTTTAACCCTTTACCCAACGAATCACCCGCATCCGCCCGCGTAATATGCAAATACAGCTGCTGAAAAAATATCATTTCTCTAAACATTTCAACAGAACCATATCATGTGACCCCTCTTTGGAACGAGCTCGTCGAGCTCGTTCCAAAGAGGGGGTCACATGATATGGTTTTGTTGAAATTTTTAAATAAAATGGTATTTAAAATAATGAATTTTGAAATCGTCTGCGTTGGGTAAAGGGTTATGAACCCTTCTGAAAATTTTCACTAGTCCTGAAACGGAAAAAGCATCATTTATAATGTGTCTGGGTCAGAAAATTTACCGGATTGATGTCAGAGTCGAAATTTTGAGGCCATGTCAATTTTAGAGTAGGAAATTTGAAACTCAAGTTTCCAGTTGGAAATAAAAAATCAAAATTTCTCATCATTAGTTGGAATTTTAAAATTTTTCATGAACAATGTTAATTTATTGAATTTCCAACTATTTAATTTTTGACCTCGGAATTTCCAACTATTGAAAAAAAATACTCCAAGCTGGAGGGCTGGGGATGAGACACCCCCCCCCCCCCCCCCCCCCCACCACACACACACACACACACCTGCCGCCACATCCCTGTCCCGATTGAATGTTTTGATGATATAGTTTAAATATTTGGAAGCCGTGATTATAATTAAAAAAACCTCATGACTTATTGGACATTTATTGCGAATAAACAAAATAGACAGGTCTCCGTCGTGATGAAATTTCTTATTGAATGAATATGTACTGTGATGGCTCAAGACCCGACTGCAAAAAAAATATCCCAGCCACATCATCAAGGCATGCCTACGTCTGTTCATCTTTCGCCAAATCCGTTCGCCTTTTATTATATTGGGAAATCACAGCTGTTTCCATCCGTTGATGAGCGTACAACTTTTAAATGAATGGCATCTCGATATGACCTCGAGGCATCCCGTATCTCAATTCAATGGTATTGAATGCAACTACCTGTCGCGGTAGCTTGTGTACACTTGTGCAGAATACCACGAACATGGGGGTCGGGTAGATGACCGTTAGAGATGTACTGTTAACCTATTTTTCCCGGCTTTGGTGGCTCAAGTCAGAACATAACATGCAGAACACAAAACAACTATCCTTTCAGCAAGGGTGTAACCACCATATAAACTGCCGCTCTGCAATGAATTCTGAATTCTGAAGTCATGGGTCAGATTTCGGGCATATTTTGTCTTTAATGACGTTCTGGTATGTGAGTTGGGGTCTGGGATGGAATTAGCTATTCTTTTTTTATGGTTGTTTTAGTTGTTGTTTTCTTTATATGCCAGGGCAAGATATGACCCTCTTGATGATTCGTTTCCTCTTTAGCCTAACATTTTGGGAGCACGGTGGCTCGGTGTTTTTTTATGATTGGAGTTTAATACTTTTGGCGCGGAATAATCTGAGAAACAGAATCCTTAGCGCCTAATATTCATCAGAAATGTTACAGAAAGTATAGGTTGTTAGACAAAAGCGTTATTTTAAAAGATGTTCTAATGATCTCATTGACAGTTTTTCAAATGATTTTCTGTATATATTTAAGTGGCACCGTTATACTTTCAAGGAAGGATATCGTTGTTCATGGACAGGACATAAATGGTGCATGAAACATAAGAATACGTATATTTGTTTAACCCATTACACAACGAATCGGCCGCATCCGCCCCGCGAACTACGCAACTTCAGCAGTTGGAAAAATGTTATTTTTCAAAAAAATTCAACAAAACCATATCATGTGACCCCTCGTTGGAACGAGCTCGTCGAGCTCGTTCCAACGAGGGGTCACACGATATGGTTTTGTTGACATTTTTTCAAAAATTTGAAAATAATGACATTTAAAATAATAAATTTTGATTTTGTCTGCGTTGGGTAAATGGTCAAAAGCACTTAAAAACGGACACAGACAGTTGGCTAAAATGACTACTGCAGTACCTTTCCGCGGTGTCCCGTTTGTCGTCTTGAGTCGCCTGTCGCGCCAAAATAGTTAACGATCTCTAGCTCAGTGGTTATGGAAATGGACGTCAAAACGAAATGTCCATGGTTCGATCCCTGCCAGGGGTAACTACGTTCAGTGCGTTGTGTCCTTTCGCAAGACATTTAATCCTGACTGCCTATGTGGATGCACGGTAGCGCTGTGTACTAAGGAGTACTGCACGTCGATGGTTCACTTGTCTACATCCAATGGTTACCCTGCTTGGGCGGAGTGAGTACGCTGGGGACTCTGGCAGTTGCTCGCCGCTGCTCGGCGGTTCTCCCCAAGTACTCTGGCTTCCTCCAGCCGTAACACTGTCCGACACGAGGTGGCCCAGACCATCTAAAGTGTCGTTAAAACCCAATAAAATAAATAAATAAATAAATAAATAAATAAATAATTATTCATTTCATTTCCGGCTTCCATTGAGGAGCCAGAAGATTTATTTGAGAGATGAAAATTAAAACAAATAACATTTCTTGAGAATGACGATGAGTGGATTTAGCTCCTATGTTAGGAACAGTTTTGTTGCTCATTGCTGCTCGGTGGTACTCTGGCTTTCTCCACCTATAAAACTGTCCGAGAAGAGGCGATCCTGGCTGACGATAGTGTCGGTAACCTCCAAAAAATAAATAAATAAATAAATAAATAAATAAATAAATAAATAAATAAATAAATGAATAAATAAAGTGTTAGCATAATTTCACGCCAAAACCCGCAATGCTCAACCCCGCAGCAATGCTAATAAAATCTCAAGCGCACATCAACAATGCCCACCAACCCGGCCGTATTGTTAACATAATCTCACGCCCAAATCTATAATGCCTACCAACCCCGTGTTTATGGGTTCATAAACACGGGTCATTAATGCAACACAGTTTGTCAACCTCTTTGCCTCCATTAATGACACGAAACTAGGAAAGGGTGCAATACACTGTTTCAAAATCTTCACAAACAGTACGGCCTCTGTGGACTGTTAACTTCCCACGGGTGAGCAATGTTTCCACGGACGCAATAATATTAGATTCCAAACACTAATTATAGGAATAATCATCAAAAAATTAATTAATGAAGCACCGGTGCTTCATTGATTAAAATTTTGCTAATGATCATTTTTTTCATACCTGGTAAACGCATGCGTGGACATCACTGCCCATGCGTGTATTACTACCAGTCCACGGCGACTATACTGTAGCTCTTTCTAGCCGCTACTCACTGCAGTACCTTCTCTAAGAACACAGGATCCGACACGAAGTGACCCTGGCAGTCGAAAGTGTCGTTAAACTCCAATAAATTAATAAGAACACGTTTGTTTTTTTACCAAAAGAATATAACTAATTATGCAAAGTTTACAGATCAATGGAAGAGATCACCCGAGCCACACTTTAATTGTCATCCAAGTCATAGAACAGTCGCCGTGGATTGGTCATATTCCACGCACAGGCAGTGATGTCCACGCATGATGTTACGACGTTGGGGAGCTGGCAGTTGCTCGTCGTTGCTCGGTGGTTCTCCCTGGGTACTCCGGCTTCCTCCACCCGTAAAACTGTCACGGTCATGGTTAGCCATTGTGCATAGGTATGTGACCTTAAACACCAATAAATAAATAATTCAAATCGTGTTTGAAAAAAGAGTTATTAATTAAATTGTCGTCTAAACAGATTTCTATATTTCATACAGATGTGCTACAACAAATCGTGTAAGTAAATTGTCACAGCATTTGGATTTTTTTTAAAAAAGAAAGAATTCGAGCTTGATTGGTTATTACGCCATAATTCTCCGAAAGACAGATCGGAAACGTGGGCAAATTAAATTTTGAAAAATATATATCTCTTATTATCGCTAAAAGGAAACGACCCACTTTAAAAACACCAATTTGTCGAGTCTATTTGCCGACATAGCAATTATCTACAACTCATGAGAATTGTAACTATTAACCCATTTGAATCCTTCAGGTATCGAAGTGCAAACATTTGGTAAATTATAAATAGTTTGTAACAGTTTCTTGAGCAATTACAAACACAATACAGCGGCTCAGATTCCGGATTGTTTCAAGGTGGGGAATATAAGTCAACCAGGTTGACACCAATGGCACGAGAACTGAAACAACCGAGGTAGGACGAGTGGCGGATGTTAGTGTTAGATTTGAGCGACGATTATAGTCAATTATCGGCGTCACACAGATTTGGTTCATGATTACGAACAGCTCCTGAGGCTAATTGCGCCGGAACTGTTCGCAACGTGTACCATATGGCATTAACGCAGTATTTCAATATAAAGTTTTTTTTTTGCTCTGAAATATCTTTACTTTTCTACTGTGGATATACTGTTGTGGCGTGTGTGAATTAATATATCTGAAATGCTTGATAGCGTGTCTTGAGATGTAACAAGGAGCCATCTGCAATGCTTTAGCATTGCAGATGGCACCTTGTTGCACTCATGGTACAATATTTGAATCACACTTCAATGAGGCGTTACTTAAGAGCGATGTTGGAGAAATGCAATCTATTCGCCAATGCGATTAGTGTAGAATGGGATGGGTGGCTTACCCAAGGCATTGCTGATTAGGTTACCTGAGTTATATTTGCCTAACTCGGGAGAAGCGGGCCAAAATCAATCTTCAATGAAACCTTATCAGGTAAATACATTCGCAAAACTTCACAGCTTTCGTTCAATTTACCATGTTCATACTTCTGAAGATGGAACTAATTTCTAAAAGCACAAAGGAAGGTATTTACTCTTGTTCTTTCCATTGGTAAGTGTGGCTAATGGGTTTTATCCATTTGGAGTCTTAAATGTTCGACATAAATTTGTGACGCGGAGTATCGCCGCGTGCGATAAGTGGCACAAGGCGATACGAATAGTCTATTTTTTTTTTTGTGGTAATTATTTTGTCTCGACTCGCAAATTAAGAAAGGGCGTCTTCCCAAAAGCATTGTTTTTATTTTAAACATGTACCTAAAGGCGGAATCCTGAATCTTCTATAGAGGGTGTGTCTTCGTGGTTCTGGAAGTTTACCATTTGTGCAAAAA
Source organism: Pictodentalium vernedei (assembly GCA_031216915.1). NCBI lineage: Eukaryota > Metazoa > Mollusca > Scaphopoda > Dentaliida > Dentaliidae > Pictodentalium > Pictodentalium vernedei. The sequence goes on from CM062290.1 coordinate 463,948,154, forward strand.
TGGTTTAAATAACCCAGTTCATTATTGCAAAACATCGATTATAATATTAACCAATTTGTTCGTGACACGTTTTTTTAAGAAACAAGAAATGAATCGATAAAAAGGTCGAGAATGAAGAGGATGCGGGAAAACGGGTGGGGGGTGGGGCAATTGTCGGACAACTTTTTTACCACAGACACTTTACGCGGTTACATAATAAGTTAAAAATGGACGCACGCGGACCCCTCAACATATATATACATATACAGGAACTTCCGTAATATGTTTTCTGCAAATTAAAACAATTTTAGATGAATTTGGCCAAAGAGTTCCACCCTTCCTTCGGTTCGGCCTCTTCAACTTTAGCCATCTTCCAATCCGAAGGCAAGCCTTCGAGTTGGAAGATGATTGAAGCAGAAGAAAGACCCACCAGCAGTCACCACATGGGGCGAGAGACAAGCGGGTAATCGAACATTTGCCGACATAAACGATTGGAACGTTTCTCCCACTGAGTCGAATCACGGTGTTCTTGGAAATTGGAATCACTCCACTTTCATTGCGTTTCCGCCCACCGTCTCTGGAAAGAACGATATATGCCATACCTACCCCCATGGCGACAGAAGAAATAAATTATTTCAAAATGCCTCTGTTGAATTATGCCAGACAACTTACTCACTGCATGTGTGGGTACGTGCAGGACAATTTCAAGCGCCTGTTTTTGTGCATCTCAATAAGTCTGTATTTCAGTGAATGTTATCGTGCGCGCCACATGTTATTGCATGAGTGGTAGTGACGCATGGGAGTTACCCGATTTCCTTTCTCAAATGTAAATGGGTTGACTATCCACCCGGTGGCTGCTGGTTTCTCAACTGCGTGGTAATTACATATACAACGGCATCCCAGCTTCAGATTTGATAAGACTGATGGATAGAGTACTTGGATGCCGAAATCTCCTAATACAAACTAATCTTGTCGCCTGCTAGTCTCTCTACACTCCATCACTTCGCGAGAAAGATACAGGGTGTTCTTTGTGACGACGTGTACAGTACGTGGAGAGGGGATTGTAACTAAATCACCCGTGGAGTGGAGTTATCACCCAAGCAACAACTTTCAAATTTTGTACACATCGACAAAAACACAAGCAATGTTTCAGCCAATGGATCTCCGGGTTTAACCCGGAGGTCCATTGGCTGAAACGTTGCTTGTGCTGCTGGTTATGCTTTGTAAAACATGCAATTATTGCTTGGGTGGAATCTCTTCTCTGTGAGTGATTTAGTGATAATACACTCTCCACGTACTGTATATTGTAGGGTTTTTCTCGGGTTCACGGTTCCGAAAGCCGGGAAATCTGTAGCATGGTATTTGGTATCGTAGTACTGTTTGTGTGTTAAACTGAAGTTTTCTGAACTGAAAAACTACCCCAACGTAACTTTGTAAGATTTTGTCAACCCTTCCACGCCTGAACTTTTCACATCATTGATTCCTGACGGACCCTTTTCAACAAATAACTCTGGCACTCAACCATTTCCGGAGACCTCCCCTCTTCCTCTTCAACAGCAAGAACTTCACGCGCATCACTTCAAACGGTTCTTCGTTTTTAGAATAACTAATATCACTATTTGGGGGAGCGGTGGCTCAGTAGTTAGAGGTGCAGGCTGCAAGCCGAGTGATCCTCGGTTCGAATCCCACCTGCGGCAACCGCGTTGTGTCCTTGGTCAAGACACTTCACCTCCATCGCCCACGTGGGGGGCACGGTGACGCTGTGTACCAAGGCGTACTGCACGTCGATGGTGCGCCTGTCTTCAACCAATGCTAACCCTGCTTGTCTTGAGTTAGTATGTTGAGGAGCTGACAGTTGCTCGCCGTTGCTCGGTGGTTCTCTCCGGGTACTCCGGCTTCCTCCACCCGTAAAACTCTCGTGGTCATGATTAACCACTGTGCAGAAATAGGTGACCTTAAACACCAATAAATAAATAAATAAATAAATAAATAAATATCACTATTCATTACCTCCTTCAACATAAACTCCATCTTCACTGTCATCATCAGTCTCCTCTTGCTCTAATAGAGAAGGCTGGTGACGACAATGAAGAGGGAACTGATGTTGGAGGATGTAGTGGTAATAACACTAGTGATTCTGAAAATGAAGACGCGATTGAAGCGGATTTAGGTTTTCACACTTGTCTTAGGAAAATAAATTTTCCGTTTGGAGTTGGCAGATTGCCAGTGAAATATCTTCATTTTCACAGAAGAAAATGCGTCTCGTCACTCTCGAATATTTGGTTGATATAACCGGAAAATTTCCCGGTTCCTGGTTCTGGGTTTAATTTCATCCCCGTTCCCGGTTCCTAGAAAACCGAGAATATATTGAACCCTATAGTATATTTGCGAAATGATATACCTTCACCCAAGGGAGCCCCATGGCCCAGCGGTTACGACATTGGACTTGTACCTTTCGAATGGTGCAAAGTTCGACCCCCGGATAACAACTGCCTTGTGCCCTTTGGCAAGGTAAGTGGGGGACACGATTTCGATGTGTACTAAGGCGTACTGCACGTCGAGGGCGCACTTATCTTCAACCAATGTTAAGCCCATTTGTGTGGAGTAAGTACGTTAGGAAGTCTGACGTTGCTCCCCGGGTATTCCGGCTCCTTCCACCCCCCCCCCCCCCCCCCCAAAAAAAAAAAAAAAAAAATCTGTCCGACACGAGGTGACTCGAAAGTGTCGTTAAACTCAAATAAAATAAATAAATACGAACACTCCTATCACGTTCTGCTACTGTTGTGACCCAGGAGCGTCCCCCCGCCAATAAATTTTCCTATGAGACATTTTCGTCAGGAGTGGAGTGTTCGATATTAATTCTCTCTTGCTGATAATTATGGACTTTCCTAACTTGAATAGATTTAATAGTTGAACTTGTAAATTTGTATCAAACACACAATCGATATTAAATATGGCGGTCTGTAGTACAGTACGCACGCCATGGACTGGTCACTTTCTACGGGTGGGCAATATTTCTATGAACGCAATAATATTAGATACCAGACACTATTTCTAGGAATAATCATCAAAAAATTTAATTAATGAAGCACCGGGTACAACCCGGTGCTTCATTAATTAAAATTTTGCTGCTGATGATTTTTATCACCTGGTAAACGCATGCGTGGACATCACTGCCCACGCGTGGATTACGACCAGTTCAAGGAGACAGTATGCACAATGACCAGTTTGGAGTACCAGTACGGAATATTAAGTTGCAACATGATCACTAAATGTATATTTTTTTATTATTTGTAAGAATTACTTTTTAATTAAACGCAGGTGATTTTTTAAAATAATAATAATAAACGAACGTTTCCGATCTGTTTCATCCATTATTGTTTCAAAGAAGTATATTGTGTTGGGTTTTAAGTTCCTGTCGACAGTCAACTACCCGGAAAACTATCGGAAATGTTTTAACACTCGGAAAAATTTTGAAATCCTAGCTTTGGGCCTGCAAACGAAGGATTTCTCATGTGGTCACCCACAACCACATGTTCTTACGTCAGTTCTGTGTTCAACTGTTCCGATTAAGAGAGGCTTGTCGCTGAGTACTTGGCCCCAAGAGACAAACACATTTTACGAGCATGTGAGTCCACCTCAAATTTAGGATCCTGGCCTTTGTTCAAAATTAACTTAGAAACAAAAGATGTATACTTGGAAGTTCAATTGCCGGTATGGTAGTTGACAGTACAGTTCAGTGGCCGTCAAAGGTGGTCACGTGGCTCAAAGTTTAACACATTGGACTTCAAACCGAAAGGTCCATGATTCGATCCCGCCAGGGGTGATTGCGTTGTGTCCTTGGGCAAGGCACCTGATCCCGATTGTCCACGTGGAACGTGGGGGCATGGTGACGGTGTGTACTAAGGCGTACTGCACGTTGATAGTGCACTTGTCTTCAACCAATGCTAACCCTGCTTGTGTCGGGTTAGTACATTGGGAAGAATGACAGTTGCTCGCCGTTGCTTGGTGGTACTCTCCGGGTAATCCAACTTTCTCCACCCGTAAAGCTGTCCGACACGAGGTGACCCTGATTGTCGAAAGTGTCGTTAAAACACAATAAATAAATAGCCGCCGTGGAGTGGCCATAATCCTCGCGTGGGCAGTGAAGTCCACGCACGCGTTTACCTGGTAATACAGTTAGAACTAGAAGTCCTGTCATGAAATGCGCACAAATAGCACGTTGATATGCGCGTTAATGTACGCGTTATGGCCCAAGTAAAGCTATCAAATTCTGTACATATGGCATTTGCACAAGCAATGTTTCAGCCAATGGACCTCCGGGTAACCCGGAGGTCCATTGGCATAAACATTGCATGTGTTTGCTGTGAGTAACAAGGAGAACCTGTCGTGCTTTGGATGCCATTCGATATGGCAATTGCGCGCAATTCCAACGCGCAATTAAGCCAAGATAAGCGCACTATTTGTGACAGGACTTCTAGTTTTAGCTGTACAAACCATCATCAGCAAAAATTTAATCAACAAAGCACCGGGTTGTACCGGGTTGTACCCGGTGCTTCATTAATTAAATGTTTGATGATTATTCCCAGAATTCTCCACCCGTAAAACTGTAACCGACACGATGTGACCTTGGCTGTTGAAGTGTCGTTAAACCCTAATAAATAAATAAATAAATAAATAAATAAATAAATAAATAAATAAATAATATTCCCAGAATTTTATTTATTTATTTTATTGGTGTTTTAGGTCACATACTTATGCACAGTGGCTAATCATGACCGTGACAGTTTTACAAGTGGTGGAAGCCGGAGTACCCGGAGAGAAACGACGAGCAACTGTCAGCTCCCCAACATCGTAACTCCGCACTGCAGCACAGGAAGGGTTAGATTGGTTGAAGATATGCGCACCATCGACGTACAAGACAATCGGGGTTAAGTGCCTTTTCCCAAGGACACAACGCGGGAGTCCGAAGCAATCGCTCAGACGGTCACCCATCCGAGGACTAACCGGGCTCGACGTTGCTTAACTTCGGTGATCTGACGAGAATCGGTTACCACAACGCCACGAGGCCCATTCCTAGAATTAGTGTTTGGTGTATAATATTATGGCGTCCGTGGAAATATTGCCCACCCGTAGAAAGTGACCAGTCCACGGCGGATGTACTGCATACGTTAATCGCGCCGCTCCTGGTTAAATCTCATCTTCTCACAAGGCACTTTTTCATGACATAATTATGACATTGTACTCTTGCCGAACTATCGGTAGATTTTAGACTATCTGTTAAATTTCAGAATATGTATAATTTGGGAAGAAGAGAGGTTAAAAATTTACTATATTAAAGAGGGGAAATTCTGACTAAGAAAGGTTCTCAAAGTCTGAGAAACAGCTGTTACAAATCTGTGATGTTCACGTGTGATATAAGGGTATAAACCATTACCGACATATTTGTGACAAAAACAACTTTTTTTACATACCTGTTTATGAGACTGGTGAGTGACTTTTGTAGACTAGAGGAAAACATTCCTATTCCGAGAACCGAATATTATCCAAACGACAAACGATGAAGATTATACATGCCACGGAATGTTAAACCACATCTAAGCCTCGAGAACTTCTAATGGAGAACGGAATCTTATTGACGTAATTAAATCGAGACGTGCGTGTGAATACACCCACCTCGCCATCAAAAACACTTTAGATCTGCGTGTACCGAAATGCCACAATGCTGTTAGAATAAGCGTAGAATAGCGCACGCAGTATAAATACAAATATCTCTCCAGACGCGATCGCGTTAAGAGTTGCACCCAACATTCATTTCACAACAAATGAAATGTATATACCGCGAAAATCGGTGTTCCGGATGAGCGCTTCAATAAACGATTTCAAACTGGCGATCTTTGTGTCCTATTGTAACGTGCAAGACGTCTGCCTGCTTTTAATGTTCTAAGCCTGTTAAGGATATTAGCGTGTTTCGGTATTATTTTTAAGCTCGCGACACACTTTCTCATTGATTCTATCGATCGAGTAAACGGGTCAGGGCGCGGGTCACACAGCGCAAACATTCGTAATACTATCAGATAATCGTTAACCCGTTTGTCAGTTTAACAACAACGTGACTTCCTGTACGGAAGTTGTACATGGAATCGATTGTCATTCAGCCATAACGAAATCGTACCACCTTAACCCGCCACGTGGAGGATCGACCAAATCAGTTTCGTTTTTTAAATCGCAATTTACTGTACAGACTAAGGTGTTTTGTTTGTTTTGTTTTTTCTTGCACCTGAATTTCTTCAATGTTTATGATCGATTCAGGCGCATAGCCAGGACTTTTTTATGGGAAGGATGAGAGTCGATCGACGATCAACGGCAAGAAAATTTTGAAAAACATGAGTATGAGTATGAGCTCTAAAAAATAAGCACATCTGCACTATCGTATGTGAAATATTACATACAAAATAGATCGATACAGTTGTGATTCATATTTCTCTTTTCCACATATATATAAACAAGGATGTGGCGAGAGGGAGTGTGTGGGGGGGGGGGGGGGGTGTCTCACCCCACACACCCCAACTAGGAGTATTTTTTTTCAATAGTTGGAAATTCCGAGGTCAAAAATTAAATAGTTGGAAATTCAATAAATTAACATTGTTCATGAAAAATATTGAAATTCCAACTGATGAGAAATTTTGATCTTTTATTTCCAAATGGAAACTTGAGTTTCAAATTTCCTGCTCTAAAATTGACATGGCCTCAAAATTTCGACTCTGACATCAATCCGATAAATTTTCTGACCCAGACACATTATAAATGATGCTTTTTCCCGTTTCAGGACCAGTGAAAATTTTCAGAAGGGTTCATAACACTTTATCCAACGCAGACGATTTCAAAATTCATTATTTTAAATATCATTTTTTTTTTAAATTTCAACAAAACCATATCATGTGACCCCTCTTTGGAACGAGCTCGACAAGCTCGTTCCAAAGAGGGGGTCACATGATATGGTTTTGTTGAAATTTTTCGAAAAATAATATTTTTTCAGCAGCTGTATTTGCATATTACGCGGGCGGATGCGGGCGATTCGCTCGGTAAAGGGGTTAAAAGATATCACCCAGCGCTGCAGTGCAACCACCTATCGAAACCACTCACAGTTGGAATTTACACCGGTGGCACCCTCCCCCAGCTGAAACCCTCTAGCCACATCCCTGTATATGATGCCTATATACGTAATTCTGTTAATAAGTGATTCTGACAGAAATTAAACAGCAATAAGCTCGGTGTAACATTTTTGACCTATAACATCTGGACCATGTGACTAGATTCAGAGAAACGCCAAGACATGTTGATACCGTTTTATAGCCGAAACTATAACAAGGTATCAAAGTTGTGCCTAGGCGTTTCACAGAAGCTACATGGAGCGTAAATCCTGGGGGTGGGGTGGGGGATGTTACCCCCCCCCCCCCCAACAAAAAAAAAATATATATATTCGTACTCTCCGTGGCTAAGCCAGTGAGAGTATGGTGTAACGGGGTAAGGGAGGTCGCTCCTTTTTTATCAAAATTTGGAACGTTTCAAACTCCGATTTTGTGGGAGGAGCGTTCACATCAGTCGCATCCCCCTGACTATAAGCCTTCGACTGGAGGGCCTAAACACCCCCGCCCCCCCCCCCCCCCCCTGCTTACGGCTATTGTTAAAAAAAAATTTAGAACGATTTTCAAAGTACATTACATCTGTGTTTTTTTTATTCGTTGCCATGGAATATATTTATAAATAACACAAAGAACGAACCGTTACAAATTATGAATCATATTGTCCTTTTAAAAGGTTACCATAAAAACTGCTGGCAACTCTTTTTCGGGTACTCATTTTTTTGATTGCACCAGTTGCGTAGAGTAGAAACTTTGAATGAAACTGTATTTTACAGTATACACGAGAACAATATCAATTAACTGGTTGAGTGCTAGAAGCCACTACCAGGGCTTAAAAACATGAGGGTACCAGTGCAAAAGCCAACATGTTCCTTGCTTATCTTTCATATTCAGTCAAATACAAATAATATTTGGTTTGTATAAGTTTGTTTTATTACACATTATTGGAGAGTGCTTGAAGGCACTCTCCAATAATTTGTAGTAAACAAATTTTGAAGAACAAATACAGATCACCAGAAGTAATCAAGCTCACAACCAGTTAACGAAAACAAAATAAAGTAAGTGTACACTGCATAGAAATGGCATAGTCGATGAGGTTGTCTCCCTGATGCGTAGAGCAAGATAATACAGTCGTACAATACGTGGAGAGTGTATTTTTACTAAGTCACCCGCAGAGTGGAGATTCCACCCAAGCAATAATTGCTAATTTGTTGCAAGGCATAACAAGCACAAGCAAAGTTTCAGCCAATGGACCTCCGGGTTACATCCGAAGGTCCATTGGCTGAAACATTCCTTGTATTTTTTTGTAGATATGTACAAAATTTGAAAGTTATAGTTTGGGTGATAACTCCACTCCGCGGATGTTTTAGTTACAATCCACTCTTCACGTACTGTATATGGGGTACTGATGGTACTTCAGGAAACATTTTGGATTTTTGGAGCAGAAAGAACACAAGGGGGAATTTTTGTGTCTTCCTGTGCACGGAGTTTGGGTGACGAACAATTTGCGAAATTATTCTTTTAAACCCGGTAAACCGAAACCTACCAGTGTCGGATACCGGCACGCGTGTGTATATGTGCATGTTTGAGCGAGGCGTGCTTGCTGTGTATAATGTGTCACCTGTGTATTGTATTTTTCAGAGTGTCGTGGGTAACTGTGTGTTGGCACGCGTGTGTGGTAGATGTTTTTTTAAGAACTAGTTTTTTGATAAGACGTATGGGATACGAATAAAATGTCTCCCGCAGTTAACCAGTCAAAGTGTATAAAAGCTTAACAATAACGATAGTTAGTTACCGATGAGGTGTCAAAATTCCGGATGTGAAATAAAAATCCATTGGTAAATGACGTCAAACCTCCTACTGGATCAATATCGGTTAACTCTGCTGATGGCGGAATATCGCCTCCCACTCACAATTCGCTCACCTGTCGCACTGAACACGATTGGGTTTATTTCAACAATACACCCAATGTAATTAAAATACAGTTTCACCTCAACAAACATATTAGAGCTTTTGCTTTATATTCGTTATTTTTTCATCGCGTCTTTGACCTTCAGCGTCTACCGTCTCTCTCCACCAGAAGAACGACACCCCACAGACACGTAATGCCGGTGGTACTGCTAGCAAAACTGGCGTAGAGAGCTTGTCACGTGTGTAGGTGTGTGATGTGTTTGTGTGTGTGAGGGGGGAGGTGGCGGGGGCAAAATTCTCTGACAGACCAAAAAGAATTTTCCACAGATTTCAGCTTCGGCAAACACATGTCTGGAGTTGTGGCACCCAAAACGGTTTATTAATGGAATTTTCAGTCTACACAATTCTAGGCAAGGCAAGAACTTTCCGGCAATATTTTTTGCGAGGGTGGGAGTGCTGCCCCGCCTCCACTCCCGTACCTACGCCCCTGCCCACCATTTTCAGTGTTGTTCCCTTGCAAATGCGCCCACTTTCTACTGTCGTAGTAATTGCGATCTGACCAGATGCTGCATGATCAAAATTAATTATTTCCGGTTGGCCAGCTCGACTTCTTCATTACGATAATAGGCGATAAATTGGGCTGGCAGCTGGTATATATTCCAACCTCCCCTAAACTAATGGAGTTGTCGGGACGTGATGCGTGGGTCCATGAAAGTATTCGGAAAGTTTTCTTTTCGTTTTTGCAACTCTGGGAGCACCGCGGTTCAGTGGTTACGACTTCGAAATCAAGCCGAAATGTTCTCGGACCGATCCCCGCCAGGGGTTACTGTGTGGTGCCCGCAAGGCACATTATTCATGATTACCCATGTGGGGGTCACGGTGTCACCGTGTACTAAGGCGTAATGCACGTCGATGGTCCACTTATATTCAACCAATGCTAACCCTGCATGTGCGGATGTAGTACGTTGGGGAGTCTGGCAGTTAGTTGCTCGGTGGTTCTCTTCGCGTACTCCGGCTTCACCCACACGTAAAACTTTCCGACACGAGGTGACCCTGGCTGTTGAATGAGTCGTTAAAATCCAATAAATAAATAAGCAAATATTGCTCACCCGGAACGAGCTAACATTATTCTGAAAGCCACATGACGAATCCACAACATTTATTATGCAAAAAAATCTTATGTTTCACATATCCTTTGTGTGAAAGAGCGTGTCACGGCAATCAAATAGTCGTGTACAAGTAATAAAAGTAATTTCTTTAAAATAATAATAATAGAGGAAGACTTAGGACATGCTTCGTTTATTATTGTTTTAAAGATGTATATGATTTTAAGTTCGTACCATCATCGGTCATCGAACCGGATACACAGTCGGAAATTTTTAACTCCAGCCCCAGTATGTCGGGACACTTGGAGATCTTTGATTCGGGCCTGATTGCGTCCATCGTCACCGTGGATTGCTGGAGCGTCAGCGAAATAAATTATCATTCAAACTGCCCCCATCCCCTTAATGGCTTCAAGTTAATTAACGTGCTAACTACGTCTAATCGATGACGTTTGATGGCGTGAAAGCTGTTACGCTGTGACTATAGTCACAGCGTAAAAGCTCTCACGCCATCAAACGTCATGGCGTCTACGAAAAACTGAAAATAGTTTATCATATTTCCAATTTTGACTGGTTTTTGTCAATAATAACTCAAATACGGTACAAATATTCAGTTCGTATTGCCACGAAAAAATGTGCACATCCTCAATATAATCATTTTTCACAGGCATCGAAGTATATTTTTGGAAAGAGTGACCGACGTTTGCGATGCGACGGGAACATGGAAACCATGGATATTTCTTTTTCTGTTGGGCATTTTTTTATTTATAGCAGGTTCCCCCACCCTCGCCAGAAGAGCGGCGATGGAGAAACTTTTCGTTATTTGACCAATGTTCGAATCCCACCTGCGACAACCGCGTTGTGTCCTTGGGCAAGACACTTCACCCCCATTGCCCATGTGGGGGCACATTTACGCTGTGCACTAAGGCGTAATGCACGTCGATGGTGCACCTATCTTCAACCAATGCTAACCCTGCTTGTGTGGAGTTAGTATGTTGGGGAGCTGACAGTTGCTCGCCGTTGCTCGGTGGTTCTCTTCTGGTACTCCGGCTTCCTCCACCCGTAAAACTGTCGTGGTCATGATTGCCATTGTGCAGAAATATGTGACCTTGAACACCAATGATTTAAATATAAATAAATAAATATTTGACCAATGAGCGTTCCAGCCATCCATTGTACAGAGAGCACTGATTGGGAGCTTCGGTCATATCATATCGATAATCGGTCATATGTACGATTATCGCCACAATAGATGCAAAGTTCGGAACTGGCTAATTTAAAAAATACAAAATGTCCGTGCTACAGAAATAAGACAATACATTTGCAGCATGGAAAAATCATCGTCTCAAGTATTTATATATTTACTGATGTTTAAGATTTAAAACACCCATGGCTATATCATGACCGCAATACCAGTATGAAATCAAGTGCAGGGATGTGGCGACAGGGGGGGGGGGGGGGGGGGGGAGTATTTTTTTTCAATAGTTGGAAATTCTGAGGTCAAAAAGCAAATAGTTGGAAATTCAATAAATTAACATTGTTCATGACAAATATTAAAATTCCAACTAATGTTGAGAAATTTTGATCTTTTATTTCCAAATGGAAACTTGAGTTTCAAATTTCCTACTCTAAAATTGACATGTCCTCAAAATTTCGCCTCTGACATCAATCCGGTAAGTTTTCTGACCCAGACACATTATAAATAATGCTTTTTCCGTTTCAGGACTAGTGAAAATTTTCAGAAGGGTTCATAACCCTTTACCCAAGGCAGAAGATTTCAAAATTCATTATTTTAAATATCATTTTTTTTAATTTTTAAAAAAAAATTCAACAAAATCATATCATGTGACCCCTCTTTTCCAAAGAGGGGTCACATGATATGGTTTTGTTGAAATTTTTCGAAAAATAATATTTTTTCAGCAGCTGTCTCTGCATATTACGCGGGCGGATGCGGGCGATTCGTTGGCCAAAGGGTTAAAATATATCACCCAGCGCTGCAGTGCAACCACCTATCGTTTGTGTAAAAGAAAGTATCAAGGCACTGCCATCTGACGGGCAAGCTTGGTAACTCTGGGCATGTTATATAATGCTTTGCATGCACATTGTGGAAATGTGTAGTGTATTTTGAAATATTTTCTCATATCCACCATTATAAAGAAGTTAGAGAGCGAATAAACGAGCTTACAACTTGTGACTGTGACTCGCTGTGTAGTCTGTAGTTCACGTTTCCCGTTATCCTGCCATGCTACATGTCACATAACATGTGGCAGGATAGAGGAAACGTGAACTACAGACTAAATGTTATTTCTTTCAGCATAAACACGTTTTGTTCTTAGTATTGGCGCCTGTCCAGATAGATTGGTCAATTTCCGACATGCAGGTATTCGGTATTGGGTGTAGTGACTTGGACTTACATATTGCCAACTCTAGGCTATATCGAGATTTGCAATCTATCTTCAGTATACTGAAATGTATATGAGCCTATGAGGGTTAATTGTCAACTTGGCATGGTAATTCCTAATTCGCTATCTTGTCTGACAACAGTCATTGTCACTAGCAACATGCACACCATTACCCTTTGGAATTACGAAACCACTTATACAATTACCACGTTCTCGACATTTTGGCCTATATCTGACAGAGTGAGTATCACCCAATGTGTCAGATATAGGCCCAAATGTCAAGAACGTGGTAATTGTATAAGCTGTTTCGTAATTTCAGACATTGTGATTTCAGAGATCAAATGTTAAAGAGGATATTTCTGTAAAACCCCTATTCGTTTCATCAAGGATCGTTGTTTTTGTCCTGGTAGTGGGGCGGATTGCTATAAAAATAGCTCAGTTTGTGAAACAAGCATGAAATTTGGTATGGAAGTCACTTTTGGTATATAGAGTACTTTAGGATAGTTGGCCACGAAATATCTTATTATTTTCAAGATGGCCACCGGAAGTGAAAAAATCTGCACTATTGGTGATGTGAGTGCAGCATATATGAGTGAAACATATACATGTAGCATTAAAGCAATTTTTCTGCTGTTATATCATTCCTTTATGCAAACCAAGACTGAATATGAATTGAAATAATGAAAAGCAACGACAATTGTGGTTTAAAAGGCTGTGGAAATATATGGCAAGGAAAATAACTCTGTGTGCTCAAATGTTCAGTTACCAGGGATTTGTTTCTTTTTTACACGAACACGTATTTTCAAAATAACCTCATAATCTGCAATATCAATGCCAATGTTTTGTATCTCATGCATTTAGAATCGATGCTCGTATATATCACAGGTGTATTTGTTGATACTAACTGCTTTCTTGGCAGTTACAGGAGCAAAGTGCAGTGCATGACAATCCTGTGCGGTAGCATTTGCACTTTCCAGTGCATGTTGAACGCTTGCAGCAGCACTTCTGTAGTTCTTGACAGCACTCTGCTATAGCAGAGAGTGTAGTCCAGTGTGGCTCCCAAAAAATGTTGTGTTTAAGCCAACTCCAGCTGGTAGGATCTGGTAATTGTTGCACTGGAGAGGAAGCCTGGCCCCAAACATGACCCGCTTGGAAAACTGCCCTTTTAACATGCTCATATAGGGATGCCCTAGTTGGTGGTATGCCATTGTATGGGCATTGCTTTCGAGCGAACAAATCAAGGTGGCATTCGTCTAGTCTGCATGTTGTGCTTGAACGGTCGTACTTGACAACAACAAAATGTTCCAAGATATCCATGTCTGCCTCTGTAACATCATTCTGTGGTGAACTGAGTCGACAGAAAACCTCTGTTGCAGCCTCATACACATTCCATGCCCGCCTTTCCTTTTCCCACAAAGGCAGACACTATATCACACCGTGTAAAAGCATGAAAGAAAGCTAACCACATTGAATTAATCTGAAGGTCAGTAAACACGGAGATGGCTATAACAGCAACATCTGTGTTGGAAGTAACAACAGTCATGCTATTAAAACCCGTAACAACAGACGCATGTTTGGCATGAACAAACATACAGGTGTCTGCCTCTTCACGGTTACAGGGTGACAGCATATCTGTGTTCAGTTCCTTATTACATGCAACATCATCCCCTTTAGTGACAACTATAAGGCTGTTTGTCTGAGCATTTACAATTCTATCTGCCAAAAATCCAAACAGTTCAGTTTTGTTTTCATCACACCTCAGAAAATTGCTCCACGACTTTGGTACGTTACTCTTACCACGTTACTCTTACCGACCACTTTTCTTCGAAACCCAGCTCCCCTTTTCTGTCGAGTTCCTGCTTTGAGGCTACTTTCGAGGTATACATCAAAAACAACATCTAATCTTGTACGTTTTTGTGCACATCTTACAATGTATGGTATAATAACCTCAGCAGCATAGTCATCAAATGTTTTAGCAGTTCCAGGTGGTTTTGCATTGACCATAGCCGCACCATCTATAATCATAACTTCAGTATGAGGCTCTTCTACTCGAGCAGCTATCCCTGTCTCTAAAATGTCCATCAGCTGTGATTTTACTCCAGAGTTGAGCATACCATTGTGTGATAATGATGGTGGGTACTGTTGGTTTTCATGTTGAAAAAAGTTTTGAAGGTCACACTGTCGATTTTGGCACGATATAAAAAGTCGTGAAAAAAGTTGACAGTCATTTTTCAAACTCTCTATTTTCAGATTCCCCACCGTAGTATGAGGCTTGATTATTTTGCTGAAAAAGGGAAAGCTTATTTTTACCAAGGGTTCATGAAAACTTTCTTGTCCATTAGTTGTCGATTTTTTCAGGAATTTATCATACTGTTTTCTGCCAACAGGTAAAAGCTGAGCCATTGACTCGTTTACCTTTTTATACGCAACTTCTTTGACATCGAGGGAAAAAAGGTATTGTGAATATTCTTCAAATGGACTGCCATACTCAGATATGGTTGAAATTAGTCTACAGACTTTATCCTGAAAGTCCTTCTGAGCACCAGGGGCATCGTCATGGTGTCTTCTGTTTCGTTTCAACTCTGATTTGCGAGCTGCATCTGCAAATTCATCGCTAGCCCTGCTTATTTCCGGCCCCGCTGTCATCCATCGCCAAAGTGCTGCTGGGTCTTCCGTTAACCCAATAGCTCCACCGTCACCCCACCCCATGCGAATTTTAGCAGGGGAGAAATCTCTCTTTAAAATGACACCTTTGTTGCAAATTTCCTTCACGTAGAGCCTGATGTCCAGTCACCACGGCCAGACTATAAAGCCCTGACAAAACTTCATTGACAAGAACATTATGGCCGCCCATCTATTTTTAGAAATGTCGGCCATCTTGAAAATGGCCTAATTTTCAGTGGCCAACTATCTCAGGTTTTTCAACTATATCTAAAGAACACATAGTGAAAATTTCATGCTTGTATCATCAAGTGAACTATTTTCATAAAAAATCGCACTAATCCGCTCCACTATAGCTGTCAAGTTATGGAAGATGGCTGTATGAAACGCGTTTTAGAAAGTGTCCCGCTAAACATCTAACTTCTAAAGAGGCAATGTCTGACTTCATAAAACGGATTAATGTAATCGAAAATGTATATTGCAGACTGTATCGTTGCTTGCCCTTTTGCCCCAACCAGCATAAAACTATAACTATCGTCTCATATTTGTGTAATCTGCAAATTGATGTCCTCTTTAGGGGACTCCCAAGGGGTTGGTGACCGTGTCGTGTTTCACCAGTAAAGCAAAACTTGTTTTACATTGAAAACAATCATTACTTCACTCCCCGGGGTTCCCTAAGTTGGAACCATTTAATAATATCTCAAGACATACTTGATGTTGAAAACGCATGTGCATGTATGTCTTGATGGCGGATGTTTACAAAGAGAGGAATAAACTTGAATGTAATTACAGGACTCGATATACTCCGCGTAGTGTCACTGAGTGGTACATTTTATGTTAATTCAGCGCCACAAGCTTTATAAGGTATCAGATTATTGTGGCAAGCCAAGCTTGGTTACTCGCGCCTGTTATGGAATTGCATAAAGCTGAGTACTATGTTCGCCTTGAATATAATATCTTGTCCTCTTAACCGACGAGAAGGTCCAGCAGACAGTGGAGTTTATGAAAAGCGACCACCCCAGGAAGGTAGTACTTCTCCTCTCCCAAAGGTCCTCATCCGAGGGAGAATGGACTTTCAACTCACACAAAGAAAAGGCATAGCCCGATAACCACGCGACGGGAAGTTTAGCGCTTGGAAGCTTTTCTGGAAAAGAGGGAAGCAAATGATGTTGTGGGGAAAGCGGAAATAGTAACCATCACTTCCCCTTCTCAGCCCCACAGCTCTACCCATCGAACAGGCGACCCCCCCCCCCCAAACCCAACCCCACCCCCACCCCGGAAAAGTCGGGTGAAGCGGAATAACCTTTGTACACTGGGGTGGAAATGGAAATAACTTTCTCCCTGATTTCTATTCCTCACCCACGCTTCCTCTTCACCGAGTAGTGATTGACTATCCCTCCCCAGACAATAATGGTCTCGAGAAAGCAAAGCATAACAAAGGCATCCGAGGAAGTGGACGCATCTTGGCGGCAGAGAATCGATCACTCGACTCTTCCAAACAAAATTAAGAACAGCACTACACTCCGTGCTCAAAATCTAGCAGAACATGGGTAAATAACAACACAATCAAGACGCAAAACAATCAACGCTAGCAATGTTAGGGCCCTGCATTCCCTGTTTCCCTCCCTCTACCTCAGTCAGACACTTTCCTGATTTTTATCAAAACATAATTATAAAGTCAAGAGGGTGGAAAGGGGCCAAGCCTAATCTGTCCCAATACCGACCCAGAGGTTGACTGGCCGGATGGTCCACCAGGAATATTCCCGGTAGACCTCCTCTTGGGTTCCACCTGGGGCCCCCAAAACTGATGCAGCCCAACACCTGTTGGTACTTGAAATTTTGTGACAATTACCAAAAGATGAAATAGATCTGATTGCATACAGACATTTTCTATATACCAGCAGTCCAGTCTGTCATTGATCTCTCAGATGAAAGGAAAGAGCGTTCCTTCAATTTCAAAAATGAAAATTTTCTCCTATTGGGCCGAACTATGGTGTTCCTGATCCCCCTTCTCCCGGGAGAACCATGTTTGTTGAATGATCGATGAAAATGATATAAACATGCTATGGAGATGTCCTCTATGTGGACTACTATTAATCGTCCAGTTGCAAGGAAACGGCCTTCGTTCAGTTCACAAAATCAAACTTTTCTTCGTATCTGGGGGTCTCTTGGTGCATTCCCCGGTAACTTGTCTTTTCTCCCCCCACTGCATGTGCAACATACGTGTGTCCCGGGTGAGATAGCAGGGAGAGACAGATGTATCCCACCCCACCCACGTGATGTTATACATTTATAACGTTATTATGACGTTAGGCATGTCGTATCAGTTTCTTGCTACCAAATAATTCATTTTGACGTCATCAGAATGCCGTGTGATCAAAGTTTGATGATCTAAAACTCTTTAGACCCCAAGATGCCACCGTTCCTAATTGATTACGTGGTATATACCTTTGGTATATACATAACTGTTGCATGCTCTTTCCGATAGTGTCATCAGTTTCTCAACGCAACGAATACCAAATGAGTTGATTATATCAGCACGTGACCGCCGATTACGGTCCAGGTTCTCCTGGTTACTAATAGCAAACACAGGCAATGTTTCCGGAGGTCCATTGGCTGAAACATTGCGTGTGCACAGACCATATGCACAGAATTTAATAGCCTTACTATAGTCATAACGCGTAGATTAACGCACAGATTGGCGTGCTATTTGTGCGCATTTCATGACAGGACTTCTCGTTTTAACTGTATTGGCAGCGTCATGGGTCATGGTTTAACACTTTCACTGCCACGCCTTCTTTAGCCATATATGGAGGAGCTCTGTGTACACCTTTATGCGAGGAAGTTTAATACAAATTATGACATACTTGAAACGCTATCATCTGGTTAATTGATAGGTTTGATCTGCGCATACCAGAACGTTCCGATAACCATCGCAGACAGAGTGTTAATCGAGTCTCGTAAGAGCCCTTATAACGTCGTCACTCCATACCACCACACGAAAACCACATCACACGCTATTCCCATTTTACATCAATATTCATGAATATTCAACAGGCCGTTTGCACTGTAAATACAGAACACATTTTATGTGTCACCAGAGAGAATTGATAGAGTATCATAAAAGCTAGGCTCCAAAATCGTTTCACACTTACTCGGACTCCAAGGGTACCAAATAACCGAGATTCTTTTGTATTTTTTTTTTAGTAAATAGGTTATTTTCCGTTCAAACGTTTACCCCCCCCCCCCCCCCCACCCCTCACCCGGCGGTTCATATAGTATGAGTGGCAGAATTTTTTTTTTGTTTTTTAAAAACGCAAACGTTTAGTGGCACAGGTTGGGCTTATTTTACTGACTCGTTAGATGAAATATTCAACCGTTTTCCAGTTATAAGAAAGGTAACAACCAGTCCACAACTCGCCCTAAAGCAGAATTACAGGCCCAGTTATAATAGAATTTGACCCTTCAATCTGTTTATTTATTTACTTATTTAATGATTTCCTAGGGGCGCGGTGGCGTTGCGGTAACCCGTTCTCGTCAGATCACCGAAGTTAAGCAACGTCGAGCCCGGTTAGTCCTCGGATGGGTGACCGTCTGAGCGATCGTTTCGGACTCCCGCGTTGTGTCCTTTGACAAGGCGCTTAACTCCGACTGTCCACACGGAGTACGATGACGCCGTGTACTAAGGCGTACTGCACGTCGATGGTGAGCATGTCTCCAACCAATCTAACTCTGCCTGTGCTGCAGTGCGGAGTTACGATGTTGAGGAGCTGGCAGCTGCTCATCGTTGCTCGGTGGTTCTCTCCGGATATTCCGGCTTCCTCCAACCGTAAAACTGTCACGGTCATGATTAGCCATTGTGCATAAGTATGTGACCTTAAACACCAATAAATAATGATTTCCTTGATCAAACCCTCACATGCAATGAATAAAAACTGCCCGACACTCCAGAAAAAAACTCACCTAAATTCCAAACTAGACAGAAAACAGTGGAAGAAGGGAAGCAATAAAATTCCTTTTCATCTAATTATTTGTAAATCATTCAAGCTTTTAATTAAGGATAACATAACAGAAAGCGATTGTGAGGCGAACCTGTCAGTTTTGAAAGTTGTAAATAGATACAAATTATTTCGTCAAATTGCTGTCATCGTCGGATGATTCCTCCATGCAAAGTAGTACTTCGTGTAAGTAAAAGTAAAAGGATATAAACAAAGTTATCGTCCAAGGTCATTCAAACAGTACAGACTACACACAAAGGGTCTTTATCTACCTTCCTATAGACTAAACTGAACTCGGGATGGTTTGTTAAATGTCGGATGCACTCGAGGATGTAAGAAATGGCAAAACAATTGTTCTCTGTGCAATGGTACAGATTTGAATAGATTGACTCCAAAAAATACTTGAGGACAGTGGCGGCGCCAGAGTTACAAAAGTGAGGGGGTACAGTTGGGGATTGTGCAGCGCCGAGCTGGGATGGGTTTCGGGGGGGGGGGGGGGGGTCCTCTCCCTAAGTTGAGAAAAATTTTAACTGTTTTGCAACAAAATCATGCGAATATGGATATCATTGGAACCGGCTGAACAAGCCGGTTCCAATGATATTCATATTTGCATGATTTCATTGAGTTATACCTTTGAGAATTTTTCTAAAATATTAAATTTTATTTATTTTTCAAAATTGCTGTTGGCTGAATTCCAAACGGATGCCTTGCACGCTCTCGATTCTAGCATTCGTCGAATACTCTTAAGCACTATGGTTCAGTCCGTTTAAACGCGGCATACCTTGTTGTAATTTGAACCCACGACTCTTGTTTGTTGTTTGCAGCTAGCGTGTGTGTGGGGGGACGGGGGAAGGGGGGGGGGGGGGTGGCAAACATAATTTCAATACTTCTCTGATTTAATGCACTTGGGAATACGGGATTAAGCATACCGTTCAATACAAAAAAAAATAAAATGATAGTATTGTTTTACTACGCTTGGCGAAAAAAGTGGAGAGGTAAGTACCCCCACATACCCCTCCATGGCGCCGCCACTGCTTTAGGAGCCTAGATTCCACCAGGACGATAAATCTCAAGACTTGTGAATCAAAAGAATCTGTGCTGTCCAATTTATAAAAATTTGAGAGATGAATGGAGCTATAGAAATTCGTCACTCCTATATATCGACCTTTGAGTTGAACAAGGCGCCAGCTACGATGCTTTGTTCAACACAATGGACGAAGTACGGTTATAAGGATCATAATTAATTGAAACATATTTGTTTTACTTCATAGTAGATCGGGATTGATGAACAGGCTTGCGCCTATATTAACATCTTCCCCATACAAAGAATGATTAACCAATACTGCTCATAATACCTCAGTAAGCAGATGGATGAAAATACCATCGAGACTGTCCAGTCTAACATTCTAGGAACTGGACGTTTTAAATGAATTTATATAAGGCTAAACACAATGTTTATATTTATTAATAAATTGACCCAGGGGATATCACTTTAAACACATTCTGATTTTTTTTTCATTGTTTATCAACCTCACCACTCTATCCACATGCTCCCGTGAGCACAAAATACGGAAAGGTGGTCGCGATATGCACCACGGGAAGGCTATTTGGATCATCCATCAATTACCAATAACCAATAACAATTCTTATACGTCCCCATCTCTCTAACTCAATCACTCTCTTGGTATGACAACCTTATCAGCATTTTTATAAACACCAACTTCTTTCCTATTTATTTATTTATTTATTTATTTATTTATTTATTTATTTATTTATTTATTGGTGTTTAAGGTCACATACTTATGCATAATGGCTAACCATGACCTTGACAGTTTTACGGGTGGAGGAAGCCGGAGTACCCGGAGAGAACCACGGAGCAACGAAGAGCAGCTGCCAGCTCCCCAACATCGTAACACCGCACTGCAGCACAGGCAGGGTTAGATTGGTTGAAGACATGCGCACCATCGACGCGCAGTACGCCTTAGTACACGGCTTCATCGTGCCCCCATGTGGACAATTGGGGTTAAACGCCTTGCCCAATGACACAACGCGGGAGTCCGAATCGATCGATCAGACGGTCACCCATCCGAGGACTAACCGGGCTCGACGTTGCTTAACTTCGTTGAACTGACAAGAACAGGTTACTACAAAGCCACCGCGCCCCCAACTTCTTTCCCATCAACCTTTTTCACATTGTCATTATAAAAAGCAACTTATTCTGCCTTCCCACTGAAATCGGGTGCCCCCACAGTGATTAAAGAGTGTGTTTGTGTGTGTGTGTGGGTGTGTGTGTGTGTGTGTACATATATTGAAGAACACAATCATGTTTTCGAAGAATTTGGAATGTTTATTTCTGATCACCCACAGGGAATTGAACTGTTGGCAATCTAGCCTGGCAATCATGAGTCCAACGCCCAAACCACTAGACAATTGCACACCGTCAAATACGATGTCACATAAATTAGATGATGTTTCTCATGATTGCTTGGTTCACTTCCCTTACGGTAGCAACATGAAAGTATGAAACGCGCTGGGTGATGTACATTGGGGGTGTTGTGCACTGCAAAAAATAAAGGTTCTCTTTAGAACCAAAACTGGTTCTAATCTTGTCCCTGAGATGGAACCAGTTCTTTTTAAACAGTATAACAGTATTTATTTCAAATCAAATAAATTTACCAAGGTTGGCATTCAATTTTAACAGAATATTACATGAACTGGAGTAGATTCAGCTGTAAACTTGGAGCTTATTCAACGCAGTCACCAAACATTTTGAAACAAAGGGGATATGAACTGTTGGCATATCGAGCCAGTTTTTGGTTCTGTATAGAACCAAAACTGGTTCGATATGCCAACTGTTCATATCTCCCTTGCTTAATAATGATTTGAGAAAACCTCGTATGAGCTCTAAACTTACGGATGAAACCCCCGCAATTTATGTTTAATTTTGTTAATATTTAATGTTAATCTTTATAAATTTATTTGATCTGAAATAAATACTGTTTAAACAGAACTGGTTCCATCTCAGGGACAAGATTAGAACCAGTTTTGGTTCTAAAGAGAACCTATATTTTTTGCAGTGTGGTTGCCATCGAACGAAGACTGGCACGTGCCTGTGTGTGTATATTAAAAGGACACAATTCATTTTTTCGGAGAATTTGGAATGCTGGTTTCTGATCATCGGCCGAGAATCGAACCTTCGGAAATCCTGCTTGGCAGTCTGGGGTCCAACAACCAAACAACTGGACAATTAGACACCGTCAAAAAAAAAAAAAAACGATAGCTACAACCCAGCTTATTAGATGATGCTCTCATGAATACTTGATTCGCTTTGCTTACGTCAGCAACACGAAAGCGTGAAACGCGCTGGCTACAGCACGCCGAAAGTGATGTAGTTGTCCTCAGACGAAGACAAGCACGGGCCTACAGTTAAAACTAGAAGTCCTGTCACGAACAGTGCGCTTATCTAGGCTTAATGCCTCGTAGGAATTGCGCGCAATTTCCATATAGAATGGCAGATTCCTCTCGTTACCCATAGCACGCACAGGCAATGTTTCTGACAATGGGCCTCCGGGTTACCCGGAAGTCCATTGGCTGAAAAAATTGCTTGAGCGTGGGCTATATGATAGCCTTACTGTGGTTATAACGCGCACAGATTAATGCGCAGATCGACGCGCTATTTGCGCGCATTTCATGACACGACTTCTCGTTTTATCCGTACGTGTGTGTAATAAAGGACACAATCATGTTTTCGGAGAATTTCGAATGTCTGATCGGCGTCCGGGAATCGAACCGTCCGCAATACTGCCATTAATATGATCCAGCGACATCACTCCATAATAGTTCATGATACCAGATACCAACTTTGATCCATAAGGATGTCAGCAATCACTTGACCACTGGTCTGTAATGGATCAATAGGTCTCATGATGCAATCACGAAACACGATAATTAAAAATATTCCCAGACACGATAATATGTTGAACTGGATCGATAGATAATACAATGTCGAATCTCCTTCTTCACACGCATTGAGACACCCGTCGACGACAGCCCACGCACTTGTCTGTTAAAATGATAGAAACTCGCTCATGAATACCGCTCGACGTGACGGATATAAGTATATATATCCGTCACACTTTGATAGTTGGTTTGGAAATTGAACTCTAGAATGCCAGGCAGGATTTCCGATGGTTCGATTCTCGGCTGATGATCATAAATCAGAATTCAAAATTCTGTGAAAAAAACAAATGTGACGTTTTAGTATACACACATAGGCCCATGTCAGTCTCAGGGGCGTGGTGACAGAGGAGCGGGGGTCTGCCCCCACCCCACCCCCCTACGTTGCCAAAATTTGCTATAGTTGGAAAGTCGGACGGCAAATCATGAGAGGTTGGAAATTCCATCTATCTGGATTTTAGAGCTTCTTTGGTAATGCTGATGTCTCCTTGACTTCCCAACATCCCAACTCGGTTTCAAATCGGCAAAAAGTCTGACTGTTACTATTTACAAATACAGTGTACGTAATATCAGGCTTCATAAGTATGCATGACTTCATTCAGTACGAGCTTTCTATAGTACGTTTACTTATCGTCATAAAAGAATCCTCGAAATGCACTTCAAGAAAATCACATCGTGTACAATCGTTATCCTGAGTTAATTCCACCATTCACAAAATGATGAAACATCGAACATTGATCATTCCTGAATAAGATCTGATTTAATGTTAGGAGAGTGTGAATTGCTCAAAGTTCTCAGTTTGAGCATTTGTTTAGCACATATTCAATTCCCAGAATAATACCAAATAATAATAACCTGATAATTCTATCATAAATGTGTTGGCAATTCAGTTACAAGAATCAATTTTATGCCACCTTCAATAGCTTCATTTTCGAGTGTAGGCCCTTTGTCGAAATATTATGTGACGAGAGTCCATAGTTGCCACTAGACCAGTTCCCTCTCAGTAAGATAGTTTAATTAGTTTATGCACACACACAGTGAAAACATTCGGTTGTTTTTTTTTTCCTGGGCCTTGCAGAAAGGTTTTCAGGTTTGCCACAATAACCGGAACCGAACCAGAAAACCGAGAGACCACTCGGCGCTAGTTCACATTCTACGAAGCTTAACACAACCACTAGAAATGCATATCTTATAAATTCGTTCACATGCCATTCTCATGACGTTATCAATGGGATCTCGTGCATTGAAGTGCTAAAATATGATCACATAATCGGGTGCGTGGCCATCAACACAAACAGAGAAGCGGGGAAAGTATTCAACCACATTGGCTGCGCACACCCCTCAGCAAAGGGGAGAGGTCTAGCATTGGTTCAATCCCCTTACACTGCAAAAAATATAGGTTCTTTTTTTAACCAAAATCTTGTCCCTGAGAAGGAACCATTCTGTTTAAACAGTATTTATTTCAAATCAAATAAATTCACCAAGATTAACATTCAATTTTAACAGAATATTTCATGAACTGAAGTAGATTCAGCAGTAAACTTGGAGCTTATTCAACGCAGTCGCCAAACATTTTGAAACATAGGAGATATGAGCTTATTCAACACAGTCGCCAAACATTTTGAAACAAAGGAGATATGAACAGCTGGCATATCGAACCAGTTTTGGTTCTGTAGAGAACCAAAACTGGTTCGATATGCCAACTGTTGTATCTCCTTTTCTTAATAATGATTTGAGACAACCTCGTATAAGATCTAAACTTACGACTGAAACCCCCTCAATTTATGTTTAATTCTGTTAATGTTAAATGTTAATCTTTATAAATTTATTTGATTTGAAATAAATACTGTTTAAACAGAACTGGTTCCATCTCAGGGACAAGATTAGAACCAGTTTTGGTTCTAAAAAGAACCTATATTTTTTTGCAGTGTACATTTTGGCCAACAATGCTCAAAATATTTGAATGCAGGAAATACAATGAACTAAAGTGCTTGTTATTCTATTTGCTATTGCCCGCGTGGGGGCACGATGACGCCGTGTACTAAGGCGTACTGCACGTCGATGGTGAGCATGTCTCCAACCAATCTAACGCGAGTTACGATGTTGGGGAGCTGGCAGCTGCTCGTCGTTGCTCGGTGGTTCTCTCCGGGTACTCCGGCTTCCTCCACCCGTAAAACTGTCACGGTCATGATTAGCCATTGTGCATAAATATGTGACATTAAATATCAATAAATAAATAAATAAATAAATAAATAAATAATTCTATTTGCAAACCTTGACCCTTTGGACCCTAGGGGTCGTTTTTCCGGCCAGGAATATGATACGCCTTTACGTTATTAAATAGGATGGCTGTTCAGTAAATATGTGAGGTAGACCAATCAATATTTTCAACATGCAACAACTCTTTGCCAACAGTTCGCCCTTTCTCTCCCAGTCTCATTCAATTTACACGGTAGTATACGATCAGTGTAATGGACTTAACTCGCGAAAGGAACGTATTCCTGTGCATTCATCCAGTACGAACATGGCATGCTCTAGAACAATGTGATATTGAAATTTCAGGCTCGGTGTTTGTGTCGGTGTCTGAGGGTGGGGTATTGAAGCGGTATTCGGCACTGAACGGTATTTTGATATGCTTTCCAGCTTTACTCTCTGAAATCAGTTGGGTTAAAAATTAGCCCAAATTAGTTGGTTTGAGTGAATATGTTTGCTTCCCAAAAATGACTTTATCGACTGCACTAGAAGAGAAATTCTAAGTAATTTCATTGCAGCTTACTTTTTGGTTTCATAGCGTCTATTTAACCCGAGCGGCCACTTTTTCGGTCCAAGAACACGATACGTCATAATTTCATTCTGTAAGATGGATGCTAAGTGCATGTTTGCGGTAGACCAATCAATAGTTTCAACGTGCAGCCTTAAGGCTTAAGGCTGCACGTTGAAAATATTGATTGTTCTACCCCTAAATAATGAATATGGACTCTTATTTATTTATTTATTTATTTATTTATTTATTTATTTATTTATGTACTGGTGTTTAATGTAACATACTTATGCACAATGGCTAATCGTGACCGTGACAGTTTTACGGGTGGAGGAAGCCGTAGTACCCGGAGAGAATCACATAGCATCGACGAGCAACTGACAGCTCCTCAACATTCTAACTCTGTTCAAGCGACGCTCAAGCGGTGTCATCGTGCCCCCATGTAGGCAACCAGGATAAAGTGCATTGCCCAAGGACACAACGAGGGTCGTCCCGAACCTCTAACTCTGGACCTCTAGCATAGAAGACCAATACTCTACCACTGAGCCACCGCGCTCTTCTAATTGTTGGTATTGAACTGGCATGGAATATACCACCAGAGGTTAAAGGGTTAATACTAAGGAACTTATTCTGGGGCGGCGAACCCGAGTCTGGGTCGGCGGAGGATTAGTATCTACGCCAAGCGCGTATCAGAGTACAAAGTGTAGGCGCATATAGCGTGTTCTGGGTGATTTTAGAGATTCACTGGACCACCGATACCTAGTAGTCAACTACTCCCTTAATATCACCCAGATTACTTCTACCAGTTAAAACTAGATATCCTGTCCTGAACTATGCGCTTATTTCGACAAATTGAGTTAACTTTCCCTATCGAATGGCATTCAAAACACGACAGATTCTCCTGCTTTTGAATTGAGAGCACAAGCAGTGTTTCAGCTAATGAACATCTGGGTTACATTGGCTGAAACATTGCTTGTGCATAAGGCATATGTACAGAATTTGAGAGTCTTACTATAGTAATAGCACGCTTATCAACGCACTGTTTGCGGGAAATTCATGACATGACTTATAGTTTTAACTTGAGGCTCATGTTTACATGATTTCGTAGAAGGTCCGGAACCGCAGCTTACACCCCAGACCACCCTCTCCCACTACACGCCCACTTTCTCACACCGCTGCCCTTACCCTCATAGCCCACGTGGGGGCAAGGTGCTGTTATCTACTAAGGCGTACTGCACGTAGTCTGTGCACTTGTCCTCAACCAATGCTAACCCTGCTTGTGTGGAGTTAGTATGTTGGGGAGTCTGACAGTTGCTCGCCGTTACTCGTTGGTTCTCTCCGGGTATTACGGCTTCCTTCACCCTTAAATTGTTCGACACGAGGTGGCCCTGGCTGTCGAAAGTGTCGTTAAACCCGAATAAATAAATAGCCCATACCCGTCTGTGAAGTATAATGGTTTGCCAGTCCCCAGGACATACATGACAGTATTTTTGTGGAAGTTATAGGTTATTAATGCCGAGCGGTGAATGGCAGTTGGAGCAACCAGACCCCAATTAAATGACAGTTCGCACCACAGAAGGCATATTGGACGAAAATGATCAGCATACTACATCGAGTAAACGTGCATCCAAGAATCGGTTTAAAAAAATGAAATCCTATTTAAGGTCAAAGAGGATAGAAAGATCGCTCCACCACCTCTGTCATTGATTATTCAGGTGGAATCTTCACGCTATGGGTGATGTCGTAGTCAGGTGTCGAGGAGCGACTTTGAGGGTGAGGTGGAAAAGGGGTTTAAGTTTTAAGTAGGGATTTCGGAAACTCCTCCTACAAGATCATGTAAAAAATAAACCCAGAAAGTAATCTTGGCTATTTTGTAGGAGGAGTAGACTGCCGCCATCGACCCAGTGTCTACTAAATCTCTGATCTGATAATAAATACATTTTTATTATATGACTACGTAATTTAACCCTTTACCTAACATGAAAAGCAGACGACTTTTGAAAAAAAAATATTCTTGAATAGCTAATGTTTTTTTTAATTTTTTGTCTCAAAAACATAGGTTATGACCCCTCGTTGGAACGAGCTCGTAGAGCTCGTTCCAACGAGAGGTCATATCCTATGTTTTTGAGACAAAAAAATAAAAAAATAATGAAAATTAATTGGCGATTTTTGAGAATAACGCTGGCCGGTTTTGGCCGTTACGTTGGGTAAAGGGTTAACCGCTAAATATCACTACTGTTTGACGATCTTTTCCCGGTTCCCGGAAAATCCGCACAGTGTGGAATCCGATTCTGTATCACTATAGTTTGATGGACCATTTATAGGTACGTTCGGATTCGCATAATTAGCTGTTCCGGTCACAGAGAGTACTTGACGCCGAGCTAGAATGGGTGCGCTCGAACGACGGTCCGGGTCTTTATCGTATTGATGCGCATCGGGGGATTTCCCGGAAGTGTGCACCTGTTACAAAAATAAGTGTAAACACAAATAGTTCTTTTTTACTTCCATTCAATTTACCAAAAAAGGTTGGGGGGAATTGTTAATGCTAGCGTCGGCATGCTTTGTTGAACTGTAAGTCATATAAGAAAAGTTTTTATCGCAAAAGTGAAGTAGTAAGAATATAGGCCAATATTGTGTACTCCGATACGCTCTTGGGTTAGTCACTACTCTAGCCGCCGTCCCTGACGCAGGTAATCGCCGAATGTGTTAGTCACTACTCTAGCTGCCGACCCTGACGCAGGTAATCGCCGAATCAAAATAGGGCCTTTCATATTAACGATACCCAGTAGAATAACAAGCAGTTAAGCTCAGATTTGTTTACTATTTTGAAATAGTTTGAGCTCTATTAACCAAAAGAGTGACGGGCAGAAGGGTGCCCCCCACCCCGCACGGCCGCCCCTGGTCGTGGGACATAAGCCCCTTGCTATGTACACGGTCCCATGGCAGACTGTCTGCACAAAAGATAAACGGCAGACAAAGTTAAATCGGTTCGCCATACATCCAGCAAAAATGCGGGGAAAGTTGTACATCATCGTAACGTGTTTGTACAATTTGTTTTTTTTCATGACAGATTTAGCGCGGGGCGAAAAGTCAAAGCAAACAACGTGGGAAAACTTCTCTCTACGATAGACGAATATAAACGAGATCGCCGAGTGCAGTCGAGATATTCTAGTCGTCCCACCAAGTTAAGTTCAACATTCTTCTACTGAGATCTACGTTACTATTGAATGAGTCGAATATTGCATCGTTCATGTGTTCGGAATATTATCGCTGTCTAAAAATAAATAACGCCAAGTCGTGTATCAAATATTTCAGTCTGCCAGGAAATCACTGATTCGATTAATGCCGCGTTGGCGTGTGATGAAGTGAACCAAGCTACACGTTACATTTTATTATTACCATCCTGACCAGTATGAGGACATAGCCTCGAGGATTCTACATGAAAATGTCTTTTGATGGTGATCGTCCAGCACCCTACAGTACGTGGAGAGTGTATTATCACCAAATCACCCGCAGAGTGGAGATTCCACCCAGCAATAATTGCAAATTTGTTGCAAAGCATAACCAGCACAAGCAAAGTTTCAGCCAATGGACCTCCGGGTTAAACCCGGAGGTCCATTGGCTGCAACATTGCTTGTGTTTTTTGTCGATATGTACAAAATTTGAAAGTTATAACTTGGGTGATAACTCCACTTCGCGGGTGATTTAGTTACAATCCACTCTCCACTTACTGTATTCTGATCCACGTTCAACATATTGAAGCTAACTTGTAGGTTCAGACTCTCTATAATGTTTATGGGAGGTCATACTGACATTTCTCTTAATAGGCATATTTAAAGCACATTGACGGGTTTTGGACTAGATCCGAGCGTTTTTTGTTTTGTTTTTTTCGGGTCGGTTCCGGTTTTTGCGGCAAACCGAAAAGCCGAACCGCTAGACCTAGCAAAAACTAACAGAATGTTTTTAGTGTTTTAGTGGGGGCGCGGTGGTGTCGCGGTAACCGATTCTCGTCAGATCACCGAAGTTAAGCAACGTCGAGCGCCGTTAGTAGTTGGATGGGCGACCATTTCGGCGACTGATTCGTGCTCCTGCGTTGAGTTCTTGGGCAAGACACTTAACCCGGATTGCCTACATTGGGGCACGATGACGCTGTGTATCAAGGAGTACTGCACGTCGATGTTGCGCATGTCTTCCGCCAATCTAACCCTGCCTGTGCTGCGGTGCAGAGTTCAGAGTTACGATGTTGGAGAGTTGACAGCTGCTCGTCGTTGCTCAGTGGTTCTCTCCGAATAATCCGGCTTCCTCCACCCGTAAAACTGTCACCAACATGATATGACCCTGGCTATTAATGTGTCGTTAAACCCTAATAAATAAATAAATACTGTTTCAGAGCCTAGCGTTTTGGGGGTTTTTTCGGGTAGGTTCCGGTTTTTACGGCAATTTATTTATTTTTTGGGGTTTAAGGTCACATATTTCTGCACAATGGCTAATCATGACTGTGACAGTTTTACGGGTGGAAGAAGCCGGAGTACCAGAAGAGAACCAACGAGCAACGGCGAGCAACTGTCAGCTCCCCAACATACTAACTCCACACAAGCAGGGTTAGCATGGGCTAAAGACAGGTGCACCATCGACGTGCAGTACTCCTTAGTACACAACGCCACCGTGCCCCCACGTGGGCAATGGAGGTGAAGTGTCTTTCCCAAGGACACAACGCGGTTGCCGTAGGTAGGATTCGAACCGAGGAACTCTCGGCTTGCAGCCTGCACCTCTACCAACTGAGCCACCGCGCCCCCAATGAAGGGTCATAAGGTACGTATCTGAGATAAAAAAAAAACATAATGAAAATTGCAATAGTGTTGAGCAGTTTGGGCCGTCACGTTTATGATCGATATGGACCATTGACATAAGACATTATGGCACAGAGGCACTACACCTAAAACTGGGTGGCCTGATATTTTTATCCGGTTGTTGCTTGACTGTTGTTTTTTTTTTTAAATATATCTTTCACTCTCTCGCCAGTCCAAGCATGCCGAGCTCACTCCACGTAGGTGTCATAATCTGTGGGCCTGTTTACACGGAGACGCGTATCGCATATGGCGCGTATAGAGAACGGCGTTAACGAGACGCGTTAACGCTAGCGATAACCTGTGCACACGAGACGCGTACAGTGCCACGTGGTGTGTATAAAATCGGCAAACACTACACAGAATTTCAGTGGCCATGTCATCTCAACTACAGGCCAACTACCTGCTTCGTCTACTGCATGAAGAGGAGGAGGATCACGAAATGTTGATGGTTATAGTGGGAATGATGGAGATAAAGGGAATGGGAAGATGGTGAGTGCATCCCATCAACGAACGGCGTCAAATATCCGAAGCACTCCATTCGCTGGTACCGGAATTTCCTTCATTTATTCTATTTGCATGTATAAACAATTACAATGGCTAGACACTTGGCGAATTACTCCTTCATTGATTTAGGAAAAGCTCTGATTGATCAATAGATCGTTTTCTGCAACAGTGCCGTCGACCAATAAATCGTTTCTTCCAGATAATGTCGACCAATAATCGTTTATTACAGATAATGCCTCTCGACCCATTTGACGTTTTTGCACTGTTAATGAAAAATATTCCTTATCCGCAAAGAAAACTGGATCTAAATGCTCTGTTTTCGCTCGAGTAAAATGGGTTATTTATGCTCATATTAGCATTTAGTTATCGAATTCTTGATATCTAAAAGCAAATCCAATTCAGCGACCCTTAAAACGTTATGTATATAATATTATTACATGGCTGTTCTATGAAATCACCATTCACAACTACACTAAGCCATGCGGAAAATGAAAATCCGTTCCGCTCACATGTGCGGAACGGAAATCGTTGACGAACTCTTTTTCTTTAAGAACGAAATTTCACTGGAAGTTTCTACAAATCGTGCAACACAAAAACAATTTGAATCGCCAGCGATAGCTAAAAATCGCCCACTGAGTTCCAATGTGTTCTATGTGCCAGTAGGCTGCCAGTAGGCACATAGAACACATTGGAACACACACTGCAAAAAATATAGGTTCTCTTTAGAACCAAAACTGGTTCTAATCTTGTCCCTGAGATGGAACCACTTCTGTTTAAACAGTATTTATTTCAAATCAAATAAATTTATAAAGATTAACATTAAATATAAACAGAATTAAACATAAATTGAGGGGGTTTCCAACCGCAAGTTTAGAGCTTATATGAGGTTGTCTCAAATCATTATTAAGCAAAGGAGGTATGAATAGTTGGCATATCGAACCAGTTTTGGTTCTATACAGAACCAAAACTGGTTCGATATGCCAACTGTTCATATCTCCTTTGTTTCAAAATGTTTGGCGACTGCGTTGAATACGCTCCAAGTTTATTGCTGAATATACTTCATTTCATGTAATATTCTGTTAAAATTGAATGCTAATCTTGGTAAATTTATCTGATTTGAAATAAATACTGTTTAAACAGAACTGGTTCCATCTCAAGGACAAGATTAGAACCAGTTTTGGTTCTAAAGAGAACCTATATGTTTTGTAGTGCAGGAGACGAAATACTAACAGGGCTTCCCCTCGCAAATTTGGTTGGCGATAAAATGTATTCTTTTTGTTGATAGTTGTCAAATGAATTTCTGAGTGTCCTTCTAATAATTGTTTTTATAGATGTGAAGGCGTGTAATAAACACAGACCTACACGAGTGTGAGAATGAGTTAATCGATATGGCACTTGTGCCATGGCGGAAGGATAAATCTCGAGGCCTGCGGACTCTCGTTCTATCCCTCCGCACTGACACTCATGCGATAGTGATTAACCCATTCACACGCGTGTGTCGTTCTGTGTATGTAGCAAATATACTCGGCGTTGATCAAGTTGAAATGTGACGTGGGTGACATCATAACGCAGCGTCGGACGTGCAGTTGCCCCTACCCATGTTACTCCTAATACAAAATACCCCGTTAATTGCCAAGTGTCAGCACGATATCTCTGGCAATGTAGGGGTGAATCACACTGTTGATCTGGTTGAAAGGGTAATGGTTGAGGTGTTAACGTGACGTCGCACGTAATATTGTTATAAAAATATCATTGTGAGTAACCGTTATCTTTTTCCCAAGATCTAGTATCGTAGTATCGTGGGCGACCGCAAAATCTACCTGTATCAGATCATTCATTGATTTGGCAGCCTGACTATCGACAGTTTTGAGAAGAGAGTCTCACATATATTTCCACAACAGTTTTGAATTGTCCGGGTCCGTCTGCATCAGACATCTACTGGGAGACATTTTATATGTCAAGGGGAAAAGGCGGGAGGAAATCATAAATTATCAGGAAAATAACAGAGGATCGGTAACCAGGGTCACCTCGTGTCGGACAGTTTTACGGGTGGGGAAGCCGGAGAATCCGGAGAGAACCACCGCGCAACGGCGAGGAAGTATCAGACTCCCCAACATACTATAACTCCACACAAGCAGGGTTAGCATTGGTTGAAGGAAAGTGCACCATCGACATGCATACGCCATGGTACACAACGTCGCCGTGTCCCCACGTGGGTAATTGGGATTAAGTGTCTTGCCCAAGAACACAACGCGGTTGCCGCAAGTGCGATTCGAACCGAGGACCTCTCGACTCGCAGCCTGCATCTCTACCTATTGAGCCACCGCGCTTCATGCGGCTGCAATGATAACCTTCTACTTTCTTCGATGATCCATGGCTGACAATTTTCGTCATTGGAGGGGATTTTCAAGAAAGTTAGCTCGCCTTAATTTCCTAAAGCTGTCGACAAATTTAACTCTAAGGTTATAGAAATTTCATATAATGATTGAAATGTCAAAATGTTAGTGAAGTTGTATCAACACTATGCGCATCATTTCGCAAACATCAGTCTTTTTTCTGGAGAGTACTATAAAAATACAGAAGCTGGATTTTTACGTTTTTTTCCCAATCAGTTTGGTTCATTCAAAAATATGAAAATGATGTTTTCACCATCTTGTAATGTTCTATAACTTCTTGCTGTACATTATATCAGCACTGTGCGCACCATGACACAAATAATGCAGAGACTGTCCTTTTCATTGATATAAAAGTCTAGAAGGGGAGATTTCACACCTTTTTCCAGCGAAGTATAAAAAACTTGCAAATTACTGTAAAAACACATTCCCCAAACAAAGAGCCGAAACGGATATTTAGTGTTGGTAGGGGTGATACTGATAGCTATTCTTAGTCATTATCTGTGAAGTAGATGCTTTAAATTAGGCTGTAATACAAAAACCCAGTTTCCTTTTGTTACTTTTTATAAAAGAAAACAACAGACAGCTCTTAGAGCTGTCTGTTGTTTTCGTTTATTAAAAGTAACAAAAGGGAACTCGGCTCTATTTTCTGCTGATGTCAAATGTGTTTTCTCAACAATTACTTGCTTCTTAATTGGATATTAATCGTTCGTCTAGTAATTTGGAAGGAGATAACTTCATTGAAATTCGTTTTTATGCAGATAATATTCAGCGGTGCGTCATATTTCCTAGATGAAGAGACGTACACTCGTTTGTCCCCTGCAGCAATTGCTGATGCGACACATTAACCCTTTCGTCGGAAGTGGTTGAAGAAACCACTTGCTTCTGTGGGGGTTATTTTACTTTGATGATGTCCCCCAGAAGTGCACTACTATTCCAATTTCTGAGATAAGTCGACCAGCGTAGGAACATTTTACCATTGGGAGCAATTGTCTCCTGCGACTGCTTAGCTCTCCCAAGTTTTCAGCTGGATTAGGGGGAGTCCCTGCAGTGTGGGTAGTAATCTAAAGCGGCACCTCTGGGCTGTTCTTTATGGAACATGTTCAAATACTGATATGGAAGGAAATGGGACAATATCAAACCACAAAATATGTGTATGCCTCTAAGATTGATTAAATGAAGGTGACCATTGTACCAACCGTTATTGTAATACAACCGCTATTGTGATAAATATACAGTACGTGGAGAGTGTATTACCACTGAATCACCCGCAGAGTGGAGATTCCACCCAAGTAATAGTTGCAAATTTGCTGCAAAGTATAACCAGCACAAGCAAAGTTTCAGCCAATGGACCTCCGGGTTCAACCCGGAGGTCCATTGGCTGAAACTTTGCTTGTGATTTTTGTCGATGTGTACACAATTTGAAAGTTATAGCTTGGGTGACAACCCCACTCCGCGGGTGATTTAGTTACAATCCACTCTCCACGTACTGTATTACAACAGCAGTTAATGCAAACTTTTTCATCAACCGCTATTGTAATAAGTTTATTACAATAGCGGTCGGTGAAAACGTCTGCATCAACCGCTAGTGTAATAAATTTATTACTATAGCGGTTGTATTACAATAGCTTTTGGTACAGGCCATCCTTCAATTTTTATCTTCTTTCGCAACTTGACTGTTTGACTAAGGAGGCCAGTGACTATATATCTAATCCCCAAACATCGCTGAGCATAAGAGAGTCTGCATCCAACATTTCAGAAAAAAATCTTCCACAGTCCGGTGTACATGATTCGCCATCATCAAACGACGCGGAATAGCTCTCAGCGGCTCTGTTTATTAGTTGTTCGACCCCAATGGAGCAACCGGATTCGTCAATTTAATCAGGGGCGGAAAGATGAGAGATTGTGACACAGTCTGAAATAGGGTGGAACTGTCCCAGTTATCTCGGGCGTAATTATACACACTCTCTCCCAGGTATACCGGGCGTAATTATAGGGGATGCTACAATCTATCCTCCCAAGTATCCGGAGCGTTATTATAGGGGTGTTATACCCCCCTCTTCCCAGGTATCCCGTGCGTAATTATAGGAGATGTTACACACCCTCCCCCCAGGTACCCGTGGAGTATTTATAGCGGATGTTACACGCCCTCCTCCCATGTATCCGTGGGGTAATCATAGGGGATGTTCATATGGGATTTTGCACACCCTCCTCCCAGGTATCCGGGGCGTAATTATAGAGGATGTTACACACCCGCCTCCCAGCTATCCGGAGCGTAATTATAGGGGATGTTACACACCTTCTCCCAGGCAACCGGAACGTAATTATAGGGGATGTCACGCACCCTCCTCCCAGGTATCCGGTGTGTTATTATAGGGATGTTACACCCCCTCTTCCCAGGTATCTCGTGC
This sequence comes from Pictodentalium vernedei, assembly GCA_031216915.1. Lineage (NCBI taxonomy): Eukaryota > Metazoa > Mollusca > Scaphopoda > Dentaliida > Dentaliidae > Pictodentalium > Pictodentalium vernedei. Next base: position 463,984,229 of record CM062290.1, read on the forward strand.
GTAATTATAGGGGATGTTACACACCCTCCTCCCAGGTACCCGTGGAGTATTTACACACTCCTTCCATGTATCCGTGGGGTAATCGTAGGGGATGTTCATAGGGGATGTTACGCACCCTCCTCCCAGGTATCCGGATCGTAATTATAGGGGATGTTACACACCTTCCTCCCAGGTATCCGGAGCATAATTATAGGGGATGTTACACACTATCCTCCCAGATATCCAGAGCGTTATTATAGGGATGTTACACCCCCTCTTCCCAGGTATCTCGGGCGTAATTATAGGGGATGTTACACACCCTCCTCCCAGGTACCCGTGGAGTATTTGCACACTCCTTCCATGTATCCGTGGGGTAATCGTAGGGGATGTTCATAGGGGATGTTACGCACCCTCCTCCCAGGTATCCGGATCGTAATTATAGGGGATGTTACACACCCTCCTCCCAGGTATCCGGAGCATAATTATAGGGGATGTTACACACCCTCCTCCCAGGTATCCGGTGCGTAATTATAGGGGATGTTACACACCCTCCTCCCAGGTAGCCGGAACGTACTTGTAGGGGATGTTACGCACCCCTCCCAGGTGTCCGGAGCATAATTACAGGGAATGTTACACATCCTATTCCCAGGTATCATTGACGTTATTAAAGGGGGTGTTCCACACCCTCCTCCCAGGTAGCCGGAGAGTAATTATAGGGGATGTTGCGCACGCTACTCCCAGGTATCTGGGGCGTAACTATATGGGATGTTACACACCCTCCTCACAGGTAGCGGGAGCGTAATTAAAGGAAATGTTACGCACCCTCCTCCCAGGTATCCAGAGCGTAATTATAGGGGATGTTACACACCCTCCTCCCAGGTTTCCGGAGCGTAATTAAAGGTGATGATACATACACTCTTCCCAGGTATCCGGAGCGTAATTATAGTGGATGTTACCTACTCTCCTCCTGCTCCCAGGTATCCGTAGCGTAATTATAGGGGATGTTTCACACCCTTCTCCCAGGTAGCCGGAGCGTAATTATAAGAGATGTTACGCACCCTCCTCCCAGGTTTTCGGAGCGTAATTATAGGGGGAGTTACACACCCTCCTCCCAGGTATCCGGAGCGTAAGTATAGGGGATGTTACAAATCCTCCTCCCAGGTATCCGGAACGTAGTTATAGGGAATGTTACACATCCTCTTCCCAGGTATCCTTGACGTAATTATAGGGGGTGTTACACACCCTACTCCCAGGTAGCCGGAACGTAATTATAGGGAATGTTACACACCCTCTTCCCAGGTATCCTTGACATCATTATAGGGGATGTTACTCACTGTCCTTCCAGGAAGCTGGAGAGTAATTATAGGGGATGTTACACACCCTACTCCCAGGTATCCGGAACGTAATTATAGGGGATGTCACTCACTCTCTTCCTAGATATCCGAAGCGTAATTATAGGTGATGTTACACACCCTCCTCCCAGGTGGCTGGACCGTAATTATAGGGGATGTTACGCACCCTGCTCCCAGGTATTCGGGGCGTAATTATAGGGGATGTTACACACCCACCTCCCAGGTAACCGGAGCGTAATTATAGGGGATGTTACGCACCCTCCTCCCAGGTATTCGGAGCGTAATTATAGGGGATGCTACACAACCTCCTCCCAGATATCCGAAGCGTAATTATAGGGGATGTTACACACCCACCTCCCAGGTAGCCGGAGCGTAATTATAGGGGATGTTACGCACCCTTCTCCCAGGTATTCGGAGCGTAATTATAGGGGATGTTACACAACCTCCTCCCAGATATCCGGAGCGTAATTATAGAGGATGTTACACACCCTCCTCCCAGGTAACCGGAGCGTAGTTATAGGGAATGTTACACATCCTCCGCCCAGGTATCCTTGACGTAATTATAGGGGATGTTCCACACCCTCCCCTCAGATATCCGGGGCGTAATTATAGGGGAGGTTACACACCCTCCTCCCAATAATTTTCGAGGCGAGGAGATATTTTCATCTGGATTGCAATCATAAATATCGGTTAGCCGTTGCGTTAAGCCTTTGAACCCTGATGGTATCTTTCGCACCAGCTCAAGGTCATCAGTTGGAAGAGTCTATATTCGTTACTTGGGGGAAGGCCAATCAATATTTTCAACGTGCAGCCTGATGGCACACAAATTCACTGAGCAACTATCTACATGATGAATTCAGGTCGTATCGCGATCCTGGGTCGAGAAACGGAATTTCGTGTTGAAAGGGTTAATCGTGTACTTCCTTACTGCACTAAATTTGATTGTTCAAACACGTAGTCAGTCTCCTGAAAATGGAGGTCTGTGGCTGATTCGGGATGTGGGATCCAGTTTAACTCTGGGGCGTGATAATTACATAAACAGCTGGGAATGTATTTAGACAAACAATTCCCTGAGTTCGTTTTAATATAATCGAAGCAGGCATGTATTGATGATGTACAGTTAAAACTAGTAGTCCTGTCATGAGATGCGCACAAATAGCACGTCGTTCTGTGCGTTAATCTACGCGTTGGGACCATAGAAAGGCTATCAAATCCTGTACATATGGTCTGTGCCCAAGCAATGTTTCAGCCAATGGACCTCCGGGTAACATTGCCTGTGTTTGCTATGAGTAACCAGGAGAACCTGCCGTGCTCATTCGATATGGAAGCTGCGCGCAATTCGGACGCTCAATTAAGCCTAGATAAGCGCACAGTTCATGACAGGACTTCTAGTTTTAACTGTAGTTGTAATATTTCTTCAATCGGGACTTGAGTTATGATATTCGAGACTAATAGAGATGGACAATATACCGAAAAAACCGAACCGCACCCATCACTGAAAAACGGTCTGATTTTTCATATTTTCCTACAATCGGCTTCATATCAGTAGAATGATTCATTGTCTTGAAAGAAGTCATTGACTTTCTTTTCAGTTTTGTTAACCATTAACCCTCTCAACTCTAATGGTATCTTCCATGCTATTTCAATGGCAGCAATTAGAAGAGTCCATATTCATTATTTGAGGTAGGCCAGTCAATATTTTCAACGTGCAGCCTCGGTCGGGGCTGCACGTTGAAAATATTGATTGGTCTACCCCACACATGTACTGAACAGCCACCCTGTTTAATGACGCTATGACGTTTCATGTTCCTGGTCGGAAAAGCGACCGCTTGAGTTCAGATGGTTAAGGGCCTGGGAGATCGGACATTTTGGGGACATTTTCGCGAAGAACTAAACACTTTGGGGTTTAGCCCTCGTTCCGAAGAATCAGATAATTCTGGTATCTATAAAAGAACCAAAGATTTTTGCACTTTTTTGTTTGTTAATTGTATGCTTTACGGATTGATTTCCTTTAAATCCGAACAAACAAAACAAAAACGTCGCGTGACCTCACGCGAAATAACAAAGGAATATTATTCAATATCCATCAGGCGGATTGATTTTGAGATAAATTTTCAAATGGGTTAGGTTTACTTTCGCCTACAGTACATTTTCGCCTACAAGAGAGTTTTTTTTGTAAAAGTGCAAGCGAAAGTGCACTAATTTTGCTTGGGGGATTAACGGTTATTACTTGCTTTACCCATCGAAAATGGATTTACGTTCACGACGTTTTCTCTATAATTCACAGTTGAGCGTAGAATAACATGATTTGTAAAATAGATATATAATAATATATATGTTAAATATTAAATATACTTTTATTATTAGCTCAGTTTAGCTTAGTGCGCTGCTGAATCGAGAAATTATATACGAGATTTTCGACCGGCAGCTAACTTATCCTTTTGTCTCTGAAGTCTTTGGTCAAGTTCACGATAAACTTTCTTCCGAGGAGGGGGGCGCGCTCCATGCATATACTGACTAAGTTTGTTTCTCTGCGCCGTTTCCAGCTTTTAGAGAACACTCACAAAGGTAAACATGTTGGGGGTGAGCACGCTAAACAGTCTTGTTTAAGTGACAATGCCACCCCTCAAGATGGTTGTCAGTTCTTGGTCCTATATTGTTGTGACGATTCCAAATTGCTGGATGAAAGAAAGCATACATCGTGATTAACACAGTTTTGCACAACATTGTCATTAAAAGCAATAGCATGTGGAATATCTGGTGTTTCGTTCATTACTTCCACCCATACATCATGCACTTGTTCAATGGGTAACAATGGAAAAGCAGAAGCACACTGCAAAAAAGATAGGTTCTCTTTAGAACCAAAACTGGTTCTAATCTTGTCACTGAGATGGAACCAGTTCTGTTTAAACAGTATTTATTTCAAATCAAATAAATTTACCAAGATTAGCATTCAACTTTAACAGAATATTACATGAACTGGAGTGGATTCAGCAGTAAACTTGGAGCTTATTCAACGCAGTCGCCAAACATTTTGAAACAAAGGAGATATGAACAGTTGGCATATCGAACCAGTTTTGGTTCTGAAGAGAACCAAAACTGGTTCGATATGCCAACTGTTCATGTCTCCTTTGCTTAATAATGATTTGAGACAACCTCGTATAAGCTCTGAACTTACGACTGAAACCCCCTCGATTTATGTTTAATTCTGTTAATATTTAATGTTAATCTTTATAAATTTATTTGATTTGAAATAAATACTGTTTAAACAGAACTGGTTCTATCTCAGGGCCAAGATTAGAACCAGTTTTGGTTCTAAAGAGAACTTATATTTTTTGCAGTGCACGATGCACCCAATTTGTAAACATCTTCATTGTCTTTATATTGATTCACCATTTCACGTTTTTGCACTTTCTTCCATATAGATTGAAAGTAATGGAAGAAACACCCACGCGTTTCACACTTTCCTATAGGTAAGCCAGGTAATACCCGATAATCGCCAAAGCTAAATTAGTGCACTTTCGCATACACTTTTACAAAAACTATTTTGTAGGCAAAAGTGCACTGTAGTTGACGATTCCGTTCAAAGTTTTAACGAGATTCAATAAAGGATCATTATAACAAAATCTCGTTTATGCACTGCTTGTTGATGGCGCCCTTGCCTTCAACCTCTGTTACATGTAACACTGGTTTCGGACGGTAGCTTAACTGTTAATAATACGGCGCGGAGGCTGGAAATCAACTGCTGATACTTTTATCGCGCGTTTTACGGCGACGACTGCTATTGCCTAAAGTATAATGATACCCTTTCTTGAGTTCCTCAAGACTCTTCCGCGATGCTTCAGCATTGCAGAGGGCGCCTTGTTGTTTGCAAGCGGAAACTTGAAATACCGAATGTAAGTGTATTCATGTTTAAATGGGGGGAAGATTAATCAGAACTTAAAAACTTTTACTGACGTCATCCACTGTTATTCCTTGGTATATAGTTTGATTATCTCACCCTTAATAGTTGGATAATTGAATATCCAACAGCTAACTGTTGGGTATTTTACAACTATTGAACTATGTAACAACAAACAGTTTTTTTAAGTAGGGTAAATAACTCATTGATTTTAGATAGGCGTTATATTCTATTTATCTTTCCCTTTCCAAGTCATCGGTTGTGTCCCATTTCTAAAACAAACTCTACTAACTTGCTTCAACAAGGGGTCATGTGCAGTGACTGTGGAGGGGTGGGGAATGGGATTAAAATATTACTGGCCCATCAGTGAAGGTTTTTTCCAACTTCACTCCTGGTTTATATTCACCCCCTAATACTGTTCGTAACTACATTTTCATTATTCGGAACAAATTGAAAATCTACATTGAAAAATGTGACAGAAAAACACAATAATTCCTTACCACTGGGAGATAGAGCATCATGCCCCCCCCCCCCCCCCACCCTCTCTCCGTGATAATATGCGGTCTGTTAATATGATGATATGTATCTGGGTATTATTGAATATATTTCAATAATTGTTTGGGGGATTGTTACCTTATTACTTGTAGAATTATAAAGTAACGGTATTTCAATGACGGCATACGTTGGCTTGTTAAAATTCGATGGAAGAATATGTCACTCACTCGGGTTAAATTATTTCTACATCTGCTGCAAGCTCATCGAGCTCACCACAATGGCCTTTTCACTGCATACTGTATAATTTGTAGCGGAACATTTTAACCCCCTGCACACTGATGTCATTGCATCTAAATTTCAGGCAGAAACAATTTCCCATAATGCAACTAGAAATTTAACCAATTCAATCTCGTTTGACAGAGCTCATTGAGCTCTGTCAAACGAGATTGAATTGGTTAAATTTATAGATGCATAATGGGAAAAAACAGCTTCCTCAAATTTTGGTATTTTGACATCAGAGTGAAGGGGGTTAAACAAGTTTATGAGCACATGTCAACAATCGCCTGACTTCGCTCAATGACCATGTGCCAATCTATCATGCTGCAAAATGCCCGTACATTAAAATACATTATTTGCAAACCCCTCCAATAAAATGAAGCAATGACTTGCACACTAAATTAATACATCAACACAGCTGATAGATGTTGTTTTTTTTTGGTCTCTGCTCCTCCTTTTGTTCGACAGAATTAATATTCCATCCTTATAAAAAAATATTTCCATAACTTTGATACCAGTAGTATTTTACACCACCACGCAGTAATATCTTGAGTGTTTACAAACTTGCTTGTAAATATGAAGTGCTTGTTCGTTTGTGTTGAATTAACTGTTATTCGTTCTTTTTTCTTGTTATCATTCAGAGGGATGTAGCCAACATTTTTTAGGGGGACCGCCCACAATGCAATTCAATGATGAGAAGGTCTGGCAACTAAAACAGACTGAAATCTTGGCCAGAGGCCAAGCCTTGAACAAAGATCAAGTTGGAGGGGATTATGGGAGGAGGAGACCCCCTCCCATAATCTCCTTCAACTTAACCTTTGGCCACCGGTGGGGGTGGGGGGGGGGGGGGTAGGGCTCACCCGGAACAATTCTTCAATATTTGATATCAGCTGTGATCAAAGATTTCATGCTGTGTGAAAGTGAAACAAATTCAATGTACAGTTAAAACCAGAAGTCATGTCCTGAAATGCGCATAAACAGCACGTTGATCTGCGCGTTATCTACGCGTTATGACCGTAGTAAGGCTATCAAATTATGTACATATCGCCTGTGCACAAGCAATGTTTCAGCCAATGGACCTCCGGGTAACCCGGAGGTCCATTGGCCGAAATACTGCCTGTGTTTGCTATGAGTAACCAGGAGAACCTGCCATGCTTTGGGTGCCATTTGATATGGCAATTGCGCGCAATTCCTACGCGCAATTAAGCCTAGATAAGCGCACATTTCGTGACAGGACTTCTAGGTTTAACTGTAGGCATTTATTAGATTGCTGTGGAGAATATCGGCCGCGGAACGTTTGGATTGGGGGTGTGGTGTGGTTGCTCGAACCCCATGACCCTTCCTGGCTACACTTTTGATTTATTTTGTTATCTTCCATCTGTTGTGCGTGTTCTTATTATCATTTATTTTGTTCTCGTCCATCTGTGCATGTTTCGTGCACATTAAACCAGACTGTTAGATATGGATCAGAATTTAAACACATGTTACATAAGAAACATTTAACTCTTAATGATTACATGTGCATAATACTCAGATGATGTAGTGATAGACCCGGTAGACAAGACAGGGACGATTGCGGGAAACATTACATTACGTCGCGTGACAACCATAATGTTCTATCTTCCAGTGGAAGATATAGACAGAACGCGATGTGTGTTTGAATCAGGGGGTGTTTTACATAACGAGCTGGAATGGCGTAGTCATATTTCGCGAGAGCCGTAGGCTCTCGCGAAATATGATTACGCCATTTCCAACGAGTTATGTAAAACACCCACTGATTCAAGCACACATCGCGTTCTGTGTTTATTACACAACCCGTGCATTAAAATTCATTTAAATAAACAAATTTTAATTCCGATGTTCAAACCCAAAGGTGAAGAGTTTGTTTTGACTGAAGCTGTACTGATCAAAAGGATGATAAAAAATCAAAACAACCTTTTCGGAACCAGTCAATGTTGAAATTCGTATCGCTGTTTCTCCACGGCTGGTGCCCATTCACGCTTAACCATTTGCTGGCTATTACCGTTAGTAAAAATATAAGTACAAATTTGTGCAGATTTGCAAAACAGCTGGGAGAAACATTTTTAAAAGAAGTTCGAAGCCTCTCAAGATGTAAGAAGATTTAACGAAATAAAGTTGACCAATTTAGATATAATTGGATCCACAAAACGAGACGACCACGGGACTGGGTTAATGTTCTGGTTGGAAATGATTGGGTTTTTTTTATTAAATATTATCTCATTTTTGGCTAACTAATTTTTTATGAACCGACTTTATTTTGCTTTGGACGTTTTCATTTTCACACTATGCGACAGACGGTCGATGATTGTGCAACGAAATTTGAAAACTTTTCGAAGCGTAACTAAACGGTGCGGTAAAGAAGTTCCGGCTTGTATATCACCCGTTGAATACAGAATCATTTATATCATAGCGGCGATTCCGTTGAATACAAGGGTTTAAAGCTTAATGGAAGTGTAATAAAATTAAATTAACCACTGCACTGACGGGACAGAAGATTCACCATTCCATGGTCAGGTTAATAACTTAATATCTCCCAGAACAGTTTCGTTGCTCAGATATGAACAAGGACAAATCATTTTCACCATTTCTCCTTAATTGCCAGTTGTCAGAGCCTCAACGCACACTGGGATTCCATGTATGCTACCCTGTACAACATGCACGACAAAGAACAGACCTTTGACATAACTGGCCTCACCAGAATTTTGAACATTCACCCAAACATGACTTATTCTTTCGATGGCTCTCACCTACTGATCAAAATGAACAGGCCAGATCATGACGACGGGAGGGGTGCAGTTGGGATCTTTATAAAGGAAAACATTGATTTCAAAATTCGCCAAGATCTTTCCATTTTCATTGCGCACGTCATAGAATCCCTATTCTTTGAAATTAGCATCAACAAATCTCGCAGAATTGTTGGTTTGCTATATACAGTTAAAACTAGAAGTCCTGTCACGAACAGTGCGCTTATCTAGGCTTAATTGTGCGTTGGAATTGCGCGCAATTGCCATATCGAATGGCATCCAAAGCACGGCAGGTTCTCTTGATTACTCATAGCAAACACATGCAATGTTTCTGCCAATGGACCTCCGGGTTATCCGGAGGTCCATTGGCTGAAACATTGCTTGTGCACAGGCCATATGTACAGAATTTGATAGCTTCACTTGGGCTATAACGCGTACATTAACGCGCATATCAACGTGCTATTTGTGCGCATTTCATGACAGGACTTCTAGTTTTAACTGTAGTCCTAACACAGCACCCAAGGCAGATATTGATAGTTTCCTTGCCAAAATAGCCGCCCAAATAACTGAAATAACTGATAAAATAAATGAAGAAAATTATTCGGATACATAACTGGTCACATTAATATAGACCTCTTAAAAACCGCGTCTCATATGAAAACAAAAAATTATATTGGCATGACGGGGGTTCGAACCCACGCCGAGAGAGTTTCTTTCGGCACCAACCGCCTAGCGAAATTATACTAAACCACGCACACCACTCGGCCACCGACAGACCCCAAAAAGGGAAAGCTAGTTAAGTTAACCAAGTATATACGAGAGCAGTACAGAACACACGGAATACTCAATTATTTAATTATTCATCAGATATTGTGTCAATTGTGTTGAAATGTTTACACCTGCTGTTCGTCCATAACTCAATATCGTTACACTTTGGTTAACCTTTTACCTAACGTAACGACCAAAACCGGCCAGCGCTGTTCACAAAACTCGCCAATTAATTTTCATTATTTTTTCATTTTTTTGTCTCTAAAACATAGGCTATGACCCCTCATTGGAACGAGCTCGTCGAGCTCCTTCCAATGAGGGGTCATAACCTATGTTTTTGAGACAAAAAATGAAAAAAATTAGTTATTCAAGAATTTTTTTTGCATTTTTTGCAAGTGTCGTCTGCTTTTCATGTTAGGTAAAGGGTTAACGGGTAACGCCACATGGTGGCAAAGATAGTATATAAACTCAGTTTGCAATGTAAAACTCAATTAGTTATCCGAAGTGAACGAAAGAAACTTTTGAATTTTTGTTGAACTGTTGTATTTTCGTGCATATAGAAAAAACGGTCACACTAAAAAAATGTCCACGTACCAAGTGATTCTGCCCGAACCGTTTGATTTCAATCAACCAAATTCATGGATACGAAGATTCAAAAGATTTCGTATTGCATCCAGTATAGCAGATAAACCTGAAGAGACTCAAGTTAACACATTACTCTACAGTTTGGGAGAAAAAGCTGATGACATTTTTACATCTTTCAGTTTTTTTTAAACTGATGGATCTGACTGTAGCCCAGCCCACGACGAATCAAAAGAGTATGAAACTGTGAAAAATAAGTTTCACAATTATTTTAGTGTGCGCCATAATATTATGTATGAAAGAGCAAAATTTAACCTCCGATTCCATGGCGAAAATGAATCGATTGACTTATCATTTATAACTGATCTGCACTCTTTATCAGAACATTGTAACTATGGAACATTACGAGAGGTACTGATCAGCGACCGTATTGTAGATTGTATACGTGATAAAGGTTTTTATCATACAATCAACATGTATTTTGTCTGTATTAACTCCGCAACTGTCGTGTATCCGACCCTATTCGTCTACATTCTTGACTTATCCCCCAATATATTGTAAGATAAAATGATTATTACCATTATGTGGATGTGCAAAATATGTATCCGGGTCTCGCTCATGGTTCTAAGGGTAGATCACGACTCGTCTTCGACTCGTCGTGATCTGCCCTTAGAACTCGGAGCTCGACTCGGATACATATTTTGTACATCCACATAATGGTAATAATCTCTATGTCTGAAAAACTTCAGATGACTCGCGACTTGACTCTTGCAGAGGCTTCAGGTCGGGTAAGACATTCAGCTCAAACTTAAAACAAAAGAAATGATGCGATCTTCTAAAACTAACAGGTTGAATATATCTGAAGCGGTAACTATCAATGCTAAGAGAAGTGCTAATAATACCTTCTCAAAACCAAACAAAAAACAAATGCAATTTCTGGAAAGAAATAAACAACACCGAAATAACAACAACAGAGTATGTCAATGGTGTGGCACAGATCATCGGCCTGAGCGACACTTATGTCCAGCAAGAAATGTGTTCTGCAGATCATGTGGACATTTTGCCAGAGTTTGTCGGGGTGGGACACAAAATGTGTAAATGAAATCTGTGGGAAAGAAGTTCACAACATTTCTGATATGTATGGCATAAATTCAAACAGTGATTCTCAAAAAGATGTTTTTTTTCTGGATAGAATTATATCAAAAGACACTCGACATGTTCCAAATATTAGTGTGAATGGAAAACAACATCGAGTTTCGTATTGATACTGGTGCCGATGTTTCTGTTATAAACTATTAAGCATATGTTAATACACTCTCTTCGCCTGCTCTTTCACCACCAAGGAAAATACTTCGTGGAGTTGACCACAATTTTATGAACACTAAGGGTTGTTTTACTGCCTTATTCAAGTTTGGAGAAAAAAACATTACATGAGGAAATATCTGTTTTAGACCAGGCAACAAATCTTTTGAGTTGTAAGGCTTTAGAAAAACTGGGCACTGTATCATTTGTAGATGAAGTCAATGCAAAGGGAGAGTTTCCGAAATTGTTTCGCGGTCTGGGAAATGTTTCTCAACCATTTGACATTCAGCTGAAGGATGGTGCCGAGCCGTATAATTTATGTGCACATAGACGTATTCCTCTTCCTTTGTTACCCTGCTTAAGAAGTGAATGGAACAGAATTTTGAACATCGGGGTTATATCACCCATAGAAGAACCGTCGGACTGGTGTGCCCCAGTCGTCGTTGTACGGACATTGTGTTGATTTAACAAACCTGAATAAGTCAGTTAAGCGTGAAAGCCACTTGATGCCATTAATAGACTATAATACCACAGCTCGATTAGGGAAAGGTAAAGTGTTCTCAAAACTTGATGCCAATTCTGGTTTCCACCAATTACCACTGACTGAAAATTCCAAAAATCTAACAACTATCATAACTCCCTTTGGCAAATTTTGCTTTAATTGCCTTCCTTTCGGAATCATTTCCGCACCGGAGCACTATCAGAAACGGGTATCTGAACTTGTAGACGACACTGATGGTGTTGCACGCATCAATAATGATATCATCGTGAGTGCTGCAACTCAGGGCCTACACGACTGTCATTTACTTGAAACTCTTTCCCGTCTAGAAACTGTTGGCCCACCTTAAATTTAGCTAAAACATGTATCAAGTGGGTAGGTCAAATGATTAGTGGAGTGGGAATATCGCCAGATCCCACAAAAGTGCATGCTATTCAAGACTTCCCAACTCCAACTGATAAAACTGAACTTCGACGGTTTTTAAGGATGGTGAATCGGTTGAGCAAATTCACACCTGAAATAGCAAACATAACTAAACCACTACGAGATATTCTGAGCAAAAGAAATTCTTGGCTTTGGGGAAGCTCCCAGGACAGTTCATTTTTATCACTGAAACAAACTCTTACTTCAACTGACGTTCTTCAATTTTATTATAGTAGTGCAGTCACTAAAGTAGTATCGGACGCTTCACCTTTTGGGTTAGGCGCTGTCATAATGCAAACTCTTCCCAATACAGATGTTCAACAGCATGATTGAAGAACAGTCGCCTTTGCATCTCTAAAGTAGTATCGATCGCTTCACCTTTTGGGTTAGGCGCTGTCATAATGCAAACTCTTCCCAATACAAATGTTCAACAGCATGATTGAAGAACAGTCGCCTTTGCATCTCGTTTCCTAACCGACACTGGACAGAGATATGCTCCCATCGAAAGAGAAGCCATCGGCATCACTTGGGCATGTGAGTGGTTTCGAGATTATCGGATTGGCAAAGACTTTAGAGTGGAAACCGACCACAAACCATTGGTTTCTTTATTCATCAATAAAGACTTGGATGAACTCTCTCATAGGCTTCAAAGATTCCGAATGAGATTACAGCAGATGCTCTGTCACGTGCCCCAGCAAACGTGCCACCAGCAGAAGACATTCAGAAAGGTGTTGACACCAGTACGTATGTTAATAGCGTCATTAACTCGCTACTTGCAACCAATACTCCCTTTGAGCAAATAAAAAGACATCAGATTGTGGATTCTTTTTGTCGTGAACTTTACCAATACATTCAGGAAGGCTGGCCAGATAAAACTAGAATAAAGGGGCTAGCAAAACTTGATTGGCCATATTAGGCAGAACTGTCAGTAGTAGATGATCTATTGCTGTTTGGGAAACGCATTGCTATTCCTCTTAGTTTGCAACTAGAAATGTTTGATCGACTCCACGAAGGTCACCACACGCTAAAAACTAAAGCGTTAAAAACTACACTTGAAGTGCTGTATTTAACACTTACTAAGTGCTGAACTAGCAATTTGTTCAAGTGTAGATATCCCAGAACTTGACAGGTGTTACAATAATACCACTTGACAAGTGTAATGTCGCGACAAAACAAGGAAACAACGCAGATGACGCGGATCAGGCTCGAACTCTCGAGCCTGATCCGCGTCATCTGCGTTGCGTCCTTTTAATTATGTACCCACCAAGCGCAAATCAAATTATGGACGATTCTGGAAGAACCACCAATGCTAGACACATGGGAAGTGCCATACATTCAAGTTTCAGATGTCTGAAGATTGTAATGTCTAAGTGCTTAAAGCATTGCACTTTGAGTGTTAAAATTCAACCCAAGAATTGGTTTAACACCTTGAAAGTGTCAGTTTTAACACTTTAGTTTTTAGTGTGCAGGCATTACTAAATGTAGGGAACTAGCAAGATGCTCTGTGTGGTGGCCTGGAATAAGTTAACACATTTCAGACTTAGTTGCTAACTGTCGAGTGTGTAACAAGAAGGTGGCAAATAAAATGGAACCTCTCATTCTTTCAGAATTTAAGTTACGACCGTGACAGAAAGTTGCATCTGACCTTTTTGATTTTAAGAATAACAGTTATTTACTTCTTATTGATTATTATTCACGGTGGATTGAGAAACGGAAATTAGACAAAACTGCATCTGCTGTTGTCATTAATCATTTCAAATCAATATTTTCAAAGTTTGGAATTCCGGAAGTGTTCATCTCTGACAATGGTGCTCAGTATGCGTCTCAAGATTTTGAAAGGTTTGCAAATACATATAACTTTATTCATGTTACTAGCAGCCCATTTCATCCTTCTGGAAATGGTGAAGCTGAGCAGTCTGTCGAGACCGTGAAATCACTTCTCTCACATGAAGACGATCTTTACATCACGATGCTCAATTATCGCAATGCACCACCCGTGAATGGATATAGTACAGCTGAGTTATTGATGGGAAGACGATTGAACAGTAAAATACCTATTTTCCCATTCAGCAGCTTCCTAAGGTGCCGGATTACAATGAACTGCACAGTCGTGAATAATCATACTACCGTACGTGTATGAAGAAACACTTTGATGAGCACCATGGAGCCAAATCTCTATCTACCTTAGCTGAAAGAGATGAAGTATATATTACAGGTCGAAAAGAGACTGCTACTATTCAAGAGTTTGGCCCACGTACCCGATCATACATAGTTAAATCCCCTGATGGGGCTCAGTACCGAAGGAACAGGAAGATGTTGAATAAACTTAGTCCACAGGAACATTCGTACGAACAAGTGGAAATTCAACCTTCACATGAACCTAATTCTCGGAGTGAAAACGATCTCCAATCAACCCCCAGTGACGTCCATACGTCAAAAAATATCACGACTGTTCCAACTGTACAACCTGACCAGTTGGGTACTTAGTCACCTGGTTTGAGACGCTCTGGTAGAATAACCAGACCCTCTGTCTTGTTAAAATACTATGTTAGTATATAACAGATATGGTCTGTTTCCCGACAATTTTCTTAAACTGTTTAGGTTGTTGCGCAGTAACTATCAGATTTGAAAGTAAGGGAGATGTAGTGGGTTTATAAATGTCATGCGCGAGATACGCACTTTATTAAGATCGGTTGTGACCATTAAATTGTGTTGAAATGTTTACACACGCTGTTCGTCCATAACTCAATATCGTTACACCTTGGTTAACGGGTAACGCCACAGAATCGAACTGTCCACATTCGGCCAACAACGCTTTTATTGACATTTATTTTGAAATATTCGAATTAGTGTTCCCCTTAACTCGTTTGGCGCGGACTCATCTGAGAATCAGAATTCTTTGCGCCTAATATTCATCAGGATTTTTACAAAAAGTATAGGTTGTTAGACTAAAGCATTATTATTTTAAAAGATGTTCTAATGATCTCAGTGACAGTTTATCAAATGATTTCCTGTATATATTTACACGGCACCTTTATACTTTCAAATGACGATATCGTTATTCATGGATAGGACATAAATGGTGCATGAAACATAGGAATACGTATGTTTGTTCAACCCTTTTCCCAACGAATCGGCCGCACACCCTCCCCCCTCATCCCTCCCCCGCGTAATATGCAACTTCAGCAGTTCAAAAATACTATTTTTCAAACAATTGAAAAGGTGATAAAACTGCAGGACCATATGCGCTGACAGTAGGGCAGAATGATGATACACCCCTGCCCTCAATATTTTGCGGTAGTTACCGGCCTGTGCACATCAAATCAAACTTCACAGTTGGGAAGAAATGAGGGGGAACTTCCTTTTAATGCAGCGGGAATGTAAAGACCGTAACATTTCCGACAACAAAAAATATGCAGTGCATAGCGCTGTTCTTCGCGAGGCTTTGCATCGAGCGTTTCTGTTAAAGCTTTTCTGGCCTCTAACGGGAAAAGCTATAAAAATCACTAATCACTGTCGGCGCCGAACACCTCTAAATAAAAGGAATTCGTACATTTTCAAAGTGTTAACTTCAGCTCTGTTTCTCCTTTTTAACTCGACCGCTCGGGGGCAGCGCGTCTGCAACTGCGAATGATCTAATTAACTCAAACTAGATCAATCCGATCGACAAACACTCCACGGGGACGTGCGTATGTATATGTATGTGTTAATCACGCTCAATCTTCCCATCTCATCCACTTCAACCAACAATGCGTTGTTTATCGCCATTCTGTCGGGTCGATGTGTGCAGCCACACGGTGCGGGCTAATATTAGACTGTTTTGCACGACGAAACAATGGAATGCCGCAAATAGCTAATTAAACCGACTGCCATGAAACACGCGCGACATGTACGCGTGGCAGTTTATTGGACTGCGATCAACTTGTTTACGTCAGAGAGAATCGATTTATTTAACACTCGACGCCTCGGGAATCGGTTATTTTCCATGTTCAAATGATTCTAGCCTGGATGCGAATTTTTGGATCAAAGGCAGCGGAGGTTGATTGAATGTGTGTATGTGCGGGGAGGGTATCGGGGTGCAAGATCCACGGGGCGTTCCATGGTTCGGCCTGTAAGGAGAAAATTTGAAAGTGGATCCACAGAAACTTCAATTCATTGATTCTCAGGTCTTCGAAAGTTAGATTTTCTTTTTTATTTATTGGGGTTTAACGAACCTCAATGGTCATCAGTACATCCGGGACATTCTCAATCCGGTTGCCGTGCCTCACTTTGACTACTCACCCTGTATACATGGATAACAATGCAAGGCCACATCGTTCCCAAGCTGTGAGAGCATTCATTCAGAACAACGCTATTACAACACTACCTTGCCCTGCAATGGGCCCCGATTTGAATCCCTTGGAACACATCTGGGACTTTCTTAGACGTCGTGTGCAAGCAAGGGATCCCTCTGTACATAATTTGGCCGATTTAAAAGCTGCATTGCACGAGGAGTGGCAACAGTTGCCTCTGGACCGTATAAGAAGGCTCACTGATATCATTAGGAGGAGGGGGTCAGGTTGTCATCCGGGAACGTGGTGGATACACTCGTTACTGGCGTCAGACTCTGCTATTGTATTTCGGAGATCACAAGTTACACATTTTATGTCAGTAAGTACCGGCATTGTTTCATCATGGACCGTTCCGGCACCATACTTGTTGATAGAACATTTTTACATCAAAAACATTAGTGACATATATGTGTAATTAGCGACATTAAATTACTGCATATTTTCATCATTGTGTTATCTTTCATTTGGCAATAGACCATTCTTTCCGCAAACAGTCACCTTTGGCCATCTGAAAGATAGCATGGAAGAAATTTAAGTTTTCAGTAACACCACTGCGAAAAAACAGTGGGCGCTCAATTAAGTTCCCGGTATCTATTTCTCCCGGCAATGACAAAACTCGGTTTCCGACAGTGTCGTTCTGCATATATATTAATGAATCCTTCTCACATGGTAACATGTTAATTTTGAAGCCCCTATAATCGAGTTGTTATAACTTCCTTCCACGCCCTTCCTCCTCCCTCCTTCTGCACTGTAAATAAATTTCATATCCCTCTGGTATTTTATCAGGCTCTTTATAGGTGTTATTTCTTGCAGTTATAAAGTGACGTTTTGTTTTGATAATCGCCTTGGCCTTTTTCGGAAAGCAGGAAAACACCACGTGGCCACAGTAACCCGGTAGCTTCACTTAAAAAAACGCTTCATGTAATTTACACACTTGGATTTTTCTTCAAACCTTATTCCAAAAACTTGGATATGAAACAGTCTGCAAAGGTATTAATCAGAAGACATAAGGAGCAGGTCCAAATTTGTTCAACTGTAGGGGTAGGGGAGCGAATCGCCTTTAAACCCGCACATCGGAATTTTTTAGTCTGAGATTTGAATTGTGAAGCTTCGAAATTCGATTGGATTCGAAATCATGCCTATTATTCAATTCGATTTCATTCCAGTCGCGCTAATCATAAAATGCTCTCAAAGTCCCACAAGTGTCTCCTCTTGACAGTGCTCAAAATAACTTTCTTTCTTTGCGTAGCAAAATGCTACGCATTTCCAAAAATGAATCCCATTTTGTAAAAATTACATCGCTATTTTTGTATACCAGAGTTATGTTATGCTGTTTTATATTGAATTCTTCTAAGTAGATAGAATAGTTTCATCCATTTCTGGGCATTTCCAAATGATCTGCAACACATGAAACATTTACTATGTTTTTTTTTAACTGAACTGCCTTTAAGGGTTGCATGGACTTGTATACTGTTATAAATGGCGTCATGGTTGTTTAATGGAGTTGTCAAAATGGAAGTTGGGATTTTTAATTTGATGGGCTTGAAGTTATTTTTAATGGACATTTAATGCAAAATGTTGTAAAAACAGGAAGAATTTAAACCAACAGAACTCATCTTACATATGAGGTTGCTAATGATGCTTGATGGAGAGTTAATCTGAGTTATGCCTGGAATGTTCCACAATCAGAAGTAAAGCATCAGTGAACTAGTTTTCATATTTGTATGCGAATTTTCATTTATATTTTGCGATACAAGATAATCAACTGCAGCCTAATAGGCTGCAGTTGATTATCTTGTATCGCAAAATGCTATACATAATTTCACATTGTGTAGCTTTTTGCAAGTTTTGCATAGCAAAAAGCGACGCGACACTGCTTATTTTGAGCCCCGCCTCTTGTCCTCTTCTGTATCACCAGGTCTCCTGTTCAGGAAAGGGAGGGGAGATTGTCCTGACGATAGACAAGAGTCCAAGGAGGTCCCGCTTCGGAAAGCTGTTTGGTTCCGTTCTGGAATATTCCGCGTTGTTCCCAAATCAGACAATTGATTACACACAATATTAAAGTGGAAAGTGACAATCTTTACGGTTTTAAAGGTCGTTTCACACGAACAATATTTCCTGCAATTTCTTGCGTGCAATTTATTTTCACCACATTATTGCATGAAATATTGCCCATATAAAATGGATTTATTGCATCAATTTATAGATGCAATTTACTGAAAAAAAAAAAATAGAACCTGTCTCTATTTTCTGCAAGTTCATAATAATATTGCAACAGAAACTTTTCTTCTCAGCCTCCCAATGCGATCACAATGCAATATTGTACCTACAAGTTTTGTGTGTGAATAGAACAAATATATTTGAGCAACATGTTGATGGAAATTATTGGTGCAATTTCTTGACCGTGTAAAAAACGCCTTTAAAAATTTATAACTTGGAGCTGTGTGATTCAATTAGAGATTCGATTCGAAATCCTCAGCATGGTTCGATTCGATTTGAACATGTCTCGACGATTCGATTCGAGTTGCGCTGCCCCCCCACCCCCCCTATACAGGAGACCCGACGATAGAAGAAAAGTCCAAAGAGGCTCCACGTTCGAAGCTACTTCGATCTCGTTCTGGGCTATTCCGCTTTTTAAAATCATTTTCAAAACTACAGACGACTAGCAGTTAACCCTTTACCTCACATGAAAAGCAGATGAAACTTGCAAAAAAAAAAAAATTTGAAAAACTAATTTTTTTCATTTTTTGTCTCAAAAACATAGGTTATGACCCCTCACTGGAACGAGCTCGTCGAGCTCGTTCCAATGAGGGGTCATAACCTATGTTTTTGAGAAAAAAATGAAAAAAATTAGTTATTCAAGAATTATTTTTGCAAGTGTCGTCTGCTTTTCAGGTTAGGTAAAGGGTTAAAGTATCAAGATCACAAGCGGAACCTCCCGCGCTAGTGTCAGGTATTGCAAGCACTTTTGTCCCGACAAAAAATGAAAAAAAAAGAAAATTAATTGTCGATTTTTGAGAATAGAGCTGGCAGGTTTTGGCCGTTACGTTGGGTAAAGGGTTAAATACAATAACTAAGTGGAGACTGGCAATTTTTATGGTTGTGAGAAGGTGTAGTATCTTTAACTTCAACTTTATGGTTGTGAGAATGTGTAGTATCGTTAACTTCAACTTTATGGCTGTGAGAAGGTGTAGTATCTTTAACTTCAACTTTATGGTTGTGAGAAGGTGTAGTATCTTTAACTTCAACTTTATGGTTGTGAGAAGGTGTAGTATCTTTAACTTCAACTTTATGGTTGTGAGAAGGTGTAGTATCTTTAACTTCAACTTTATGATTGTGAGAAGGTGTAGTATCTTTAACTTCAACTTTATGGTTGTGAGAAGGTGTAGTATCTTTAACTTCAACTTTATGGTTGTGAGAAGGTGTAGTATCTTTAACTTCAACTTTATGGTTGTGAGAAGGTGTAGTATCTTTAACTTCAACTTTATGGTTGTGAGAAGGTGTAGTATCTTTAACTTCAACTTTATGGTTGTGAGAAGGTGTAGTATCTTTAACTTCAACTTTATGGTTGTGAGAAGATGTAGTATCTTTAACTTCAACTTTATGGTTGTGAGAAGGTGTAGTATCTTTAACTTCAACTTTATGGTTGTGAGAAGGTGTAGTATCGTTAACTTCAACTTTATGGTTGTGAGAAGGTGTAGTATCTTTAACTTCAACTTTATGGTTGTGAGAAGGTGTAGTATCTTTAACTTCAACTTAATGGTTGTGAGAAGGTGTAGTATCTTTAACTTCAACTTTATGGTTGTGAGAAGGTGTAGTATCTTTAACTTCAACTTTATGGTTGTGAGAAGGTGTAGTATCTTTAACTTCAACTTTATGGTTGTGAGAAGGTGTAGTATCTTTAACTTCAACTTTATGGTTGTGAGAAGGTGTAGTATCTTTAACTTCAACTTTATGGTTGTGAGAAGGTGTAGTATCTTTAACTTCAACTTTATGGTTGTGAGAAGGTGTAGTATCTTCAACTTCAAGAATGGTGAGATTCGATTCAGGATTCGATTATATTCGAATTCTGTGCTTTTTTCGATTCGGGTTTCAATTCAGCACGAGTTTTGAGGTTCGCAGGGTCCTAGTCGGTTGGGAGTAGTAAACATCACAATTAAATCTTTAACACAGTTTCCTGTTGATAATTCCAAATCTTCTAATTATTTCTTGAGAAGCATCCAAGACAGCCCTCAACGAAGTGACGTCAAAGCTTGCAACGATTAAGAATATAACATTTTCTTTCTTCGTTTTGCCACACCTGCTGGTAAAATAGCTCGAGAAAACGAGAATTTCGCGAAGTGCTTTGGTAAAGTAACAAAACAGAAAGTAGAATACCTCCAAACATCATTGTTTATACCTGGCTCCAATATATTGTTCTGAGAGGGAGTCTCAGATATCCTTCCCTATTGTTCTGGGCGGGAATGCGATGTTTCAATTGACTGATAACGAAATGGGTGGATTTTAATTTTTTGGGGTGAATCCATGACATCAGGTGGAAAAATAGTCCATCAACTGAAGTCCGTACGGGACACGTATTCCGCGAGGATTTGTAAACATGGAACCGTGGGAAAAATAATAGGCGCGTAATAAATGTATTTATTTACGAGGAGTTATTCAGAAAACATTCTATAACGAACGAAATTATCCACAACAATCGACAATATCGTGATAAAATCGTGGCAAACAGATAAAGCTTTTACCGCGGCTCTGCCGATTGTCGTAACTAGATGCTACCCACAATTCACCACACAAACATCCTGTCACAGTGTTATGCAACTGAAGAGAGTGTTGAAAAAAACACCTGTTGGGAGGAGGTATTCAGCCCAACTACTACCTCACGAGGCAAATCGTCCCATGAGAGGAAACATGGGGCACGCCCAACCCCAAGATTTACGCCCTTCAAGAAGTGATGTGTACATATCCAGATGCAGGTTTTTCACTCCACTGATTTATTTCGCAGCTCCCCACTCCCTCCCATAAACAAATGCTTTGCTTTTCGGGGTATGCCAGCGACATGCCATGTTAGGCCCTAATACAGTACGTAGAGAGTGGGTTGTAACTAAATCACCCGCGGAGTGGAGTTATCACCCAAGCTATAACTTTCAAATTGCGTACATATCGAAAAAAAACACAAGCAATGTTTCAGCCAATGGACATCCGGGTTTAACCCGGAGGTCCATTGGCTGAAACTTTGCTTGTGCTGCTTTTGCTTTGCAACAAATTTGCAATTATTGCTTGGGTGGAATCTCCACTCGGCGGGTGATTTAGTGATAATACACTCTCCACGTACTGTATGTGTGCGGGTGTGTATTTATCACCCACCACCCATATAACAACCAGTCTACACGAAAATTGAACTAACAACACTTTTCAACTGGATAATTACTGCATTTCCTTCGTTGTCAACGAGACATCACTGTTAGGTGATGAGGTACCAATCCTAATATGCTTTTTAATTTTTACAGCATTCAGTTGGTCGAAATCAATTGACGCCGACCAGTGTCACGGTCACGATGATCAAACTTCAAATATTGACTAAACTGTTGGGAATAACACAACAAACAATTTTAATTAGCTAATACGTTTCTCACACTCCATCATTATATGACCAGTTGTGGAAAGTATTGGTCAAGGAACAAGTAGTCAGAATGTTATTTTTATTTTGTAGATTTTTGACTCGAAACTAATTGTTTCAATATCCCGGGTAAACAAATCTAACTGAGGAACTTGTAATTTCCAAGAGCTGCATTCGATCAATGATGAAGTGATTTATTTAGACAGATTCTAGAGCTGTAGGTTAACCGAAACCGAACTGAGGTTTTTAGTTTTTTTTAAAAACCGAAACCGAAACCGTCGACATCCCGTAATCTAAGGTTTTTCGTTTTTTATTAAATACTCTCTTGCAGCAGAAATTCACAGAATGTAGCCATCCCAGAGTAGTGAGAGTACCCAGACACTGCCAATGGCAGTGTCTGGGTACTCTCACTACCCTGGGAAGGCTACATTCTGTGAATTTCCGACATTTCAGTTTAGTTGTGTTTGCAGCTTTCCTCAAGTTGCGTGTAGGTGTCAGACCTCGAAAAATGGCCAAGCACAATAAAAGTTCTGTATATTTAGGTAATTATTATATTGGCCTTCCTGATTCTTCATGTATTATAGCTTATTTCGGGCATTCATTGAGTTTCACTCATTTTCACTACCATTCAGTTATGACTCCGGACATAAGAATGAGTTTTATTGAATTTTACTTGGCCTCATGAACAAACCAAAAACCGAAACCGAACAAGAAATTTAAAAACCTGCAGCTCTAACAGATTCCTTCTCTGTTTACGTTGCAAACGAAATCGAACGCGTTTTTTTATAACCACATGTGCGAGACAACTTTTTTTATCGTACAGGCATAACAGTGGAAATCCCTTGTTTAACATTAAAAGGTGTGTGATAAATTGAGTGCTTCCGTCAATAAATAACAAATAGTTTGATTAAAGTTTGAAATTTCTCTGTGTGATTCTCGAATTTTGATATTAATGGTTCTATGTTATAAAGGCGTGAAATAAACAAAGTAAGCCACGATGTGTTGTGGCTTTCGTCAATACGGTACCCATGCGGAAGAATAACGTTCTGTCCTTCCGCGTTGGCACTCGTGCGGAATTGATGAACGCATTCATATATCGTGGACGTCAGATCCCGTTGGGCAAATTAATGTAGTTGTCTGGCAAATATTGGTCATCAATCCCCTCATTCGCTGCACATAGATATGATCCAGCACGTCTTACTAACCAGCACAAAACCTATAAAAATATAGTGCCTGTTTTCTCAAATTGTTACATGCATTTTCAGTTTGATGTTACATGAAACTCGTCTGACGTCTTACCAAGTTCCCCAAACAACAAGGAGAATTCGTTAGCAGTACATATTGAATTCTTTATCTCACATGACCCGAAGGAGACGGAAAATTGTTTTCTTCAATTACTGCCCACGTGGTAACTATCAAAATTAATGTTTCAGTCTCATGTTATGTTCAGAAAAACTCATAACTCCGCCAACTACAGTCGATAAATATTAACGCCATACACAGGTGGTCGACGCTTGAATCATTAAAAACAATTATTGATTTTATAGAGAAAATAATCAAATACCTTCTTATTATATCTATATTTCGGAACGATTTGCGACGACAACACCGGAAAAACATTCAGTCGACATTAGGAAAGCTGGGGTTTTCACACCTACGAAACGTTTTCATTCAATACAGGGCGCTCACTAATTTATGCACACGAGACTATTCGTTAAGTGTCTATAGGTTGTTATTCGTGGTACTCACTTTAAACATCTTTTGGGGATCCATTTATTCATATTTTCATGTCAGCTTTCCCACGGAATTGCATTGCGCCCTCCCCCCCCCCCCTTTCCGGTGTAAATAAGTCATACCTGAATACTACCAATTATTTCAGTGAGGCCTGGAAAAGGTTTCTCTTGGGTTTGTCTACTCCGATATCAACACTGTGCTCCATTGGTTAATACTGTGTGATTCTGGGAAATTCGAAAGGTCTCTGACCGAATTTTTGGGTGTTGTTATTCATGTCAACGTCACTAAAAATTAACTCCTTAAACTCTGGTACAATCTTCCACGCCAGTTCAATGGCAGCAATTAGAAGAGCTCACATTCATGATTTGGGATAGACCAAACAATATTTGCAACGTGCAGCCTCGGGGCTGCACGTTGAGAATATTGATTGGTCTACCCCACACATTTACTGAACAGCCATCCCATATAATGACGTTCTGACGTATCATGTTTCTGGACGGAAAAAGCGGCCGCTCAAGTTCAAAAAGTTAAATTTCTGACTTTCAAAAAATTTTAATATGTTGTAGGGATAAAAAAATAAGAGGTTGCTGTGTTCTGTTTTTTTCAATTTATCGCCATTGTTTACTTTTTTACCTCATTTAAAATATTCCACAGTTTTCAACAAAACCATTAAAACACACTCTCGTGATTCGATTTGTGACGTATTTATGTCGGATACAATGATGAAATTTATCACACACATTTATGGCTATTGCAACTGTGAAACTTTATTTTGTGGTTTCAGATTGAGACACCCTATGCGAGCGATGCCAGTTTTACGTTCTTTTTTCTATACCATTTATTTTCAACCTCATTTTTAAAAATGAAATGATAGCTGTCTTTGGATATTTTGATCTAACGAAATTTTTGACGTTTGTTATAGCATTTTAAAATTTACTTTGTGATTCGCAGAACTCAGAAAATACAAATGCTATCGCTTCTATATTCCTCTCAGAATGAACTTGAAAAGGTCTACCTTTATGTTATATTTCCATTGACAAAATATATGTAACGCTGCGACTTTAGAGACTCCCGTGTTTTCAAAATATTATCACTGATAAAGGTTATATCTCAGGTGACATTTCTGATCATTTTCGTTCCAGTTATAATTTAGTAAGTTTTACTCCAATTTCACAGTTGAAGCAAATTGGAAAATCCAAGTTCAAACAGAGAAGATATGACGTTAATACCATAGGGTCTATTATTTAATCATTTAAGCCATTTTGTTGAGTTTTTATAATAAAAACGCTATCTTGTGAGTCACGTATCTCTGTAATTATAATTGGCACAGCTGTCTAACCACACACACTGTTTTCCAGGTATTTGAAATTGTACAATTGTTTTTATTTTTTTCATTGCGAATTTATGCACCCGATACCAGTGATGCCAATTTTATGTTTTTTGATACCTCGTATTTTCAACTTCATTTTGTGCATTAGCCTTTAGAAATTTTGGGAATATAGTCTCCGCAAAAACAAATCATATCTGAAAATGTGATGCCGTCCGAGGAATGTCCCTACAGTTATGATCGAACGCTCAAGTGACATCATAAAGGGCCATATGGTCAAAATTAAAATACGCCTTGAAATTTTAGTACGTTGTATAGCTAAAACAATTAGGAGACAGCTGGGTTTTTTGTTTTTGTTTTTCGATATAACGCTATTTTGAGGGTTTTACGTCACTTTGAAGTTTAGTCTATTTTCTACATTCTGAAGTGAAACCCTTTACTTCTTGAGTCCGATTGCGTCCCATTTATATGGAATACAGTTGGGAAACTTTTTTTATACTTTTTATTTTCAACCTTATTTTGAGCCTCAGCCTTGTGAAATTTTCGGAATATCATCTCTGCAAAGAAAAAAACATATCTAAAAATGTGGTGCCGTTTTGGAAATTCCCAGATGGAATGGTCGAACTCTCGGATGACGTCATATGGGTCATAGGGTCGAAAAGTAAAATGCTGGGGATTTTTGTGAAATACTAGTGTTGTACAACTCAAAAATAGGAGACTGTTGTTTCTTGTTTTACTATTTTATTTATCGCAATTTATTATGTATTACGTCAATTCAAAGATTGAGCTATTCTTTTCAAATTTCATTAAAAATGAGCGACGGCGTATGCTTTGTTATGTGTATTGGTACGTTAAAAGGAGACAGAAACCCCACACTCGTTATTGGGCGATTAGGCATTCGTCTTGCTTCGTTAGAGGACTTCTGAAAATTTACGGATGACTTAGGGAAATTCGCTTTGCGATTTCAAAACCATCTCGTTGTCTGGACGATTCTCTGCTAACTTTCTCTATGTACAGTTAAAACTAGAAGTCTTTCACGAGCTCTGTGCTCATCTATGCTTAATTGTGCGTAGGAATTGTGCGCAATTGCCATATCGAATGGCATCCGAGGAACGGCAGGTTCTCCTGGTTACTCATAGCAAACACAGGAAATGTTTCTGCCAAAGGACCTCCGGGTTACCCGGAGGTCCATTGGCTGAAACGTTACTTGTACACAGGCAATATGTACAGAATTTGATAGCCTTACTATGGTCATAACGCGGTGATTAACGCGCAGATCGGCGTGCTATTTTTGCGCATTTCATGACAGGACTTCTAGTTTTAACTGTAATCTATGTGGCTCAGTTGATAGAGGTGCAGGCTGCAAGCCGAGAGGTCCTCGGTTCGAATCCCACCTGCGGCAACCGCGTTGTGTCCTTGGGCAAGACACTTCATCTCCATTGCCCGCGTGGGGGCACGATGACGCCGTGTACTAAGGCGTACTGCACGTCGATGGTACGCATGTCTTCAACCAATCTAACCCTGCCTGTGCTGCAGTGCGGAGTTACGATGTTGGGGAGCTGGCAGCTGCTCGTCGTTGCTCGGTGGTTCTCTCCGGGTACTCCGGCTTCCTCCACCCGTCAAACTGTCACGGTCATGATTAGCCATTGTGCATAAATATGTGACCTTAAACACCAATAAATAAATAAATAACTGTAATCTATACTGGCCACCCTCACCGGAAAAGTACAAGAGGTTATGAATAGATGGGTGGGTGCTTTCTTGCAGTTGAGATTGGCCAAAACCTGCTACGGGTAAGAGAATTTTTTTTTTTTAATCAATATACAGTATCTGACGTCACTATTGTAATTCTGTTAGGAATTCGTCGAGATTTTGCACTATTTGTTTATCCACTTTTCGTGAAGTTTGTGTGCACTGACTACCGTTGCTGTAATGTGGTCTCATTTTAACGAGAAAGATATACTGCTATTGCTTCGTAACCTAGTTATAGATATTCAATCGCCATAAAAACATCAAACATTAACACAATAGGTGGAACTACGTGGCGTAATCATAAACCTATGACTGTGGTGAGTGTTCATTTTTAATGTTAATGTCCTCAAAACTCGGTCAAATTAAGTCTCGATTGAGCAAGCAAGATTATTTGCGTTTATTCAAAGAAAATGATTTTTTACAACATTTTTTAATTCATTCGTCTGGAATACATCAACAGATGGTCGGAAAAGCGAGTATTTAGTGGCTAGACTGGTTCCAGGCCACAACAGTGTCGAATTCCTTGCATGATTAGAATGACGGCCTGAGACCTTGATCAGTATACTGAATATCACGAGCTTCCGAATCTTCGAAATTCTTTTCGATGCGAAATTGTCTCAATGATTCGATTCG
Organism: Pictodentalium vernedei; assembly: GCA_031216915.1. Classification (NCBI taxonomy): domain Eukaryota; kingdom Metazoa; phylum Mollusca; class Scaphopoda; order Dentaliida; family Dentaliidae; genus Pictodentalium; species Pictodentalium vernedei. The sequence continues at coordinate 464,011,965 of CM062290.1, forward strand.
CGCTCATTTAGACATTTTCGAATCGTCGAGATGTTCTGAAAATCCCATCAAGTGTCTCATCTTGAACTGTTCACCTATCATCAGAGGTCTGATGACAGAAGAGTCCAAAGAGGTTCCGCTTCCAGAATTATTTTGATTTCATTCCGGAATATTCCGCCTTTTTGATTGACTTGGAACAACAGATGAGTAGCGGATGAATACAATATATAGGTGGAGCCTGACGACGACATTTTCGGTTCTAAGAAGGTGTATTATTTACAATTTGATTCCATTCGATTCGAATTCCTCTTCCTGATTTGATTCAAGAATCCATTCGCCTCAACATTTGAGATTCGCAATGCCCCATAAATGGCCTAGCCATAACGAAACATTTAGGTTTTAAAATATAGTAGTGTATTCATATCGTCCCTTCAGTTTCTACTGACACAGAGAATACATTGGAATTCAAGGGATGTGGACATTATTAGTTATCCTTGTGTTTTCCAGGGTGTATGGGAATTTACACCGGTTTGTGAACTCATACACCCTGAGGCGAAGCCGAAGGGTGCATGAGTTCCCAAACCGGTGTAAATTCCCATCCACCCTGGAAAACACAAGGATAACGGATTTATTTCCAAGAACTTTGGTATACTTAATACTTTAACCTACATTGTGGGCAAAAACTGACAGAAAATTTGTACCTTGCAAGTTTCTTAAATAAAACCAGACAAATATGGATGTCATTGGAACTGGCTCAATGAGCCAGTTCCAATGACATCCATATCTGTATTATTTTATTGCACATAAATATTAAATTTCCTGTATTTTTATTTTCATTCTAACATAACCGAGCAGAAGGTATGAGTTAATAAATAAATATGAGTACTTTTTCAGCCATATAGCTTGCTCTTGTAATTTCTTGTTTTTACACTGTGGTTAGCACGGTGTAAAAACAGCCACTGTGGATTGCAAGTTACCCCGTACCTCTCAGTCAATCAAAATGCAGTATTTTGTTTCATTTGGAAATAAAATGTTTTATACAGTGTGCATAGTACCATCCACTCTCGCGTCCTTCCCTCACACAAATTGGACAAGGGAGACAACCAACATAAGCATCAAGCTTTCTGTCGAATCCCTTCATTTTTGTGATTTAATTAGTATTGTTACTGTATGCTGCATTCACTGCTTCATGGTTATATTTCTTTCTTTCCTTTATTGTAAACCATATTGTTTGCAACTGCATTGTTTTTATTAACCCTTTACCCAACGTAACGGCCAAAACCGGCCAGCGCTATTCTCAAAAATCGCCTATTAATTTTCAAAATATCTTCATTTTTTTGTCTCAAAAACATAGGTTATGACCCCTCGTTGGAACGAGCTCGTCGAGCTCGTTCCAACGAGGGGTCATAACCTATGTTTTTGAGACAAAAAATGAAAAAATTAGTTATTCAAGAATTTTTTTTGCAAGTGTCGTCTGCTTTTCATGTTAGGTAAAGGGTTAATAAAATATTGTTTGAACTAATTAAATTGGACAAGTGTTGGGGAAATTTAGCTTTATTACTCATCTGTCTGTGTATTCTTAGCACGCTTCCATGTAACTACAGTTACAACTAAAAGTTCCGTCATGAAATGCGCACATATAGCACGTTGATCTGCGCGTTAATCTACGCGTTATGACCATAGTAAGGCTATCAAATTGTGTGCATGCGTCCTGTGCACAAGCAATGTTTCAGCCAATGGACCTCCGGGTAACGCGGAGGTCTATTGGCAGAAACATTGCCCGTGTTTGCTATGAATAACCAGGAGAACCTGCCGTGCTTTGGATGCTATTCGAAACGGCAATTGCGCGCAATTCCTACGGGCAATTAAGCCTAGATAAGCGCACATTTCGTGACAGGACTTCTAGTTTTAACTGTAACTTATCCCTATTTTGTTATTGATATATGTATGTCTTATTTTGCATACTGCCCTATCAGGATGTATTTTTTCAATAAAGTTTATTCTATAACTAATAAACTAAGCCTTTCTTCACCTGTTTCCAAACTCTTCTAGCAGACGACACTTGCAACAAATTTCATTTAATTTTATTTTTTTTTTTTTAAACATTGCAGTTACAACTAAAAGTCCTGTCATGAAATGCGCACATATAGCACGTTGATCTACGCGTTAATCTACGCGTTATGACCATAGTAGGGTTATCAAATTGTGTGCATGCGGCCTGTGCACAAGCAATGTTTTAGCCAATGGACCTCCGGGTAACCCGGAGGTCTATTGGCAGAAACATTGCGCGTGTTTGCTATGAATAACCAGGAGAACCTGCCGTGCTTTGGATGCTATTCGATACGGCAATTGTGCGCAATTTCTACGGGCAATTAAACCTAGATAAGCGCACATTTCGTGACAGGACTTCTAGTTTTAACTGTAACTTATCCCTATTTTGTTATTGATATATGTATGTCTTATTTTGCATACTGCCCTATCAGGATGTATTTTTTCAATAAAGTTTATTCTATAACTAATAAACTAAGCCTTTCTTCACCTGTTTCCAAACTCTTCTAGCAGACGACACTTGCAACAAATTTCATTTTTTTTTTAAACATTGCTTCTGAGTCATTGTTGGAATTCGTTGCAATCAAGGGTCATACGCTATCTTTTTGTGACTGACATTAACCCTTTACCCAACGAATCGGCCGCATCCGCCCGCGTAATATGCAAATTCAGCAGTTGAAAAAATATTATTTTTCAAAAAAATTTCAACAAAACCATAGCATGTGACCCCTCGTTGGAACGAGCTCGTTCCAACGAGGGGTCACATGATATGGTTTTGTTGAATTTTTTTGAAAAGTTCGAAAGATTATATTTAAAATAATAAATTTTGATATCGTCTACGTTGGATAAAGGGTTAAGAAAAGAAAATATTTAAATGTCGATGTTTGAGAATAACATTGTAAGAATACGGCCGTTGCGTTGGATGAAGGGTTAACAAAATTGTTCACTATTTACTGACTCATGTGTTGATTTAAAAGCATAGGATCGCATTGAAGTATTTCACATGTGCTTTTTCATGTTGACGGAATTCTCTTCTGGTAGTGCCAGAAATGAACTAACCAAAAGGGTGCAGCAAACCATTGCCCTAGAAAATCTGAACAAATGCATGTGATGTTAGAGAAACCAACTCCACTATGTGGCTATTTTGGACTATTTCCATTGTGGTTCAAATATAGAATATAACAATATTAGCTTAGTGAATCAAATGTTCACTACGAGCCCTTGACGCGCGGTTAACACCACTTCAACCCGAGTGGTGAACATTTGGTACACCAAGCTACTTTGGGTATATTTTATTTATACCATGATCGTCCGATTAATAAGAGTTTAAATGTTAAATAAATCAATATTCAAACGTGCGAATATGTTTTTGTTTACATGAGCACCTTTGGGCGGTACTTCGACTGGCATTTTATCGCCGAATCGAAATAGAAAACGAAACCGCACATTACGGGACCTTTTTTTCATTTTAATATCATAATAACATGCTATTTCGAGTTGTGGATGTTTTATTAACATTATGTTTGTTAATTTTGGGTATCTTATGAGGTAAACTTATTTAAAAACGTAAAAAAATAATTACCGGTTTCATTTCACTCTTCATGAGGCGACGATAAATTTAGAAACGTTTGCATTCAAGGCGAGGTCACTAAAGGTCAACATGGATGTAGTTCCACTGTAAGTGTAAATTTTAGCTATTGAAATCCCATTGCTATCTTGTTCACCACGGTTGGTGCGTAATACTTAAGGAATAATGCATGGCTTGGAGTTGACTACGCCCATATTGTGCCCAGTGAGGTGGTGTAGTTCCCGCCGCGAAGCGGAGGGAACTACACCACCTCACTGGGCACTATATGGGCGTAGTCAACGACAAGACATGCACTAATCCTTATATTATATCGAACACCCATCAAGAAAAACATCTGTCCGATTTGTTAATCTGTTACCAAGGTAGCAGCCCTTCCAACCAGCGTTATATAGAAAAAATACCATGTAGTTTCTAAAAAAACTTTTTCTTCTTCCAAAACACGGCTAACTTGGATCATTGATATGAGCAGAAGACAGATTTTGAATCGGTCGGCAAGGGTAAACAAAACATTCCCCGAAACGGAACTGTGTATTCTAGAATCGCGCAACTCGCGAATGAAAACTAAAATTTTCGAAATTTGACAACGCAGTTTGATAATTTCCACACATTTGTTACACATATACATTACCGAATGGGTCAGCACGGGATACAAACTCCGAAGATTCAATTGAATTCCATTATTTATTCGTTTACTGCCCAAAACATACAATTAAATAGCGAAATAATATGAGCAGCGAAACAAACGATTTTTCATATCCGGACGCGTTCTCGTGAAATTTGGACTCAGGTATGGATCATTCTCTTCGAAACGAGATACGGTCATCTTCTCAAGGAATAAAATGAACGCCTCGAAAAATGTGACTTCAACAATGGAAACGCGATACGTTTTTTTCTACAAAGATTTCTTTCCGGGTCGTTTTGTGGATGTTGTGCCTCTGTGAATCGATTTTTAAATTTAGCCTGATCAGTTTTGTTCGCCCAGTATGAAAAGAAAACTGATATAGTAGTGTGCTAAAAATAGAAAACGTGTAGTGCCTGGGTGTAGTGCCTGGTCAGTTCTGTGGATGCAAACTACACGAAATAGGGTATCATCTTTCAGCCAATCAGACTGCAAGGAAGTCACGTGAGATATAATATTGATATTTATGTCATAGGCTTTTTTTATATATATAGTAGAATAGTTAATCATGATATAAATAGTTTTAGACACATGATCGAGACTAGGCCGGTTTTACGTCTTTATTGCTTCATTGTGACATCCCCCCTTTACTGATGGCATTTAGTTAACATCTTTACACTTGAAAACATTACTCGACAAAGTTATCTTTACCAGTGTTCGAGATTCAGGGTAAATGTCAGTTGATGAATATCTGCCATTAGTAACACTATAATGTCATTACGCCACAAGAAATGTTGAATTATATATTATAACTCACATGTTAGGATGTGTTTGGTATTCAAATGGACACAATGTTAGTGTTGTTGTAATGTACATATACATGTACATACGAGGAAACTGTTTGCACTGCAATATGCCCTATCCCGAAGCTTCACCCACCTTCTGCGTATCAAATTTCCAGGCAACATTTCTTCATATTATCCACCGTACGGTAAAAACTAGAAGTCCTGTCAGGAACTGTGCGCTTATCTAGGCTTAATTGCGCGAAGGAATTGCGTGCTATTGCCACATCGAATGGCATAAAAAGCACGGCAGGGTATCCTGGTTACCCTTAGCAAACACAGGCAATGTTTCTGCCAATGGACCTCCGGGTTACCCGGAGGTCCATTGGCTGAAACATTACTTGTGCACATGCCATATGCACAGAATTTGATAGCCTTGCTTTGGTCATAACGCACAGATTAAACGCGCAGGTCTACGTGCTATTTGTGCGCATTTCATGACAGGACTTCTAGTTTTAACTGTAGTACGTCTGTTACTATTATTAACAATTTAAAGTTTCTTATAGTCGTGTGTCTGATTTTATTATTAATAACACATTAAAGGTTCTAGTAGTCGTGTATCTGTTATTGTTATAAATAACACTTTAAAGTTTCTAATAGTCGTGCATCAGATGAAGGGATTTTATGACTTAGATAATGTTTTAGTAATGAATGAGGAAACATTTGCATAGCATATGAAATATATGAACTGTATTGCCACAGGACCATTTCAGGGCAAGTAAGAGAGCGGGGGTGTCGGGGTAGTGACGCTAGCTCCCACTGAATTGGAATAAATGTCGATATATTAAACAGACAACCCTTGAGGATCACATGGAGACGCTCAACCCGTTATTAAAATAATTTCATTAATTTCAAACAGGGATTCTATGTATGATGTCTTTAACAGTCTATCTTCGGTCGGACTGCTGGGATGTGATATCACGAGACGCTTTTCGAATTTGGACTGCAGAGGTCTCTGTTGTACGCTATGTCCCCGGCTACTCCATCACATACTATCCCTCTTGCCGTGTTGAAACTTGAACCAAATGTTCGACATCAAGGGCTGAGGAAAATCAAAGCTCGGGGCCTCGTAAAAGGATTCTTCAGGGCCCAAAATTCTTTCCTCTCCTAATCACTCCTTCATAGGCTCATAATGACCAACGAATCCCCAATCCCTGTCCCAAATGGCTGGCGAAATCTGTGTTGTGACATTAGCCCTTTGAACCTTGGTGATATAGTCCACGTCGGTTCAATGACAGCAAGTGGAAGAGTCCATATTCATTATTTAGGGGTAGAACAATCAATATTTTCAACGTGCAGCCTTAAGCCTTAAGGCTGCACGTTGAAAATATGGATTGGTCTACCGCAAACACGCACTTAGCATCCATCCTACAGAATGAAATTATGACGTATCGTGTTCTTGGACCGAAAAAGTGGCCGCTCGGGTTAAATAGACGCTATGAAACCAAAAAGTAAGCTGCAATGACATTACTTAGAATTTCTCTTCTAGTGCAGTCGATAAAGTCATTTTTGGGGGGGCAAACATATTCACTCAAACCAACTGATTTGGGCTAATTTTTAACCCAACTGATTTCAGAGAGTACAGCTGGAAAGTATATCAAAATACCGTTCAGTGCCGAATACCGCTTCGATACCCCACCCTCAGACACCGACACAAACACCGACCCTGAAATTTCAATATCACCTTGTGCTAGAGCATGCCATGTTCGTACTGGATGAATGCACAGGAATACGTTCCTTTCTCGAGTTAAGTCCATTACACTGATCGTATAATATTCCATGTAAATTGAATGAGACTGGGAGAGAAAGGGCGAACTGTTGGCAAAGAGTTGTTGGAATATACAGTTTCTACTAGAAGTTCTGTCACGGACTATACGCGTCTGTTGACATATTTTCGCGCGAAATTTTCAATCCAAAGCACGACAGATTCTCTGGTTATGAACAGAAAGCACAAGCACTATTTCAGCCACTAAACCACAAGGTTTATCTAGTTCTAGTGACTTCTGGATCTGTCCTGACATCTGGCGTGGTCCAAGTCTCAGAATAAGCAGTGCTTCGTTCGGCGTAATCTGTATATATCCATACAGAGTTATCTTCCCTGTTTATAACGAAGCCCTATATAATTCTTAAACCCGAAAGATAATCGAGCAGGTTCATTGGCTGAAACATTGTTTGTGCCTACCGCATATGTACAGCATCTGGTAGTCTTACTTTGTCTAAGCACGCAAATCAACGCACAGAGAGTCGTGTTCGTGTTATTTGCTGGCAATGCACTATAGGACTTTCTGTTTTAAATGTATACTCACGATCTTAGCAAAAGGTCCCCGCGGGAAAACTAGGAAGCTGGGCATTGCTTGTTTACTGTGGCAAACAAGTTCTGTTTTTTTTTTTGTTTTTTGTAAAATGACCACAGTAACTAACGCGTGGAAGGAGTGGGATTCTAAAGTGGGCAGCACATGTAGAAAATATTGACACGGCGTGACTCTGTTTTGGCATTACCGCAATGATATAGCGATAGTTGCTGAAAATGACCTTGAACACTAATAACTAATTAAGTAGCATGGCAAAAAGTGATTACATAACGAACAAACTGAATGAAGTCTTTTCATAACGGATACAGCTCAAATGACTCTGAATATTTTTTGATTTACCTATCAAAAGTCTGATGTATGTATGCAATGGAAATCCGTTCACGCATAAACGCCAAAGACTGATGCACTTTTTCACGCGTTCTATAAATTTCCTGCTGGTATGGTCAGATTCAAGCTTTAGGTCACCAATCTAACTATGTAAGGAATTCTAAGCTGTTGCGATCTGGTCTGAAACCAGTCAAGTCTTTAAATAGTTCATTATTTACATTTACTCGTCTGGAATAGTTCAGTAGCTCGGTTCGCCTTTCCGTCCAACTGATATATTCCAGTCGACTGAAATCTAAAAATTCCACAAACATTTATTTTCTTTGTATCAATAAATCGTCGCCTGAGTGCTAGAATGTTCTATGTCCCATAGGGGACATAGAACATTCTAGCACTCAGGCGACGAAATGTTATGAAGCGAGACTTGATTTGATCAAATTTTTAATGACATTACCAATAAAAATGATTTCCTATTACAGCCCTAGGTTTATGATTATGCCGCGTAGTTCCACCAATCCGGGTTAGAATGAACTAAATACTTACTGATTGGAATATCTATAACTGGGGCACGAAATAATATTTGTATATCTTCGTGCGTAAAAGAACATCATATTCCATCATCGGTATCCTACGTGCAATTGCCAGGAAAAGTGGGTAAACAAATAGCCATTAACAGCGTCGAATTTCGAACAGAATTAGACTGGTGACCAGAGAGCTTGAGTCAAATTAAAAGGAATTAATCGAGTAACGATGTCAGTGAGTACATAATAGAAACAGTGGTCTTATACTAAACCACTAATGGGGTAGATATTACACACGAAAGATATTGGAAATCCGGAGAACAACAAACACATGCGAATTCGCAGCTCACATCACCGAGTTGCGTATGGCGACCAATGTGCTTAAAGATTGCGTATCTGTGTTTTGAAACAATAAATATCTAACTGGTGGAAAGTCCACTCATTCTATAGTGAAGTAGTAATCCACTCGACCTTTCAACAGTAAGAGCTGTCCCCTATGAGCATTAATCTCTATACAACTGGATTGCTGTATCTCTCATTGGTCACACACATATAGAAAGAAAGATATATCTTAGTGTTCAACCGATTACCACAAATGGCCGTTGATCGATTACTGGTTATTTGAGCTCACAATCGGCCGATTCCGATGCCGATTCCGATTGTAATACCGTGCACTACTAGACAAGTCGAGGCTCGCAAAGAACGACATTGAATTATAAAGACAGTCCGTTCACTACCAGATAAGTAGAGACGCGAAAGAACTACATTAAATTGAACATATTTCACAGTGTTAAACGTTGAATCAGGTCGCAGTGAAAATGACCAGTCGTGCACATTTGGGCGGTAAACATCGTCGCGTGAGAACCATAAGGTTCTATCTTCCAGGGGAAGATAGAACCTTATGGTTCTCACACGACGACATGGCTCTCGCAGAGCCACGTTTACCACCCAATTGCGCGCAGCTGGTAATTTTTACTGCGACCTGGGTCAGTGGAGTGCAACCTTCACTTTTACGATATGAACTGGCAATTGCAGCAAGAACGCTCCATTCTAAGCTTTACATATCATTCAACTTGTATATCCTGTAATGGGGCGTCTAGAGAGAATACGACTACACATTGTGGTGTTTTTGGTTTTTTATTGAATGGTATCATTAGCATCGTTTTACGTTAACAATTGAACAATTGCAAAAGATAATAAAATGCGGTTTATGAATCATCACAAAATGCTTGGCAACAATCGGTTGAACCAATGTTCGAGGAGCCGCTGCCGTTGTCATCCGATTGCCCACAATCGGCCCATTGTGGTGGCCGGTTCCGATCATCGGTTGGACACTTGTATCTCTACTGCCGCTATCTTACAGGGTGGAAGTTGCTATTATACAATGATTGACTTTCCTTGAGGTGATACAAGGAATTATCAACCCGAGAAAAGTAATATTACTTCTCAAGGGTTGATAATTGATAATTCCTTGTATCAAACTTAAGGAAAGTCAAATTTGTTTTATTATTATGACAGAAATAATCGTTTGCAAATTCCCTTTTTTATTACATATTTTTTGAAGAAAAACAGCATATTCGTATGCAACAACATAAACAAAAGAAGAAATGTGCATCAACTTATTGGTTCATGTTGTAGTTAACTGTATTATTTGAACAGATCCTAAATATTGGAACATGGAAATTAAAGGAAGGAGCACGTTGGAAATACCATTTCTGTCTAGATCGCAAACAGGTATTTGGAATCATTATATCAAGAGACCTGTGCTATTTATTGACAACAGTGACAGAGCGGTGACATGTCAACTCGATTGCATTAAAAAATAGAATGGATACGCGATACTGGAGAATATCAACACCCTTCTCTCTGTTTAGCTAGTTAAATCACCAGATTTTTTTCTGTCAAATAATAAAAATAAACAATCCCCATGAAAAAAAAAATCTCGAAGTTTTCAAATTTCCCGACGCCTCACTTTTTTAAGAGAAAACTTTGTCTGTGACAAATGAAAAATTTTGAAGATGTTCTCATTTTCCGAGGCAATGCAAATTGTATATGTACAACATATTATAGTTATAATTGACAAACAGCAAGTGCCGAGATTGAAAAGTTGATACAGTGTTATTAGTTTTCGTGGTAGGTAAACGTCATGACGATTGATGAAGTGAAAGCTGTTACGCTGTGACTACAGTCACAGCGTAACAGCTTTCACGTCATCAAACGTAGTGAATGTTTGGGAGTTACCACGCTGATTGATGTCAATTGGGAAGGAGCGCGGGGGCTCAGTGGTTACGGTACTGGACTTCAAACCAAAAGGTCCACAGCTCGATCCCCGCCATGGGTAACTGCGTTGTGCCCTTGGGCAAGACACTTAATCCCGATTACCCACCAGGAGCTCGATTGCGCTGTGTACTAAGGTGTATTTCATGTCGATGATGCACTTACCTTCAACCAATGCTAACCCTGCTTGTGTGGAGTTAGTAAGTTAGGAAGTTTGGCAGCTGCTGGGTGTTTCTCCCCGGGTACTCCGTCTTCTGCCACCCGTAAAACTGTCCGACATGAGGTGACCCTGGCTGTCGAAGGTGTCGTTAAACCCAAAAATAAATCTTAAGTGGCGACTTTTTCGCCGACGTTCCAGCAATCCAGTTGGATAGAGATTTGTGAGTTTTAAAAATACAAAATACTTTTTAAAAATACTTACACAAACTTCCCTACTTCCTCATCCAGTGATATTACAAACGAAGGTTCAGATATGTGCTAATTCAGTAGGTTAAGTATACAACATACTTGTGATCTTCAACCATAACGCCTGCTGGAAGGTTTCTAAGCGCGCTTTCACCAGGCGATAATAGAGCACTATAATGTGTGCGATTGGAGAGAGATGATGATATCGAGCTGTTACAATAAAGAATGTTACGATCGACTGATCGTCTAGAGTTGATGACATTCCAGTGGTGAGAATATACAAACGGACAGAAACAATAAAATCTCGTGTACGAATTGGAGAGTTCCTGATTGCATGTTGACGTATTTTCTCTTTGTACAGCGTTGATTTTTGGACAAACAAACGTACGTGTGTGCATGGAAAATTTATAATTCTTCATAATCTTATATTTTATAATTACTTATGTCTAAATGTTGAAAAGAATGTTTTTTTTCCGTATATAAGATAAGAATCGATTTTTGGAATAGTATTTTCCTCGAATATAAGTTCCTCATTCCGGCAGATATTTAACAAAAACATCAAAACAGTCTTAAGAAAATTTTGTTGTTTTTTTTTTTCTCTCTCTCAAGAAGCCCCGGTGACTATCTCGCGGAAACTAGGCAATTCCTGTTATAATCTATTTAGGATTTTGTTTTAGAAAAGGAGACGAGATCGCTAGTTGTCACAATGTGAGAAGATACAGTTAAAACCAGAAGTCCTGTCACGAATAGTGCGCTTATCTAGACTTAATTGCGCGTTGGAATTGCGCGCAATTGCCATATCGAATGGCATCCAAAGTACGGCAGGTTCTCCTGGTTACTCATAGCAAACACATGCAATGTTTCTGCCAATGGACCTCCGGGTTACCCGGAGGTCCATTGGCTGAAACATTGCTTGTGCACAGGCCATATGTACAGAATTTGATAGCTTTACTTGGGTCATAACGCGTACATTCACACGCATATCAACGTGCTATTTGTGCGCATTTCATGACAGGACTTCTAGTTTTAGCTGTAATGTCTGTTTACTTTCTTTGTTTGGACTCATCACTTTGCTATTTACCAATCGCATTTAGTGACGAATGCAAGCTCATTCCTTCAAACCCTCGCCAGTGTTATGCGAGAGTACAAAAGGAAACTGGGTGTGTAAAAAAACATTTTCTTTTCATTCATTCAAAACAACGGTATTTATTTATTGGGCTTTAACAACACTTCCCACAGCCAGAATCACCTCGTGTTGAAAAAAACAACGGTGAACATGTCCACATAGTGCAAAAGATTGCCGTACCGTTAAAAATATGGTAAGAACACTGGCGACGTTTACCGTACAACATTAACCCTTTACCTTTCGAATAAGACCGAATCTATCCGTCCAATTTGCAAGCTCGTTCCAATGAGGGGTTACATGATATGGTTTTGTTAAAGTCCCGTGCAAATCTATTTTTATTTTTTTTAATAATTAAATTATGATATTTTGAGAGTTGGAAAAGGGGTGAATCACGGTGCTGTAATATATTATGGAAAAAACAGAATTTTACCACCAGGGCCTACAAAGCTTCGAAATTAGATTGGCTTCGAAATCCTCCCTTTAATTCGATTTGGTTCGAATCGAGTCGCGATGAGTTGGAAATTTTAAAATCGCCGCGCGAGATGCTCTCAAAATCCTACCAAGTGTCTTCCGTATTCGTCTTCTAGTTCCGCTTGAGAAACTACTTTGGAATATTCAGTCTTTCCGACTGACTAGCCTAAACTGCAGAGCACAAATATAAGACTTGAGTGGAGACTGGCAGTATTTATGGTTGAATACAAGACTTGAGTAGAGACTAACAGTATTTTTGGATGAATGCAAGCCTTGAGTAGAGACTGACAGTATTTACGGTTGAATACAAGACTTGAGTAGAGACTGGCAGTATGTACGTCTGAATACAATACTTGAGGAGAGACTGGCAGTATGTACGTCTGAATACAATACTTGAGTAGAGACTGGCAGTATGTACGTCTGAATACAATGCTTGAGTAGAGACTGGCAGTATGTACGTCTGAATACAATACTTGAGTAGAGACTGGCAGTATGTACGTCTGAATACAATGCTTGAGTAGAGACTGGCAGTATGTACGTCTGAATACAATACTTGAGTAGAGACTGGCAGTATGTACGTCTGAATACAATACTTGAGTAAAGACTGGCAGTATGTTCGTCTGAATACAATACTTGAGTAGAGACTGGCAGTATGTACGTCTGAATACAATACTTGAGTAGAGACTGGCAGTATGTACGTCTGAATACAATACTTGAGTAGAGATTGGCTGTATTTACGGTTCAATACACGACTTGAGTGGAGACTGGCAGTATTTACGGTTCAATACAAGACTTGAGTGGAGACTGGCAGTATTTACGGTTGAATACAAGACTTGAGTAGAGACAGGCAGTATTTACGGTTGAATACAATACTTGAGTAGAGACTGGCAGTATGTACGTCTGAATACAATACTTGAGTAGAGACTGGCAGTATGTACGTCTGAATACAATACTTGAGTAGAGATTGGCAGTATTTACGGTTCAATACAAGACTTGAGTGGAGACTGGCAGTATTTACGGTTCAATACAAGACTTGAGTGGAGACTGGCAGTATTTACGGTTGAATACAAGACTTGGGTAGAGACAGGCAGTATTTACGGTTGAATACAATACTTGAGTAGAGACTGGCAGTATGTACGTCTGAATACAATACTTGAGTAGAGACTGGCAGCATGTACGTCTGAATACAATACTTGAGTGGAGACTGGCAGTATTTACGGTTGAATACAAGACTTGAGTGGAGACTGGCAGTATTTACGGTTCAATACAAACTTGAGTAGAGACTGGCAGTATTTACTGTTGAATACAAGACTTGAGTAGAGACTGGCAGTATTTACTGTTCAGTACAAGACTTGTGTGAGACTGGCAGTATTTACGGTTGAATACAAGACTTGAGTAGAGACTGGCTGTATTTACGGTTCAATACAAGACTTGTGTGGAGACTGGCAGTATTTACGGTTGAATACAAGACTTGAGTAGAGACTGGCTGTATTTACTGTTTAATATAAAACTTGAGTAGAGACTGACAGTATTTACGGTTGTATAAAAGACTTGAGTGGAGACTGGCAGTATTTACGGTTGAATACAAGACTTGAGTAGAGACTGGCAGTATTTACGGTTGAATACAAGACTTGAGTACAGACTGTCAGCATGTACGTCTGAATACAATACTTGAGTGGAGACTGGCAGTATTTACGGTTCAATACAAACTTGAGTAGAGACTGGCAGTATTTGCTGTTGAATACAAGACTTGAGTAGAGACTGGCAGTATTTACGGTTGAATACAAGACTTGAGTAGAGACTGGCAGTATTTACGGTTCAATACAAGACTTGGTTGGAGACTGACAGTATTTACGGTGAATACAAGACTTGAGTAGAGATTGACAGTATTTACGGTTGAATACAAGACTTGAGTAGAGACTGACAGTATTTACGGTTCAATACAAGACTTGAGTGGAGACTGGCAGTATTTACTGTTGAATACAAGACTTGAGTAGAGACTGGCAGTATTTACTGTTCAGTACAAGACTTGTGTGAGACTGGCAGTATTTACGGTTGAATACAAGACTTGAGTAGAGACTGGCTGTATTTACGGTTCAATACAAGACTAGTGTGGAGACTGGCAGTATTTACGGTTGAATACAAGACTTGAGTAGAGACTGGCTGTATTTACTGTTTAATATAAAACTTGAGTAGAGACTGACAGTATTTACGGTTGTATACAAGACTTGAGTGGAGACTGGCAGTATTTACGGTTGAATACAAGACTTGAGTAGAGACTGGCAGTATTTACGGTTGAATACAAGACTTGAGTACAGACTGTCAGCATGTACGTCTGAATACAATACTTGAGTGGAGACTGGCAGTATTTACGGTTCAATACAAACTTGAGTAGAGACTGGCAGTATTTGCTGTTGAATACAAGACTTGAGTAGAGACTGGCAGTATTTACGGTTGAATACAAGACTTGAGTAGAGACTGGCAGTATTTACGGTTCAATACAAGACTTGGTTGGAGACTGACAGTATTTACGGTGAATACAAGACTTGAGTAGAGATTGACAGTATTTACGGTTGAATACAAGACTTGAGTAGAGACTGACAGTATTTACGGTTCAATACAAGACTTGAGTGGAGACTGGCAGTATTTACGGTTGGATACAAGACTTGAGTAGAGACTGGCAGTATTTACGGTTCAATACAAGACTTGAGTGGAGACTGGCAGTATTTACGGTTGAATACAAGACTTGAGTAGAGACTGGCTGTATTTACTGTTTAATATAAGACTTGAGTAGAGACTGACAGTATTTACGGTTGAATACAAGACTTGAGTAGAGACTGGCAGTATTTACGGTTCAATACAAGACTTGATTGGAGACTGACAGTATTTACGGTGAATACAAGACTTGAGTAGAGATTGACAGTATTTACGGTTGAATACAAGACTTGCGTAGAGACTGGCAGTATTTACGGTTGAATACAAACTTGAGTAGAGACTGGCAGTATTTGCTGTTGAATACAAGACTTGAGTAGAGACTGACAGTATTTACGTTTGAATGCAAGACTTGAGTAGAGACTGGCAGTATTTACGGTTGAATACAAGACTTGAGTAGAGACTGACAGTATTTACGGTTGAATACAAGACTTGAGTAGAGACTGACAGTATTTTTGGATGAATGCAAGCCTTGAGTAGAGACTGACAGTATTTACGGTTGAATACAAGACTTGAGTAGAGACTGGCAGTATGTACGTCTGAATACAAGACTTGAGTAGAGACTGGCAGTATTTACGGTTGAATACAAGACTTGAGTAGAGACTGGCAATATTTACGGTTGAATACAAGACTTGAGTAGAGACTGGCAGTATTTACGGTTGAATACACAAGACTTGAGTGGAGACTGACAGTATTTACGGTTGAATACAAGACTTGAGTAGAGACTGACAGTATTTACGGTTGAATACAAGACTTGAGTAGAGACTGGCAGTATTTACGGTTGAATACAAGACTTGAGTAGAGACTGGCAGTATTTACGGTTCAATACACAAGACTTGAGTGGAGACTGACAGTGTTTACGGTTGAATACAAGACTTGAGTAGAGACTGACAGTATTTACGGTTGAATACAAGACTTGAGTAGAGACTGGCAGTATGTACGTCTGAATACAAGACTTGAGTAGAGACTGGCAGTATTTACTGTTGAATACAAGACTTGAGTAGAGACTGGCAGTATTTACGGTTGAATACAAGACTTGAGTGGAGACTGGCAGTATTTACGGTTCAATACAAGACTTGAGTGGAGACTGACAGTATTTACGGCTGAATACAAGACTTGAGTGGAGACTGACAGTATTTATAGTTGAATACAAGACTTGAGTAGAGACTGGCAGTATTTTCTGTTGAATACAAGACTTGAGTAGAGACTAGCAGTATTTACGGTTGAATACAAGACTCGAGTAGAGACTGGCAGTATTTACGGTTCAGTACAAGACTTGAGTGGAGACTGACAGTATTTACGGTTGAATACAAGACTTGAGTAGAGACTTGCAGTATTTTCGGATGAATACAAGACTTGAGTAGAGACTCGCAGTATTTACGTTTGAATACAAACCTTGAGAGGGGACTGACATTATTTAAGGTTGTAAGAAGTTACAATATTTACACTTTGAAGAGAACTGAGATTAGATTCGAGATTCGATTCGGATTTCTCTAACTAAATTGACACAACGCGGGAGTCCGAATCGATCACTCAGACGGTCACCCATCCATGGACTAACAGCGCTGCTCTCCTATATCCACATCTATTAGTGATCGCCGGCCAAAGTGTTATTTTATTTGCCCGTTCGACAGTAACAGATATTATAGTCAAATGTACGATAGATGTATCACCACCTGTTTGCCAGCATGTTTACAATATTTTCACTCTCATTTAATACAGTGTGCCATACAGAATTTCATCCTTACTTACTAATTCATGTGCTATCACAACATACATGACCCATTTAATATTATCACCTAAATGTTTATGAACAAAATGTTTCGGGTTCGATCTCTTGCATATAAGGTTATTTATCGGCCAGACTCTGATTCAACAATTTGTACGAAATCATGATTAGGATCAGGGACGCCGGAGACACGGGTGCGAGCGGGGCAGACAATGACCTTCTCAGGTTTGACTCTTAGTTTGTTTCAATGATTTATTCTCGAAGTAAAACTAAAATACACCCGAAATTCGCTCTGGGAGCTTCCATAATTCAAAGGGGGTGTTGGAGGAGTTTATGTGGAGGTTCCCCTACTCTCAAACTCCCTCATCTCGGGCTTTTGGTCTTCGAGGCATGCATGTCATGGCGGGGCTACTAGAGCGAATAAATGCCCTTTCCCCGGAGTCCGACCCTCTGTTCCGAAGTGTTTTCGGCGCCCTTTTCGGCGTCAGTTCTCTACTATAATAACTTGACTAACATTTTACCTTACTAATAGACCACACCCACCTACGTAATTAACAAATTAACCTTTTGCCTAACCTGAAAAGCAGACGACACTTGCAAAAATAATTCTTGAATAACTATTTTTTTTTCATTTTTTGTCTCAAAAACATAGGTTATGACCCCTCGTTGGAACGAGCTCGTTCCAACGAGGGGTCATAACCTATGTTTTTGAGACAAAAAATGAAAAAAATAATGAAAATTAATTGGCGATTTTTGAGAATAGCGCTGGCCGATTTTGGCCGTTACGTTGGGTAAAGGGTTAAGTATTGAAAAAACATCATTTTTCCAAATATTTTAACCAAACTATATCATGTGACCCCTCATTGGAACGTGCTCGACGAAGTTTTTCCAATGAGAGGTACATGACATGGTTTGATATAAGCGTTGAATAACTGGATGACAAGTGTTTTAATTTCATTTTAAGTCCCATAAAAAAAAATACTTTTTTGTTTCGGTTGAAACTGTGTGCGGCAGTCTTGAGCTTTTACGATCTTCGAATAAACTTACTTGGAGTGCGCATATTCAACATTCCGAAAAGTCTTTTATTACACGCCTGTTCTATGAAATCTACAGCAACACTAAACTATGTGGAAAATGAAAATCTGTTCCGCACTTATGTGGGGAACGGAAATCGTTGACGGTTTATTTTTAAATAGAAGCGAAATTTCACTGGAATTTTCTACAAATCGTGCAACGGAATTACAATTTGAATCGCTAGTGGTAGCTAAAATCATCCACTGAGTTCCAATGTGTTCTTTGTGCTAGTAGGCACGTCAGTAGGTACACCAGAAGGCACGCCAGTAGGCACGTCAGTACTCGCGCCAGTAGGCACGTCAGTAGGCACGTCGGTAGGTACACCAGTAGGCACGCCAGGCACGCCAGGCACGCCAGGCACGTCAGGAGGTACACCAGTAGGCACGCCAGTAGGCACGTCAGTGGGCACGCCAGTAGGCACGTCAGTAGGCACGCCAGAAGGCACGTCAGTAGGCACGTAAGTAGGTACGCCAGTAGGCACATAGAACAGGTTGTTTTTATGGACGTGCAAGCGTGTAATAAACACAGAACGACACACGCATGTGAATGTGTTAATCGTATGGCACTCGTGCCATATGGATTAACCCATTCACTCGTGTGTATCGTTCTGTGTAATTCGCTTTAACAGCACAGGCGTTGCCCCATCTTAAATGCGTTCAGTGATTCATATACAAAAGAATAAGGGCAATGTTGTTCAATAGTTTAATATTTATTTAAGCTTTGGGGAATTTTTTTGTTTTTCAGTTCGTATATAGAAACCTACAAGGCCCCTCACAAACGCGTGTCAAAAGCTTATAATGGTCTATAAATAGTAACATAAAGTAGTGATGAACCGATGTTCGGCAATCGCATCTGATATCGGGCGATTTTAAGCCATCGGTTGACCACCGTGTTTACTTCCTTGCGTGTCTCCCGAGAATATTCCATTTGTGCAAGAATCACGCCAAGGGACCACAATGCCAGATCTACAGTTAAAACTAGAATTCCTGTCATGAAATGCGCACGAATAGCACGTTAATCTGCGCGTTAATGTACGCGTTAGGGCCATAGTAAAGCTATCAAATTCTGTACATATGGCCTGTGCACAAGCAATGTTTCATCCAATGGACCTCCGGGTAACCCGGAGGTCCATTGGCAGAAACATTGCATGTGTTTGCTATGAGTAACAAGGAGAACCTGCCGTTCTTTGGATGCCATTCGATATGGCAATTGTGCGCAATTCCAGGGCGCAATTAAGCCTATTTGTGACAGGACTTTAACCGATGTTCGGCAATCGCATCTGACATCGGGCGATTTTAAGCCATCGGTTGACCATCGCTAGAGGTGTTTGAACATCGGCCCATTCCGATGGTAACGTGAAACACCACTGGATCAAAACTGTTTGTATCTACGTTTGATTAACAATCTCATGCAGGCAGTAACTAACTTAATAAGTTGCCACAATGAAAGGCAGGAATCAAGATTTGCCTATTCGCCCACCACTAAGGTACTGAGACATAATTATAAAGTTGTGTTACACAGCTGGGAGATATGCCTGTCTCACCCCACCAACGTGACCAACCTATATTGTCTTATTAGCATATTTAATGAGCGCATGACTATTCAGTCATTATACGTTCTTCTGTAAACAAACAACATGGTGTGACGTTTCGGAAATATTAGCAGACGAACGTTTGTCGAAGAAATAAAAACACAGACCGCAAACCAAAGGACACTTGACTCTTTTATATGAATTTTTGGATGGACGCCATTATGAGTGGAGCGATTTGCACGAAAATCCTGTCAAAAGGTTCGCGAATACATTGCAGAATTCATAATATGACGTCATCGGAATGTGTCAATGTTCATTTCGCTACAAATTTGATTTAATTTTGAGGTATATACCTATGGTATATACAGAAGTTTTGTCCGCCATTTCCGATAAGCGAATTAGTTTTTTTTCAGAAATGGGCAATAAAATTGTTCGATATAGCTGCTCGCGCCCATGAATTACTTTTAATGACGTCAGGCTGCTTTGGTGGGGGAGAAAAATTATCCCTGATGGGGGCGGGTGTGAGATGGGGAAATCTCACCTTCGGGACAAAATATTTGATCCAGGCACTCAGAAGCCTCGTGTCTGGCCCAAATATGATATCGTACCCTCGGGTGAGATTTCCCCATCTCACACCCTCACCCACCAGGGATAATAATAATCTCATTGATTGGTCTGATCTTCCTCTTGATTGCTACTCATGATACACATGCCACGTGTTGTGTGATCACTCAGTGAAATGCGACATCATCGGAAACAAGTTAACAGTGCAGTGTCTTTGATCGTTGATTAAAGACGCCGCGCTGTTAACTTGTTTCCGCTGATGTCGTATTTTTAATTTCAATACAAATACTGACATACTTTTGAGGTCAACAAACAAATCAGTTTGAATGCACTGTAAAGTTGACCTTGTTCTATGCATTCTTATACATACTACTCCTTTTGGTTGTTACTATCTGACATTGGCACTCACAATCGGCAGATTATGTGCTCGATTAATCGTTAAGCAGCTGACGGTCGCAAATCCATATCGATTAATCACTAACGTAAAGCAATCGCAACCAAGCACGCGCTTGTATTACGCAGTTGCTTGATATGGATAATATCAGGTGCCCCTCGTGCGCGGTCGTCTTCGGATAATTACGGACTCAATACATGCGTATGGTAAGATAAATGATATTGAAAATCTGGTGATAAATTTCCATCTGTAGTTACAGGAATTTAAGTCCCCTTAATGTTTTGAAGTTATCACTAAAATTTAACACTACAGGTAAAATTAGAAGTCCTGTCATGAAATGCGCACAAATATAACGTCTTATCTGCGCGTTAATCTACGCGTTATGGCCATAGCATGTCTATCAAATTCTGTACATACGGTCTGTGCACAAGGCTTTGTGTTTATAAATTTAACGATTGAACATACATTCATTAAAGCTAGTAGGAAGTCGTCTGAATGCATGTGCGTGGGTTATTAATTTCATGTCTGACATACTCAGAGAAATGTTAATAAAATAGATCTGCCGATAAGAAACCCGAACCACGCGACGTGACCAATTACAGTTAAAACGAGAAGTCCTGTCATGAAATGCGCACAAATAGCACGTCGATCTGCGCATTAGTCTACGCGTTATGACCATTGTAAGGCTACCAAATTCTGTACATATGGCCTGTGCACAAGCAGTGTTTTCGCCAATGGACCTCTGGGTTACCCGGAGGTCCATTGGCCGAAACATTGCCTGTGTTTGCTATGAGTATCCAGGAGAACCTGCCGTGCTTTGGGTGCCATTTGATATGGCAATTGCGTGCAATTCCTGCGCGCAATTAAGCCTAGATAAGCACACTGTCCGTGACAGAACCTCTAGTTTTAACTGTATATGACATAAGGTGGAGATATGAACACTGAGCAAAATTGCGTGTAATAAAAATCGTTGACAATTGTATTTTCCCGACTTGTATTTTATACAAGTGAATATAAATGACGGAAATGAATCATTAACATTTTAAAAGGTATGGCAATTTGCCAACTTGCGACATCTTCGAAGATGCTAATGGTTTATTTCAATTAGTTATTTCCATACAAGGAAAAAACAATTCTGAAAATGCAACTGTAAACGTTTTATAGTATTGGCCCCTGCAGGTGATGCTAAATCTCTGACATGTCATTTTGCGGGGCTGGCTCGCGCTCGACAGTCCAGACATTCGCACAGCTTGTATTATCTGTACCGTTTAATTTTTTGGGAAATGAATTTCATTAATGTACCACGCTGTATGTACCTTTTATAGATTTTGCGTGCATTATTTCTTGTGATACATTAGGTTTGAAAAGCAACCATATATAACCTTGATAGTCTGTTTTATCTTCGTTAATATATCGCGGTATATCAGTTTTAGTCGCCATGTTACATATAACTTTTTCAGATGACATATAAAATATTAGCTTGCATACAGTGCTATATGATGCTCTGTTACTTTGTGACAAAGACCGTTGGTTGTGTGCAAGTAGAGGTATGTCGTGTTTAGAAACCATACTGCGTGTAATTATATCGACACAATATAGCCCTAGACGTTGTTGTGGCATTAAGTATCAATAAATAAATATACATGTATTTTTGAGATTTGTATAATACAGGTTCTCGAAACCTTTCATCTAAATTTGCTGTTAATGGCATAAGAGATTTAGTAACCACAACATTGCATTCAGAATTGTAGATTGCATGTGCCAGATTCCATGCTGTGTGCTTTTTCTTTCTTTTTCTTTTTTTTTTGGGGGGGGGGGGGGGGGGTGGCTCGCATAAGGTGGTATATTAGGACTGGTTACATTATTGCAGATTATTGTGTTTACTTGCATACAGTGGTAAAGGAGATTTTGTAACCACAGTCCATACGTTTGTGTCTTGGAAGGTTTTAAAATCTAAGTTGACAGGCTGACGTGCATAATTTTTCCTCTAAAAAAGTGGTTTAGTTTTTTTCTTGCAAAGAAAGAACCGTAATCAGTTTCTTTCGGTAAAAAACATAAACAAAAAAAAACCCCACTTCTCAGCTATGAGACGGTCGAGGTTTACGTGTGATTGTGCTCCATTGCCTTTTTTATAGAATTGGAGTCATTGGATCAGTGGGAAATCCACTGATCCATTGACTCCAATTGGCGCATGTTTCAGAGGCAATTCTTTCTCCACGCCCTGTATGTATCATTAACCCTTGACCTGATGTTGGGGATATTTCCGGTAGGGCAGTCGATCTGTTGCTTCTAGAATAATTAACCACTGACCTGATGCTGGGGGATATTTCCGTTAGGACAGTCGATCTGTTGCTTCTAGAATAATTAACCCCTGACCTGATGCTGGGGGATATTTCCGTTAGGACAGTCGATCAATTGCTTCTAGAATAAATATAATTGGCACTTTTAACCAAATTTTCTTCCATCCGTCTATTTGTAATTCTACGTTTATGCATTTTTCATCAAATCTAGTCATGGATGCTTCACAACAGCCATGACATACAGTTAAAACCAGAAGTCCTGTCACGAATAGTGCGCTTATCTAGACTTAATTGCGCGTCGGAATTGCGCGCAATTGCCATATCTAATGGTATCCAAATCACGGCAGGCTCTCCTGATTACTCATAGAAAACACATTCAATGTTTCTGCCAATGGACCTCCGGGTTACCCGGAGGTCCATTGGCTGAAACATTGCTTGTGCACAGGCCATATGTACAGAATTTGATAGCTTTAATATGGCCATGATGCGTATATTAACGCGCATGTCAACGTGCTATTTGTGCGCATTTCATGACAGGACTTTTAGTTGTAACTGTATTTGATAAAAACTATTTCAAATACAGTATGTGGAGAGTGGATTGTAACTAAATCACCCGCGGAGTGGAGTTGTCACCCAAACTATAATTTTCAAATTGTGTACATATCGACAAAATCGACAAAAAATACAAGCAATGTTTCAGCCAATGGACCTCCGGGTTTAACCCGGAGGTCCATTGGCTGAAACTTTGCTTGTGCTTGTTATGCCTTGCAACAAATTTGCAATTATTACTTGGGTGGAATCTCCACTCTGCGGATGATTTAGTGATAATAGACTCTCCACGTACTGTATATACAGCGGGTTAAGAGTTGTGCCATAGGCTTGATGAAATGCTTATCAACTTTTTAAATTTATCGATTTTTGACATCCGGGAAATAAACCCCATTGAATAAACAAACAAGTAAAAATTCAGTCCAACGTCAATACATTATTTAACATGCAGAATTATATTATGCACGATTGACAAAAGCCTTTGGTTATTTTTAGTTGCAGTTCTAGTTTTTTTCTCTTCAATAAGTACAAAAAGACCCAACTGCGAGTCGGCAGATTTCAAGAACTCTGCAATTGCCATAAAGGAAATGGTGAGATTGGTGAAAGGTTATCAACGTAAAAGCCAAGTATATTCTCCAAAGTCTTAATACCCCCCCCCCCCCCCCCCCAACGCACCCAGTCCCCATTAATATGCACCCTCCTGTAAAGTTTAATAATTTGTGTTCAAATAGCGATTTTTTAATTTGTCTACTCTGTTCTAACGGCTATGACTAAGGCTGGCTGACAAATTTGCATAATGTATGTATGGGTAAATAAAACCTTCGTTTAATATTTATTATCATCGTTTAAGTTGTTTTCAATACCAAACTAATCAAAATTGTAATCAATGTTTCAACGATAGTAATTAAAACGTTATTAGTATTTTTGGAAACAAAGATGGCCGACAACACGCCGCCTGAGTGATAGAATGTCCTATGTCCCCCGTGGGACACTCAGGCGACGAATTGTTACAGCCATCTCCGATGTCTACCT
The DNA here is from genome assembly GCA_031216915.1 of Pictodentalium vernedei. NCBI lineage: Eukaryota > Metazoa > Mollusca > Scaphopoda > Dentaliida > Dentaliidae > Pictodentalium > Pictodentalium vernedei. Next base: position 464,036,363 of record CM062290.1, read on the forward strand.
AATATTTAGACACAGACCTAATATCCTTTTCCTCTCGTCAATATACCGTCGCCTGAGTGCTAGAATGTCCTGTGTCCCCTATGGGACACTCAGGCGACGAATTGTTACAGCCATCTCCGATGTCTATCTAATATCTACACACAGACCTAATATCCATTTCCTCTCGTCAATATACCGTCGCCTGAGTGCTAGAATGTCCTATGTCCCATTGGTGAAATAATATTCCGTCCCATAGGGGACATAGGACATTTTAGCACTCAGGTGACGATACTCTATTGTGTTATATTTCATAACAATCGCTCTCGAATTAAATGAGTCATGGTGACTTTTGTTTTTATCCACATATGGAAGGTTTTGAAAACTTAGTTGGCAGACTCATGTGTATAATTTGTGAATGAGAAACAAACACTGATCTCTGTACAACGGCAATGATAGAATGTCAGTGAAAAATCACACAACTCATTCTGTCCACCTCCAGATGGCGTCAAGCTAATGAACGCGGTAACTAGCGCCCCGTGAAGCTTCGAGATTCGACTCGATTTCGAATCATAATTTGATATTCGATTCGATATGATGCCCCATTCGTTTCATTTCGAATCTGTACACGGGAATATAGCTTGGTATTAGTCATTGTCGTCGTCTAAACATAACATATAGTTCAGATGGTATTTGTACGAAATAATGTTAAAATTAAAGACAGTGTAATTTCATCTATATTAACATAAATAACATATAGTCATATCACTATCCATGCTAATTCCAGTCTCAGTAGTCTCTACCACTGTTGAAAACTAAGTTTAAGTTTTCCATAGTGTGTTGACAATGAGCTGTTGCTCGTGGCTAGTCATGAGCAGTGCTTAGAACTGGTAGGTCTCGCACCCGTTCCTGGATAATATTCCAATCATGCCTTCCAGGGAAGGCATGCCTTGATGATGTAGCTGGAATAATTTATTAGTCGGGACTTGAGCGGTCACAGTCGGAAAAATCAGGTTTACAGTACCCCCCTCCTCTTATCGGCCATCTTTAACCCTTTACCTAACGTAACGGCCAAAACCGGCCAGCGCTATTCTCAAAAATCGCCAATTAATTTTCATTATTTTTTTCATTTTTTGTCTCAAAAACATAGGTTATGACCCCTCGTTGGAACGAGCTCGTCGAGCACGTTCCAACGAGGGGTCATAACCTATGTTTTTGAGACAAAAAATGAAAAAAATTAGTTATTCAAGAATTATTTTTGCAAGTGTCGTCTGCTTTTCAGGTTAGGTAAAGGGTTAAGATGCTGATGATTCGATTCTATTTCGAATAATAGACCCGATTCGATTCGAATCGAAAATGTGTGATTAGCAGGGCCATTGGGGTAACTCCTCCCAATATGTTTGATTGACGCGAGAGCTGTAACGACGTGACTGTCATCATGTTAAGGAAATGATGCAAAAGGATCAAATAATCTCTTTCTATGATAGTACAATTAGCAAATCTAGTGTTAAAGGTGGAGATAAATTACATAAGTACAAACTTTTCAAGTCAACATTCACTATCGAGACTTATCTAATCTATGGCAATTCGTAAGACGACAGAGAACTGCGTTATATCCATGGGCAGGGTACATACTCCCGATAACCATCATGGGGGCACGGTGGCTTTGTGTACTAAGGTGTACTACACGTCGATGGTGCACTTGTCTTCAACCAGTGCTAACCCTTCTTGTGGGGAGTTAATACGTTGTGCAGTCTGACAGTCTGACAGTTGCTTGCCGTTTCTACGTGGTTCTCTCCGGTACTCCGGCTTCCTCCACGCGAACAAAAAATATCTCTGGCTGTTGAAAGTGTCGTTAAACCCTAGTAATAAAAGATACGACAGCGATTGCGAATAAGTGTCATTCCTTGGCAATAGAAAAGGCAGGCAGCATCAACCCCTCACCTGTTGAGGATAGGAAAAATGTGTTTACTGTTATGTCCAACTATTGGAAATGAAAAACACTTGCTCGTGGAATGCTCTCTTTAAAATAATCACCTTAAAATTTTGTTTTTTAAATTTGAGTAACTTAGATGAAACTTTCGGTTTTATGTCGGACGATGAAAACGTTTACTTCATTTTGAAGAGCAAATCGCAGTGGCGTAGGGGATGGGCCCGCATGGCCCGCATTGCAGGGGGGGGGATGGCGGCTAGAGGGGGACCCCACCCCCCACCCCCCCCCCCCCCACCCCCCGTCTTGAAGGACGTCCCAACGCTGGAAGAAAGAGGGAAAGGGAGAGAGAGAGAGAGAGAGAGAGAGAGAGAGAGAGCGAGACTGTGTACCAAATACACATAATTTCAAACTCTCACTTCCACACGACGTACTCTTTGTAGTCTATGTATTATTCTTTTAACCCTTTACCTAACGTAACGGCCAAAACCGGCCAGCGCTATTGTCAAAAATCGCCAATTAAGTTTCATTATTTTTTTCATTTTTTGTCTCAAAAACATAGGTTATGACCCCTCGTTGGAACGAGCTCGTCGAGCTCGTTCCAACGAGGGGTCATAACCTATGTTTTTGAGACAAAAAAAGAAACAAATTAGTTATTCAAGAATTATTTTTGCAAGTGTCGTCTGCTTTTCAGGTTAGGTAAAGGGTTAAGTGAACGCTGCATCATTGTAACTGATAGGGGTGCGAAATGAACAATATACATACATGGTGCCTCTCAAGTCACACATGTTGGGCGTGCATGTGTGTATCGTTGGATGGTAGGGGTGAAACTTAAAAATACATTTAATGAAAAAATCTACAGAGTCGTACTTTTAGAATCGATCCTTTTGGCTATACCTTCATTTAATTTATGGCGTATGTACTACGTGAAATCCTGTAGGCTGTGCACGGTAACAACACTAAATTTGCTCCCATTTTAAAGGCAACCACCATTATGAAAGGGGCCAAGGGCCTCCGTCTCTATCGCGCGGGTGGGGGGGGGGGGGGGGGCACAAGATTTTCCGCTACGCCACTGCGGAGCACTATCAGAAACGGGTATCTGAACTTGCAGACGACATTGATGGTGTTGCAAGCATCAGTGATGAAATCATCATGACCTACACAACAGTCATTTACATGAAACTCTTCCCCGTCTTTGCCTCTCAAGGCACACATATTGGGCGTGCATGTGTGTATCGTTGGATGGTGGGGGTGAAACTTAAAACATGTAATGAAAAAATCTACAGAGTCGTACTTTTAGACTCGATCCTATAGGCCATACCTTCATTTAATGTATGGCGTATGTACTACGTGAAATCATGTATGCTGTGCACGGTAACAACACTAAATTAGCTCCCATTTTAAAGGCACCCACCATTATGAAACGACCCGCGTCTCTATCACGCGGAAAGGGGGGGGGGGGGGGGGGGGGGGGGCACCCGGCGAATCGACGGATGTTTGTAACGTGATCTGGAATACCGTGAGAGTATTTTTCTCACTTCGATCTGAATCTATTAAAAAAAATGTAAATTCATTATCTATTTGAATATTTTATTTCATTAAGTACGTAAGCATATTAATAAGTGTGTATAATCAAAACTTTTTTCCTGTTCCTGCATTTTCATGCAAAATGTTTGGCTAAACTATTTTTTTTTATAACACAATGAACCGCAAACAACGCATTTAGGCCCACCCTAAACCACGCCGTCTTCAACATCACGTTGCACAGCGTGAATGGAAAAGAACCGCTGCACTCTCATATCGTTTCAACATGAAAAGTAATTAATGTTTATCTCATCATATTAAAAAGACTTTCGAAATAAAATTTAATAAATAATAAAATCCTTATCATGCTTTTTATTCAATGTTCACTTTGTTTATATACAATAGGTGATCGTCTGCGTTCATCGTGTTACCCAAATCAAATGTAAACAATGACCAGTCATAAACGACATTCGCGAGCAAAACTTTCCAGTTTCCAAATAATCTGAATGAACTCTTTCTGAGATAAAGTTCAACCAACTGCATATCATCTGGATTTATATCAAACTCCACATTTACAAACTGTGTTTTCAGTTTTCGTTAAATGGTCAAAATCTGAATTAAATTTAATTCAGTGTTGTTTTGAATGACTGCACCCTCCCGTTAAGTGGAAAAGGAGATTGAAGTTTTATGTGGGCGTGGCCAAGATGTTCCTTTTAACTTATGCAATTCATTGGTCAATAAATTTCTTACTGACACAAGAACATGTTTCAGTGAAATGTATCGTCATTTCAAACAGAATTTTAGAAAACTATGCCGTTTTTATTCAGTTATCACTAGGAACCATGATGCGACCTGGTTTTTATTTTAACTCGGCAAAGTAGAGAGTGTTTAAATGTATTGTCTGTCAAGTTTAATTATGAGGAATGGGCGTTTGTTTCTGTCTATTTCTTGAGTTATGAATCCCCCAAAAACAAAGGCAACACCACTCTACGCCCATTTACACAGTTTGGCCTCGTTTTTTGGGGGGTTCATAAAGAAGAAATAGACAAAAACAAACGATCATTCCTTATGTGACTCTGTCTTTGTATAGGTCGGGGTGCGAAAGGTTATATGTGTGTACGTGTGAGGTTAGGAGTGTGAGGTCGAATAGGTGTGTGCGAGTTCAGGTTGTGCGAACATATGTTTCAGGGCAAATTGTTACGAGTGGTTGTGTGCGCGCATGCTTGTTTGTGAGAGAGGGGCTAACAATACGTGTCAATGCAATGTTTTTATGTAAATGTGTGCATGTATGTAATGTATCATAAAAATTAGCCGAAGCTATTATAGATTTTGTGTGTATTTCTATGTTAAAATTTCTGTACCGTATTCTGTATTTTAATTTTTCACAAACATCGGAATATATTCTTTAAAAAGTATATATCTTTAAAAATAGCGATCGGCGACTGCGAGGTGTCAGAAAATTGAAAACAGATGGAATCTTTTATTTTTTTGTTTTTTTGTTCCGCATTCTTTATTTTCAGCACCATCCGCCCCTCACCCCTTAGAAGGGGGACGGTGATACATTTTTTCTGTATGTATCAATGAGAGTCCCATTTGGAAAGAAAGAAAACGCGAAAATGTAGAATATACCCATACTATCTTGGTGTATCAAATGTTCACCACGAGTGGTGAAGTGGTGTTAACCGCGAGCCTTTGGCTCGCGGTTAACACCACTTCACAACGAGTAATGAACATTTGGTACACCAAGCTACTTTGGGTATATTGTAATTATACCATTATTATACTTATTGCACTTCCGATCGCAATTTTATCGTAGAAACAAATTAGAAAACGAAACCCACAAATTGCAGACCCTTTTTCATTCTAATAACATAATAATACTTATTTCGAGTAATGGATGCTCTTTTTTAACATGAGACAACGTATGTTTGTTACTTTTGGGTATCTTGTGAGGTAAACTTATTTAAAAAAACATAATACATAATTGCAGGTTTCATTTCACTCTTCACGAGGTGGTGAGAGTTAAATTTTATCAAGTTTGCACTCAAAGCTAGGTCACCAAAGTCAACATGGATGTAGTTCCACTGTAAGTGTGAATTTTAACGACTGAAATCCCACTGCTGGCGTGTTCACCACGGTTAGTATGTAAAGCTACAATTTATGTCATTGGCTTTTTATATATAGTAGAACAGGTAATCATGGTATAAAGTATGTTAAATTCATTTAACTGGATCTTATCCACAATAAAATTCCAATTCTGATCATAGTTTCGTACTTGTATAACAAGTATTATTTCTATCATGGGAAGTAAATAGCCGACGGTGGCCATTTTTCTTGACTGCCAAATTCTAAGTAGTAATATCCTCTTCCCCTTGTGATATATCACGAAGCTTCAATTGGCCTGATTTTGGCCATGTATTAATCCAGCATTAGTCATTTGAGTGATTTTTGTTTTTCTTCTGTAGACACTAAGTTGGTTGAATCGCAATGAAGAGAGCTGCGAATTTGGTAGTATTTTTTGATTTGTTTCGACGAAAACATTTTTTTAAAAGTGTGCAATTTGCATCGAGGCTTCTCAGATTTCACCACTACGCCTTTATTGATATGCAGCTGTTTGTTCGGTTCAGTTTTAATGGCGCCAAGTCATTGATTTTTCGAGGGATTTCCAATTTCAGATTTCGGTTCTCTGAGAAGTCAAATTAAATACCCCATCGACCACAGGCACTTGAAGAGAATATAACAAATATGTACGGTCCTAGCATGTGTTGGTGAGGTGAATAAGTTAATCGGAAGAAACCTTTGGGAAATGTCATCTAATGATTACTGTGCAGTAATACTACGATAAATACAGTCGTTTCAAGCCTTGCATCACCGTCGGCTACGGCTACTTTTATTCCTTTTCTGGTGGTTAGAAAATGAATTTGTACAGAGCAGGCCAATGTTTCTGTTTCATTCCGTACAGAATGGGTATACGGTCAGTTCTACCAATCAGCAATTCACAGTTGATACGTGAGTGTCCGGATCGCTAGAATATTCGTGAGGATGTTTCCCCTTTTATAATATCATGTTTTCTTGTAAACTTTAGCAGGATAGTGACTAGTTTTAAGAAAGTTCACCATCTCACCAAATATTACAACAGCTTGTTATCAGTCATGTTACTATGTCACATATGTACTAACTACCCCAAATACCACTAAATCACCTGAAAGTGTATCTAGATAGATTAAGCAAGAAGAAAATATGTTAATTTGATGAAGGAAAAAAGTGACTTTTTTCGTGGCGGGACCACCCACTCACGCCGGCCCTGTATAGGGGAGTTTTTTGAAGCCCCCCCCCCCCCCACCCCCCCCGGCACCAATAACGAGTAGCATACGACATTTGCAAACAAAAATTTTAAATAACTAACAATGTTTAAATTTTATCTCAAAACATAGCTTATGACATCTGCGTTGCAAGGAGCGTGGTGAGCCCGTCCCGATGACGCAGGAGCGGCGAAACCGGGTAAGGCTGGGGGGGGGGGGGGGGGGGAGCTTCAGCCCCTCTACTTTTTTGCCGGGTCATGTTTTTGTATGCATACATTTTAACACAAGAAATGACTGGTGAAACAAGGGGCGGATCCAGAGACTCCCCCATATTTTCACCAGCTATGTTTCTCTCGTACTGGTTCAGTTTCGATGGATTTCGAATAATTTTTTTCCAGTAAGTGGTAGCAAACGCTAAAATGTATACGGTCTGTTAAAAAATTGGTTAACTGAAGTAGATCGCAATCTTACAGTCATACAAGTACGAACCCCCCCCCCCCCCCCAAACAAGATAATCTGCAGACAGTATAATTGCCGTAAACGTCTGGTAAAGCATACAGGTGAGGTCTTTTTATCAGCGACCAAAGCTGATAAATTGACCTCATCGTGTGTGTCTAATAAAATGTTGGGAGCGCGGTGGCTTCTGTGCTAGAGGTCCCGAGTTCGATCCCCATCCGGGACGACCGGCATTGTGTCCTTGGGTAAGGCACTTTATCCCGGTTGCCTACATGGGGGCACGATGAGGCCGTGTACTAAGCGTACTGCACGTCGATGGTGCACATGTCTTCAATCGCTGTAACTCTGCTTAAGCGGAGCTTGAGAAGAGTTAGAATGTTGAGGAGCTGACAGTTGCTAATCGTTGCTCGATGGTTCTCTCCGGGTACTCCGGCTTCCTCCACCCGTAAAACTGTCACGGTCACGATTAGCCATTGTGCATAATTATGTGACTTTAAACACCAATAAAAAAAATATAAATAAATAGAGTAAAAAGTTTGTTATTACTGTGGATATTTGTTACACAATGCATTATCAGATAGGTTGTGTTCTTTTGCGTTCTATGCTGCCAAAGTGTCTGTTTCGTGTTGTCAGAATATGTATCGTCACATTGTTGTGTGTTACAGTGTACCGTCACTGTATATTCGTTGTATTATGTACTTGTAGGGAGGTGAGTTTCAATAGTGTATACCTTCCCTTGAGTGGAACAAGGCGCCATCTACGATGTTTTAGCAATGGACGATATGCAGTCTTGGTGTATGTTATCAGTGTATCTCTTGTAATGGAGTGTTGTTATCGTGACAAATGTTGAGAGAATTGAGACAAAATAAAAGCATGACAAAATAAATCTAAAATATAATAGCACCGGAACAAAAATTAAAGTGTGTAGGAAGAGGGGTCCAATAGTCCAACTAGATCATCTCATAAGGGTAATAAAAAATGTGTAATAGTAGTAGTGATCGCACCTTTTGCGTACAGGTTGCCAGATTTTATGCCAGATCTCATATGTGACGTCATAGGCACATGACCAGTTGACGTCATGTGGGGTTGTCATGCAGTTAAAACTAGAAGTCCTGTCACGAATAGTGCGCTTATCTAGGCTTAATTGCGCGTTGGAATTGCGCGCAATTGCCATATCGAATGGCACCCAAAGCACTGCAGGTTCTCCTGGTTACTCATAGCAAACACATGCAATGTTTCTGCCAGTGGACCTCCGGGTTACCCGGAGGTCCATTGGCAGAAACATTGCTTGTGCACAGGCCATATGTACAGAATTTGATAGCTTTACTTGGGCTATAACGCGTACATTAACACGTACATTAACGCGCATATCAACGTGCTATTTGTGCGTTTTTCATGGCAGGAATTCTAGTTTTAACTGTAGTAGCGGTCATGTTGAAGCGCCACTGTCATGGCGAAATGTGGCGTCTGTGCCCATATGAGATCCAACGTGAAAACAGGCAGCCTGTACCTGAAAGGTGTGAGCTCTGCTACTTGTAGTTCCTAATTAAGAATTGAATGCAGGGATTCATACAATTTGTACCCATTCCCACACGTTCATACTCCAATATAGATTATACAAATTGCATTCAATTCTTATAATTACATTCCGTAACTGTTTAAACTACTTTTTACCAAACAACAAAGCGGAAAGACGAAATAAAACATGTACGAACGAACGAGGCGAAAAACCACCCTCACACAAAATACAAAGCGCACAACTCTGATTTTTAATTTTCACAACTTTAGAAATGGATACGAGTATTTTAGTAACGGGTTTTATGCCACAGTTGGGAAATGTCACCAAAGAAACAGCAGCGGAGTTGATCACTGCGAGAGGCGCTAAAAGTTAAAAACCCGCACAAACACTGCCCGAATTACATTCTGTCAACTGCGCTCTACCGTAAATGCGGGTCAAAGTTCGACCAAATATATTCATTGGAAAATAACGTTTTCACCCAGCTGACCAATGGGAATTGAGTATTTGGACCCAAAACGTATAACTACATTAACAATGTAATTATTCTTACATAACACCTTATTGTGATGTCTTTCTATGTATTTATTTAATCTTATTTGTTTTACAGGAACTGTCGAACAAGTTATGCAACTTATACCAACGCCTCTCTTTGGCCCAATGGCGTAGGTTTGTGTGGGATGACATTCATAGAGGTAACTTCGTGGCCTAGCTCTTCTCGAATACTACGAAGGGATCTTTAGCCTGCACGGAGTGTGTCTCTCTCCGCACAGAAGACAGCCATTTTACGTCCCCACCCGATAGGACGGTACACTGTCACATCATCAATCCCACAATTGATGCTGACAGAGAGTGTTCGGACACCTCGAGAACTTTCCCCGACCGGGGATCAATCCCGGGACCTCTGGCATGAGAGACCAGTGCACTTATCCACTCGGCCACCTCTTTCTATGTTCGTGAATGCATAATTGATTCTCAAATAAAATGTTGTGTAAACTAAAAGAAACTTCAGCGATCGTGAAGAAATTTGCAGAAAAAATACAGATATTCCACGATTTTGCCTATGATCGACATTAATCTAAATGAATCTACTCACCGCTGATGTCAAATAACCATTCGACTGTCAACCTATCTAAGGTGAATATATGTACAGCTGAAAGTAAAAACAAATTAATCAGGTCATTGAATCGAATAACGTTTTGGTCCAACATATGTTTCAAAGAGGACACGAATACGACCGGCTTTATTATTAATAAAACAGTGACAGGTGTTCTTCCTCGATCAAATGCGAATGGGTGCTCAAATTAATATGGATAATCAATATGTTTATTACATATCATAAATTGATCCAAATCCCAACCTGCCATAATAAAGACGATCGACTCCGTAGATGCGTGTTCAAATATCTTTGGTTTGACCAACGAGACTGTATGTCGGTTTGATAAGCCTATGAATGGAGTTGCAAACTGGTTTATATTATGTTAGTGGTCACCGCACACCTGGAGTGTTGCCGAGCACAAGACATTCCGTTAATGCAGTTATACACTGATCTGTAGGTTGATGGCAGGACAGCGAATGATGTCGAAACTCAGTCTGCTCAAAGATGGCATCACGGTAACCACACGAAAGCTCCTGCCAATCCATGTCGTGCGATGACGTGAAAACTGTTACGCTGTGACTGCAGTCACAGCGTAACAGCTTTCACTTCATCGGACGTCAGTATGTTTACTTAGCACGAAAACTAGTAAAACTGCATCAACAAAAAGAAAACTTTCTTATTTTCCCATTAATAACTAAACTGTATTGTTAATATTCAATTTGCCTACATGGGGGCACGTTGACGCCGTGTACTAATGCGTACTGCTCGTTGATGGCGCACATGTCTTCAGTCGCTGTAACCCTGCTTGATCGAAGTTTGAACAGAGTTAAGAATGTTGAGGAGCCGTCGTTGCTCGGTGGTTCTCTCCGAGTACTCCGGCTTCCCCCACCCGCAAAACTGTCACGGTCACGATTAGCCATTGTGCATAAGTATGTGACCTTAAACCCGAAAACACATATAAATAAAATAAATATTCAATTTGCATTGCCTCAACAAAATGGAAATCATCAACATTTTCATTTTTTTTACAAACACCAAAGTATAGTATTTAAATAAAACGATCGGTGATATCAGAAAATTAAAAACCTTTGTGAGATCTGTCGTTTGTTGCGCATTGTTTACATGTAGTAAGACGACAGCGGTTGAGACACTTGTCTATATGTGAATAATGAGTGTTCGTTAACATAAAAAAAATAATAGTATGTTACTTTGTGCAATATGCTCGAAAGTAGGTGACGAGTATCACTTTATTATTGAGTGTAATCTTGTCAGCGATTTACGAGAAAAATACCTCCCTAAATACTATTGGGAATACCCATCACATATCAAGTTTTATCATATGACTCGTCCGTTTTGTTCACTTTAAAACATTTGATATTTTGTGTTCATATAAATCAGTGATAAATAAAGCCGTCCGTCAATTTCATTGGTCAATTTCAAAACTAAACAATTTGATTGTCTGAACAAAATACAACTGGGCCGCATTTTCATAATTTGCATAATTAGAGTTGGGCGCTTTCGTTGGTCAATTTCAAAATTGGACAATTTGATTGGCTAAACAAAATACAATTGGGTCACATTTGCATAATTTCAGTAGGGAGAATTTACGTTATCTGTCCTATTTAGGGTGGGTTATATTGTATTAATCTTTTACCTACAAGAAAAACGCCATTCATTTTTTTATATTTTCACTTTTTGCTTCCAAAACATAGGTTATGACCCCTCATTGGAACTAGCGTGTCGCGCACGTTCCAATGAGGGGTCATAACCTGTGATTTGGAAGCAAAAAATGAAAAATTTTAGTTATACGGGGATGTTTTTACCAAGTGCCGTCTGCAACTCAAGTTAGGTGATGGGTTAAACAGTCAAACTAAGTGGCCAATTTGTGCGTATGTGTGTCATATGATAAATAGAATATGAAATGAGTGTTTTTGTCGTATAATATTTATGAAGCTCGTCCGAATTTTCCGTTTGGTCTCGCCAGAGGCTCGCCCAAACGGAAAATACTTAGACTCGTTTCATAAATATTATATGAGATAAACACTCATTCCATATCCTCTATCTATGATCTACTAACATATGATATTATCCAGATTCAAAAATGTTTATGTATATTTCTTAAAAAAAAGGCTTCGAACGCTTGAAAGCTGTAAGTTAGTCGTTTCGCGAAAATGGCATGTCAAAGCTTTGATGATCATGATGATTATGAGCATAAAGTTCATGGCTATAATGATGACGATGATGAATATTTGATAGTGGCGGTGATAATGATGGCCTGATGATGTTGAGCATGGTTCTGGAGGTAGTGATGTTAAACATCATCGGTCCATTGTCATCACAGTCACCTTGTTTGCATCGCGACCGTCACCATTACTTCTACATTTATTGTCAAGGCTACGATAAATATTCACACTGTGAATGTGACAGCTGCATACTTTTCTACATGATGATGATGATGATGATGACGATGATGAAGATGATGATGATGAGATGATGATGTAGGTCGGATCTCTTTCCCTTGCCCGCTTCTTTCGTGGTTCTGTATAATACATGTACATCTGTGACACCATTTTCTTGGCATAGACAGAATAAATATATTTATCTTACAATCAATATGTATTCTGTCTGTATTTATTCCGCATCTGTCCTGTATCCGACCCCCTGATACAGATGTTTGTATCAGGGGGTCGGATACAAGCACGTTCCTTTCGCGTGAGTTCCTTTTTTTTGTTCATCCATACGAATAAATAGTTCGTTATATATTCGTCTACATTATTGACTTATCCCCAATATATTGTAAGATAAAATGATTATCACCCTTATGTGCATGTACAAAATATGTATCCCAGTCTCGCTCCGGGTTCTAAGGGTAGATCACGACTCGTCTTCGACTCGTCGTGATCTGCCCTCAGAACCCGGAGCCCGACTAGGATGCATATTTTGTACATCCACATAATGATAATAATCTCTGTCTGTCTGTCTGTCTGTCTCTCTCTCTCTCTGTATATATATAGCAATCCACAGAAATGTTAGGTGAATTTTATATGACTAACCATTCTTTCAGATTATTTTCTGGTATAACGTATTCCAGTCTTTTAAGCAAGAATCGCCAGTAGCAATACTTGATTTCACAACAAAAGGTTCTGTATACACAAAGTACATGACAAAATGCATGTAATGTAAATCTAGCTCAATTATACAAACTTGATTCTGGCTAAATTCTGCAATAACATGATCTGTTCAGGTGAGAGACCCAACGTTATTGTGTGTCTTTTGCTTGGGAAAAGCTACTCTGTAACACACTGCTGGAAAGGGCTCTAAGAGAGCTTTCCAACGATCTGTTTCATAATAACATTTCATTAGTTTGCAAAACATGAGTCATTCTCTTTCAAAGGAACTTGACATTATGCTCCTTCCAAGAACGTTTACGACAACTACACTTGGATGGATTTGACGTCTTGAATTCGAATGTCGTTAGATTTTCTTTAACGGGTCACCAATTGGCGTGTATTTGATTACACACAACTTCTACGAGCCATTAAGTTCCTTGGTGTTGGTTAACAAATTATACGAACAGTAGGAGACACATCCAACTCTTGAATCTAGAAGCCCACGTAATGTGGCAGCTCTGTTGATCTAGCACGCCAGTTCGGAGACGAGCTGTTCCCGCACATCACCCACAATCACAGATTTCCCACCTCGGGTATTTTATAAGTACACAATAAGCTCAAGGGCATTTAGCTGACATGTAGCACGGACCTACACGTAGGTAGCATCCGAGCATCCGAGTACCCAAGAGCTGCAATGAAATTAGGGTTGTTTTTAGAGTAGGAACGTATTTGTCAAGTACAAAATCAAGCTTATGATGCTATAGTTGAATTCTATCTTCCCACAACCGCGTGTATGGAGATCGACACTGGACATGATTAGAATTTGTGTATAGCATCTTTTGGGCTTATATACTACTTGAATTACGAGTCTAATAACCGATCATCCGATAATGATCCCCAAGCAATCGTCCCCCGAATGCACATCGCGATGTTCGATGGTTATCCAATTACCCAGACGAGTAGAACGATCATCTACTCTCCCCGGTGGACACTGCTTTCATAGTTCTTATCACACTTTAGGTCATTTAATTATGATAGTTATTTGGTATTAGTGGAATATGTCTTATGATAGTAGGATTTCCCAGATGAGCCGGAGAGTCGTACAAGCAATTGAACTTCGGGCAAATGCCCTTATTTCTCTTCAGCTCATTTGCATTGTCGACAGTCATACGTGTCAAATAAGGAGAATGATTTCGTACGGAAAGACAGAGATCGGGTCAAGGTGAGATCGGATCATAAACTCGGTCAGAGACGTCTTTAGATCTTGACAGAGGAAGCAATAAAAGTGAGCGTCAATCAAAGTACAAACAGTGTTATCTAGAAGAAGTCAATGGTAGTAGTGGAGGGTCTGTGTACAGTACAGTCGCCGTGGACTGGTCGTAATCCACTTGGGGGCATTGATGTCAACGTTTGCCATGTAATAAAATCATCAGCAGCAAAATTTTAATTTATGAAGCACCGGGTTGTACCCGGTGCTTCATTAATTAATTTTGTGTGATTATTCCTATGATAAGTGTTTTGAATCTAATATTATTGCGTCCGTGGAAATATTGTCCACTCGTGAAAAGTGTCCAGCCCACGGCGGCCGTACTTTAGTGGCCATTACTGCTTGCAGTATCCCTTTCATGTAACTCTCTTCCAGTTTTTGTGGCTGTGTACAGTACCATTTTATCGAGGTGAGTGGAAGGATTCGTATACAGTCATCGACCTTGTCACTTCATATCATTCGACTGGTAACCATCAACACGGGCTCTCAGAACAAAGGCAAGGACGATGACCCCGTACAAACTGATAGTGAATAGGCGGGGTCTGAGGATTCCAGTGGGAAGATTTTATTGGTCGGGGATAGAGAACATAGGTCTGGACAGGACTAGAAATATATAACCAGGAAGAGACACAAGAATGTGTGAATAATAAATTACAAGGACCTAGGATGGCCAGAACACGATAATATCAGGAATAATTGGAAATGAGGATTCGGAAAGAATCGAATAAAGACACGGTAAACGCTATGGCAGCAGTTGTCGGGTGCGTTTCGGTAACATTCAATGGATGCCTTCAGTAAACAAAATAGACGAGGGAAACACGCACCACAACGTGCGTTGCACATACGCTCTGACATCGTGTGTCATCTTAGTAATGAATGCACATTGTGAACGCTCGCGCGCACTACCATGGTGTCACTGGTCACGTAATTTATTACGCCACATCTATGGCGTCACATAAGAACCGGCAAATGAATATTTCGCCTCAAAGTCTACAACTGGGATGTCTAGGCCCCGAAATGCTACTTTCACCCCTACAGGGTTTAAATTAGTACCGCTCCCTATTTATCGCTTGTAGTTTTCAAATCATTTTATTGATTAAGGTCAAATTTCCGTTTCACGCAAAAAATAATTATCGACACCGGGTTGGAAGAAAAAGTGAAAATCCCAACGACATTTATTTGAACGACAAGGTAGTCACATTGAATCTTTGGCAGTTACTGCATGCACATCATGGAATGATCGACCAAGTGTGTAATGCATATGATCCTGTGGATCTCAAACCTGATAATATTCCGTCGGATGTTTTAATTAATTAATTAATAATACGTATGCTGCCCAATTTAGAGGAAATTTACTTGTTTACCACATTCAACATGTGTGACGCCATTTACTGGGCTCCCGGAGGGGGGTGAGTACCATAAATATTACAATAAAAAGCCGTATTTATATTTCTTCGTTGATCCATTTTGTTCGACTTAAAAGCAGTAGAACATACGAGGTCACATGGGCGACGTTAACCTTCAATACACCAAAACGCTTTTAAATATTATTTTTCAAAAAAGTCCAACAAACCCACATCATGTGACTCCTCGTTTGGAACGAGCTCTTCCAGTTCATTCCTATAAGGGGTGATATGAGTAGTAGGACATGTATGGATCGTCCCACATTGGGGGAGGGAATGGGGGAGGGGGAAGTGACGCCATGTCACGTGACCTGGCGGCGCCATGTTTGGTTGTCATGGTAACCCGCGTGGGCGGCCATCTTGTGGCGTCATCTCCATAGTGCTACGTGGTGTGAGTGCGCATGCGCGGCGCGCGTTGTTAGGGTGACACGTGTTTCCGTCGTCCATTTTGTATACTGGAGGCCACCATCATTGGTTTCTATAGCAGCACGTGGTTGCTATGTGACCCAAAACCTAACAAGACGGGGGTATATTCGGAGGATATGTTCCTTTGTAGAAGAGTAAATTCCCGATTCGAAGAATTTCGACAAACAACCCGACAGTCCCGCCAAATCACCGAAAATGATTTTATTTGATGCGGATTTCCCAATTTATCGGTATAGCACGTGGTGCTATAGTACCAAGGGGGTGCCGGAGTGTGTTCGATTGAATAGGAGTAATGTTCTTTATGTGTCGATATGTGCTTATGTGAAAAGGCACAAGGTGACACAATGTGCCCTAGCAGATAGGCACATACGGGTATTTGAGGATACCTGTTGCCTGGTATGGTATTATTCGAGGATACCTACTAGAGAATCCCTTTTTTGTCATATGTGCTTATGTGAAAAGAAACAATGTGACACAATGTGTCCTAGCACAAAAGCACATGCTTTATGTGCCGATATGTGCTTATGTGAAAAGGCACAATGTGACACAATGTGCCCTAGCACATAGGCGCATACGGGTATTTTGAGGATACCTATGGCCTGACATCGTATTATTTGAGGATACCTATCTAGGATACCTTCTAGAGAATCCCTTTTTTGTCATATGTGCTTATGTGAAAAAGCACCATGTGACACAATGTGCCCTAGAACATAATCACATGCTTTATGTGCCGACATGTGCTTATGTGAAAAGGCACAATGTGACACAATGTGTCCTAGCACATAGGCACATACGACGAAAAAGGGATTCCATAACCACAGGTGTTTTCCAAAATGGATTCTTAAAAAGGGATTCCGTAAAATGGGATTCCTATCAGACTCCGTAAAAGGTATCCTCGAATAATACCATACCAGGCAATAGGTATCCTGAAATACCCGTATGTGCCTATGTGCTAGGGCACATTGTGTAACATTGTGCCTTTTCACATAAGCAAATATAGACACATAAAGCATGTGCCTATGTGCTAGGACACATTGTGTCACATTGTGCCTATTCACATAGCACATATCAGCACATAAAGCATGTGCCTATGTGCTAGGACACATTGTGTCACATTGTGCCTTTTCACATAAGCACATATGACAAAATTGGGTGCTGAAGGTAATATGTTTTTCAAAAAAGGGGTGCCGAAATTGGGGTGCCCGGGGATATTGCCATTGGATATAGAGGTAATGAGAATCGGATATAGGGGAGATAACTCTACATACAGATTATGGAAAATCAAGCAATTTGATTGGTTAGTTACAACCTATATAAATGATCTAGATAAATGAAACAATAAGAGTACTTGGAAATAGGGTCAGAATTGACAAGAACAGACCAAAATAGCTAAATATAGTAACAATAAGCAAAGGTGTTCCAGTTGATAGACTCTTCTACGCTACTTGAGTATACTCCGGAACAAAGGAAATGGTCAGGTAGAGGAAAACTATTGCATATATAGATAGAATCAGAGAATTGAAACAGTTGAAACAGTACAACTTGTCGGGTTTATTTGGGTAATTAAACGAGAATTCTGGGAGAATTCTAAGCCAGAAAATTACTCCTATTCAATCGAACACACCCCGGTACCCCCTTGGTACTATAGCACTACGTGCTATACCGATAAATTGGAAAATCTGCAGCAAATAAAGTCAATTTCGGTGATTTGGAGGGATTGTCGGGTTGTTTGTGGTAATTCTACGAATCGGGAATTTACTCTTCTAGGAAAGGAACACATTCTCCGAATATACCCCGTCTCGTTAGAAGGTTTTGGGTCACATAGCTACCACGTGCTACCATAGAAACCAAGATGGCGGCCTCCAGTATACAAAATGGACGACGGAAAGACGTGTCACCCTAAAAGCACGCGCCGCGCATGCGCACTCACACCACGTATCACTATGGAAATGACGTCACAATATGGCTGCTCACCCTGGTTCCCATGACAACGAAACATGGCGCCACCAGGTCACGTGACATGACGTCACTTCCCCCAACCCCCCACCCCCATTCCCTCCCATAATGTGGGACGATCCATACATGTCCTACTACTCATATGATATGGTTCGGTTGGAATTTTTTCGAGAAATTTTAAAAACTGATATATAAAATAATAAATGTTAATATCGTCTGTGTTGGGTAAAGGGTTAAATACTTACAAACAGTACACCAGTCAAATCCTTAACAAGTAACCCTAGACCAGTCAAATCTTTAACAAGTAAAGCAGGACAGTCAAATCTTTAACAAGTAACCCTAGACCAGTCAAATCTTTAACATGTAACCCTAGACTAGTAAAAATTTTTAACAAGTAACCCTAGACCAGTCAAATCATTAATAAGTAATCTTAGACCGGTCAAATCTTTAACAAGCAACCCTAGACCAGACAAATCTTTAACAAGTAACCCTAGACCAGACAATTCTTTAACAAATAACCCTGGACCAGTCAGATCTTTAACAAGTAACCCAAGACCAGTCAAATCTTTAACAAGTAACCCTAGACCAGTCAAATCTTTAACAAGTAACACTAGACCAGTCAAATCTTTTACAAGTAACCCTAGACCAGTCAAATCTTTAACACGTAACCCTAGACCGGTCAAATCTTTAACAAGTAACCCTAGACCAGTCAAATCTTTAACACGTAACCCTAGACCGGTCAAATCTTTAACAAGTAACCCTAGACCAGTCAAATCTTTAACACGTAACCCTAGAATAGTCAAATCGTTAACAAGTAACCCTAGACCAGTCAAATCTTTAACACGTAACCCTAGACCGGTCAAATCTTTAACAAGTAACCCTAGACCAGTCACATCTTTAACACGTAACCCTAGACTAGTCAAATCGTTAACAAGTAACCCTAGACCAGTCAAATCTTTAACACGTAACCCTAGACCAGTCAAATCGTTAACAAGTAACACCATAGACCAGTCAAATTTACCAATCAAATCTTTAACAAGTAACCCTAGACCAGTCACATCTTTAACACGTAACCCTAGACTAGTCAAATCTTTAACAAGTAACCCTAGACCAGTCAAATCTTTAACACGTAACCCTAGACTAGTTAAATCGTTAACAAGTAACGCTAGACCAGTCAAAGCTTAATAAGTAACCCAAGGCCAGTCAAATCTTTAACAAGTAACCGTAGACCAGTCAAATCGTTAACAAGCAACCGTATGACGTCAGGCTAAAGTATTAATATTAGCCTACATTGAGTTTTGACTGATCAAAGATAAGTCATCAATGTTCATCGATGTTTATTTTCAGCAGCAATTGGTATAAATCAAGTTTATTCAATCATTGATACCTATACGACACAAAGGTTTCTAAGCACCTGTTATTTGACACATCATTGTGAATGTGGCTTGTGATATATTTGCGATATTTTTGGTGGATATGATTGAGGAATGTATTGACATGGTCCTCAGTGTTTACATTAGCTCTCTTGACAGTCACTGAAAGCATGTACACCTTGTTTTTCATGATGTTTTCGTGTACAGTCTACATGTACATGACATGTGTAGGCTATTCAATCTTCATTTCAACACAAGCCCTTGTGATTTGATGATTGACTATAGCAAATGCAAATGTACGAAGACATCTGTCTGAAGCAGAAATGTGGCGGGCTGTAGGGATGGTGGAGCAAGGAGCTACCCATTGTCAGGTCGGTGAAGCCCTTGATGTGCACCATACGGTGATCACCAAAGCCTGGGCAAGATTTCAGCAGTATGGCACATCATTAACACGGCATGGTGGTGGAAGAGACAGGGCAACAGCTGCAGCTGAAGACCGGGTTTTAATCAATCAGGCCCGTAGGAACCGCTTTGCAACAGCAACCCAGCTTCGCAGTGACCTTCAGAATGCACCCGGGGTAAATGTTCCGACGCAGACTATCCGGCCATGGACCACGTTTGATGAACCAGAGAAGATTGGCGACCTGTCCTTTTTACAGATGTGTCAAGGTACTGCCTCGAACACACAGATAGGCATCCTAGAATATGAAGAAGACCAGGAAAGCGATTCCATGCAACCAACATTGCTGGGCATGACGCTATGGTAGAGGGTCAATCATGGTCTGGGGCGACATCAGCTGGGATGGACGTATAGAGCTCTGTGTCCTTGGACATGGTACATTGACTGCACAACGGTAAATTGATGAGGTCCTGGATGTCCACGTCAGATTGTATGCAGGTGCAGTGGGTGATAGATTCATTCTGATGGACGACAAGTGAGCCTGTTCCTATGGGGCCGTGGACGGTGTATCTCGACATAACGGATGGAACAAGTAGCATAGAACTTGTTTACTATTTCCTAGTGTCATTCATTCATTCATTCATTCATTCATTCACTCATTCGTTCGTTATTAGTGTTACTAGTGTCATTCATTCATTCATTCATTCATTCATTCATTCATTCATTCATTCATTCATTCATTCATTCATTCATTCACTCATTCATTCATTCATTCATTCATTCATTCATTCATTCATTCATTCATTCATTCATTCATATATAGTGTTACTAGTGTCATTCATTCAATCGTTCAGTCATTCGTTCTCTCATTCATTCGGTCGTTCGTTCGTTCCTTCCTTCCTTCCTTCTGGGTGGACGATCGGATGGATGGATGTGTGGGTGCTTGACTGATCGAGCGTGTGGATGTGTGACTGACTTGCTGTTTAGGGTAAAAAATTAAAGTACCTCCACCTTATTTATTTTTGATCAAGAGCACTTAAACAATTCATCAGATAATTTATACCCTGTAGTGCCCTCTTGCGCTAAATCGTCAATTTAGCATCATTGGGGTCGTGAGCTGGAAGACAAATCGATCTCTCAATAATACTTCCTATGAATGTCGTCTGTTGGTCGTTTTAAGGGCTGTTATGTTTATTAATTGTTAGTTATCAAAGTGTACATTCCTTGATGTAATTATGCAATATTATTCATTAACAAATGAACTTTTAATTAGTGAAACTATATCTTGAAATACAGCCAACGCTAGTTCGTCAACTTAGTACCAGTGAAATAACTTTAATCCCAAATTCTCACCCGGTTGATCATTGACCGTCTGCCGTCTGCCAAGTGTAACGTCAAAACTCTCAGCGCCATTGACAACTATTCAATTTTCAAGGTCTGTACACTTTTGTTTGTTTTTCGGGATTTTTTTTTTTTTTTTTTTTTTTGTCTCTGAAATAAGGCTTATGACCCCCTCGATGATGATAGTTCATTCATTCATTCATTCATTCATTCATTCATTCATTCATTCATTCATTCATTCATTCATTCATTCATTCATTCATTCATTCATTCATTCATATTACTCCACCTCGTCTTTTACAAATTGACTCACTCATTCTCTATCCTCATTGAATCCATTGTTTTACTGTAAAGTCCTTTAATTGTAAATTTATTTGTTCAATCATTCATCCAAGATACCATATCACTTTGATGTGATGTTAGGTAGGGTGATGTTGCACCCGACGTACTTGTATATAAACTACAGTGTTTTTATCCTGTTTGTACAGAAAATTTTCGTTTCTAAACAAACTCCCAATTACATACTATTACCGCAACAGACTGTGACTAGAAATGAAAAAGAAATAACGTCTCAACCCGTCCAACAGTTGAACTTTATCTGGGACTTAACCTCCTTTTATCTTCATCTTGGAACAATATATTGTAGTTATGTTTTATATATTTATCCAGCGAGAAAGGATGGTAGTACGTTGGTGAATTATGGCGGGTAACATTACACTCGACGAGGTGCAGGTAGACGCAGAGTACGACTTTATTCAGCTCTATAATGAGAAAATATGTTCCTTGACAGAAAATGATGAATCCCCATATAAAAACCATACAACTGACTGCAACTACTTTTCGCCTAGAGACTTTCAGTCAATGGTTTGTAAAATAGACGCAGGATTCTCAATATTCCATCTCAATTGCCGAAGCCTGAAGGCCCATTGGGATTCCTTTCAAAACATGCTATATGACCTACAAACAGGAAAGAACTTCTTCGACATAATAGGACTTACCGAAATTTTCCAAATTCCTCCAGAGATGTCGTTCAGTCTGGATGGCTATGCCCCGATTATTAAACGTATGAGACACGAGAATGATGATGGTCGAGGAGGGGTTGGTCTATATATTAAAGAAGGAATACCCTACAGAGTTCGTAATGATATTTCGTTCTTTATTCCCCATGTCTTCGAATCTCTGTTTATTGAAACTAAAGATAAATACCAACCCAGAATTATTGGCGTTATTTATAGACCCAACACTCCTCCTAAAGCCGACATCAACCTTTTCTTATCAAAATTAAATGAAATAACGAATGTTTTAAATGCCGAAAATAAAAAAGTTTATATTATGGGGGATCTTAACCTGGACCTTTTAAAAGCAACTACACACTCAAAAACGGAAGAATTTGTTAATCTCATGTTCAGTCAAGGCTTTCTGCCGTATATCACCAAGCCAACGAGAGTAACCCGTCGTTCTGCTACTCTGATAGATCATATCTTCTCTAATAATGTTCCACAAGCAGCATTACCTGGAATAGTCATATCTGACGTGTCAGATCATTTTGGTGTTTTCTATATTGAGGAAAACCCCAAACCAAAAGATACACCACACTTTACACTAAAAAGAATAATAAATGCAGAAAGAATAGTTGAATTTAAAACACTTATCTCGCAAAGTGATTTTAATCCTGTAATGCAGTCGAATTGTCCCAATGAGTCATATGAAACCTTTCTAAACATCTATATGGAAGCCTATGAAAGAGCATTCCCTCTCAAACGTGTTAGCCAGAACAAAAAATTTATTAAAAAACAGCCATGGATGACAAGGGGGCTTGTAATATCCTCCAACAACAAAGAAAAATTCTACAAGAAAAAACTCCATGCTCCCACCGAAAGGAACTCAGAAAACTATAAAAACTACTGTAGAATCTTCAACAAGGTAAAAAAACAATGTAAAGCTACCTATTATAGAGATATCCTAAACGAAAACAAAAACAATATGCGAAGAACGTGGCAGATTTTAAACGAAGCCATCAATAAAGGAAAACCTGAAGCCAGATTACCATCGTTCTTCATCCAGGACAACATCGAGTTAAACGAGCCCCATGCCATCGCAGAAGAATTCAACAATTTCTTCATCAACATTGGAAAAAACACATCCGAACAGATTCAGAAAACTAATAAGTCCTACACAGATTACATGGACAACAATGTCTCCAATAATCTCTATTTAATACCCACAAATCCCACAGAAGTCAACCGAGTAGTAAATAAAATGAAGCCAAAATTATCTAAAGACTGCGATGACATCACAACCTGTCTTCTTAAGCATACGATAACCGAAGTATTGGATCCTCTAACACATGTAATTAACAACTCTTTCCTAAACGGCAAAGTACCAGACAGGATGAAGATCGCGAAGGTGATACCCATATTTAAAGCGGGTGACGAGCACAGCTTTACAAATTACAGACCTATCAGTATACTTCCGGTATTCTCAAAAGTAATGGAAAAACTCATGGAAGTAAGGCTAGAGAGTTTCCTCAATAGGTTTAATATTTTATACCCTCACCAATATGGGTTCCGAAAGCGACATAGTACTATTCATCCAGTTCTTCAGCTCCTTAAAAGCATTGCAATAGAAAATAATAAAGAAGAAAAAAACAGCACCTTAGCACTGTTCCTGGATTTGTCAAAGGCTTTTGACACCATAAATCACGAAATACTATTAGGTAAACTGGAAACATATGGCATCCGAGGTGTCACCAACAATTGGTTTAGAAGTTACTTGTCCAACAGGTCTCAATATGTCACGTACGGAGAGCACAAATCGAACTTAGCCAAACAGAGTTGTGGTGTACCACAGGGCTCGATTTTAGGCCCTATTCTTTTTCTTTTATATATAAATGATATAAGTAACTCAACATCACTCAATCTTTTATCATTTGCCGATGACACCACTGCACACTGCCCGGGCTCCGATAATAATCCCATTACATCGTATTTCAATGACGAGCTCCAGAAACTATTCGAATGGTGCTCTGTGAACCAGTTAATGCTGAATGCTAAGAAGACCTCGTACATCATACTTAATCCAAACAAAGGTAGGAACAAAAATCTTTGTCAAGAGGTAAAAATAAATAACCAAAACATTAACAAAGTTGGGGCCACCGAAACAGAAAAATCTGTTAAATTCTTGGGAATTAGCATTGATGAACATTTATCCTACAAGGCTCACATATCCCGATTATGCTCGAAAATAGCACGCGCAAACTATAGTCTAAACAAAGTTAAAAATATCCTCCCCCACGGAGCTATGAAAACTTTGTATTACGCCCTCATACATAGCCATTTGGTATACGGAATCCAGGCATGGGGCAACTCAAGAGCTATCAAAAAACTAGCTGTCCTGCAAAAACGTTCAATACGAATAATTAATAACAAAAAGTACAATTCTCATACAGATCCCCTGTTTAAAGAAAACCAAATACTCAAGGTTGATGATTTGTTTAGGCTACATGCACTACTGTTCGTGTTTGACTGGCAGAACGGCAGATTACCGGTGTCTTTCAATGATATATTTAAAATTACTGACAATCCATCTGGTAGGAGAACTAGACAGTCAGGCCTCCTATACATAGAAAAAACACGGACTCAAACTCTGGATAAATTTCCTTTATACTCCTTCCCGAAACTATGGAATGCTCTGGACGACACAACTCGTAATATTAGCGACAGAAGCATGCTTAAGAACAAGCTAACTTCCACATTCATTTCCTCATATTCCAGTTATGTCAGCTGCAACAATCCCTACTGTCCTGATTGCACTTCGTAAACTTCGTAAATTGTCAAAGTCGTGGTCCGCGTCTAAATCTGGAATCCTCGTCTTGTGCAACCTGTCGCGCTTCCTCCTTACAGTGGTGCTATGTAAAATACTATATGGATATAAGTATGAACTTGCAAATAAAAGTCTACACAAATAAATCAATAACATTCGTCATCCTACGATGATGATGCAGCTAACGTAGACACCACACCCAAACATCATGACCAACCTCCTTGTCGCAGTCTAAACGATACGAACTTCACGATGGGACTTGTTGCCGCCCTCATGTGTTATGATAAGTAGTGGAGGGAGTCCTATAGGTAGGTTGCTTCTTGCCTACCTTGAATCACCGTCTTTCCGCTGGCGAAAATGAAACACTAATACTCTAATATCAGAAAAGTAATGATTCGATCGTCATTCTCCATCATGTGTCACATAATTGGCTCTCTGTTCATTCTTTCAGTCACAGTCTGTTTGCAATCAACCCATCTTCTTCCAGGGGGTGGCAGGTAGACAGCCAATCTGGCTATGCCACTTCCTACGGTATACTTCACATTACATTTGTGCAATATGTTTATTTGTAACCATTTTACATGTATGTGTACCGTGAATAAAGAATCTGAATCTGAATCTGAATCTGCCCGTCCTCATGTTGCCGGTGCTGTCGGGGAGTACCGACAGACAGAGGGGATTGAGCGTATGGACTGGCCAGCAAGATTCCCTCACCTCAATCCAATCGAACATGTCTGGAATGAGTTGCAGCTTGCAATTGCAGCCCGTCCAGTGCAGCCAAGAAGTGTCCAGGAGGTTGGTGCCATGCTGGTCCAAGAATGGAACAACATCCCACAAAGGACCACAAGGAACCTGATTGGGAGCATGAGGAGGCGGTGTCAAGATGTAATTAACAGTAATGGGTCTCATACTCGATATTGAAGCCATACCAGTTTGCTCCGTCCACATTTTGGCATATTGAAAAATTTCCTCTTTTACCAATAATATCCATTTTCCATGGTTATCGTTTTCAAAAACTAAAAAATAAGATATACAGTATGTGGAGAGTGGATTGTAACTAAATCACCCGTGGAGTGGAGTTATCACCCAAGCTATAACTTTCAAATTGTGTACATATCGACAAAACACACAAGCAATGTTTCAGCCAATGGACCTCCGGGTTTAACCCGGAGGTCCATTGGCTGAAACTTTGCTTGTGCCGATTATGCTTTGCAACAAATTTTCAATTATTGCATGGGTGGAATCTCCACTATGTGGGTGATTTAATGATAATACACTCTCCACGTACTGTAATTACATAAAAATATATACACTTTTCATTACAATATTTCAACTATAACGTAAAACAGGTAGTTGGATGTACTTAGTGCTAAGCAAACTTTGAGTAGTACATTTCTCCCCCAACCCCCTATGCAAGATATGCGCGTTTCATGTGAGAAGGCCATGACAGATGGATATCTATCTCACATGACCCACTCGACCGGTTTATTGACATATTTAATGAGATCAGGGCTATTCAATCACCACACGTTCTTCTGTAAACAAACAACACGGTGTCACGTTTCGGAAATATAAGCAGACGAAGAAAACAGAAAAAACACAGACCGCAAAACAAAAGGACACTTGACTCTTTTGAATTTTTTGACTGAACGCCATTACGCGTGGAGAGAGTTGCACGAAATTTCTGTCGAAAAGTTATGCGAATACATTGCAGAATTCGTAATATGATGTCATCGAAATGTGTTAATGTTCATTTCGCCGCAAATCTTAAACCCGTGTCTTGCCAACACTGGGATTTAATTTCGTGGTATATACCTATGGTATGGTATATACAGAACCCGTGGTATATACAGAACCCGTGGTATATACCTATGGTATGGTATATACAGAACCCGTGGTATATACAGAACCCGTGGTATATACCTATGGTATGGTATATACAGAACCCGTGGTATATACAGAACCCGTGGTATATACCTGTGGTATGGTATATACAGAACCCGTGGTATATACAGAACCCGTGGTATATACCTATGGTATGGTATATACAGAACCCGTGGTATATACAGAACCCGTGGTATATACAGAACCCGTGGTATATACAGAACCCGTGGTATATACCTATGGTATGGTATATACAGAACCCGCGGTATATACAGAACCCGTGGTATATACAGAACCCGTGGTATATACAGAACCCGTGGTATATACCTATGGTATGGTATATACAGAACCCGTGGTATATACAGAACCCGTGGTATATACCTATGGTATGGTATATACAGAACCCGTGGTATATACAGAACCCGTGGTATATACCTATGGTATGGTATATACAGAACCCGTGGTATATACAGAACCCGTGGTATATACCTATGGTATGGTATATACAGAACCCGTGGTATATACAGAACCCGTGGTATATACAGAACCCGTGGTATATACAGAACCCGTGGTATATACCTATGGTATGGTATATACAGAACTTTTTTGTGCTCTTTCCGATAAGCAAATCATATCTTTTCAGAAATGGACAACAAAATTGTTCGATATAGCTGCACGCGCCCCTGAATTACTATCCATGACGTCAAAGTGTTTTGTGGGGCGGAGGGGGGGGGGAGAAAAGTTATTCCTGATAGGGTTGGGTGTGAGATGGGGTAATCTCACCCTCGACAAGATATTTGGTCCAGACACTCGGTAAGCCTCCTGTCTGGCCCAAATATCTTGCCCTCGGGTGAGATTTCCCAATCTCACACCCACCCTCACCAGGGATAATAATATCCCCCCCCCCCCCCCAACTACGCGTGAAACATACGCGTGTACCGGGTGAGACGGCAGGGTGGGATATTTCTGTCCCACCCACCCCACGTGACATACTCATTTGCATATTTTATTAGGTCGCCGAAACTATTTCATCATCGTCTACACAATTGTAAATGAACAAACTGGCTTCACGATTTCCCGCATGTAATCCACGTGCCATTCAAAATCAACAATGTTGATTTGTTTCAACCCCCCATGTTTCTCTGCAGATTTAATAATATCATTGCGCTAATTTATCGATCGATCAATAATCTCACAATGCCCTTTACATTAGAGTTTGACACGCGCAAATTCATTAACCCCCTTAAAGGACAGTGTTACAAATCAATTTTTTTGTGTATACCTATGGTATATACCTAACTTTTGTACGATCTTTCCGAGGAAATTGTTCGTATTTCGAAAGGACTACGACTGGATAAATTGGGTATGTCAGCATGTGACCGCCAGTTATCTATAATGACGTAATCCTCGTGTGTGTGTGTGGGGGGGGGGGGGCGGGGAGTTGGGGGTGGGGGAGGAGAAAAATCATCCTCGATGAGTCTGAAGGTGGGAATGGGGAAATCTCATCCTCGGGGCAAGATATTTAAACCAGACCCTCGGCAAGCCTCGGGTCTGGTTCAAATATCTTTACCCTCGGGTGAGATTTTCCCATCCCACCTCCAGACTCATCGGCGATCATAATAGTCTCTCATTTTAGAGGATTGTCTTTGCAGGCATTGGGTGATTATCGGCTTTAATTATAAACAGAACTTGTTCACATCAGTCGTGAAGCCTCTCCCCACCCACCCCACCCCCCCCCCCCCCCCACAGGGGTTCCTTCCCATCAGGACACGAATACGAAATTGAGATTTTGATTCATTTGTAAAAACAAATATGTGTACACGCCCGAGAACCAGCTTTATAACTTCTGTAGGCGTTACCAACGATATGTACACTAAACTACAACACATGTCAGGTGAACGATTAACCTAAATTATTATAATCACGACTGGTTGTGTTTATTATTTGTACTACTATGTGAAACACATAAGCGACTTTACTGTAATCGGAGGATAAACCCTATCGCACATACATAATGGAGAGACCAAGAGCAGTCCTGATTTTATATCCATTGTTGAATCAAAAACAAAACAAAACAAAAAGAAAATCTGGAGTCAACCTGACATCATCTTGCCTGGTATTCACGATCTCTTGTGCTGTGTCGTATTTAGATATTGAAATACCGCCCTCCGATTGGCTGTAGTAACATTTAGTCGTCCGTTAGGTAGTATGCTGTTTACGTGAGTTTCAGTTAACTTCAAGTCATTTCGTTCGGAGGGGCTCCCATCCTTTTGTATTGATATCAGATATGGATGTATCTCATCAAATATTGTTTTTTTTTTTGTTTTTTTTTTTGCAATATTCCTAAAACTTCTGGATAGTCGGGTGGGAGGGGAATAGTAGTCTGATAAAGGCTGCTGCCTTTGCTTTTGTTGTAGACTTTGAGGCGTAATAAACAGATTGTGCAGTTGGGTCAAAATTTAAAAAATCACCAAAACCATATCGTGTGACCCACTTTGAGGCTGCAGCAGTAACTCGAAGACCAAGACAGAAGTACTAATTGGTGTACAATACGTGGAGAGTGTATTATCACTACATCACCTGCACAATGGAGATTCCACCCAAGCAATAATTGCAAATTTTGTTGCAAAGCGTAACAAGCACAGGTATAGTTTCAACCAATGGACCTCCGTTGATCTGCGCGCTATGACGATATAAAGGTTATCATATTCTGTACATATGCTCTATACAAAGAAATGTTTCAGTCAATGGACCTCCAGGTTTAACCCAGTTGTTCTGGGCTGAAATACTGTTTGGTCTTCTGTTGATAACCTGGAGAATCGATGCCATCCGATAGAGAACTTTCGCGCAAATTGCACCGGAATTATGTCAAACTTAGCGCATGGTTCGTGACAGGACCTTTAGTTTTAACTGCAGGAAAGATCAAGACTACGAGGCTGTTGGAAAAATATTACTAAATCCCCCATTAATACAATACGGATTCGTTCAGTAGTTTATTCACAATCTCGTTTGTATCTGATGAATGCCGTGCCGGGGAAGAAGAATTTAACTGAAGGCTTTAGTAGAAGGTTTTCGACCAATCAGCATACTTGGGAATATTCATTGACCGTGTATCGTCTCAATACCCGGATGAAGAGGATCTGAACTTGCTGACCATTTCGCGTCATGAAGTAAAAATTGGAAAAAAATGAGAATCAAATGTATTTTTCCGAACTGTGTGTTGAAATGGCAGTAGCGATGTGAACATAAAGCAAATATGCCGTTTATTTGAGCAAGGTCGGTAACTTATCCACTGTTTCACAGTTTGTTGAAAATATCACTAAAGAAGTGTTATACCTTGTGGGGTTTTTTTTAGCTTTGATAATATAATATTTATTTATTGGATTCGTTAAATTCTGATAATGCAGTGAGAACTCGTGTATACTGTTTGTAGTATAGTTTGATAATACAGTGAGAACTCGTGTGTGTTTTGTTTATTCCAATCTTTGGATCCATATCAAGCCCTCGTATCTGGCGCACTGAGTGAACTGACAAAGCAGATCGCTCCATTAGGATCAAACAGTAAATCATATTACGTAGTTCAACGTGACCAGCCTATCAGTTCATGCAGCGTTACCCCCATTCATGAATCATGCGACCGAGAAGATAGTTCGAAGCCGGTCAGAGATAATGTAGAGTAGACCGAAATAGCTAAAAGAAACATAAAACTAGACAGACTGAGGAGTGGTTTCAAAGGTGACATGACAGGAAGAGGAAAATGCAGGTTAAGATCGGAAATACAGACATCAAGGTAGGGGTAGGTGGAAATGTGGACCCTAGCGATGTGGACCCTATCTCAAGCCCTCGTATCCCTCTGTGCGCCAGATACGAGGGCTTGACATAGGGTCCACATCGCTTATCGCCACGATATAGCCCCGGTTGCTGATGTGGCGTTGGGCAGCAATAAATGATAATAGTGATCCATGTATTAATGTATCTGTGAGAAAATGTATGTGTATGTGTGTATATGTATGTATGCAATTATTGTACAACCATTGAGCACCGTGCGTGGATTCTAGGCTTTAAAATTATTATTATTATTATGTGCTTCCCTTTTCTTCTCCATTACAACCCCTACCTATAGGCTAGAACAAGCTCCACGTCAATAGAAAAACGTGTACTCCATATCAACCACACGCGCTACCACGGAAATAATTCACGTTAGACTCCTTTTAACAAAATAAACGACAAGACCATGCATCGCCTTGGCACCACGTGCTGCGTATGCGCACTAAGACCACATAATACCATCACAATAACATGATGACAACGTGGCCATCACGCGCTACCGAGTTTATCCACCTGACGCCATCACCTCAGCAGGACACCACTTTTTGTTTGCCATCATATGATCTATGCATGACATACTATACTTATTATCATGAACCGTAACTGTACTAAATATAATTAATATGTTGAAGTGTAATTGAATTTAAATTATTTTCGTGTGTGAGGGTGAACAGGGCGAGATCTCCAGCATACAAAACTAGCTCGACAGATTTACTACATTTTTTGTATTTATTAATATAACTTCAACAGATCCAATTCTCATATTTTGCGTTTTAGATATTGTGGGTTCAAGTTTTAATTCTGGAAGTACAATTAATTTACCAACGTCTTGTGAGAACTGGACAACTCGCCGCCTTGGACAACTCGCCCCTAACATTTTTGGACTTCGCCCCTATGATAACTCGCCCCCATGGACATCTCGTCCCCATATATTAAAAATATTATAAACTTAGACTAAAAAGAATTTAGTTGAAAAACTCATTATTTAAAATATGTAGTAAATAAAAATAAAAAATTACAGTTAAAACTAGAAGTCCTGTCATGAAATGCGCACAAATAGCACGCTGATCTGCGCGTTAATGTACGCGTTATGGCCATAGTAAAACTATCAAATTCTGTACATATGGCCTGTGCACAAGCAATGTTTCAGCTAATGGACCACCGGGTAACCCGGAGGTCCATTGGCAGAAACATTGCATGTGTTTGCTATGAGTAACCAGGAGAACCTGCCGTGATTTGGATGTCATTCGATATGGCAATTGCGCGCAATTCCAACGCGAAATTAAGCTTAGATAAGCGCTCTATTCGAGACAGGACTTCTAGTTTTAACTGTAAATTACAATATGCTGATGTTTCCGAGACAAACGCAAACAATTCTACCGTGTAAATTGTTGTTCATACAACTTTTACATGTTTACAAAACAATTTACGGCAATACTTAAATCTATGAGGGTGGAGACATATGGTGGTGTTTTTGCATCTTTAAACTAGGTAGTCTTTAGTGATAGTTTAGTAATAGTTTATTCAAGCAAAATAACACACACAGAGAGGCAGGTTGCACAAAGTGTTAACATAGATATGATATGATTTTAAATAATAAACGAAACAGCTATTTTTGTATAGTAAATAAAACTAATGTATCATACATAAAAGTATATAATGTCAAAACCCTACGTCAGTTTAATGACCTACTATTTTGCAATTATTGTTTCTCTTTTCCTGAAGAACAGCAGGATTATGTTGCAGATGGTGTGACATAATGAGGTCGTATTATTTTTCATAATAAATTCAAACCGATCTTGTTTGCTTGCATTTGAGAAGTCTGCATTATTCCTGTTAATTATTGCAAACAACTGTCGCCTGATGTTTGTATAGGCCGGGCAGTCCATGACAAAATGCATCTCGCATTCCACATCGCCGGCGTCCTTACAAATATCAGAAGCATTGAAAATCCTATCTTCTAAAGGTATCGGCGGTTATGCATGTCTCCCCTTTTAAATTGCCAAATTATGATTACTAATCCGTAATCTTGTAAACATACTTTGCGCTTCTCTTGTTTTTTTTGAGTAAGCTAAATAGGGCTCGAATTATACAACAATTATCTGTTAGTCGGTATACATTAATTGGAATATCGTAACACTCTAATCTCGGGGCGAGTTGTACAGGGGGCGATTTGTCCAAGGGGGGCGAGTTGTCTAGTAATCCTTCTTGTGGCAAGGTCGTTTTAAATACATATGGATATATCGTCCCTCGAGTTCCAATGTGTTATATGTGCCAGATGGCACATAGAACACATTGGAACTCAGTGGACGACATGTATACGGGAGACATAGATGGTGACCAACACTAAGCAACAACGGAATTCCCCTTTGTCGGTGAACATTTAGAATGTTACAGATATCGTTGTACAAGATGAGTTGTATTATCGTTGTTTAGTTGCGAGGTGATTAAGTGCCGATTTTTAAAAAAACCTCTTATCCTACCGACAACCGTGTTGAGTTGTTTATTTTATATTCTACACGTTCTGACATTCTCAGATTAACATTAGAGTCTCATTAATTGTTGGAAAGTTTTTTTTTTAATATTTCATCAAGTGAATGAGTTATAACCGTGTCATACATCTTATTAAACGTCCTCGCAATCAAGCCTATGTATCGTCTCATGAGAGGAAAAAGGTGCCAGGTGAAATGCTTAAACATTGAAGTGGCCACTTTTTCGTCTCAATGGACGATATGTTGGCCCTCTATATAAGGTAAATGTGGGCGTGACAGGAGTTAACTAGAAATCAGTACTGTGGTGGAATGATTTTAACACGTCACTCACTGAAACATACTTTCTGTTATCACAGTCTCTAAGGGTGTAGGTTGAGTTCTTACGAACGTTACAGTCATGCATCGCTGAAGGTTAATGCAGAAGGAATGTTAAAAAGGAATCAATCGAGGTGCTGTCACAGGATGGTAGCTCTGTGTTATAAAGGGATATGCAGGCGTTACGAACTGTTGGTACCTTCGATATAGTATATTTTCATTGGGGAAGCAACACAATGTAATGTCTCGTTATGTGGGACGACAGAAGAAGTGTTAATAAGTAACGGCGACAGTCTTGAGCTCTACGGAAGTTAAGGTCTTTTTGCGCATGCGTTCTGTAGGAGAGCGAGATGTTTAGATTAGTGAATCCTGGTGTTTCAGATGACAACTTTTTTTCAGATTTTGACATTTCGTTCCCTGAGTTCCAATGTGTTCTATGTGCCTACTGGGGATGATTTCACATTTTGCATTGAAGTAGAACGTTGTAAAACACGTAAACATGTTTTTGCCAAAGTCTCTAAAACGTTTCGATGACAAAGGTCCTCCACGAATAAGCGAGGGGCAGATATTTGTTCGCGCCGGGACCAAACAGTGTTCGCACTTTTTCCTCTGCTAGCGTTCTGTGTTTGTGTGTGTGTGTGTGTGGGGGGGGGGGGGGGGGGGGGGGTCGTTCTCGCATGGTGTTCCATTATTGCAAAGTTATTAGGAATGTTATTTATGTAAATGTACAGATTAGTAATGCCCCCCCCCCCCCTCCCCTCCAATCGTAAAGACACGACTAGAGCTGAAAGCTTGATACACTAACACGCAACAACCAAGCAGAGAAGT
Organism: Pictodentalium vernedei; assembly: GCA_031216915.1. Taxonomy (NCBI): domain Eukaryota; kingdom Metazoa; phylum Mollusca; class Scaphopoda; order Dentaliida; family Dentaliidae; genus Pictodentalium; species Pictodentalium vernedei. Next base: position 464,070,611 of record CM062290.1, read on the forward strand.
GTATAGGATGTCACGTTTGACATAATCACACGTTAAGCTCCAAAAGAGAAGTCAGTTGGTAGGACAGGGGACGCGGTGGCATTGCGATAACCGGTTGTTAACAGATCACAGAAGTTAAGCAACGTCGAGCCCGGTTAGTCTTTGGATGGGTGACGGACTGAGCGATCGATTCAGACTCCCGCGTTGTGTCCTTGGGCAAGACATTTCAGCCCGATTGTCTACATGGGGGCACGATGACGCCGTCTGCAAATGCGTACTGCACGTCGATGGTGTGCATGTCTTAACCAATCAAACCCAGCCTGTGCTGCAGTGTGCGGAGTTACGATGTTGGGGAGCTGGCAGCTGCTCGTCGTTGCTCGGTGATTCTCTCCGGGTACTCCGGCTTCCTACACCCGCAAAACTGTCACCGACACGATATGACCTTGGCTGTTAAAGTGTCGTTAAACCCCTATAAATAAGTTGGTAGGATATAACGTTCGACATAATCACATATCACTCTGTAGTAGACAACTTATAATGTGCTGTTCGATATAGCATTATATCGTGCTCCTACAGTTAAAACTAGAAGTTCTGTCATGAAATGCGCACAAATAGCACGTTGATATGCGCGTTAATGTACGCGTTATGGCCCAAGTAAAGCTTTCAAATTCTGTACATATGGCCTGTGCACAAGCAATGTTTCAGTAAATGGACCTCCGGGTAACCCGGAGGTCCATTGGCAAAAACATTGCATGTGTTTCCTATGAGTAACCAGGAGAACCTGTCGTGCTTTGGATCTCATTCGATATGGCAATTGCGCGCAATTCCAACGCGCAATTAAGCCTAGATAAGCGCACTATTCGTGACAGGACTTCTAGTTTTAACTGTACGTATAAATGTCAGAAGGATGTGGCGTTCGACATGTTACTCCTCCCTGAAAAGACTCTAGGGTGATTTTACGTTCAAAATTCTCGCACCGTACATCGCCGCTGTGGATATGTTAGTACAATTATACCAATATAATTAAACGTTTACTCTTCTGATGAAAGCTTGTGGTGGGTTACGCCCCATAAATTTAAACCGCCTCTGAAGAATTAATTTGGAAGTTACAATCGATATTTTTATACGTTACGTCCTGTAAATATGTTTATAGGAAACAATGTTCGATCTGCGTATTGTTACTCCTCAGCGGGGTGTTAGCAGCGTGTTGTGCACATAAATAATGAGGAAGTAAAAATTAACCCTTTGAGACTTCAATTATCCTGACGTTCAAATGTCACTGGGAATTCAGTTTCTTCAACGTTTTTCAAAGTGAGGCGTCAAACGTCGGAAAGTACAAATAACAAGATATTTTTTCACATTAGTGATTGTCTGGATGAGGACCAGATTATTTTTGGTGTTCTGAATTTGTTATTAAAAACTTGTTTTATTACAAATTATTTATATACATAAACAAAATATTATTTGTGTTTGACTGAATATGAAATATAAGCAAGGAAAATGTTGGTTTTTGGTCTGGTATCATCATTTTTTGAAAGTCCTGATAGTGGCGTCTAGCGCTCAACCAGTTAAGAAGTCTTGGCACCATGATTATATTACCATTTTCAGCTGCGATAACATTTGGCTCAGCGTTTGTCACTGAGTACTATTCGGGAGAAAATAGGAATTTGAGGTTAAAACTTTAAAAAATCGAAAAGTAATAACAAAACAAATGACCACAAAGTATCAACGCGTTGTTTGATTTCGAACGTCATAAGACGTACAAAAGAACCAAAGGATTAAAGTCGATGTATTAACAGTTCAGGCACTGTAAATACATTAGTAACATTTAACATTCCACTCCTTGAAGACAACAAGACGATTAGGGCTTTCACGATTTGTTAATTTAGAAATCGATTAATCGTCGCAAATAATCGATAATAATCGATTAATCCTACCTAGATGACCCCCTCTCCCTCTCTCTGAAGTCGATAAAAAATGAAGTTCAAGTCAGTTGACCTACCTCCGATAAACAACGAAGACGATCCTCTTTTTGGTACATTCAAAGCTGTGATGTTCGGAACTTTTGAACCGTCAGTGTAATAATCAAGACCGGTCGGCAGTTGCGAAGTTCGCAACTGCCGACCGGTCTTGATTATTACACTGACGGTTCAAAAGTTCAGAACATCAAAGCTTTGATGAATGTACCTAAAAGACAAATGCTTCCAACGGCTTCTTGGGGTTTAACATGATGTTCTTAACTCTTTACCTTTAGAAATAATAGTTTTTTTATCAAATTTTCTTTTAATTATTAAACGTCTAAAGCGGGATACAATTTACCGATTATTCGACAACGAACAATACTAATCGATTTCGCTGTGACCGATCAACAATCGATTAATCAATTAATCGTGACAGTCCTAAAGACGATATCTCCTCCTGCAGTATATTGCTTGTTACTCCTCAGTGAGATGTTAGGAGAGTGTTACGTTTGACACGTTGCGCACTGTTCCCATAAAAACGTGAAAGTGAGATTTATAGTCGATATATTCGCAGTTCACTCCCCTGATAAGCAAGCAACAGTCCACCCCGCGAGTACACCAAAGCGCCACCTGCAATGCTAAGGCATTGCAGGTGGCGTCTTGATACATTCAAGGGACGAGATGTACTCGCACCTTGAGCCCCGAAAATGCGGTGGTAGAATGGGATGTCTGATATATCCACTCGTTTCCCCCCATGTAGAGAGGAAGCAGGATATCACGTTCGATATTCGATCAACGTAACCCGATTCGGAAAAGTAGGTATGGTGTAACCGTCGTTACCCTCACATTGCCCATAACCGCATGGAAACGTAAGTAGATTGATCGCTAAATGCACACTGACCCATCCAATACATAAGTGGAGAAGAAGGTGGGGTCTTACATCCATTATACTCATTTCACTGAAGTTAGTATATAGGTGTAAATATCATCTAGTATTACCACTTTATAGGGCGTTCCTTAGTACATTAACACAGTTTAATGGGGCATTACAAGAATGTAACGCTCAACTTAAAAAGTCACGTGATGTGTCGGGCCGTTAATGAGTTAAACATCTCATTAACAGCCCGACATGTCAAGTGACTTTTTTCCCTCGCTGTCGTACACTCGAAAATGGAAACAGTTTCCGGAAATGGTTTCAATTAGTAAACAATATGATTTTTATTTAAATTATTAAATATTTAAAATGTCCAGCAAAGTTAGTCCCATAAGAACAAGCATCTGTACGTAGTAAGTAAGTCTACAGGCATTTTAAGCATTTTTTCCTGACTTAAAAGCGGTACATATCGGGTTTGTTTTTTTAAGTTTTCTGACTTCTTTACAATTGAAAGAGTACCGGTGCCGATCACGTGATAATCATGTTACACAAGTTTGTTTGAGAACAAATAACATCATCTGCCAAACTTGAAAACGTTAACCCTTTAACCAGCGTAACCGTCAAAACCGGCCAGCGCTATTCTCAAAAATCGGCAATTAGTTTTCATTATTTCTAATGAAGAAATTAGTTATTCAAGAACCTTTTCTGCAAGTGTCGTCTGCTTTTAATGTTAGGTAAAGAGTTAAACATGGCTCAATCAAGCGAATTGAATCAAGACCAATTGGCTGTTTGTAGCTGCCATGTAAGGTACATGTACAGGATCAAAACTTTCTCAGAATCGCAGTGGTAATAATAGTAATAGCGGGCCTTGTGGTTAATCACACCTGTAGGGCCGTTACTAAACCACAAGGCCCGACAAAGTCATGTTATTGTTATATTGTTAATGACTTATCAAATGCTACTCGCTTGAGTGTCAGAAAGTAACATCTGGCGTGTGTTACTGTTTATATTAACATACACTTAGAAACAAAATCCTAACTTCTCTGAAGAGACTAAAGTGAAACTATTCATTCGTTAGTACTGTGAAAAATACATGTTTTGGTGTGTTTGTTTTATCAGGGTTTAACGACACTTTCAACACCTACAGTTAAAACTAGAAGTCCTGTCACGAAATGTGCGCTTATCTAGGCTTAATCGCGCGTAGGAATTGTGCGCAATAGCCAAATCGAATGGCATCCAAAGCACGGCAAGTTTTCCTGGATATTCATAGCAAACACAGGCAATGTTTCTGCCAATGGACCTCCGGGTTACCCGGAGGTCCATTGGATGAAACATTCTTGTGCACAGGCCGCATGTACACAGTTTGATAGCCTTACTATGGTCATAACGTGTAGATTAACGCGCAGATCAACGTGCTATATGTGCGCATTTCAGTTGTAACTGTAGGGTCATATCGTGTAAGACAGTTCTGTAGATGGGTGGATGCTGGAATGCCGGAAGAGCACCAATCCCGATCCGCTTCAGCTTCCACGGCTACCCATCCCATCCACAACACACAAGGATGATTTTTCTGGCATGACGTCATCGATATCAATAATTTCAAAAGTGACGTCATTTGTTTCAACGCACTTTAAAATGTTAACATATCCATGTCATAAGGTTACGCAATATATATAATATTCCAAAAAGTAGGGGATATTTGATAAAAGTAAGATATATGATGAAATATTCTTATATTTTCAACAAAATCTCTGTTGAGGCATTGCACTGTGACATCTGGTGATAGTTGGGTGTCTGACAAGCACATATTCCACGCTCTGTGCTGTAGAAGACATGGACGGTTAGTCCGAGACTATACCATATTCAGTCCAAGACCTCAATACCTTATAAATCTTCCTCGGTTCGTGAGGCAAGCGCGGATCCGACCTGGCATACTCCTCACCAAACGTCCAATATTAACTTGACTGGTGATATTTAATTCGTCCTGCAGTGCAGCGGCGAGTTCCTGGACATTGATAGGGGGCTGTTGGCGTTGTCGTAGGCACCCGCCAAGCATATCCCAGACGTGCTCGATTGAAAGGTCTGGACTTAGTGCTGACCAAGGCAGTGTAGTGATGTTCTGCTCCTGGAGGAACTCTGTAGCGACACGAGCCCTGTGTGCTCTTGCAATGTCATCTTGGAAAATGAATCGACGGTCGTGATGTCACGCAAATGGCACGACATGAGCTGCTAACATGTTGTCACGGTAGTACTGCCCTGTGACACGCCCTTGGATGACACGTAATGCTGTTCTGCTTGTCTTGTCTATGGCTCCTCACACCATAACCGATCCACCACCAAAACGATCGTGCTGCCTAACGGTAACGTCATAGTATCGTTCGTACCGCCGCCGCCACACTCCGTTTCGCCAGTCGTGGAAGTCGAGAGTGAACCTCTATTCATCGGAAAACATGACGTTGCTCCACCGACCATTGTCCCAGCGCTGTCGTGCTTCATACCAATTACGCCTTACTGCGATGTGACGTTCAATCAAACGTGGAATTATTCGAGGTCGTCGAGCGTACAAATTCCAGCTGTGTAGGCGATTTCGGATAGTCTGACCACTGACTCGCACATATGTCGCTCGGTGCAGCTGCTGTCCAATTTCTGAGGCACTTTGATGGCGGTTACGTAATGCTGTGATTCGGATGAAACGATCATGGTTAGCAGTTGGTTGAGAATTTGGGCCACTGCAGTCTGTCTGTTGCCAGCTTCCAACATGCCAACGGCACGTAAAAATTCGTCACGTGTCAGTCTTCGCATACCTCACGAGTTACGTTTCAACCAGAAACTATTGATGAACGAATTTATACCAAGAAAAGAACGATGAGACCTCCGAAAAAGCCCGTCCAGTACAAATGAAAACTTCAAAAGTACATTGACGCGGCGCGGGTGCGAAAAACCTGCACGGAGTTTTCGTGGACCTGCCTGTAACATTCATGATCCACACTAAACTTGGTAACATATTGATGTATCTAATCACGCGTATCCAATACCATTGTCCGAAAATATCATCATCAGTTTGGAAAACAACCCCTACTTTTTTTTTAATTGTACACGTAACATTTTGGAACGCTTTTTGAATTTGCAATTGGTTTTTCTTCACGACCAACCTGTTTTACAGAAGATTTTCATCGAACTAACAGTATTTTGATTTCGGTGACGTCACATTGGTTTGGTGATATCAAGATAACTCTCCGGTGGTGTAGCGTGCGATGAAGAAATCTCACCTTCGGGAAAATATATTTGTCACAGACACGAGGTTTGCCTCCTGTCTGGTTTAAATATATCCCCCTTCGGGTGAGATTTCGCCATTCCAACACCACACCATTCGAGGAAACTAGTAAGCTTAGAAAAAAGAAATTGGCCTCACTAATGACATAGTCACGTTTAGAGGACGAAAACAACACATTCAAACATAAATATATGTTGCCAGAGGCTGCAAGGAGAATATTCCAATATTCGTTACACGATGACTTGAATTGATCGACAGAAAATAATTAACCGAGTTTAAGTACAGTAATGCCAGTACTTCGTAGTTATAACGTGCCATTGTCATGTAAATTATTGACTGTTCGAATTTAAAGGAATATCTCCCCATTAATCAATAGAGTTGTCAATTAAATTTAAATCCGATAACCCTCTGTGTTCCTTACATTTTGCACAGGTTTGTTTACAAGCACCAAAACAAAAAGTCTTTGGTAAAGATATCTCCTTTTCTCTGCATTTCTCATTATAAAACGTCCAGAAATCTATCAGATTTTACAACTTAGTAACTACGCACAACCAGAATTAGCAGCGATGCAAATGAGTCACCGACGTCAAGTACGCCTAATTACACTGAGAGAAATCTGCGCCAAATTTCGTTGCTAGTTGACCCAAAACCTATCGAAGAACCAAAGCAAAAGAGTCTTCATGTGATCGAGAACAGGCAAATTCATATAGAGTTGCCTGTCTTGTTTATATGAACAATTGCTGTTTGTCAACACCTCACTCCGCGTGGAAGGGATAGAATGTGGTTGTTTAGCCTCGCCGTTTAAAATGTCGGGGGACGAGCCAACAATTGTCGTGGGACGGATTCCTGGTACGGGACAAACTCGGCTCGCACAACTGAGTTGGGACCGCACTATGATTTTCTACTCTGCCAAGTGAACTCGAAATAGGTTCGTTCTTCGTTAGGTGTGATTCATAAGGGAAACAATGATTAATCCTTTACCCAACATAACGGCCAAAACCTGCCAGCGCTGTTCACAAAAATCGCCAATTAATTTTCATTATTTTTTTCATATTTTGTCTCAGAAACATAGGTTATGACCCCTCGTTGGAACGAGCTCAGCGAGCTCGTTCCAATGAGGGGTCATAACCTATGTTTTTGAGACACAAAATGAAAAAGATAGTTATTTAAGATTATTTTATTTACATTTAAAGTAAACAGATTTCAGGATTCAACACATTCAACAATTTGGTCAACATCGCAGAAAAAATTATCACATGGGTTTAGTAGTTTCAAATAAATTTCAGTTGATCTCTAGCCCTGTAGTGGCGCTATAGTATGCTTTGAAAATGTCACTGTTCCACCCCCGCAAAAGGAGTTTCATACACTGAGGCTTAACTTTCACGTATGTGTGTGACTGCAACCTTGATTGTCGGGGATCGTCAGCATAGTTCTGGTATGGATTCGGTTCATCCACTCGATCGGCTACCTTAACAAGTTTACATCACATACCTTATACACGTGTCCTTTGATAGAACTCTCCTTGAATGTCCCTGTGATTTTGGAATTCTCACCGTTCATGGCAGAACTCAAAATACGCTTCCGTACTCGCGCAAATTCTCACTGATCTACTTCGGGTCGATATTCACAACAACCTGACAGAAACAAAATGCTACTACGCGATCAATCACTGCGTTCCTATAGGTTAATACCACAATACAATATCCTACACTTTGAGACAGGTGCGAGTAGATCATCGCTAACGACTTCTAAACTAAGCCTTTACTTGGGTTTGTAATCAGTTCTATGAATTCGGGCCTGTACCCCCCCCCCCCCCTTCTACGTCCACCTAATCTGAGAACAGGGAGTACAACAGCGCTTCGTGGGTGCCCAACAATCGCACTCGCTCGAGACCCTATTATGGCGTTTTCTAAACGGTCAAACCCAAGACTCACCGAACTAGCTTGTTCTCCAAACTTTACACCTTGTCCTGGGATGCCAGATAATAATATTTCCAGATGCCTTGAAATGGCACGCGACATATCTGGAGATAAAACCAGCGTGCATCAATGCGTGTTATCAAACGTATCTTGCGAAATAATATATTATACTTTTATCTGATAACCATAGAGTATAACACCCGTTGTATATACTTGAAGTATATACAATGGGTGTTGTATATAATTATAATTTATGCGAACGACCTTTGACCTCGTTCGATTCCATTTTCATTCTTTCATAAACTTCGTAATGCAAGTTTGAATTCTACGTTGAAGGAGCAAGTGAAATTTAATCGAAATATATATGACATATTTTCTATAAGTATAAACATGTAAATTTTCAGTTTATTTTGCTGAAATAAACAAATAATTACAACCTACTTCGTTCAAAACCTTATGTAGAAATTTCTAGACTGTCAGTAATGTGTAATGCGCTATTTATAGCTACGTGTACGTCCACGATCAAAGTAGTGCTCCAATTACACGTTCGTCTGCTACGTGAAAAAAAAACGTTTCGTACGAATTGTAAACAAAAACAAAAGTGGACCATAAATAATGGAAATTGGAAACTTCTCGATTGAATAGTATTATACACTTTATCATCGTCGCCAGGAAGAGCTAAAAAAGACATGAATAATAGATCAACTGCAACCAGTGGTTTTGCCTGTACAGCAACAACCAAAAGATCGCGTTTGCTTTGTCTCATTTTCTACGGAGGCCCGTGGGAATGAGCATGGAAGTGAATATAAGCCTCAACTATTGAAACTGCTGTTTGTTATCAGATAAAAACAATATACATATAGTGTTTTTTTTATATCTGGTTTATACAACTCGTTGAAATATAATTAATATTTTCTCGGCAGAGCCTCGAAAATATTAACTATATTTCAACTCGTTGTATAAACCAGATATAAAAAAAACACTACATGTATATTGTCTATTTATAATACTTTTATTGTCGTAAATATTAACTGATGATACATGACAAAAGTGTACACAAAAATACATAACAAAAATATAACAAGACATGTGGCCATAGCCCATCTTCGTCAACCAACAGAACGACACCCACAATATGTGTACGCCTATACACATATACACATATATACCTAAGATACCCCTATACATATGTACAAGAATAAAACAGAGATACATATGTATATATATATCATACCTTCTACAAGTATCGGGGAATTTCATAGGTTCAAAGACGTCACATGCAGACTGCATATAAAACCATATACTGCCTGTGAACATCAATATACGCTGACAGCTATGGGTAATCTCCCCTTTGTTCATTGATCATTCTAAATGGCGGCAGCCGATAAACGCTTCAAGTTGAAAGATTGTGTGTTGGAAGCCCATATGTGGTCTGAAGTGCAGGTTAGGCAACTTAAAAGGCTTCATATTCTGTGGACGTGTGTCATGTTACCTTCGAAATGAAACTGTTTGTTATGTTTGAATTTGCCTTGTAGGCGCTCTCCCATAAATTGTAACATGGCAAAGACGCGTGAACACATTGTGAGAATTCTCTCATTTAATTTTGATCTCTGTTGTTATTAGTTCTGTGCATCGATGCAGCAGTCGGTAAGATATATTCGTTACACAGTTTGTTGGTGGCCAAATATGGCTTCGCTCGAGTCCAATATGGAATTAACTGACACCATATATACCATATGTGGCCACCAACAAACTGTGTAACTATTAATACATGTACAAATTGAGATACACACACCTGTACTTACATACGCACACACGCACATACATACATACAGACTAGATTGTTCAATGACCCGAGCTTCTGGAGCATATATAAATGATGAAACTCACACGCACTTATTCCCCTAATAATATAGATACAATCGGCTGTCACTAACCCATGGTTATCATAAGAAGTTTGTGTGAGTGCCATGTGCATAAGACCATAGCGTACCACCCATAGAAATGTCGTCCCACTTTCAACGCTTAAGCGAGGTTTTTCCTTGGTGGCCCGCGGAGAGAAGAGAAGAGAGAAAGGTGGAGTCAGGTGATATTATAGTTCGTGTACCACCGGCACCGGTAATACCAGGAGACAGTACCCGGTTCGAAATGATAGTACAACTAAAAATTCCACTCACAGGTGTTTCATGGGGACAACTCTCTCTCGCTATGTACAGTACACATATCTCTTACAAGCGCACACGCACACGAATGCTGGAATGCAGTCGTGCGTTTGTGTGCCCGTACATATTCGATTATACATGTATATACATTTCGATTATACAACCACAATTTGAGTGCAAGAGGACACTGATGCAGATATAACAAAAGGGATATTATAGGGGATACTAGTATAATTATTTCAGTCAATCCACTGACATTATTTTCATAGTAGATTGACGAGTATAATTATGTGCCAACGCTGCCAGCTATAGACCGCGGCCTTGGCACCAAAAATTAACCATCCTCGAGTGTACGCCACCATAACTGCGTGGTCCGAATTATTCACATACATAAAGCTCTCTGTTCAAAGATTTTCGCATGCTTAATGTATTATTAACGAATTGCATTAGACATCATTTTATTTCTCTGTCAAAATTAGTGAGTAGGATAGTAAGTTTTTCAGGAGTCGTAGGTTAGTGGTCATTGTCTATCATGACGGCGCCTGAGTGCTAGAATATTCTATGTCCCCATAGGGTACATAGAACATTCTAACACTCAGGTTACGATGTCTAGAAATTCCTTTTAAGGCTGCACCTCTCGGTTGTATATATTGGACAAAACAAAAGGGAGTGAACCTCGTTCTCAATTTCTATAGGACACACTAGACATAAACGTTGGTCTTCTTGCGGGACAGGAGGTCTTTTATGCCTGCCTATACTTCTATATTTAGACAGTGGGCACTTATTCGCAATCTTGTGAAATTTCTACTGACTTCCCTATATATATTTAGTAGAAGCTAGTCTTCGAATTTGAACTCTGTTTTGATTTGGCTGAGAAACGAGAATTTGGGGGAGGCTAATATTTTGTGTCGCCACCAATCAACGTAAAGTCCTTGGAAATGCCTATTGATTGCTAAGCATAGACTTGTTTCATTAAATATGGTTTTATGTACCCAGACTTGGTCAACACCACTGTAGTGTAAAGCAATTCTTATGGCGTTGCTCCATGTTGTTAGGCCGCGAACATCTGTATCCTTATTACATTTGTACACAAGTGATTCGGGGTTGTGTTCTTGGAGGTGAAGCCAGTATTTAATTATTACGTTTATAATTAGTAAATCAAAAGGATGTATACCCTCCTCTCCACGTATAGCTGGAAGGCTGAAGTGTTGGGTAACACGTAGAATTTGTAAAATTTTGATTCTATTACAGAGTATTTTTGTTTATCAAACCTTTCACAAAGACTATTATTTCTGTCTAATTTGTATAGTTTTAATGCGTCAACTCTCCATACTTCACACCCGTATATAAGTATAGGTTGAATTAATGCGTCAAAAGGTTTTATCGTTGTTTTAGGGTTTAGATTTGTCAGGGCCATTTTCTGTTTTAACGTGTAAATAGCTTTCATGCCTTTTTTACATAATTCGCCAAAGTCAATACATAAATAATTCAAATAATAAATTTTGATATCAATTGCGTTGGATAAAGTGTTAACGCATCCATGATGGAACAGTTGAAAATGTGTTTTTGACGTTCCTCCGTCGCCATTTTAAAACTTAAACTTGGCTGAGGTTTATATTTTTTTCAATTTATGCAATGTCAAGAGGCATTGACAGTCCAGTTAACCCTTTACCCAACGCAGACGATTTCAAAATTTATTATTTTAAATATCATTTTTCAAACTTTTTCAAAAAAATTCAACAAAACCATGGTTTTGTTGAAATTTTTCGAAAAATAATATTTTTTCAGTTGCTGAATTTTGCATACAGTTAAAACTAGAAGTCCTGTCATGAAATGCGCACAAATAGCATGTTGATCTGCACGTTAATCCATGCGTTATGACCATATTAAGGATATCAAATCCTGTACATATGGCCTGTGTACAAGCAATGTTTCAGCCAATGGACCAGGCGGATGCGGGCGATTCGTTGGGTAAAGGATTAATGTAACAGGCTGAAGAAGCAAAACATGTGTATGTTTGGTTCCATGTAACCACACTTGGCAATTTCAGGAGAGCGATTTTTTAGCTCTCCCCTTACTGCCCTCCTGAAAGAATTAAGGAGAGCGAAAAATTGCCCTCCTAAATATTTTGGTCTGGGATGATTGAGATTACATGTATTATGCTCACATTAAATTTTTGTTGTAAAGCAAAAATGTAATTTAACTTCGAAGACACATAACATCACGTAATTTCATTTTGAAAGTGGTTTAGTGGTAAACGGTAATTGCTGCAACCATACCCAAACACAGTTGCAATCATTTGAAGTAAAATGGGTCACAGCAATATTTTTTTTCTGTCAGTTTCAAGTTCAACAACTGACATCACAGTTTGAGGGGAAATTATTCAACGAATATTGACACTATAATATACTGCCATTACTACTATCCTGTCACTTGAAGCACTTGCACCAGGATGTGACTGTAGTTTCAAGCAGACCTGTTGTCAAAGAAAGTCATACGCCTACCACTACCACCTTCAACCCCCTTGGGGGTTGAAGGTGGTAGTGGTAGGCGTATGAATTTCTTGGACAACAGGTCTGGGTACACACACAGGTCTTGTCAAGTGTGTGTTCGGTTGTTGAGTGAGACATCTAGATGTCTAAGAGATTTCGCTTTACCTTAGTAAAGTTAATAAAATCACTGATGTAGTCTGTTGGTTTCAGTTTCAATGAGTTCGTTCAACTGGATACTCAAAATGCTGTGTAAAGCTAATTGCTCTCCTAAGCTGATTGAGGAGAGCGATTTTTTGCTCTCCTGCATTTTTCAGAATGCCAGGCCTGTGTACCCACACTTGTTTTCTATATCGAAGAACCAAAAGTTCTATGTGTGTAGTCCGAACGCCAATGTGCCTCCATATGGGAAATCGGGATGAAGTGCCTTGGTCAAGGACATACACAGAACGAAACACGCGTGTGAATGGGTTATTCGATGTGCCAGCGCGAAAGGACAAACGAGAGGCCTTCACGTCCATGAAGACAATTATTAGAAGGACACTCAGCAATTCAACTCTTGCTCTGAGTTCCAATGTGTTCTGTGTGCCAGTAGAACTACCAACAAAAAGAACACATTTTATAGCCAACCAAATTTGCTAGGGGAACCCGTGTTACTATGTATAGATATCGCTAGCGATTCAAATTTTAATTGCGGTGAACGATGTGTAGAACATTCCAGTTAATTTTCGCTTCTATTTAAAATAGTTCGTCAACGATGTCCGATCGGCACAAATGTGCGAAACGGATTTTCATTTTCCGCATGGTTTAGGGCTGCTATAGATGGGGATTTTCTAGAACAGGTGTATAATAAACAACGCTACCGCTAGTTGGGATCGAACCGGCGTTTTCCGGTGTGACAGGAATGCTAGTCCGTAGGAAAATTAGTCCCTCTGGACTATTATTCCGCGGAATTATAGTCCTAGGTCTAACATTTCTAGGAATAGTAGTCCGCCGGACTACTATTCCTAGAAATGTTAGACCTAGGACTATAATTCCGCGGAATAATAGTCCAGAGGGACTAACGTTCCTACGGACTATCATTCCTGTCACACCGGCATAAAGTCCACTGCTCAAAGTTAATGAAAAATTAATGTGTATATTATGTTTGGGAGTATAAACCTGAATTGTTAAGACCGTTATCGCCCCCGTCACGACAGATAAAATACTTTAATTTCATAATCAAGGTATGTACTCAAAGAAGTCCTGGGTGGTCCAGTTGGTATATTCGTCAGTCGGGATCATAATTCAAAAACTCAAAACTTCTTGAATCTTTCTTCTTTGTGTATGAATGAAATATAAATGTAGTTATCATGACGGAACTGCTTATTTAATTAACACGTACCGTACCCCAACTAGTCATGTAGTGCCCCATCACTTTCAACTGTTCGAATCGGGTACCACAGCCGTTCTTTTATTTGAGAAAGAGTGTGTGGTACATTAGTCCAAATATCGAATCTGTTCTCATAGGAAAACAGCATGTTCACAAGCAACACTGAATCATGATCAAGTTCTAAGAATGGAACAAATATAAGACAAACAAACTCTTTTGAACAAATTATTTTTGTTTGTAAATAAATCCATTGTGCACACACTGAATGTGAAGCCGTCTAATGATGTATGCGTTTTCGGAGGCGTCTACTTTCGCCTACTGTGCACTTTTACGTACACAATAGCTTTTTTGTAAACATGTAGGCGAAAGTGCACAGTTTAGCTTGGGGGATTACCAGTTATTACATGGTTTACCCATCAACACTGTAAAATCAGTATTCCTAGAAATGGCTGCTGTGAGTGTTGAGTACGTACTTTCCCAGAGAGGTGGGAAGCTAGTGTTACTTAACTGTTGTAGTTATAGACTAAATGTTAGAAGAAACACTTGTGTGCACTGAAAGTGTGTTGATGCAGGGTGTAACGTTAAATGCACAAATCGTCCCCTGAGTTCCAATGTGTTCTATGTGCCAGTAGGCACGCCAGTAGGCACGCCAGTAGGCACATAGAACACATTGGAACTCAGGGGACAAACTTAAGAATATTATGTCAGAAATGTAACGTCACACAACCACCCAAGGAAAAATGACGACGCAAATAAGTTCCTGTTCAACTTACAGCAACGTGTGGAGTGCGAGACGTCTCCAGTTCAAGCAATTTTTGAAGAGGAAATTTCTAGTGGGTTGATGATGATGCACGCTTTCCCCCAGCCATTTAGAATCATCACAACAATATAAGACCAAGAACAAACAACTTTCTTGAGGGGTGACATTTTCCCTTAAACGAGACAGTTCAGTGTGCTCACCCCAACATCTTTACATTTGTGAGTGTTCTCCAAACGTCGGAAAAGGCCCAGAGAAAGAAACTTAGTCAGTATATGCATGGGGCGTGCCCCCTCTTCTCGGAAGAAAGTTTTTCGTGAACTTGACCAAAGACTTCAAAGACTGAAGGATCAGTTCGCTGTCGGTCAAAAATCTCCTATATAATTTCTCGATTCAGCAGCACGTTTAGTGAAACTGAGCTAATAAAATTATATTTAACATATATATTAATATTTATTATACGCTAAACGATAGATTATCAAAGAAATTGCGAAAAGATAGAAATCGTATCCCCCACTGTGAAGATATAGAAATTTTCAGTTTCACGCTATCAATCAAAATGGCGGCTTTCAAAGCATCACTGCAAGGTGAATACGAGTCAAATTATCACTGGAAATTATCAATTTGTTCTAGAAACGTATAATGAAAAGAAAATCTAGTGTTTTTGAGTGGATACCGATCATTTCCAGCAATAATTCAACACGTATTCACCTTGAATTGATGCATGAAATCCGCTAGTCCAAACATGGCCTGAAAGTCCGAAATATACGTTTTTGGTTTGGTACGTACTTTCAAGGGACGTACCAAACCAAAAACTTATATTACGGACTTTCAGGCCATGTTTGGACTAGAAACCACCCAACAGAATCAGATCACAAGACGCTATCAAATCATTTCCACGTATCAATGATTCAATACGCTGTTTACTTTCATGCATCGATTCATGGTTGAAACGAGTGGAATTATCAGTTTCTTAAAAAAGCTTATAATAAAAAAAGAAAATCTTGTGTTTTTGAGTGGATACCTAAAATTATCTCACTTGTGACCGAGGCAAATGTATCGGTCACTCATGAGATAATTTTCGGTATCCACTCAAAAACACTAGATATCCTCTATATATCTATTATATATAAATCATTTTATTATAGAGAAAACGTCGTGAACGTAACTCTCTATATCCTCCCTTGGGAGAGTTACGTTCACGACGTTTTCTCCATAATTCACATCTGAATGTATAGGGAAATGAATACCTGAAATGCGTATAATAACATCATCGCTACCCACGAATAAAACCCAAAATGCTCTCTACATGTACTACTCAAAGTTTGCTTAGCACCAAATATTTGACACATCATTGTGAAATTTGCTTGTGACATATTTGCGATATTTTTTGTGGATGTTATTGAGGAATGTATTGAGATGGTCCCCAGAGTTTACATTAGCTCTCTTGATAGGCAGACTTGTCGTGACAGTCATGGAAAGCATGTACCCCTTGATTTTCATGACGTTTTCGTGTACTGTCTACATGTACATGATATGTGTAGAGCATTCAATCTTCATTTCAACACAAACCCTTGTGATTTAATGATTGAATATGGCAAATGCAAAAGTAAGAAGACATTTGTCTGAAGCAGAATGTGGGTGTGGGGGGGGGGGGGGGGGGGGGCTCTAGGGGTGGTTGAGCAAGGGGCTACCCATCGTCAGGTTGGCGAAACCCTTGGTGTTCACCATACGGTGATCACCAGACCCTGGGCAAGATTTCAGCAGTATGACACACGATTAAGGCGGCCTGGTGGTGGCAGAAACAGGGCAACATCTGCAGCTGAAGACCGGTTTTTGATCATTCAGGCCCGTAGGAACCGCTTTGCCACAGCACTCAAGCTTCGCAGAGACCTTCAGAATGCATCCGGGGAAATGTTTCGACGCAGACGATTCGGGCAACGTTGCACGAAGGTGATCTCCGATCGAGAAGACCATGTATTCGCATTACGCTGCCTCAGAACCACCGCCGGGCAAGACATGAATGAGCCATGGACCACGTTGGATGGACCAGAGAAGATTGGAGACCTGTCCTTTTTACAGATGAGTCAAGGGACTCCCTAGACCACACAGATAGGCGTTCTAGGGTATGGAGAAAACCAGGAGAGCGATGCCATGCAACCAACATTTCTGAGCATGACCGCTATGGTGGAGGGTCAATCATGGTCTGGGGCGGCATCAGCTGGGATGGACGTACAGAGCTCTGTGTCCTTGAACGTGGTACATTGACTGCACAACGGTATATTGATGAGATCCTGGATGTCCACGTCAGATTGTATGCAGGTGCGGTGGGTGATAGATTCATTCTGATGGACGATAATGTCCGTCCTCATGTTGCGGATGCTGTCGGGGAATACCGACAGAGGGAGGGGATTGAGCGTATGGACTGACCAGCAAGATCCCCGGACCTCAATCCAATTAAACATGTCTGAAATGAGTTGCAGCTTGCAATTTCTGCCCGTCCAGTCCAGCCAAGAAGTGTCCAGGAGCTTGGTGCCATGCTGGTCTAAGAATGGAACAACATCCCACAAAAGACCACCAGGAACCTGAATAGGAGCATGAGAAGGCGTTGCCAAGCTGTAATTAACAGCAATGGGTCTCATACTCAATTTTGAAGCCATACCAGTTCGCTCCGTCAACTTTTTGGCATATTGAAAAATTTCCTCTTTTACCAATAATATCCATTTTCCATGGTTATCGTATTCAAAAGCTAAAAAATAATGTCAAACACAAATAAAATCTTAATTTCTGTACTTAGAGAATTAAAGATATAATTAAATAAAAAGTATATACACTTTTCATAACAATATTTCAACTAAAACGTAAAACAGGTAGTTGGATGTACTTGGTGCTCAGCAAACTTTGAGTAGTATATTTTTTAAAATGTCATATTTAACTTTCCTGTTCTTAATAGTTCACAAATTCAAATTGTTGAGGGTAAATTCATTTATGATGGATAAACCAGGTAATAACCGTTAATCCCCCAAGCTAAATAAGAAAACTTTCGTCTGAACTTTTATTTTGAAGACGAATGTTCACTTGCAAAAGTACAGTTAAAACTAGAAGTCCTGTCATGAAATGCGCACAAACAGCACGTTGATATTCGCGTTAATGTACGCGTTATGGCCCAAGTAAAGCTATCAAATTCTGTACATATGGCCTGTGCACAAGCAATGTTTCTGCCAATGGACCTCCGGGTAACCCGGAGGTCCATTGGCAGAAACATTGCATGTGTTTGCTATGAGTAACCAGGAGACGCTGCCGTGCTTTGGATCTCATTCAATATGGCAATTGCGCGCAATTCCAACGCGCAATTAAGCCTAGATAAGCGCACTATTCGTGACAGGACTTCTAGTTTTAACTGTAGACCAAACCGCGTTTTCCACGATAACATTGAACACTGAAATGATTTATAATTACAGGAATGTTGGTGCAGAGACCGTGCTGTTTCGAAGCACCCGACACAATGGGACCTTTTGGGACATTAAATGGAGTGCGACATACCAATCAAAGCCTCAGAAATTAACCCTTGTTCTTCTAATGGGACGAAATTTTGAAGAACAAAACAAATGAGTTATTTTTTTCATCAAAAACAGAGATTATGATCCAACGAGCTCGTCCGATGAGAGGTCACAAGCAATGTCTTTTGTGTAAAACTTAAAAAAAAAGATAATATTTGAACTGTGATTATTGTGATTAGCGTTGACCCAGTTATCCTTGTTACTTTAGTATGAGCGTTAACGCTCCCCTTGTAAAACCGTGGTCCAATTCTATAATATATTAAGATGAACAAAGAGCCAACGCATATTATGTTTGGAAATATTCTTTGAAAAGTACAGGCTTAAAGAGACGGAATGTAGCATGGGGCTGGTCAAGGAATGCACGTTCGGAAATTTTGTTCCGCCCTTTGCTAAAGAACAAATGCAAAGTGTCACCTTGAAAAAAATAGAAACGTTAACATTTGTAATAAGTCAAAAACAACCTCGGCAAAAATTTGATCACTTTGTCAAACCATAAAGCTACATGTATAACATGGGTTGTAGGCGTATGGACATTTTTAACGCGATGTAAGTTTTTATTGTTTATGCTTTGGTTATGATAGCTCACAAAATGGCCGAAGTCAAAAACAGGGAACTGAAGGGTCGTCTGGTCATGATCAGACTCATGGCAAGTTGTTGTGAGATCGAATATCACCCACACCGCGTGTGTTGCGTTCTTGCGCAAGATATATAGCCACACACCCGGATCGCAGTGGCTCACAAGATAAAAAGCCACACACCCGGATCGCGGTGGCTCAGTGGTTAAAGCATTGGACTTCAAACCGAAAGGTCCAGGATTCGGTCCCCGCCAGGGGTAGTTCTGTGGTGTCTTTGAGCAAGACACTTAATCCCGATTACCCACGTGGGAGCACGGTGGCGATATGTATTAAGGCATACTACACGTCGACAGTGTATTTGTCTTCAACCAATGCTAACCCTGCTTGTGCGGAGTTAGTACGTTGTGGAGTAGTCTGAAGGTTACTCGCCGCTGCTCGGTGGTTCTCCGCAGGTACTCCGGCTTCCTCCACCTGTAATACTGGCTGTCGAAAGTGCCATTAAACCATAATAAATAAATAAATAGCCACACACTCTCTCTAATAGGATTGTTATGGCGCCTTGAACCTTAACCCAAACTAATCTAGTTTGACTCCGTCAGTCCCCCTTCCCCTCCCAGTGTTTTCTGCCCTGATAATGATGTCCTGATGCGGCGTGTGTATCGTTCAAAACTGGGAGGTTTTGTTTTTTTCAGATTGGGTTTCGGTTCGGTTTCGATTCGATTTCGGTCCGGGTTCGATTCGGTTTCAGAAAAAAACTCAGTTTAGGTTCTTTGTGTTAAGAACGGTTAGTCAATATCACTTCAGGCTCCTTAACTTAAAAAAAAAACAATAGTTTTGAGACATTACTCATCACAAATGTCCTGTCTGTTTCTCCATTAAGTTCAACCTAACTTTTCTTCCATCATTCTAAGGGGTTATATGGGATCAGTTGTTAAGCCTTTTTCAGTCAACATCCCCCCCCCCCCCCCCCCCCCATAAATCAGGGTAACAAATGAATAAGTTCATCCTATCTATGGCATGTTCTGATTGTCACATTTTCTGTCTTATTGACTCGTCCAGTGGACGAGTCAATAAAGGTGAAAAAGTGACAATCGGAACACGACGTGTTCGCCCCTTTGCCGAATAAATTAAGTGATGAGACTCCACAGAGGGCACTAGTCCAGTTCCTTCCCAGTAAGATAGTTTGATCAGATTATGCACAAATACACTAAAGCGTTCGGCAAGTTTTTCTTAGTCTTGCGGCTCGGTTTTTGGGCTTTCCGTAAAAAGCGGAACCGAACCGGAAAATCGAGAGACCACTCAGCCCTACTGCTGTTCAGTGATTCCCTCAAGATCGGTTCGCTAAGCCCGTCTGTAAACAATTCACAAACGAAAACCAAAACTACCACCCACCTGGGAAGGAGGAATGTTGGTTGGAGGGAGTGTCTTCCTGTACGCATATGAGAAGTGAACAGCTGACGGTATCCTAAAATTTTTAAATTTAAAAATTGTTATAGAAGGTACTCATCTTTTGTTTGCTCATATGCGACGTATGTTACGTACCCGTTGAACTAGACAACGATGTCACCTGGTTCGTGTAATCCACGCAGTGTTGACTGCAGATTATTAAAACCAGCTTATCACTGCTAATATCGACCTTACGATAATACTGTAAGCTGACTCACACTAGCACTCACAGAAATACAAACCTTCCCAAGAACAGAATACCCAATGAACTTCAGTATTGTTGACATTATCTGAAAATGGACAATCAGTGATGCTGTTATATAAGATGTGGTACTCTGTCACGACTTTAGCTTCTCGTAAGGTGGAGACGAAATCGTCGATAAAAGTGGGGACATATTGCGCTAACGGCTTACATTATTGTTGTCGCACATTTTATGGTCTCCATTATGGATGTTAAAATATAGGGATCTTTCTATCTTAACAACAAATATTGTATAACATTAGATGTTTAAAAGACGCAATTGCATTTACTTCAACGGGAATTGGTAACTACTTTTAACGTAAGATAATCACTGTAAAAGCAGAAAAAAGAGGGATAATTCTAAACGAACGTCTTTGTCATAAGAGTGACCTATGCGATTTTATTACACGACTGTTCTGTGTAATCCCCATCTCCATCAACACTAAACCATGCGGAAAATGAAAATCTGTTCCGAACAAATGTGCGGAACGGAAATCGTTTGACGGGCTATTTTTAAATAGATGCGAACTTTCACTGGAATTTTCTACAAATCGTACACCACAATTACAATTTGAATCGCTGACGATACCTAAAAATCGTCCCCTGAGTTTCAATGTGTTCTATGGGCCCGTAGGCACATAGAACACATTGGAACTCGGGGCACGAAAGTATTCCCTTCACTAATTTGGTTGGCGATAACATCCGGTCTTTTTGTTGATGGTAGCAGTTGTCAAATGAATAGCTGAGTGTTCTTCTAATAATTGTGTTGATAGATGTGAAGGCATGTAATAAACACACTTCCATGTTTGTCAATGCGCTAATCACACGAGGACTGTCAATCACTGAAATTAGGCACGGCAAATGGTAATCCTACAGACGACGACGTGGAACTCTGGTACGGTTTTCATTACGATATTGTCGATAACTGTCACTAATTTCGTGGGTTGGTCAGATTCACATATCTATCGTCTCCGTCTGACAGTTTATGCATAATTGTGCGGAAGCTAAGTTGCCATGCTGGTTTCAATAACGCAGAAAATTCAGGGTTGGGACGTTCCATGTGGCTATCCAAGATCATCTGTTCTATCTTCGGGTTCGGATACAGCGAATCTTTCGATTCGATTCGAAATCATCATTGATTCGACATGTGCAGATTCGATGAGATATTCTCACAAATTTACCATACAGTTAAAACTAGAAGTTCTGTCATGAAATGTGCACAAATAGCACGTCGATCTGCGCGTTAATCTACGCGTTATGACCATAGTAAGGCTATTAAATTCTGCTCTTATGGTATGTGCACATGCAAAGTTTCAGCCAATGGACCTCCGGATAACCCGGAGGTCCATTGGCAGAAACATTGCCTGTGTTTGCTATGAGTAACCAGGAGAACCTGCCGTGCTTTGGATGTCATTCGATATGGCAGTTGCGCGCAATTCCTACGCACAGTTCATGACAGGATTCCTTGTTTTAACTGTATATCTCCCCTTGAACGTCCGTGAGGTTTCGTTCCCGAAACTACTTTCATCTCAACCTAAAATATTCCAGCTTGTTCATTGACTTGCCCTAACAGACGAATCGCCGGTTAATACAGTACTTTAGTTGGAACTGGCAATATTGAAGGCAGTCAGGAGATACAATATTTATAATTTCAAGAATCATAAGATTAGATTCGATTCAAAATCTCTAGCCTGAATCGATTTGATCCAACATTTGAGATTCTCGGGGACTTTACTTTGGGACTGTTGCTGTGGAATACCTGTTGTTAAGGAGTACCTGTTGCTATGGAATGACTATTGCTATGGAGTACCTGGTGTTATGGAGTACCTGTTGCTAAGGAGTATTGTGACTGCGGGTTCAAAGTGTGCTCTTAGAAATTTACAAACTCATCAGAGTTTCGGAAATGTCCCTTTCCTTTTTAAAATATAGTTTAATGTTTTTCAGTTACCAAGATGAGACACTTTGCCACTGTGGACAAATTATGATTTTCTGCAGCCTGAATTCCGCCCATGTGCCAGCAATGATATTGCCCTAAATGACTCGTTGGTCTGCAAGTCAATGAGGACTTCAGTCTCAAACACACCCTACCCCGTTCGTCTATGTCAGTGATGGTTACAGCTTTAGTGTGCTAGCCTTTCTATCAAAGACATATAGATAGACAGTTTGTTGAAGCGATATAACACCAACGGCAAGACAGATTGCTTATATAACGAAATACCAATTTGATGTAAAATACAACAGTGCAGAAAAGAGTAACAAGACAATTTAAAGAATAAAAGACAGCCAGTTATAATATGATTCTCCGAGTGTATTTAGGATTGTTTACCTATCCCGCGATTTTGGCAACTAATGCTTCTCTCTCCATGTAAACAGCATGGACATGTTACAGATAAAGTAGGATTTTCATTCTTCATAATTAACTCAAATTGCTGGGATTTGCTAGTTTTATAAGGGCCGGCGCTTCCTTAATAATAATTCAGAACAATAGCGTCCCAATGTTTGAGTAGGCCGGGCAGTCTGTTAGAAAGTGCATTTCATTTTCCACTTTTCCGGCTGCTACACAAGTATATTAGAAAACCTTTCTTCTACGTGGATAAAGGGTTGAAAATGTCTTCCTCTTTCGATATTCAAATTGTGACTGCTTACCCTCAGTCCTGTACAGTACGTGGAGAGTGGATTGTAACAAAATCACCCGCGGAGTGGAGTTATCACCCAAACTATAACTTTCAAATTGTGTACATATCGTCAAAAAACACAAGCAATGTTTCAGCCAATGGACCTCCGGGTTTAACCCGGAGGTCCATTGGCTGAAACTTTGCTGGTGCTGGTTGTGCTTTGCAACAAACTTGCAATTATTGTTTGGGTGGAATCTCCACTCTGCGGGTGATTTAGTGATAATACACTCTCCACGTACTGTAAATACAAATTCTTTGTGTTTTTGAATAAGAAGGCCACGGTTCAAATATAGCCCTGCGAATCAGAGATTTTTTATTTGAATCGAATATCGAATCGAATCGGGTCGAAAACGAACTGAACCTCGAATCGAATCAGGGGCATCTTGAAAATGATCGATTGAGGAAGAGGGACTGTAAACCTCATTTCTTCCGACTGTGATGGAGCAAGTCCCGACTGTTAAAATATTCTAACCACATCATCAAGGCATGCCTTCATCGAAGCCTTCGTTGAAGGCATGCCTTGATGATGTAGTTGAATAAGTACCCAGTAAGGATTATAGTTCAAAAAAGTAACAGTGAGAATCGTCGGTACTAGGCAATGCACAGCGCTAGCCGCTTGCCACATTGCATAGTCGACACTCTTTGGAAACCTTAATTTTTTTTTTCCCAACAGTGGTTGTGACAAGTGCGACTGATACAGTTAAAACTAGAAGTCATGAAATGCGCACAGATAGCACGCTGATATGCGCGTTAATGTACGCGTTATGGCCCAAGTAAAGCTATCAAATTCTGTACATGTGGCCTGTGCACAAGCAATGTTTCAGCCAGTGGACCTCCGGGTAACCCGGAGGTCCACTGGCAGAAACATTGCATGTGTTTGATATGAGTAACCAGGAGAACCTGCCGTGCTTTGGATGTCATTCGATATGGCAATTGCGCGCAATTCCAACGCGCAATTAAGCCTAGATAAGCGCACTATTGGTGACAGGACTTCTAGTTTTAACTGTATTAGTACTGGCGGTAGCGGGTTTTCTGAGACTGATATTAGTACTGGCGGTAGCGGGTTTTCTGAGATCACGTTGATGTCTTTTACCAAGTTACATTCCTGAGAAAAGATTCGGAAGGTAACGAATCAGGCAGTCGATTTCGAATCGAGACGAATAGCAACTTAAAATTCAAAATCGAATCGAATCTCGAATCTTCGCAAGGTCCTAGATTCAACTCTGAGGTCCTGTTTAACCTTTTATCTAACATGAAAAGCAGACGACACTTGCAAACAAAATTATTGAATAACTATTTTTTTTCATTTTTTGTCTTAAGAACATAGGTTATGACCCCTCTTTGGAACGAGCTCGACGAGCTCGTTCTAAAGAGGGGTCATAACCTATGTTTTTGAGACAAAAAAAGAGAAAAAAATAATGAAAGTTAATTGGCGATTTTTGTGAATAGCGCTGGCCGGTTTTGGCGGTTACGTTGGGTAAAGGGTTAAACGTGTGATAACTTCGAATTTTATTCATGCCATACTTTTTATCGTCGTCATGAATCGATTGATAAAAATGTTGTTCGTAGGCAGTGTTTATTTTTCTCTTCAACCGTTTGAACCCTGGTGGTATATTCCATGTTAGTTCAATGGAAGTAAGTGGAAGGGTCCATATTTATTATTTGGGAGTAGACCAATTAATATTTTCAGCATGCAGCCTTTGGGGCTGCTCGTTGAAAAAAAAATGATTGATGTACCCCACACTTTAACTTACTTAGCAGCCATCCCACTTAATGAAAGTATGGTGTATAATGTTTCTGTACTGGAAAAGAGCTCTCTCCGGTTCATAGGGTTAATATTCTGGGCTACAAATCACTTAAGTTATCATCGGGAAGATAAGAACGTTCGAACAATGTTTTTGAGTGCGCTATATTCGGATGTAAGTTTATACTCTATAAATGCATCACGTAGGAACGGACCCGGGTTGGTGGATTGTAATTTGGTAGGGAATTTGTACATTTTAAAAAGACTCATCCAAAAGGGGCACTTTCCAACTTCTGCTTTACTCAACGCAGACGATACCAAAATTAATTATTTTAAATGTATTTTTTTTTTTAATTTTTCCAAAAATTTCAACAAAACCATATCATGTGACCCCTCGTTGGAACGTTCCAACGAGGGGTCACATGATATGGTTTTGTTGAATTTTTTTGAAAAATCATTTTTTTTCAACTGCTGAATTTGCATATTACGCGGGCGGATGCGGTCGATTCGTTGGGTAAAGGGTTAAAACCCACAGAAGGATTTTTTTTTTCTTTATGAAGGTAAATAGGCCATGTAGGATTTAGTCCAATTCAGTTTTAAAATATTTTACGCTTCTCGGAATTTTCCATTACCTGTAAATGTTATACCGATGTTATTATTATCCCTGGTGGGTGAGGGTGTGAGATGGGGAAATCTTACCCGAGGGCAAGATATTTGGGCCAGACACGAGATTTGCCGAGTGTCTGGACTAAATATCTTGCCTCGAGCCCCGCCTATGTAGCTTGCCCATTCATCCTGGATAGCATCTTGTCTCTTCCAATGGTTCCAATGGTAGTGAATTGTCTTGTCCAAGGTCACAATGCGGTTGCCGCAGGTGGGGTTTGAACCGAGGACCTCTCGGCTTGTACCTCTACCTACTGAGTCACCCCCTCCCAGAAAAAAAAAAATTAATGAAGCACAGTGTACAACCAGTTGCTTCATTAATTCAAATTTTGCTGATGATGATTTGTATTACCTGTTTAACGCATGAGTGGGCATGACCAGTCCTCGCCAACTGTTCTGTGAGTGCTTATTTTGTTGTCTTCTCTCGGACAATCAACTTTTGCTTCACGCAAAGAGCTATGCATACCGGGTTGAAGAGATTACCATCTTGACAGAAACGCGATCCTATGTATTCCATCCTATCACGATGTACTGAATAAAAGGCTGAAATAGCCGTAGCCGTCATAGAGTCTGTTTGTCGATCCCATTGATGTGGTGCCATCGACTCCAGAGAACAGATGCACTGAGTACGATCTTGACTTGTAGATATACACAGAACGACACACTCGTGTGAATGGGTTAATCGCTATTTCAAGAGTGGCAGCGCGGAAGGATAAAACAAGAGGCCGCAGGCCTCGAGTTTTATCCTTCCGCGATGGCACAAGTGCCATAGCGATTAACCCATTCACACACGTGTGCCGTTCTGTGCTTATTACACGCCTTCACGTTTATAAATGCAATTACTAGAAGGCCACTCAGCAATTCATTTGACAGCATCGTCCTCTGAGTTCCAAGTGTTCTATGTGCCAGTAGGCTGCCAGTAGGCACATAGAATACATTGGAACTCAAGAGGCGAACTATCAACAAACAGAACACATTTTATCGTCAACCAAATTTGTGAGGGGAACCCGTGTTACTACTTTTAGGTATCGCTAAAGATTCAAATTGTAATTGCAGTGCTCGATTTGTAAAAAATTCCAGTGAAATGTCGCTTCTATTTTAAAATAGTCCGTCAACGAATTCCGTTCCTCACGTATGTGCAGAACAGATTTTCATTTTCCGCATGGTTTAGTGTTGCTGTAGATGGAGATTACATAGAATAAATGTGTAATAAGTAACTTCTGTAGATGGGGATTACATAAAATAAATGTTTAATAAGTAACTTCTGTAGATGGAGATTACATAGAATAAATGTGTAATAATTAACTTCTGTAGATGGAGATTACATAGAATAAATGTGTAATAATTAACTTTTGTAGATGGAGATTACATAGAATAAATATGTAATAATTAACTTCTGTAGATGGAGATTACATAGAATAAATGTGTAATAAGTAACTTCTGTAGAAGGGGATTACATAGAATAAATGTGTAATAATTAACTTCTGTAGATGGGGATTACATAGAATAAATGTGTAATAATTAACTTCTGTAGATGGAGATTACATAGAATAAATGTGTAATAATTAACTTCTGTAGATGGAGATTACATAGAATAAATATGTAATAATTAACTTCTGTAGATGGAGATTACATAGAATAAATGTGTAATAAGTAACTTCTGTAGATGGAGATTACATAGAATAAATGTGTAATAATTAACTTCTGTAGATGGAGATACATAGAATAAATGTGTAATAATTAACTTCTGTAGATGGAGATTACATAGAATAAATGTACAATAAGTAACTTCTGTAGATGGCGATTACATAGAGTAAATGTGTAATAAGTAACTTCTGTAAATGGGGATTACGTAGAATAAATGTGTAATAAGTAACTTCTGTAGATGGAGATTACATAGAATAAATGTGTAATAAGTAACTTCTGTAGATGGAGATTACATAGAATAAATGTGTAATAAGTAACTTCTGTAGATGGAGATTACATAGAATAAATATGTAATAATTAACTTCTGTAGATGGAGATTACATAGCATAAATGTGTAATAATTAACTTCTGTAGATGGAGATTACATAGAATAAATATGTAATAATTAACTTCTGTAGATGGAGATTACATAGCATAACTGTGTAATAATTAACTTCTGTAGATGGAGATTACATAGAATAAATATGTAATAATTAACTTCTGTAGATGGAGATTACATAGAATAAATGTGTAATAATTAACTTCTGTAGATGGAGATTACATAGAATAAATGTGTAATAATTAACTTCTATAGATGGAGATTGAAGTCTGAATCCAGTGTCTGTCCAAATATCAAGCGGGCCTTCCAACATGTCGATACATGCCCAGAACCTAGGTCTTGACAGCAGAACACTCACCCACTCTCAGAGTGGTAATAACATATATTTATTATCACTCGTTACAGAAAATACTTTCGATAAACAACTATTCTCAGTTCATTTTTAAAACAAATATATGACTGGACAAAAACTTGCCGATACATTTCAGCCCAGAGAAGATAGTTACACCCAGTTAGAACCGTTCTATTCACTAGAACGATTAACTAACACATGGCGTTGATACCCATAAACAGCAATGGCATTATCTTTCATTGTACATGCGATAATGTTTCTTATGTTGGTCTCACATAATCAACTGCTTCCCAAGCCTAAAATACAGACTAAACATATCAATATTAGACACGTACGTGTTACACGTTACCGGGTTTCAAATACGCAGACTGGTGTTATCTGAGTCACCGCCTATGTATGTATGCAATCGCCTGAAATATTTCGGTTGGTCAGAAAAGCGAACCTGTTGTTCACTTTTCCGACCAGCAGACATATTTCAGACGACTGAAATCTCAAAAATGCCACAAACATTCATTTTTTTAATCAACGCAAGAAACTTAAGGTTTTTTTAATCGACACTTGATTTCAGCGAATTTTCAATGATTTTATCAACATGAATGACGACTCATAACAGCTGTATGATGACGCCGAGTAGTTCCACTATTTGTATTAATATCTTGATTGTTTCAATCTGAATTAAATACTAATCCATTGAAATATCTGTAACTAAGTTACGAGAGAATATTTATGCAGCTTTTTGAGTAAAGAAAATTCGTATTAAATGGACGAAAAGTGGAAAAACAAATAGAATAGGCTACAGCAGCTTCGAATTCCGCACAGAACTAGACTGGTGACCTGCGAGCTTGAACTGTTCCGTAGAAAAATCACTAATGTTAAATAATTTACAATTAGACACGCTACAGGACCATATGTGAAGGGGACCATTCGGGCTCATACACAAAATGAAACTGTAGCGTAACATTAGAAGAAAAAAGACGCTTCCTACTTTTAGTAAAATAAAAAAAAATAGAAATGGCCCAATGCATTCGCGGCAACTTGTGCCATGTCAAATTCCACGGGTGGCAGCATATGCTACATGAACTTTTGATTTGCTGCATCTCCTGTTGAGTTCGGGGAGAATCTGGAACCAGACGGGCCCAGCTATTTACGAAAATGTCAAAGTCTTTTATCGTAATTTTTAGACAAGAGATCAAACTGTCCCAGCATATTATAGATTCGATAGGCGAGGGATCATATGATACATAACGTTAGCAACATTGACCAGATGTGTGTAGCGGTTAGCACTTGTTTGATATATCTCTAAATACAGGTGAGGTGTTTATATAAGGTAGCACCTGATTGTTAAATATCTAGATGTGTTAGAGGCGGGTGTTTATATTGGGTAGAACCTGATTAATAAATATCTAGCCGTGTGGGCGAGGTGCGTATATAGGCTAGCACCAGATTGATATATCTAATTGTACGGGACAGATGTTTATATAGGATAACACGTGATTGATATATATCCAGGTGAGTTCGGGCCAGGTGTTTATAATCACTAGAACCTAATAATGATCATTTCAATTTTGTTTCTATGTATAACGAAAAAACGAACGTCACGGACGACTACAGCCCTGACGTGTCCCCATTCTCTATTCATAATCATTCATGTAATTATTATTCAACCTCAAACTTTAAAAGAGATTTCTACGACAAAAATATAAAAACTAGTTTACTAAACCTAAACTGTCGAAGTCTGAATGCGAACTTTGACTCGCTCACCAACTTCTTGTGTGACATTCAGAACGACGAAAATTTATTTGAAGTGATTGGCTTGACAGAAATATTTAATATCCATGAAAATTTGAATTATAAAATCGAAGGATATCACCCGATTGTTTACAGGGTCCGACCTAGCGACGATGATGGCAGAGGAGGTGTTGGTATCTTCGTTTCAGAAAAACTCTCGTTTAAGGTTAGACCTGACCTAGAGATTTTTATTCCACACGTCATCGAAACAATCTTCATTGAGGTTAATCCGGGATGTCAAAACTCTTACGTCGTCGGGTGCATATATCGACCGAATTCACCTCCTCTGGCGAACATTGACACATTTCATTCCTCAGTAACAGATATTCTAAAAAAAATTTGCTCTGAGCATAGTAAAGCTTTTCTACTGGGAGACTTCAATGTTGATCTACTTAGTTTCAACAGACACCAAAAAACTAATACATTCGTAGACAATATGTTCAGTCATGGATTCATGCCGGTCATAACAAAGGCAACGAGAGTAACAGAACACTCAGCGACCTTGATTGATCATATTTATTCCAACAATGTCACCGATAAATATCATGCTGGTATTATTATTACAGATATCTCAGACCATTTTGCGACATTTTATGTACAAGAAGGCACCCACGTTACCAGTAGTACATCATCCATTTATAGAAGGTCTTTCAAAGGAGAAAATGTGGAATTATTTAAAAACATTCTCCAAAATAGCTCCTTTGACTCGGTATACAACGGTACATGTGTTGAAACTGCATACGAATCTTTTATAAATATATACCTCAATGCATTTGAAAACGCATTCCCCCTGAAACAATTAAGGGTACATAAGAAACATGTGAAACGTAAGCCCTGGATGACGACCGGCCTTCTGCAATCATCGATCAATAAAAATAAACTTTTTCACCTAAAAATGAAAAAACCAACAGAATTTAACATAAACAAATATAAAAAATTTTGTATAATTTTTAATCAAGTAAAAAGACAAAGCAAAGCCTTATATTATAATGATATAATAGAAACAAATAAACACGACATGAAAAAAACATGGAACATATTACGCACTATAATATCCAAATCTAAATCAACTGCCAGCTTCCCATCGAGAATATCTGTTAATAATGAAGAAATAACTGACCCCAGTGAAATCGCCTCAAATTTTAATGACTACTTTGTGGGGATTGGTCAGACAATAAACGAGAATGTTCCATATACAACTAAGAATTTCCGAGAATACTTAAATGGCAATTTTAGCGAGACCTTCTTTATTGTCCCAACAAATGAACAAGAAATTATATTGACAGTAAATCAATTAAAAGGAAAAATGAGCTCAGACTACAATAACTTATCAACAAGAGTTATGAAAGAGGCAATATTGCAAGTGGCAAAACCCCTGACACACATTTTTAACCTCTCCTTTACAGAAGGAAAATTTCCCGACAAACTCAAAATAGCTAAAGTGATACCGATACATAAAGGTGGCAACCCTCAGATGCTAGGAAATTATAGACCCATAAGCTTACTTCCAGTTTTCTCAAAAGTACTAGAAAAAATAATGTATCGTAGAGTCATCAGTTTTTTAAACAATTTCGAAATACTATATAAACACCAATATGGCTTCCGCAAAAGTCATTCCACAATTCATCCCATCTTACATCTTCTTCAGTATGTCGCGGATAGCAATGATAAACCCACAAAAGACTCAACCTTAGCAGTACTCATAGATCTGTCGAAAGCCTTTGATACGATAAGTCATGACATATTGCTTAGCAAACTAGAATTCTACGGAATAAGAGGCAAGGCGAACGATTGGTTCAAAAGCTACTTATCAAATAGGTTACAATTTGTCGATGTTAACTCGCACCAGTCCTCAACGCAAACAGTTAACTGTGGTGTCCCACAGGGCTCCGTTCTCGGACCCCTCTTGTTCTTGATCTATGTCAAATATATGAGCAACTCAACAAGGCTAAATCTACTTTCATTTGCTGATGATACAACCCCTTTTACATCTGGGCATGATCTGGAGAGATTGGAAACTGAATTAAACGCAGAACTTACAAATATTTTTATCTGGTGTTGCTGTAATAAACTTCAAGTAAACGCTAATAAGTGCAAATATATTATGCTGCACCCACCAAATAACCCAAACAAAGCAAATATGCTACGTATCTTTCTGAATAACACTAAGCTTTCACCGGTCGATAACTCCCAGTCTGAAAAGGTGGCTAAATTCCTGGGAGTTTATCTTGATGAAAATCTCAGTTTTAAACACCAGGTATCTACTATTTGTTCTAAAATATCGAAAATAATATATTGTTTGAACAAAGTAAAAAACATACTACCACATAAAGCAATGAAGTCGTTATATTATGCACTTATACATAGTCAGGTATTATACGCAATCCAAGTATGGGGCCACGCATCTTCTTGTTGTAAAATATACACTCTGCAGAAACGAGCCATTAGAGTAATCAATCGCAAAAGACTTAACAGTCATACAGATCCTTTATTCAAAATGAACAATATTTTGAAATTTAACGACCTTTACAAATTAAACGTTTCATTATTTATGTACGACTGGAAATATATGAACCTACCACAATCGTTTGAAACGTTTTTTAATGTTAGATCCACTGGAACTCTTACTAGACAAGCAGGATTAATACAGATTGATAAACCAAGAACGCAGTTTTCTGCAAATCTGCCGAGACATAGCTTTCCAAAAATATGGAATGCAATTGAGTCTGGTATTCGAGGTCTCCCCACCAGAAGCCTATTTAAAAAACAATTAGCTATGAAATACATACATAACTACTCTTCGAACATATCATGCGCATATCGCATGTGTCCCGACTGCCACCCTAATATCTAAATATTACTATTTTTTAATATTAGTATTGTGAAACGTATTGGATAATGCCTCATGATGGGTATTCATCTTCTCTTACGAAAATCTGCACTCCACTGACATTTCCCCTACACTGACTCACACTAATTTACTAAATAATTCTTAATCGGTCGTCATTTCAAGCAACAAATTTATAAATTTATAAAGCCTTACCTTTATCTTTCTGAACTGCCCTTTGCAAAATCTGGACCGGTAAGGAATTGCTTAACACTCATTCATACTTCGAGAAGGCATCTTTCTAGGATCCAACTCACCAGGCAAATATCTCTCTCCCTTTGTTTGTCTCCCACACCCCAAGGCAGGTATATACTTGTCAACTGTTATCTCATCCTAAACGGCCACTAATGTCTCATATGAGATCATTTTATGTGACAGCCGGTGGCCCTCGCTATATCTCTCTACACCCTATACTGAAGGCGGTGGTGATTATGTTTTAACGATGTCTACTGCATGACTATTGAATTTGTACGACCATACCAAGGAGACAACAGGAAGACAGCTAAGTTTGCTATGTTGTCTCCTAACAATATATCATGTTGTGTTTAATTTTGTATAGTTGTGTCTTATGTTTTGTTATTCAGTGATATATTGTTGAATAAAGTATATCTATCTATCTAATATATATACAAGGCACAAGCGAGGTACGTGTATAGGCTGGCACCTGATTGATGTATCTCGTTGTACGGGTCAGACGTTTATGTCGGGGGACGGGGGACCTGATTGATGTAGTTTGTTGTACGGGTCAGACGTTTATGTCGGGAGGAACCTGATTGATGCATATCTGGATGAGTTCGGATCAGGTGTGTATATCGGCTAGAACATGATTAATATATAACTGGCTGTACAAAAGTGGTGCGTATATTCGCTAGCACCCGATTAATACAGTACGTGGCGAGTGTATTATCATTAAATCACCCGCAGCGTTGAGATTCCACCCAAGCAATAATTGAAAATGTGTTGCAAAGCATAACCAGCACAAGCAAAGTTTCAGCCAATGGACCTCCGGGTTAAAACCGGAGGTCCATTGGCTGAAAGATTGCTTGTGTTTTTTGTAGATATGTACAAAATTTGAAAGTTATAGCTTGGGTGATAACTCCATTCCCGGGTGATTTAGTTACAATCCACTCTCCACGTATTGTCTATCTCGTTGCACGGGTTAGACGTTTATATAGGGTGGTATCTGATTGAAAACATATCTGGATGTGTGCGGAGCAGGTGGTCATACAGGCTAGATCCTGATTAATACATAACTGGCGGTGCAAGAGAAACTAGCACCTGACTGATATAAACCTAGGTGTCTAGAAGGGGCGTTTATGTAGGGTAACGCCTGCTTGAAATAAACATTTCTGCACAGACGAGGCGTTCGTATGTGCTATGACTGTTCGTCGGACGCAACCTCGTACTAAATGAACACAATTATTGTTGAATAAACCCACAGGGGATGGTAGATCTTTTGCGCTTTTAGAGAGTTCATTCGTTAGCGCAATCTTCAACAGGACGTACACAATTCGATCAATGGGGGTGGACAACTATACGCAATAAAACAAATCCTCAAAGGATGTGGCGTTTAAATCCGGGTCCGCTGTACTTAGTGATATTTACAAGTGATGGGCTGTTATTTTTAACAAAGTTTTCTTACTAAACATTTGTTGAAAAACAGGGAAGTGTAATTTGAGAGTCAGACATTGTGATGGCATGAGATTCCAAGTAATTTGTTATCAACATTTACGTCATGTAACACCCCATAACCTGACAACCGTCTTTCAATTTTGTTTATTCCCTTTCCTTTTTGAATAAAAAACATAGCTCATGATCACTCACTGAAACGAGCTCGTCAAGCTCGATCCAATGAGATACACAAGCTACAGTTAAAACTAGAAGATCTCTCACGAAAAGTGCGCTTTTCTAGGCTTAATAGCGCATTGGAATTGCGCGCAATTGCCATATCGAATGGCACCCAAAACACGGCAGATTTTCCTAGTTACTCATAGCAAACACATGGAATGTTTCTGCCAATGGACCTCCGGGTTACCCGGAGGTCCATTGGCTGAAACATTGCTTGTGCACAGGCCATATGTACAGAATTTGATAGCTTTACTATAGCCATAACGCGTACATTAACGCGCAGACCAATGTGCTATTTGTGCGCATTTCATGACAGGACTTCTAGTTTTAACTGTATGTTTGGAAGGTCAAAAAATTCAAGAAACTTTTTAGCAAGCGTTGCGCCGTCTTCTGATGATGTTAGGTAAATATTTATTTATTCATTTATTTGTGTTTTAGGTTATATATTTATGTACAGTTGCTAATCGTGACAGAAACATGGAGATAAACTCAAGTTTAGTAAATCGTTTATACCCATGTTGCCCATTTTAGAGGACTTCCACCTCAAGCATTGGTGAATGAGACCAAGTTTACTGGTAAAACAGAGCTCGTTTACCAAAGTAAACAAGCACTGCTTCAATTCGCAGGGCTCCCATAGGGTTCCCACGGGGACGTGTTAGGTAAAGATACATGGACACAGTGGTAGCTGTGAAGAACCAATGTTTCTTGGATCAAATTGTGTATCTACATTTGGAAAACAATAAAACACCATCTATATCTGTCGCGAATATTTTTTTCAGTTATGATGACTTCTACATATTATTCCCTTAACTGGTTGAGGGCCAGATTATTTTTGGTGATCTGATATTGTTCATGAAATTTGTTTTATTACAAATTATTGGAGAGTGCCCACAGGTACTCTCCCATAATTTGTAATGAAGCAAATTTATATAAACAAAATATTATTTATATTTGACCGAGTGTGAAGCAAGTAAAATACTGGCTTTTGCTCTGGTACCCCCTTCTTTTTTAACGCCCTGATAGTGGCTTCTAGAACTCAACCAGTTAGGGGCGCAGTGGCGTTGCGGTAACCGGTTCTGGTCAGGTCACCGAAGTTAAGCAACGTCGAGCCCGGTTAATCACTGGATGGGTGACCGTCTGAGCGATCCATTCGGATTCCCGCGTTGTGTCCTTGGGCATGGCACTTAACCACGATTATCCACATGGAGGCACGATGACGCCGTGTACAAAAGCGTACTGCACGACGATGGTACGCATGTCTTCAACCACTCTAACCCTGCCAATGCTGCAGTGCGGAGTTACGATGCTTGGGAGCTGGCAGCTGCTCGTCGTTGCTCGGTGGTTCTCTTCGGGTACTCCGGCTTCCTCCACCCGTAAAACTGTCACGGTCATGATTAGGCATTGTGCATAAGTATGTGGCCTTAAACCGCAATAAATGAATAAATATAAATAACTGAACCAGTTAATATGCATCTGGAGTAATTCCAGTACGTGGAACGGCTCAGGGGTTACTCCCTTGTAATTACAAGAAGATGCCCTCAGATGTACATAAATCATTATTAGTTTGGGTTAACTTTTGTCTTAGCGTCGGTTCAATTTTCCACCCACAAGTCTTCAATAGTATATTGTTAGATAATGTACTGCAGATGTATTTCACTGGCTGTTTGGATAGAACTGATCGGGAAAAATCAAATAACTCAGTAGTTGTTTCTTGCCAGGTGTCGTCTGCCTGAACAAGCAGACGACACTTTACGAGAATGAGTGGCTAGATCACACGTTTTCGATGATTTTTAATGTTCAAGATTCCCTTTCTGTTCACTATCTTCTAGGAAAGCAGAGTGGGGGACTATTTTCCAAAAATGAACGATTTCAAAGTTTAGGAGAGCTAAAACCTCAACTGAGCTAATCAAGGAGGGTAATATTTTCTTCTTTTATATTTATACTAGCAGGGTTACCCGGCGTTGTTCGGGCTGAGGAGAGTATTAAAATTACCCCTAGTAGACCCCTTTGTTTTTGGTCATAACTGTTGGTGCCCCTCTACACCCCATCCCGATCCCCACCCCACCGCAGCACTTTTTTAAACCTCACCATTAGATTCCTGGTAAAAAATTACCCTAGTAGACCCCTTTGAAGACCTAAGTAGTAGTGTATGCACGTTTCAGGGATAGTTTGCCGGACACCGGTGCCGGACCCCGGAAGTGACGTCATGTCACGTGATCAAGTGGCCATGTTGTGACGTCATCTCCATAGTGATACGTGGTGTGAGTGCGCATGCACAGTGCGTGTTGTAAGGGTGATACGAGTTTCCGTCGTCCATTTTGTATACTGGAGGCCGCCATCTTGGTTTCTATGGTAGCACGTGATTGCTATGTTACCTAAGGCCTACAATAGGACAGGGGTATGTTCGGTGGGTATGTTCGATTGAATCGGAGTATTTTCTGAAACGACTTCCCAGGATAATTACCACAAACAACCCGACAACTTGTATTATTTCGAATTCTTTCAGAATTATCTGCTTCTATCTATATATGCAACAGTTTACATCTACCTATGCATGTTCCTTTATTCTTGAGTATACTCCAGTAGCGTAGAAGAGCCTATTAATTGGAACAGCTTTACTTATTATTACTATATTTAGCAATTTCTGGTCTATTCTTGTTAGTTCTGACCCTATTCAAAGTACTCTTGTTGTTTCATTTATCTAGATCATTTATATAAATTATAACTAACCAATCAGATTGCTTGATTTCCCATAATCTGTATGCAGGGTTATCTCCCTTCTGTATAACAAAATACTATATCCAATGGCCATATCCCATGGAATCCCATTTTTTGCAAAACACCTGTGGCTATGGAATCCCTTTTTTGTCGTATGAGGCCATGAGGGCTATGTAAAAGCCCTCAATGAGTCCTCATTTATTATCCCCCATACCCTCATTGAATTTTGAGGTTATGAGGACCTTGAAAAATCCCTCAATGAGGTATAATTTACTACGACTCTTATCCTCAATTCAGTATTTAACAGGTATATCCTATGGAATCCCATTTTGGAAAACGCCCGTGGAATCCCTTTTTGTAGTATGAGGCCATGAGGGCTATGTAAAAGCCCTCAATGAGTCCTCATTTATTATCCCTCATAGACTCATTGAATTTTGAGGTTAAGAGGACCATTAAAAATCCCTCAATGAGGCATAATTTACTACGACTCTTAGCCTCATCTCGGTATTTCAGGATACCCATGGCCTGGTATTGTATTATTCGAGGATACCTATCGAGGATACCTTTTATAGGATACTTATCTGAGGATACTATATAGGCTGTACATATCCCTATAGGTCTCTTGCTGGTCTTTAGTACTATTAATCCACCTGATGCTTTATGTTATCCTATGACTGGTATAGGTAGTATGCAATGCTAGGCATAGGGGTATTGTGGGTAGTGGTACTGCCTGGTAGTTTAGAACGGTAATATAGTATGGGCGGTATATACACCTATAGGCCCCTGTTAGTGCTTGGTACTATTAACCAACCGATTGCTTTCTTTTATTATATGGCTGGTATATGTAGTACGTTATGGTAGACCTAGTGATTTTGTGGGGGTGGGGGTAATGCTTGGTAGTTTAGAACGGTAGTATAGCATAGGCTGTAAATATCCCTGTAGGTCTCTTGCTGGCCCTTGATACTACTGATCCACCAGATGCTTCATATTATTGAGCGGTATTCTGGGGTGGGATCAATGCCTGGTAATACAGAACGGCAGCAGAGTATGGTTGGTATATTCCCCTATAGGTTCCATCCTAACCGTTCATAGTATTAACCTACCAATTGCTTTGTATCATCCTGTTACTTATTCCGAGTACTCTTGTTGTTTCATTTATCTAGATCATTTATATAAATTATAATTAACCAATTAGATTGCTTGATTTCCCATAACCTGTACTTAATCGTACAGAGTTATCTCCCTTCTGTATAATAAAAACCTATATCAATGGCAATATCCCCAGTACCCCAATTTGGGCACCCCTTTTTTGAAAAGCATATGGCCTTCGGCACCCCTTTTTTTTGAAATGAGGATAAGAGTCGTAGTAAATTATACCTCATTGAGGGATTTTTAATACCTACCCACAATACCCCTATGCCTAGCATTGCATACTACCTATACCAGTCATAGGATAACATAAAGCACCAGGTGGATTAATAGTACTAAAGACCAGCAAGAGACCTATAGGGATAAGTACAGCCTATATAGTATCCTCAGATAAGTATCCTATAAAAGGTATGCTCGATAGGTATCCTCGAATAATACAATACCAGGCCATGGGTATCCTGAAATACCGACATGAGGCTAAGAGTCGTAGTAAATTATGCCTCACTGAGGGATTTTCAATGGTCCTCATAACCTCAAAATTCAATGAGGCTATGAGGGATTATAAATGAGGACTCATTAAGGGCTTTTACATAACCCTCATGGCCTCATACGACAAAAAGGGATTCCACGGGCGTTTTCCAAAATGGGATTCCATAGGATATACCTGCTAAATACTGAAATGAGGATAAGAGTCGTAGTAAATTATACCTCATTGAGGGATTTTTCAAGGTCCTCATAACCTCAAAATTCAATGAGGGTATGGGGGATAATAAATGAGGACTCATTGAGGGCTTTTACATAGCCCTCATGGCCTCATACGACAAAAAAGGGATTCCATAGCCACAGGATTTTTGCAAAAAATGGGATTCCATGGGATATGGCCATTGGATATAGTCTTTTGTTATACAGAAGGGAGATAACCCTGCATACAGATTATGGGAAATCAAGCAATTTGATTGGTTAGTTATAATTTATATAAATGATCTAGATAAATGAAACAACAAGAGTACTTGGAATAGGGTCAGAACTAACAAGAATAGACCAGAAATTGCTAAATATAGTAATAATAAGTAAAGCTGTTCTAATTAATAGGCTCTTCTACGCTACTTGAGTATACTCAAGAATAAAGGAACATGCCTAGGTAGATGTAAACTATTGCATATATAGATAGAAGCAGATAATTCTGAAAGAATTCGAAATAATACAAGTTGTCGGGTTGTTTGTGGTAATTATCCAGGGAAGTCGTTCCAGAAAATACTCCGATTCAATCGAACATACCCACCGAACATACCCCTGTCCTATTGTAGGCTTTAGGTAACATAGCAATCACATGCTACCACAGAAACCAAGATGGCGGCCTCCAGTATACAAAATGGACGACGGAAACACGTATCACCCTAACAACACGCGCTGCACATGTGCACTCACACCACGTATCACTATGGAGATGACGTCACAACATGGCCGCTCACGCGGGTTGCCATGACAACCAACATGGCGCAACTAGGTCACGTGTCATGACGTCACTTCCGGGGTCCGGCACCGGGGTCCGGCACCGGGGCCCGGCAAACTATCCCTGAAACGTGCATACACTACTACTGACCTATATCGGTGAGAAAAATTTGGTCATAACTTCTGGTGCCCTTCTACACCCCCACCCCATCCGATACTTTTTTAAACCTCACCATTAGATTCCCGATAAAAACGTACCCCTAGTAGACCCCTTTGAAGACATATATCGGTAAAAAAACAATTTTGGTCACAACTTTTGGTGACCCCCTACACCCCCACCCCACCCCACACACTTTAGTAAACCTGACGATGACCTCCGCCATAAAAGAGTACTCTTAGCAGACCCATTTTGGATACTCGGGGTGGCCCCATATTCATTTCTATAGCGGACAGACAGACAAACAGAAAGACAGACATACATACATACAGACATTCTAAAATATAGTATAGATTTAGAAACCCGGGACTTGGTAGGTAATGGTGACAGACGGTTATCAGGAATCTGCAATTAATGTCGTAAACTGTCAAATACTCGAGTGATGTAGTAAATAAATACTGAAGGTCATGTGTTACTCTTGATATAATAACAAGGCATGTGAACAAATAACATCATTACCAGCATGAAATCCCCAACATTTTCTGGAACAATCTCGTCCGAATGCAATACAAAGTATTCTACTACCCCCCCCCCCCCCTCCCCTCCCCACACCTATTACATAATGTATAGTATAGAAATATATCGAGGTCGGATAAGATTGTTCCATGTGATATCCTCCAGTTGAAGTAAGAATCAGAACATTTATTTCTGGGTATACTTCTTTACCTAAACCTTAGACTGAATGGAATGACAGTACATTTAAGCTTCACTGTTATATGACAGCCATATTTCTAATTAGTCCCCCAAAACAAACAGCTTTGCAATAATCGGTGTTTCTATGAATGTATTACTACACCAAGATCTATATCTCGACAAGCCTATAAATATGCCAACTACGTGATGATTGGTAATTTACTTAACCCTTTACCCAACGAATCGGACACATCCGCCCGCGTAATATGAAAATTCAGCAGCTGAAAAAATACCATTTTTCAACAATTTCAACAAAACCATATCATGTGACCCCTCTTTGGAACGAGCTCGTCGAGCTCGTTCCAATGAGGGGTCACGAGATATGGTTTTGTTGACATTTTTGGAAAAATTTTAAAAAATGATATTTAAAATAATACATTTTGATATCGTCTGCGTTGTGTAAAGTGTTAAGACACTGGTAACCTCAGTCCGCATTACTTATCCCACTTCAAGTGTTTGAACTACTATGCGATGATGTAGCGACAAATCCAGGCCCACCGCCTATAAAATATTAACCGTCAATAAATAGCCACAAACTTTGTCACATCAACGCGCAAAGCCTTAAACCCATGCTTGGTATTTTACAGTGTGAAGGGACTTCCCACGATGTCCTATCTATTAGTGAAACGTGGCTACAAACCAAT
Organism: Pictodentalium vernedei; assembly: GCA_031216915.1. Lineage (NCBI taxonomy): Eukaryota > Metazoa > Mollusca > Scaphopoda > Dentaliida > Dentaliidae > Pictodentalium > Pictodentalium vernedei. Next base: position 464,112,076 of record CM062290.1, read on the forward strand.
GAAACTAATTCAATCAAAATCCTTCGGGGATTGACTGAGTCCTATGGCAATGATAGGCCGACTAGAGCAGGTGGGACAGTTGTTTATATAAACGAAACTATAAGTTCCAAACACCTCACTGACCTCGCATTATTGGGCTTGGCGTGCATTTGGATTGAGGTCTTACCAGGAAATAACACGGTACAATCCACTTTGTTGTTAGGAACTTTTTACCGCCGCCGGAAAGCCTCAACTTGGGACCTTATTGTTTCCTCCATTGAAAATGCTAAAGATGCTTGTACGTGATCTTAATGACAATCGGTTGCTGAACCGAAGGACACACTTTCTTGAAATTGCTGACTATTTCAATCTTAGACAGATTGTGAGTGAGCGAGGCATATTATGCTGAGTCATCTACAGCAATTTATTTACCACAGCGCCCTCATCTACCGCGATACTAGATTTATTTGCTCTAAGTGATGCAATTAAAGTCAACTCATATGACGTAATTTACCCCTTCGTTCCCGGTTTGATCCGATACCATTGTCCAGTGTGTATTGAAATTGCCGCACAATGCGTAACTCGTAAAGCTTTTAAACGACGCGTATGACTATATTTTGAGGGTTATTACGATTCGCCCAACAACGCTATCACTAATGAGCCGTGGAATGAAATGTCTGAAAATCGCTGTTTGGACACGGTGACATCTGACTTTGGTGCAAAGCTCTTCTTGAATCTAGCATCGAAATTTATACTCAACAAACTGATCACTGTCAGACGTAACCAACCAAGATGGATGCATAATGAAATCAGATTACTTATAAGGCAGCGGAAACATCTTTAGAGATCAGCCACCCGCAGTAACCTAATCAGCCATTGGAACATCTTTACAGATCAGCTACCCGCAGTAACCTAGTTAGCGATTGGAACAAATTTAAAGCCAAACGAAATGAAGTAGCAATCCGTAAAGCTAAGCCACTACAGTTAACCCTTCACCTAACATGAAAAGACAAAAATGCAAAAATAATACAAATTAATTGGCGATTTTTGTGAATAGTGTTGGCCGGTTTTTGCCGTTACGTTGGGTAAAGGGTTAAACAAAATTCAGTCGCTGCTTTCTAGCTATGAAACCCCCACAGCCAGTCAGCCACCTGGTGGAAAACCCTTAGGCAGGTCCTAGACAATTCCTTGCTTACATTACCTGATCTCACCAGTCCTCGTATTCTCAAAGAACAAGACCCCTTTATGTGGACCTCTTACTACCACTTTCAATATATTATTAAGCAGCAATCACCATCCACTGGAATGGAAAAAGGCTCAAGTTTCTCCTGTATTTAAAAAAATCCTCCAGCGAACTTTGTCTCCAATTATAGCTCAATATCGCTAATTAGTTGTATTGGCAATGTGTTTGTAAAATGTTTCTTCAAACATCTTTGGACCTTCATAACAGCTAATGATGTATTAAGTCAATATCAATGTGGTTTCACACCTAGTGATTCGACCAACACAGTATCCCCTATTACGGTCGACATTACATATGCTTACACATTAAGTCCACTACCGACCACTATGAGTCCCTCTATGTCGAACTCACCTCTACCAATCATCCTTTTTTCCAGCACAACAACACTTTGGAACACCATACCTATATCGTTCTGCGAGAATACTCCTCTGTCTGCCCTCAAGCAATACTTGAATAATGGTAATTGTCGACCCCCCCCCCCCCCCCCCACAATTATTTCAGTGGAGTGAACTCATGTAAGGGTCAAATTTACCACCACCGACAGCGTTTTGCAGCAATCTGAACTTAAACCTGTTCAACAATTATCTATCCCACTCACCATTTTGTCGTTGTTCCAATATCAAAAATGCTGAACACATTTTAATGCAGTGTCCACTATTTGAAACAACCAGAGCAGCTAAACTAGACCATCTGTCATTCAGCACTGAGATAGACACGCTTTGATTAAGCATGTGATTTTATACGTGTGTGTATACGCATGTGTAAGCATTATATATGTGTGTGTATGCAAATATATATGTGTGTACGTGTGTGTGTGCGGGTGTATGTGTGCTTGCATATGAATATGTTTGTGTTTGTATGTATGCATGTGCATTCGGTTAATATCCACAGAATGCACACATAATATGTACATGTATAAGTATATGTATATGGGTATGTATATATGTATACTCACTACACCTGTGACTCTAATACGAAGGGTTTGCTGTCGGTGGTCATTGTTAAAAGTCTCTGTCAGAATTCAACAGTTTATCCAGTATATATGTCTGGTGAAACAATTAGACATTTAATTATACGTCTCGCCACAGTCTATTTTTTTTTTAAATTTATATGCTACTACCCACAAAAGCTATTTAGCTTTTTGTCGAATCCACGTTTTCAATGAATACTCAGAATTTGTAATCATGTTTTACTTGTTTCTATATATGTGTCATATTATCTGTTTTGTTGATAAATACTGTTTAACCCATTACATAACATGGAAAGCAGACGACACTGGCAAAAAAAATTCTTGAATAACTAATATTTTCCATTTTTTGTCTCAAAAACATAGGTTATGAACCCTCGTTGGAACGAGCTCGACGTCTATGTTTTCATGATTCATCAACCAGACCTTGCTATGCATGTTGGTTTGAATGGAATTTGCCCCAATCTTCAATGTGCTGTGTGCCAGTGGTTGGTATTTCAATAATCGTTTGGGAAACATTGTAACGGAGTATGGAACTCGGGTTGTTGGCACTATAGTTTCATTTGTTGCCCGTGATCTCCTTTCCTCACAACCGCATTGGAAACTACAGCAACAGTGTTTAAAAAGTCAACAGAATACAGAGAAATTGAAACGTCCTTTTCCTACTAAATCGGTTGGAGTGCTGTGGATGGTGGAAGTTTCATTTACATATAAGAGCTATATACCAAGAAGTGATCCAAATTCCCAGTAGGATATGTGTGTTCAAGGAAACTACTAGAGCCGAGGCCAGGACGTCTGATATTAATTGGTTGGCAGGTGAAAGTTTCCGAAACGAGTACTGTCATGGCAAGCAGCGAGCATAAGGAACGCAACTTGGTTGGCCAAAATACTGAAGCGAGTGCATACACAGATCGACACCCGCGTGTGAATGGGTTAATCGGTATGGCACGAGTCTCAGCTCGGAAGGGTAAAACGAGAGGCCGCAGGCCTCAGGTTTTATCCTTCTGCGATGGCACAAGTGCCATATCGATTAACCTGTTCACTCTTGCGTGTTTATTACACGCCTTCACGTCCATAAAAAAAACAATTACAAGAAGGACACTCAGCAATTAGCATTTTATTTGACAACTATCAACAAAAAGAATACATTTTATCGCCAACCAAATTCGTGTTCTCATACTCTTCTTCTTCTTCTAGATATTCATTACCCCCTTCATATATCGACTATATTTCTTCATTCTATTTTCGTACACATTAAACTCACCATATCCTTCAGTTTTAGACATTTTATTTAGTTATTGCGCAATCTGTTCAGTTTCTGGTGATCACTCGTCCGCTCAGCAATTTCCGTTCCGCACATGTGTGCGGAACGGATTTTCATTTTCCGTATGGATTCGTGTTGATGTAGGTGGGCATTTTGAAGAACAGGTGTGTAATAAAACAAATTCTTGCCCCGCGACTAAACGAAATTGCCCGGCGGAATACATTAATATTATAGCGTGCATTTCCGGTCATTAAATTAGAATTGCATCGTGATGACAAGCATTTCGTCCCCTGCGTTCCAATGTGTTCTCTGTGCCAGTAGACACATAGAACACATTGGAACTCAGGGGACGATTTGCCAAACCGTTTGAGAGACAGGCATTGTTTCAAGTATGCATGCCAACATGTAGTTCAAACCTATTCCTACAGAGCTTTAAAATTTTTAGAGGTCATACAACTACAAGGCAAGTAACCTTAAGATTATATAACGTCCCGTGGGGCTACGTTTGGAATAGTCAACATGGTGAGGCAATTGTGATTGTATTTTGATGTTCTCTATATGCCCAGGGCCCAAATGCATCCGAGTCATTAAAACGGGTAACCTATTTTATGGTCAGTTTGGAAATCGTAGGCGCGCCAATAGGCGCTTCTTGGCTGTTAGGTAACGTAAACTAAATTTGACAGAGAAGTGGGATGCATCATTATCTGAGTGACATTTGCTCAGCCGGTCAGCGCAATTTGAAAAAAAAAAACAAAACGGGGATTAACAATAATTAGCGTCAAGCAATCACACTTTAATTGCAGTTATGTTGGTCAGTTGTGTCTTGTTTCCTGGTCGATTGTTCAGGACAATCCCCAACATTTGACAGACGTGTGCCCGACGAAGTCCCCGTTTGGTATCTGTTTGTCTAAACTGTACAATGTACTGAGGGATGCATACTGAATATGGAAAATTTGTAAAATTTGTTCCTTGTTGCCATTTCCAAGAAAAAAAAGGTATTATTTTATCAAGAGAGGTAGTAATAAATTTCCTTGTGGTACCTCGACAACTTTTTTCACTTGAAATTGTTTTGAAATGTAGGATTATATAAGCGAATTGCTTCTCACCCTCAGTCGGAGTGGTCCAGCCCCCCTGTCGGAGATTTTTAGTCAGTCCGTCGGTTAGTCTCGAAAACCCGACTTCACGAGAAATTTCCGACAATCGAATGTAGATATCTTGTCAGTCTCGAACCCGTGCAGCACTGGAACTTTGATAGAAAATAGTGATTCTCGTGAAATTCCTTAATGTCGTTCGTCAAACTGGCTTTATAGATGAAATATTTCCCGACCTTATTATAATATGTTTACTTTAACCCTTTACCTAAGGTAACGGCCAAAACCGGCCAACGCTATTCTCAAAAATCGCCAATTAATTTTCATTATTTTTTCATTTTTTGTCTCAAAAACATAGGTTATGACCCCTCGTTGGAACGAGCTCGTCGAGCTCGTTCCAACGAGGGGTCATAACCTATGTTTTTGAGACAAAAAATGAAAAAAAATAGTTATTCAAGAATTATTTTTGCAAGTGTCGTCTGCTTTTCAGGTTAGGTAAAGGGTTAAATAATCAACAAACATACTCATTTTGCTTCTATTTTGGTTCTCCAATTTACCAATTTTCCTTCGTTTCGGAGGTTAAATGTTATAGCCCCTCCCCCCCCTCCCCACCCGCCCCCTTGTAGGAGAGGTCAGCCCCCCTGTCGAGAAATCCCTGGCGCCACCCCTGCTCACAATCCCATGGCACTCGTCAGCTTCGGGACTGAATTCAACGCAGGAGCTCCAAAATACCCTAAGGAATCATCTACTACACAAAAAAGACAATTTCTTTTTAAAAAATCGTTTCTATGATTATAAATATTTTGACAACTGGTACTGCTTTTTAGTGACCTGTCATGGAAGAACAAATTTATATTGTTGCGATTTTGTCACCCAGTCTTCATCAGACAAACTGACTGACGCAATATTGAATTTGAACAAAACGCTTAAAAGCTCAATGTTCCTCAGATCACAAACTTTCAGACATACCCGGGAAAATTATTATTAATATTTTTCTATATTTGGATGATCATGTCATCATGCCCCGTTTAAATGAACAAGCAACAAAACAGGTAAGTTCAAATAGATCACCAGTCAAAAATAGACATTAAACGATATAAATAGACAACCGGTTGATAGCGTACAACAAACATTTACGTTAGCACAGTCGCCCAAAAAGTACAGACTACAACAACGGCGCGTAAACACGAATTTTATAAAGCTTTGAAGGCATCGTTTATTAAATTATTCCAGATTTATTTGACACATGATGCAAATAAATAAAATCATTTCTGGTTTATCTCGAACTGGTTGGTGAAGTCTAAACGGGGTGTTTTGGTACAACACATAAAAATAAACATTTTTCGTTTGGTTTAAGATTCCTAACACGTTTTGCACACACGAATACGCTGAGTGTTTGTGTTTAGTATCTAAGAACAACAAATAAGATATCAGCTACTGATAATCGAAACTCAATTCTAGTTAATCCGTAGCCCTTTGAACCCGAGCGACCGTTTTTCCTGCCCAGGAACACGATGCGTCATTTATTTATTTATTTATTTATTGCGGTTTAAGGTCACATATTTCTGCACAAAGGCTAACCATGACCGTGACAGTTTTACGGGTGGAGGAAGCCGGAGTACCCGGAGAAAACCACCGAGCAACGGCGAGCAATTATCAGCTCCCCAACATACTAACTCCACACAACCAGGGTTAGTATTGGTTGAAGACAAGTGCAGTACGCCTTAGTACACGACGTCACCGTGCCCCCACATGAGCAATGGGGACACGATGCTTCATAATTGCATTAAGTATGATAGCTGCTAAGTGAATATGTGGAGAAGACCGATCAATATTTTCAACATGCAGCCTGAAGGCTGCACGTTGAAAATATTTATTGGTCCCCCCCCCCCCCCCAATAATCAATATGGACTCTCCTGATTGCGGTGTGTGTGGGGGGGGGGGGGGTGGGGTGGGGGGTTCCCTCCATTACAATGTTTATCGGATTTTTTGTTTTCCATCCGAAAAACTGTTGGTAGCGCGAATGCCAACATTTTCACTGACAGCCCATAATTTGAAAACAAGAGTTGACCATTTGGCGAAATCGTTCATGATTCATTTATTTATTGGTGTTTGAGGTCACATACTTATGCACAGTGGCTAATCGCGACCGTGACAGTTTTACGGGTGGAGGAAGCCGGAGTACCCGGAGAGAACCACCGAACATCGACGAGCAACTGTCAGCTACATAGCATTCTAACTCTGTTCAAGCTCCGCTCAAGCAGGGTTACAGCGGTTGAAGACATGTGCACCATCGACGTGCAATAGGACTTAGTACACGGCGTCATCGTGTCCCCATGTAGGCAACCGGGATAACGTGCCTTGCCCAAGGACACAACGCGGATCGTTCTGGACGGGGGTCGAACTCGGGACCTCTAGCATAGAAGTCCAACACTCTATCATTGAGCCACCGCTCACCCGTTTCATTATGCAAAAATATGCTTATGTTTCAAGTGTCTTTTGTATGAAATCGGTCGATCTTGGATGTCGAAAGTGTCGTTAAACTCCAATAAATAAATGAAATCACTCATTATAAGTACATGATAATCGACGAGTCATGTACATGAAAACTCTTCGTTTATTATTATAATTATTTTAAAGAATTTCTTTCGTTAAACGAAAGGAATTCTTTAAAATAATAATAATGCCGGGGCCTCGGAAACATGGAAGGGGGGGGGGGGGGGGGCGGCTCCAGCCCACACACCTTTTATCATAAAAAATCACCAAACATGCAACTGCTACGGGAATGTAATTCTGATATTTTATGACACAGCCACAAAGAGCGAGATAAATGCAATATAAATACTTGAGAAACAGAATTTACTGCATCCAGGAAATTCAAGTCTGTGTGAAAGGATTAAGGAATCAGGAAATAACTATATAGAATGAGAATGTATTTTTAAACAAATCAGAAATGGGTTTTCGTTAACAGTATTTACAGATATTCATACAGGAATCAGAACATTTTTTTCTAGTAAACCTGAAAAGGCATATATGGGCACTGCATTTAAAGAGTTCGATCAAGGAATCAGAAATTGACATTACTGGCTCTGCCACTAATTTGAATTATGAGATACATGCATAATCTTCAGAATTGCATTAGTTGTTATAATGCAAAATATGTATGTACTAAATGACCTCTGTTGAACGCATTGAGGTGGACCAGATTTTGAACCTCCAGCAAGTTTCAGCTCATTCGGTGAAGGTCCCATGTCTATAGGTCCTACCAAGTCTGAAGTATGAGCCACTTTCAAACTATTGACTCCGCCAACTCCAGATCTGCATATTTGTAGATGATAGCAAATATTCATATTAGCTAGAAAATGTTCTGGTATATGTCACCACTGGAAAATATATTGCGAGTAATATAATTCATTAATGTTGGAATATAGACATAAAAAAGGCCCCAAGAGCCTATCTGAAGACGTATTGGCATTGGCAAAGAACCAAGGTCCCATCGACGCCCATGTGTGTTTAGAGCAACATTGTGAGAATGGAAAGGGTTTTCATTATTCTCGAATTGCATAAAACACAATTTTTGGAACCCATATTAAGATCTTTAGAGTGTTAAAATATTTTGTTTCTCTCCTGCCTTAAATGATGACTATTGTTTCAGTGCATGTTGAAGCTGTGAACATATCTAATAGACCATAGATGTCAGAGTACTCGTGGCACTCTATCAGAATAACAAAACAAAACATTGAGATAAATTGATTGTATTCGGGTTATTGTGTTGACAAACAGTGCATAGAAGACATAAATTTTCCAACTACACCATCAAGGCCTGCCTTCTATGAATGTTATTTATGGATTGGGATTTAATTACACTTTTGACAGCCAGGGTCACCTCGTGCCGGACACTTTTACTGGTGGAGTACACGGGGAGAATCACCGAACAACGGCGATCAACTGTCAGGCTCCCCAACATACTAACTCCACACAAGCAGGGTTAGTATTGGTGAAGACAAGTGCACCATCGACGTGCAGTACGCCTTAGTACACAACGCCACGGTGTCCCCACGAGGGCAATAGGGTGAAATGTTTTGCTCAAGGACACAACGCGGTTGCCGCAGGTGGGATTCGAACCGAGGACCTCTCGGTTTGCAGCCTGCACCTCTACCTGCCGAGCAACCGCGCCCCCTCTATGAATGTGACTGGAATACTTTGGAGACTTATTTTCGGGGATAAAATAGTTTCAAAGAAATCAGAAATAGGTTTTCGTTAACAGTATTTAAAGATATTCATTCAGGAATCAGACAATTTCTTCCAGACACCAGAAAAAAGCATATATGTGCACAACGTTTAGAGCGTTCGATCAAGGAAGTGCATTAGGGGTTCAAAAATGTGATTTCCAGCAATTCTGAAAAATGCACTCAGTGACCCCTGGGTGACCTCAGTGACCTTGACCCATATTTTGAACCTCCATTAAGTTTCGACTGGTTTGGTGTAGAGATATGAGCGTGACCCACTTTCAAAATGTTTGGCCACGTCCACTTGTTTAGTGTAAAAATGAATGTACGAACTTCGGGAATGCATTAGGGGATCCAAAAAATGTGATTTCCAGCAATTCTGAAAAATGCACTTAATGACACCTCGGTGATCGCAGTGACATTGGCCCATATTTTGAACCTCCATCGAGTGTCGACTCATTTGGTGTTGATTCCAGGTCCATAGGTCATACCACGAGATATGGGATTGACCCACTTTCAAAACATCCCTACGGACACACCCAATGCCCCAGGAATCGGAAAAACATTGGATGACGAGAAATTGAAACTATCTGTCAGTATGTCAAAAATTATCGTGATAGAACAATTAATTTTCGAGTTATTGTGTGGACAAGGAAGTCCTCAGAAGACAGAATACAGGAGAATAAAAAGAAGAAGAAGAAAAACAAAACAATAGTCTCTGTGTTTCACACAGAATTAGGTTTCGTGGTTTTTTGGACACATGAGTTCGACTCCATAGGCGTATCTATAAGGAGACAGGTTGTGAAATTGGTCACATTGCATGTGGCCAATATCACAACTTGTCCCCTTTCATGTCAACTAATCACTTTCGCGCCAAAAAATCTGGTACGTTCAGCGAGTCTGAATTGAGTCGTGACTATACAAGTAATTGTCTGAAAAATCTGGAAAAATAACACATTATTATTAACAGCTTTTTGATTACTTGTCTCTCGGGAAAATTCATTTGAAAGAGGAAATTATGGATTTTTTTGTCTTCCCCTTTAAGTTTTGTCAAACATAATTTCTGGCCATATAATTTTGTTTTTGTGGCATAACAAAATAACAAGTTTCGGTACTCAGAATCAAGAAGTAGGCGTTTTTTATAAATTTTCCTTTCGAGAGGAGCATGCCCTGGAACCCCCAATCTTCTCAGGCCCTCACAGCATTCAGCCCCCCCCCCCCCCCCCCCAAACACACACGCACTCTTTCAAAATCGCTCTGCGGCCCCTGTAATGCGTGAACGTATGTACACGAACTGCTTCGATTATCAGTGTTTTAAAGAAGTATTTTAGAGAGGCTTCAAGTTCGTACCAACGGTCAACGACCCGGGTACACTGTGCAAAATTTTAACATTATACCCCACCATGACGGAGAATTAGATTGGTATTATTTAAAACAACACTTGTAAGCTACAAGTACATATACAGTCAGTCGAAATCAAAATACAACAGCATTAGGCTACACAAAGTAGATCTTCTGTTTCTCGGGCTATTATTTGTAAAATTGCATGCGGGCGGTTTTTTATTTATTTTTTATATCGGTAATTATTTCTTTGCCATCAAAAGTTCATGTTCTTGGTTTATGTTTTAGGCCTCATAATCTACAGAATAGCATGCGTGGTGATGTATTTTGCCCCTTGAGAGCAAGAAGACTTTGCAATGCTAAAGCATTGCAAAGCCTTCTTGCACTCAAGGGACAAATGCATCAATGTTTTTAACTTAGGTAAAATATGAGACATAAACCATTTAATTTTTATTTTTTTCAAGTTTACATTGGTTATAAAAAGAGAGCATGCGGGAGCCAAAAGGTCCAAGCGGGAGGGCCTGAGACACAGAGGTTTAATTTTTTTAGGCTCTATAGAATTTTGAAAGCGGATCACAAATAATTTGACCCAGTAGTATAAAGAACACAATCGACTCGTCCATGTCCCACTCGACAGATAATATTAGTTATTGGTTCCTTGGATTATTTGATGCCAACCACTAGTCATTTCTTAAGTTTAAAGTGCTGTGTGGGGTTTATTATCAGAGTGGTGGACTAAGGAACAGAAGGAGACCATAAGACTATTCAGTCCCCTGACTGTTTTCCCACCAATGCTCAAAATATTTAAAAATAACAAATAAAATGAACTTAACTGTTTGTTAATCTACATTTCAACCTTAACTGGTTGGGGCTACATTATTTTTGGTGGTCTGAATTTGTTTATCAAAAGTTGTTTTACTACAAATTATTGGAGAGTGCCCATGGGAACTCTCCATTACTTTGTGATAAAACAAATATAGATACGCAGAATACTACTTGTGTTTGGTAGAATGTTAAACATGAGCAAGGAAATTGTTGGCTTTGTTCTGAGACCCTTATTTTTTGAAAGCCCCGATAGTGGCTTCTAGCACTCAACCAGTTAATATCAAAGAACTTAGATTAGAGTCAACGACTGTCAAGTCGGCGGTGGAGTAGTTACTACCCTACGCCTAGCGTATCGGACTACACAATGTAGGGATATCATTAGTTACACAGTTTGTTGGTGGCCTATTATGGTATATATGTTGTCAGTTAATTTTATATTAGACGATAGCGAAGCTCGAGTCCAATATGGAATTAACTGACACCATATATATGGTATATATGGTGTCAGTTAATTTCATATTGGACGAGAGCGAAGCTCGAGTCCAATATGGAATTAACTGACACCATATATACCATATTAGACCACCACGAAACTGTCTAACGAATATATTTTACCGACTGTTGTATCGATGCACAGAACTAATAACAACAGCGATCAAACTTAAATGAGAGAATTCTCACAATATGTTCACAAAATAACACACATCCACAGAATATGAAGCCTTTTAAGTTGCCTAACTTGCACTTCAGACCAAATATGGGCTTCCAACACTCAATCTTTCAACTTGAAGTGTTTATCGGCTGCCGCCATTTTGAGTAATCAATGAACAAAGGGGAGGAGATTACCTATAGCTGTCAGCGTATATTGATGTTGACAGTCAGTATATGGTTTTATATGCAATTTGCATGTGACGTCTTTAAACCAATGAAATTCCCAGATACTTGTAGGAGGTAAGATATTGTGCGATCTGGGCGAGTTTAGAGAATTTGTGAACCGTATACGTGCGGGTAGTTCACTAATCCCCTAAAATAACCCAAATTGCTTCTTAAGTGACATTTTTTAACACAGATGTCTAGAAGGGGGTTTCGAAAGCCCCGCCAATTTTGTCCATCCCCTTGTAAAGTCAATCCACGGTCTCTGATTGCAGGCACGTTGTTGTAGTTGAACTCGTAGGAGCTATTTAAGAGTTTACACAAATTCAACCCAAACTGAACGAAAAGCATAAGAAATGCGAGTTGTCTCACTGCTGTGTTGAGGATCTGCAACATAGGTGTGTAAACCTTTGAACTCTTGTGGTATCTTCCATTCCAGTTCAATGGCAGCAATTAGAAGAGTCCATATTCATTATTTGGGGTAGACCAATCGATATTTTCAACGTGCAGCCTTAGGGCTGCACGTTGAAAATACTGATTGGTCTACCCCACAATATTTACCGAACAGCCATCCTATATAATGATGTTATGACGTATCATGTTCCAAGCCGGAAAAGCGGCCGCCGGGATTCAAAGGGCTAATTATTAACGAACAATTGCACTGCTTTTAGTGGGAAATTACTGCCATTAATTTGATCTAATAGAAGGATCGATGTCATAGGTCAAGGATCTCGAATCGTCCTGCAGCAGAGTGATAATAAAATATTTATTACATCGTATGGTGATAAATGCTGGTAGAATTAGTGCTTCAACACATTTGGAACCACTTTCTTTAATTCTTAATACTGCTCGCCCAATAAAGCATGATGGGAAAGCCTCTTTTGGATATGAAATAGAGAGATAAATGTTTTAAAGAACCGTTTGTGTATTACAACCCCTTCGGTATGAGAGTAGATTAAAATTAGACTTGGTCTCCAAAGGGTATTGGGAGTAGGTGCGTTTTATCAGAAAACTAAGATTACGATCCCCTCAGTGGAGTGAATTGCACTTCGTTGCATTGAGCTGAGTTTAATATTTTATGACGTACGTAATATCTTGCATTGTTGATGAGTAGTTTGAATAGGCTTTCAACATCCGAGATTAAATGCTATCTGACATTTAGCGGTTATAGCTGTCAAGCTTTCATCTTATCACGCAGAACATAAGATGTATTTATGTCGTACTGGTTGGAGGTATGCAAACACACTTTACGTATTAAAACTTCGTTCCCTGAGTTCCTACTTGCACATAGAACACATTGGAACTCACGGGACGACTTGTAGGAATGTCGTTGTATTCATGCCGTACTGTTTGGAGGTATGCATCACAAACACGCTTTACGTATTACGCTTGTAGGAAGCGGGGGAACAGGACATGCCCCCTCCAACTTTTCGAGAGGTGGGAGAGAGTGTGTGTGTGTCGACCAACATTATCTTTACTAAACCGTTATTGCAATCTCATTGGGAATCGACAGGGAGGAAGTGCGCAGACTCTTCACTCTGATGTTTTGACTGAATATTTTACTGTGTGATTAGTCTCGACAGTGTACTGTAAAGTCGAGAAAAGGCACATTTTGGGTTCCATATTTAACAATTTGCTTCGGCTCGATGGAAAAATGTGTTAAATAGGGAGATAAGAATGTGCATTTTTTCTCAATGTAGAAAAACCTGTACAGTCTCCATGGACTGGTCACTTTCCATGGGTGGCCAATATTTCCACGGATACAATAATATTAGATTCCAAACACTAATTACAGGAGTAATCATCAAACATTTAATTAATGAAGCACCGGGTACAACCCGGTGCTTCATTAATTAAAATTTTGCCGATGCTGATTTTTATTACCCAGTAAACGCACGCACGGACATAACGGCCCACTCGTGGATTACGACCAGTCCACGGCGACTCTACTCTCCGTGACTCCAAAATATAGCTTTTGGTGTTGTATTCCTACTATGCTGCTAATGCACAAGGATCGCCAACGATATCTATCAGTGCGCGCATGGCTGCTCTTGTGCGATCGTGCCCTTCCAAATTCGAAATGCTCACTAGGTCAGTGAACACTTGCGACGTGACAAGAAAAATAGACTTCTTAAACTTTGTTAGACCATATCATCCCTATTGATTAGGGTTTAACGATACTTTCCACAGCCAGGGTCACCTTGTGACGGATAGTTTTACGGGTGAAGGAAGCGGAAGCACAAGGAGAGAACCACCGACCAATGGCGAGCAACGGTCAGACTCCCCAACATACTAACTCCGCGCAAACAGGGTTAACATTGGTTGAAGACAAGTGTACCATCGACGTGCAGTGCGCCTTAGTAGACAACGACACCGTGCCCCCACATGGGTAATCGAGATGAAGTGCCTTGCCCAAGGACACAACGCAGTTACCCCTTGTTAGGTGCGTACCGTGGACCTTTCGGTTTGAAGTGCAATGCCAAAACCAATGAGTCGCCTCGATCCCTCTCCACAGCACAGTGAAAGCCAATATGTCCAAAAAGAAGAACCGAGAACCTCGGAAGCTAGATGCGTTGGTATGTTTTTCTTTCTTTGTTCTGACTTCGCAATCTTTTATTTTTTGAAATCCCGATCCACTCTCGACTAGACAGCGACCTTACTGAGAAAGAGGCCGCAGTTTATTATCCGCGATTAAAAAGGGCACTTCGCTGAGATGATAACATTCGCATGTCTTTTTGACAAAGAAGCAAAAACAACGAAAAAGACTGCTGATTGCCAGAGAGTATTCAGAATATTGCTTTATTGATGAAGCCTTGTATCGACAATAGAATCTTTGTTCCGACATTTCATGTTTGCTTTTCAATGAACTGATGGATATATATCGAACATCTAAAGTATATTGAACGGATTGAACGGTTGAAACAGTTCGAGAAAGTATTGACCTTGAGAAACTAGCTGAAAACACCTACATGTACGTAACAACAAATCTTTTTTGGCCAAGACTGTGTTCAAATGTAGGATTGTGGTATTGTGGAGTGCTGGCGTACTCTGAGCCCACCGTTCTTCGTTTAAATTGTGTCCTAATTCTACGGTTTAAGATGGGTAGATGTCGTACTTATCTGTCAGCACATATCAATGTTTATTTATTGCGGTTTATCGACACTTTCGATATTCAGGGTCACCTCGTGACGGGATGTTTCACGGGTGGGGGAATCCGGACTACTTGGATAGAATCATCCTGCGGCGGTGAGCAACTGTCAGAGGCCCCAATGTATTAACTCCTATCAAGGTTAAGCATTGTTGGAATCATGCACACAGTCGACGTGCAGTTCGAGTTTGTACACGGCGCCGACGTGCTCTCGCGTGAGTAGTCGGGATTAAGTGTTTTGCTCAGGGGCACAAAGTGGTTATCGCTGGTCAGTATCTCCCGTGAACCTCTCCATAAAAGTGAGCCACCGCACTCCCGTTCATCAAAGGCGTTCTAACGAATATACAGTTAAAAATAGAAGTCCTGTCACGAACAGTGCGCTTATCTAGGCTTAATTGCACGTTGGAATTGCGCGCAGTTGCCATATCGAATGGCATCCAAAGCACGGAAGGTTCTCCTGGTAACTCCTAGTAAACACATGTAATGTTTCTGCCAATGGACCTCCGGGTTACCCGGAGGTCCATTAGCTGAAACATTGCTTGTGCACAGGCCACATGTACATAATTTGATAGCTTTACTTGGCCCATAACGCGTACATTAACGCGCATATCAACGTGCTATTCGTGCGCATTTCATGACAGGACTTCTAGTTTTAACTGTATTATTTGTTTCTGTCACAGTAAATCTGTGGTGAAACTTATAAACATGGGAATTTTCTCGAATTGTTTGTAAATCCATGTGCTTCCTGATTCACCTGGGGAATGGATGTATTCACTAACATTCAATGACATTCGCACGTTTTCTAAACCTTGTGGCCAGGGAATTCAAAAAGTTTGAAGAAACAATACATCATTATTTTATTAAACACAAACACTCCTCTAGCATCGTCATTTTTTCTCAACACAAAATTTATTTCCACAAATGACAGATTGCTTATTTGTTTTCACAATTGATGCTTCCATGGCATCTAAAATTGCACAGAAGTTGCCTCGTGGAACCCGTGCATCGCTTTGTCTGGGATTTCTTATGGTCCCACAGAACTAAATATTTTCCCATAGGCGACCATTATAACACTTATGTGGAAAAAATATGATCGCATCACTGTACAGACCTTTACACAACTTTCTCTCGCCAGAAAACATGGGGTCATGCAACAAATAAGAGAGAAAATGCACCAGGAAGTGAAGTATTGTCCTTGAATTCCCAACAAAAATCCACAAATAGTTAACTGAATTTTATAGACCCAGAAAAACCTTAGAAAATCTCTTTTTTCTTGGGAAATATTCAGTATTGTTGTAAAAACCTAATAAAATGCTTTAACAGTTTTCTCAAGCAATAAGTTTTTTTCTAGGAGTCTTATTTTAGACTATGATGCAATATCCGAGTGCAACATTTCAAGGCAGATCACTCTAAACTAAATATTTAGTTCCGCGATACCTTGTGCATGGTGTGCCTGGACTTGGTGAAAAAGATGAGATAATGTTTGCAAAGAGGGATAGGTTTCATAATCAAGTTTTGTATCCCCAAATATATGGTATCCTCTGGAAATTATGCTTTTGGTGTCATTTTATTTCTTTTAATTTACACTAAAATGGTCCGCAGTCCGTGTAAATTAAAAGAGATAGAAAAAAAAGTATTGTAAATTTGATAAGAAATAAACTGAAATCAAGATAAAACACTGAAAAATCACATCTTTGTTATGAGGTCATTACAGTTATATTTCAATTAAAAGATATAAAATGGGCAGTTGGTTAGGAGAAATAAACTGAAATTAGGTGAAAAAATAAAAAAAAAATAACACCCCTGTTATTATGGCCATTGCAGTCAGGGATGTGGTTAGAGGGATTCAGCTGGGGGCGGGGGGGGGGGGGGGGGGGGGCACCGGTGTAAATTCCAACTGTGAGTGGTTTTGATAGGTGGTTGCACCGCAGCGCTGGGTTATAACTTTTAACCCTTTACCCAACGGATCGCCCGCATCCGCCCACGTAATATGCAAATACAGCTGCTGAAAAAATATTATTTTTCGAAAAATTTCAACAAAACTATATCATGTGACCCCCCTCTTTGGAACGAGCTCGTCGAGCTCGTTCCAAAGAGGGGTCACATGATATGGTTTTGTTGAATTTTTTTTTTTAAAAATTAAAAAAAATGATATTTAAAATAATGAATTTTGAAATCGTCTGTGTTGGGTAAAGGGTTATGAACCCTTCTGAAAATTTTCACTAGTCCTGAAACGGAAAAAGCATCATTTATAATGTGTGTGGGTCAGAAAATTTACCGGATTGATGTCAGAGTTGAAATTTTGAGGCCATGTCAATTTTAGAGTAGGAAATTTGAAACTCAAGTTTCCAGGTGGAAATAAAAGATCAAAATTTCTGATTATTAGTTGGAATTTTAATATTTTTCATGAACAATGTTAATTTAATGAATTTCCAACTATTTGATTTTTGACCTCGGAATTTCCAACTATTAAAAAAAATACTCCTAGCTTGGGAGGGGGGGGAGGGGGGGGGGGACATGGATCGCATTTGGCGAAGCAAAACGGGAAATTCGTAGATGTGTTTCATAAATTGAGTATGACCAGAACACGAATTTCATATTCTGTTCATCATATGACACCACAGTTACCAAAAACACATCTTTTAGATAGAAAGGAAGGGTTAAAGAATGGAATTTCACCTTGAACGCCATGCATTGATTGTAGTTCTACAATTCGGCGTTATAAATACTAATTTTGAAGTATTTATACATTTTTAATCATTGGGATTTTAGTTGATGTTTATAACAAATATAATCAGGCATCGCGCCTTTGTTGATGTTTTGAAATATATAGTTTTAATTGACCGGGCATTCATTTGACACAGATCTTTTCAGTGATAAACAATCAGAAAGTGATCTTTTGAAATTGACCAATTATATCAACTCTTGGTATTATGAAGCACCGATTAATATTTATTGAAAATGTGAAACGATAATAACCCGAGAAAACGGAGAGACCATATGATAAAATACAATTGTAAAAGTGTTATAGTATTGGCCCCACAGATAGCAATAATATTTTGATCAAGTTCCATGCTGTTGACTAGAGTCAACTCCACGTTCGTCTACGACGTCCTTTTAATTGACAGGACTGAGTAGTTATTTTCTTTTAGATAGACAGATATTTATTAGCAATTAGCACCTTCGATGAGGCAGATTGCATCAACATCTTTCAATATATTTTGAAAGTAAACATATTAAACCTTGTTAATAACACTGGAAATATAATACTAAAAGATGACATGGTTCGAAGTGGACATAACGGATTGTCGCCCTTGCAGTTAAAACTAGAAGTCCTGTCACGAACTGTGCGCTTATCTAGGCTTAATCTAGGAACTGCGCGCAATTGCCATATCGAATGGCATCCAGTGCACGGTAGGGTCTCCTGGTTGCTCATAGCAAACACAGGCAATGTTTCTGCCAATGGACCTCCGGGTTACCCGGAGGTCATTGACTGAAACATTGCTTGTGCACAGGCCATATGTACAGAATTTGATAGCCTTGCTATAGTCATAACGCGTAGATTAACGCACAGATCGACGTGTTATTTGTGCGCATTTCATGGCATGACTTCTAGTATTAACTGTAGTGATACGTTGTCACAGACAAAAATAGTTCCAAGAGGGGACTATTTGCGATGTCCACCTCAAGCCTGGTCATTAGTATTGTTATTGTACCGAATGAGTTGTGTTTATGATGGCAACACACATTAATCTTTCCAGTTGGGAATAACAACAAATCAATATTCACTTTCTTTTTGCAAGCAATGTACAGCAATGTACAGGCAGTCGTGGACTGATCACCTTCCACAAGTAGGCAATATGTCCATGGGCGCAATAATATTAGATTCCAATCACTGACTATATGAATAATCAACAAAACGTAAATGAAAGAAGCCGGGGTACATACCGGTGCTTCATTAATTAAAATTTTGCTGATTATGATTTTGTAGTACCTGGTAAACGCATGTGTGCACATCACTGCCCATGTGTGGATTAGGACCAGTCTTCGACGACTGTACTGTATGTTAACCCTTTACGCAACGTAACGTTGCCAATTAATTTTCATTATTTTTTTCATTTTTTGTCTCAAAAACATAGGTTATGACCCCTCATTGGAACGAGCTCGTTGAGCTCGTTCCAATGAGGGGTCAAAACCTATGTTTTTGAGACAAAAAATGAAAAAAATGAGTTATTCGAGAATTTTTTTTGCGTGTGTCGTCTGCTTTTCTTGTTAGGTAAAGGGTTAATCCACACCTTCTCACCTTGTCACCTCATTGTTTTGGCTTTGGCGTTGACAGACTCGCACACTTTGTGTTCCTAGTGACTTGACAGTTGAAGAAGTTTATTTAGATCGAAGCTCACCGTCCGCAGTGAATGACCCCACCTCGGGTGTTCCCGTGACGCTCATCGGTGATGTTCCATGGTCGGGAAATGTTGCGATATATCTAACAACACCCTGATTGAAATTAACATTGTGTCTTAGAATGAGGTATCTAATATATTAAAACTAAGGCCCTGCGAATCACCAATTTTCGCTTCGAATCGAATCTCGAACTAAATCGGGGCTATTATTTGTATTCGAACCGAATCTTGAAGACGGCCGCCTGGGGGAAGGGGGTACTGTAACTCAGTTTTGTGATCGACAGTGCGTCGCCTGAGAGCTATCATGTTCTATGTCCCCTATGGGACGATATATTATCTCCCCTATGGGACATAGAACATTCTAGCTCTCAGGCGACGAGTGGTGCCTCAAGTCCCGACTGACAAAATATTTCAACTACAAAACCAGGGCATGCCTTCGTCGACGTCATGCCTTGGTTGTATAACTGGAATATTACCCAGGAAGGATTAGGGGCCAAAACAGAAGAGAATCATCGGCATCAGTCACTGCACACGGGGAGCCGCTAGCAACAGCACATCGTTGATACTGCCTGGAAACTTTAAATTTTCTTTCAACAGTAGTAGTGTCTAGTGAGACTAGAAATAGCTTGTCTGGTGGCATGGGAACAGGTGTTGCGGAAACAACATTCAGTCTTTATTTTCAATATTATCTATGTACAATTTCCACCAGAACAATACGTATCGTGAGACACGGAGGATAACTGATGCCAAGCTATATTCCAGTGAAAGATTCGAATGGAATCGAATCGTACAGCCGATTCGAATCGAACCGAATTGCAACTTAAGATTAGAAATCGGATCGAATCTCGAAACTTCACAGGATCCCAAACTAAGAGTATCAAGTATTTTTCTTCGTCGCTTTTGTGGGCGCATTTTACTAGGGATTATTTATTTATTTATTTATTTATTTATTTATTTATTTATTTATTTATTTATTTTTATTTATTTATTTATTTATTTATTTATTTATTTATTTATTGGTGTTTAAGGTCACATACTTATGCACAATGGCTAATCTTGTCCTTGGCAGTTTTACGGGTGGAGCAAGCTGGAGTACCCGGAGAGAACCACCGAGCATCGACGAGCAACTATCATCTCCTCAACATTCCAACTCTGTTCAAGCTCCGCTCAAGCAGGGTTACAGTGGTTGAAGACATGTGCACCATCGACGTGCAAGGTGCCTTAATACGCGGTGTCATAGTGCCCCAAAGTAGGCAACCTGGATAAAGTGCCTTGCCCAAGGACACAACGCAGGTCTTCCTGGATAGAGATCGAACTCGGGACCTCTAGCATAGAAGTTCAACAGTCCACATCTGACCCCTTTACTAGGGTTGAATATATTCCCTGGTTTTCTAGGGTACGGAAATGAAATTACCCTCAGAACCTGGAAGCGGGATCTTTCCCGGGTAATATCAAGAACGTTTATAAGGGTAATATGACGCATTTATTTTAATGATAATGAGCATATTTCCTTGGCAATCTCCCATCTCTAAACGGAAGAGTTCTTTTCCTAAGATTAGTATGAAAACACAAACCCGCTTCAATCTCGTCTTATTTTCAGAATCACCAACTACCTTCTCCATCATCAACACCCTCTTCACAGCCTTCACCAGTCTCCTCTCCTTCAAGTACAGGAGACTGGTGACGACTGTGAAGAGGGTGTTGATATTGGAGGAGATAGTGAATAGTGAGTGATGCTACTGATTCTGAAAATGAAGACTAGTTTGAACTTTGAAGCGGGTGAATAAGATCTTGCTGTTGAAAGGGACGGTTGTGGTGGTCCGCCAGAACTGGTTGCAAACTACAGTGATTTGTTGAAATTGGTTCATCAATAATCAGGACTGTACAAATTTCAGGCGTGGAAGGGCTGACGAAATCCTACAAAGTTTCAATTCAGAAAACTTCAGTTCAAAACACAAACAATGCCAAGCTTCATTCCCGGTTCCGTACTGTAGATTTCCCGGGTATCAGGGCCGACTTTCGGAACCGGGAACCCGAGAATTCCCGTTCCACGCATTCAGGGCCGGCGGAAGAAGGGGGCGACGGGGGGCGGTCGCCCCCCTTGCCCTCGCCCACGGGGGCGAGCGGGGGCGAGCGGGGGCGAAAGTGTCCGAAAATAAAAAATTAGCATTGTTATTGATCAACCATCAGAAAAAAACAGGATCATACTGATCAGCCTATTATTCAGTTGTATCTTTGAATAACCAATTCTCCGGCATGGATGTATATGTATACATTAACCCTTTACCCAACGTAACGGCCAAAACCGGCCAGCGCTATTCTCAAAAATAGCCAATTAATTTTTAAAATATTTTCATTTTTTGTCTCAAAAACATAGGTTATGACCCCTCGTTGGAACGAGCTCGTCGAGCTCGTTCCAACGAGGGGTCATAACCTATGTTTTTGAGACAAAAAATGAAAAAAATTAGTTATTCAAGAATTTCTTTTGCAAGTGTCGTCTGCTTTTCATGTTAGGTAAAGGGTTAATTGCCCATGGGCATGGCATTCAATGGATAGTAGGCCTATGAATCAGCAAATTTTGCCTAACTGCTCAGCCTGACTGTTTTATTAGTTAGATGGCCAAAAGCCGAGTTTGTCGACAACAAAACTGGTTCGAAGCCTATGGCACTAGATAATCCGAGACTTATACTAGCACCGAGAGGGGGTACGTAAACAGGGCAACTGCCCCAGGGTCCGGCCTCCGACTGTAAAAAAATCATTTTTTTCTATTATAAAAAAACAAGAGGAATTTCAGGCCAAAGGCCACCAGAATGCACAATTTGAGAGCTCCATTAAAAATTTCCTGGGGGGAAAACCCCTCCACCCCCCCCCCCCCCTTCCTTCTAATACCTCGTGTCTTCGGCACTCGGTGCAGATGCCTTCAGCATCTGAGGCGTCCCCTCCCAATTTTTAGGCGATATACGTGCACTTGCCCTCATCAGAAAGTTTCGCCCCCCTTGCCCTTTGCTGCTTCCGCCGGCCCTGCATGCATTAAACCCAACTTTTTACCAGACAATTTTTTTCGTAATTGTAGCATACGTCCCGAAGATGATATTTTTTCAAGTATCAGATGATAAAGTTTCATATATTTGTGAAATAAACGAAAAGTGATGTTTCTGTTATAAAAAGATCAGCGTGACTTCACACGCCCGGTGTGAAATCGTCTTGTGGTTTATTGAAAGAGAAAGACTGAAAAAAACTATAGTCTGTTTCGAATTATGTATGAATCGTGTCTATGAAGTAACAGAATGACGTCACACGATAAACCCAACAGATTTGAGATCACATTTCGACAAACTGGCAGTCTCAAATTAAGGAATTGCCATGCTTAATAGGTAAAAGACGCTTCCAAATTGTGAATCTCGGAATAATTTTTGGAAGCGATCGTACATCGAGTAGGCCAATACACCTTTGGTTGATTTAAAAGTAAGAATTATATTTGATGACAGATAACAAATTATTATATATGTGTTGGAAATGGTTAGAAAACCCCAAACCTAAAAGTTGCAAATTCAATTAAAACTAGTTGAATATTTTGTTTCCAAGTTGATAAAAATACGCTATTTGTTATAGACGAAGTATTGATTCATACTACTATGACGCACCACCCACCAAAAAACACTCATATTTTAGGAAATGAGCTGCGTGGAGATGCAACCAAAATTTCATGGAAAAAGAACAAAATATTTTAGGTTTTTTTTTTTTTTTGAAGGGGTGGGGGTCCAATGCCCATGTACATTATCAAATACCCCAGTTCCGTAGCCCGGGGCGTGATCCCCAAAATATCAAACTATATAATCTTACGCGGATAAGCAACTAATACTACTTGAATTTGAAAAAAAATGTGCATTTTGGTGGTGGTTCGGGTTGAGACGATTCTCATGCCCTCCATTTCTATTTGTATTTACGACCACAGTGGAGAACCCCCTCCTATTACAAATCTCAAAATCTCTGATCTGTGTGTGTGTGGGGGGGGGGGGGGGATGCGAGCAACTAACGTGATTACAAATAACATTTCGCATTTAGTCGACACTACCGGTTTGCCGTGCCCCCAAAAAGTTAAATTGTTCCCATATACTACCATCCGATGAGTAGATTTGATTTAGTTCGAGTCAAACTGATTTGGAAATTAGGGAATCGCCGATGTGTTCTCAATATCCTACAACGTTTCCCCCGTGAACTCTTTTTCTATCATCAGGTTAGGGGGCGCGGTGGCGTTGTGGTAACAGGTTCTCGTCGATCACCGAAGTTAAGCAACATCGTGCCCGGTTAGTCCTTGGATGGGTGACCGTCTGAGCGATGGATTCGGACTCCCGTGTTGTGTCCTTGAGCAAGGCACTTAACCTCGATAGTCCTCATGGGGGCACGATGACGCCGTGTACTAAGGCGTACTGCACGTCGATGGTGCGCATGTCTTCAACCAATCTAACCCTGCCTGTTCTGCAGTGCGGAGTTACGATGTTGGGGAGCTGGCAGCTGCTCGTCGTTGCTCGGTGGTTCTCTCCGGGAACTCCAGCTTCCCCCACCCGTGAAACTGTCATGGTCAAGCTCAGGCATTGCGCAGAAATATGTGACCTTACCACCAATAAATAAATAAATAAATAAATAAATAAATAAATAAATAAATCATCAGGTCTCCTGCAATTCAGGAGACCTGATGATAGACGAAGAATTCAAGGACGTTCCGTTTTCGAAACTACTTTGATTCTGTTCTTCTGAAATATTCCACCTTTTTTGACTGACCTGTCCAAAAAGGCGAGTCGTCGTTGAATGCAATACTCGAGGGAAGAATGGTATTATTGTGGGTCTTCCCTCAACAAAACATACTAACAATATATCTTCACGAGGCAAAGCGCCGTGCGCCACAAACACAGACTGGCACTTTATTCATTATAACGCAAACTGATCGCAACGTGACTGCACGCTTTTTGTTCAAGCATACTGCATGTATTCAGATAGAGAACCTTTCATTCAAACGGCTAGAACAAAGAAAAGATAAAACGTATTTTCAACCCTTTACCCAACGTAACGGCCAAAACCGGCCAGCGCTATTCTCAAAAATCGCCAATTAATTTTCATTATATTTTCATTTTTTTGTCTCACAAACATAGGTTATAACTCCTCTTTGGAACGAGCTCGGTCGAGCTCGTTCCAATGAGGAGGTCATAACCTATGTTTTTGAGACAAAAATGAAAAAACATAGTTATTCAAGAATTTTGTTTGCAAGTGTCGTCTGCTTTTCGTGTTAGGTAAACGGTTTAGGGGACGTGCAACCTAACTCGGGTCAAATTTCAGGCTAGAAAGAAACAACCCAGTAAATTATATACCAAAATGTTTGGAAAGAAACATAGAACATGTGGAAACTGAAATTTGCTATGGCGCTGCTGCCATGTGGCAGATAGAACAGCCTGAGAGTCTGCTACGGTATTTTACAATAAAAGATCTTAACGTAAAGTAACAGCTGTATTCTAGAAACATTGAAGTACATACTCGAAGAAATCTTTTTCTAATTCTTGAAAGGAACAAGAGTGAGATGAAATGTCATGAGTGATGTGCTCACTGAATGAAGGCTGACATTTTTTCTGTTTTCGTTTTTATTCGGGGAATTTCAAAAGGTCAACTTGAAAGAGTCCACTAGAAGAAGTATGGAAGGATAAAAGCGTGTCTCCCAATATGAAGATGTATGTGTGTCAGTGTGGTGATTGGAAAGATAATCTGATCTTCTCTTTTGTAGTTGAACACAAAATGAAATATCTTTTATGACAAGTAACACTAATAATAATAATAATAATAATAATAATAATAACAATAATAATAATATATCACATGAAACGTCGTTAATTTCGACGTAACAACCCATGTGTTATTTCCTGATTATCAACTAGTGTCTGATCGGCGCGTGGTCCCATAGCAGCAGCATTGTATTCTTGTGCGTAGTTCACATGACGTCAATTACGACAACAGGTGCAAGTAAAGCGCATTCATGACGTCATGGTGTGAAACGTCTGAGCCAACGAACTGATTGTCGGTTCTTTTGGGAGAATTTGGCGACAATGAATTAAAATAAAAGTGTAATAAACATTCAAAAATGCATGTGATATACAGAACCTTTAACTCGTGATGTTTCGATGTAAGATTTTTTGAAACTCGTTTGATGAATTCGATTCACAACTCGCCTAAACTCGTTTCAAAAAATGTTATATCCAAACATCACTCGTTTGAGATCCTCTATAATAATAATAATAATAATAATAATAATAATAATAAATTTCAATACAAACCCATATTCTCAGAACAAATACACCCACCTTATCACTTCATAATTATATTAGTGAGATAAACAGAATTAATCATTTTAAATTAATTTCAAATTAATTCAAGTAATCGTACCCTCTGGTACTATTACTTGAAAAATCTGCAAACACTGTGATGCTGACAAACGAAAATGAACGCATGTGGCCTGGTGGATCAGGTTTGTAAGCAACTCAGCGCGGATACTCATGAAATCACGAATATTCCGGGTATTGCATTTGATTAACTTTCAATTTTGACCATACATTCGATAATTCGTTTGGGTTTTGGCCATCACGGCCATGCTGACCGCTGTAATGTTTATGCAAATTGGAAGACCATTTCCGGAAAAGGAGATTTGTGACATTTCGTCCCTTGAGTTCCAATGTGTTCTATGTGCCAGTAGGCACATAGAACACATTGGAACTCAGGGGACGATTTGTCAGCCAAAAGCTATGACAAAAGACATTGATCTATGCTCATCTTGGTACGATTGTACGAAAGAAAAAATTATATTCACATCACCCTATCGTACCCTATTTAAAAGTGCGAATGCATCATCTTCAACCCATCCTCCATCGGTCCTTTGTAGACATCCTCCTCAGTGGCTGATCCATGGTTACTTGGAAGTAAATAATTTCACAGCTTCGGGGGAAATTAACACGCTCAATATAGTTCGAGTTCACTTGGAAAATATTTCGGGAAAAAGTGCTCTATGAAGCATTCTGCTTACTTTTTTTATCAATATTATATTCAGGGACGTGGCGACAGGGGTGTGTGGGTGTGTGTGTCACCCCCCCCCCCCCCCCCCCCAATTCTAGCTAAAATTTCCTATAGTTGGAAATTCGGATGGAAAGTCCTGAGTAGTTGGCAATTCCATCTATCTGGAAATTAGAGCTTCTTTGTTGATGCTGATATCTCCTTTACTTCCCAAATTTACAACTCGGTTTCAAATCGGCAAAAATTCCAACTGTTACTGTTTACAACTGCAGTGTACGCAATATCGAGCTTCGTAAGTATGCATGATGTCAATCGGTACGACATTTCTATAGAACGTTATTTATCGTAATAAAACAAACTCCTTGAAATGCACTTCAAGAAAATCGCATCGTGTAAAATCGTTATCCTGCGTTAATTCCATCATTCAAAGTTCAGTCACATATGATGCTGTCGCGGTTGTGTGGGCTGCAGCTTGTAGAAGGGATTTATACAAATCGTCGGGCTTGGCAGGCTGCGGCAGCAGTGTTCATAAATGTTCCGAGCTCCGCACGGCAATCGTGAAAGTCATGAAATGAAAATCCGTGAGGAGACCGCAATTGTGTGACATCCAATCATATACAATTACCGAGGGTCGAAAGGGGCTTGTCCCCCATACCGTCCCTGCGCGCCTTCGGCGCGCGAAACCATTCCTTCTGGACCGCAATTCACCATTTAACAAACTGCGAGGTTCCCTCACGGCGACTGCAAGGCAATCGCACGGCGCCCGCACGGTTGTTGCGGCCACCACAAGGGCGCTGAATGGAGACATTGCAAACGCCTCAAGGCGCCCTTGCGGTTTGTTGCGATGGGTATATAAGGTACAGTGACCTTGCGATGATACCTGCGGTCGGGTTGCATCCTCTAGCCTTGCGATTTCCGAAAAAAATGTTTAATGTCAAGTTAAAAAGAATCGCAAGCCCCTGCGACGAGCACAAAACCTTGAGATCACCTCACGGCAGCCGTATTCTACTATGCGGACACCGCACGGTTATGAAAATTTTGGGGACTTACGGCCGCCGCCAACACGCCGCAGGCCATTTGTGACTGACGCTTCACAGTTACAAAATGATGAAACATCAAAAATTGATCATTCCTGCATAAGATCTGATTTAATGTTAGGAGAGTGTGAATTGCTCAAAGTTCTCACCTTGAGTATTTGTTTAGCACACATTCAATTCCCAGAATAATACCAAATAATAATAATAACCTGATAATTCTATCATAAATGTGTTGGCATTTCAGAATCAATTTTATGCCCCCTTCCAAGGCTTCATTTTCAAAATTTTTCTCGCTAGTGAATTTCCAACTAGGGAAAGGACCGACATGGGGAAACCCCTACTGGTCCCTCTCCTAGTTGGACATTCACTACCATACACCCCCTCCCCCAATCGGGAACCTCTAGCCACGTCCCTGATTACATTATATTATATGTATAAAATGATTCAGATTTTCATCAACAAATAGTTCAATACAGCAAGTAAATACTGGATGACGGACGAGGCAACTTCAACGCATATGTCTGCAGTTATAACATTATCAGCTAAAGTATTTGCTGTAACTTGATTGCGAAACACCTCATACATTGTCTCGAGCAAATGAAAGGCGTGATCAAGTCCCTGTGTTCTTCAGATTGTCCAAAATGCATATTCCTGCAAGAACCACATTGTAATCACATGACCGGATTCAATATGGTCACATCCAGAACTCCAAATTTCGTGTTCAAGGTACAGCATTACAACATTCCCAACACACCGGAGGGTGTGTCATAAATGCTTTCTCCGAGTCTTTATTACAGTTAAAACTGGAAGTCCTGTCATGAAATAAGCACAAATTGCACGTCGATCTGCGCGTTAATCTACGCGTTATAACTATAGTAAGGCTATCAAATTATGTACATATGGTCTGTGCACAAACAGTGTTTCAGCCAATGGACCGCCGGGTAACCCGGAGGTCCATTGGCAGATACATTGCCTGTGCTTGCTATGAGTAACCAGGAGAACCTGCCGTGCTTTGGATGTCATTCGATATGGCAATTGCCTAAGCGCACAGTTCATGACAGGACTTTCATTTTTAACTGTATGTCAGTATTACATGAGGGCAAAACTGTCGAATTGCCTATCATTTTGTGGTTCTACGGGTTCATTACTTATGCCGTTGACAAATTAATCTTCTTCAAAGTCATAAAATTAACTTTTTCCCTGAAAAAAATTATATATACCCTTTCCATGCACTTTACTCATCATTTTAATATATAATTTGACCTTCCTCCCTTCTCTCAACTGTTTTTGAGACATTGGTAAAAATGTCAACAAATTGACCCAAATCTTGTTGGACGACCCGGTAAGGAACTATATAAGCTGGAAGATTCGATTCAATTCGAAATCCTCGGCCTGTTTCGGTTCGATCCCAAGTTTGGGCTCCACGGGGCCCATGTTTTAAACTGAAATATAACGTCGCTGTAATACGTCCGAGGAGCACACGAATCCAGATATACGTGAACATACGAGATCAGTTATAGATCGAGTGTCAATCATATTAAATAATTGCATATCGCTAAATTCCAAAATATACGATTTATTTAAAATAGAAGGAACAATTTGTAAAATCATGAGTTATATAATGATGAAAAATAATACACATGCTAAATATGGTTCAACCTGTGTACAGGTACAGTGAATATAAAAATAGTTTTAAATAATAATAGAATCACAAGATTTATTAAACGAGTTGATTTATTTTAGATACAAGACTATGAGTGGGTCCAACTTAAAAATTAAAGCTGTCGGAGAAATTCCCCTGTTACGTCGTCTCGGACGTCAGTAACATCTTATCTAAGACGAATTGGGAACATCTACATATCGCGTCTTGAGTGCAAGAGGGCGCCACCTGCAATGCTTCAGCATTGCAGATGGCGCCGTATTACACTCACGCGACAATATTGAACATAAGTGGCGATGCGTGTTTCCAACAATACAGTGATAAAAAACAAACCATACGTACATTACAAATATTTTGCAAACTTCCCAGCGTTTAATAACGTTTTGATATGCAGACAATGTTCACGGCCACGACAGGCAACATGTGCGTCCTTCAAGTCCCTGATGTAATATTATTCTATAATATGAACACGTCTGTAATAAATATTGGTATTCAACGGGGTTTGTTATCCAATATGTTGCCGTTAGTGTATGAGGAAAAAGGTTCAAACAAATGTGAATTCACAGTCTATTGGAGTATAAAAGTGGAAAATATACCACATGTTAAAACATAATGAACAGCTTGTCGTATAATTTACATAAAATCCATTACTAGTATATTGTCCGAATAATGTTTGAAAACGAGAAATATTTTGTCGACAGGCTGGTTTTAAAGGTCGACAGAGCGTTGTCAACAAGATTTGTTTTTCAAACCGTCCACGAAATCGAATATTTCTAGCTTAATAACCTATTTATTATATGCATGCGCTAACGTGGACAACCGGATGCATTAAGTTTTTTAAAGTGATAATTGATCAGTTAACGACAGTGGCGTAGATAAAGGGGGGCCGGGGGCGGAGCCCCCCTCCCCCCCCCCCCACCAGAAGTTTTGTCGGAATTTTTTGGGGACCATTTTTAGGCGAATTTATGCCTAATAACATTAAAATGCTGCCTTGGGGATAAAAACATACCATATGGGGTAAATTTGGGGTAAACAAGACCAATTTTCAGTACATTTGCAGTAAACAACAGATTCTTTCTGTTTGTTTGGTTTTTTGTTGTTGTTACACTGTCGGAAAATTTTCGGTCGGTCGGGAAAGGGGGCTTGCCCACCCACCCACCCCCCCACCCCCCCCACCCCACCCCCACCCCCACCAGCGAAAAGCTATCTACGCCACTGGTTAACGAATAAGAAGATGCCGAACATTTTTCAAACCGTTCGCGAAATCGAATATTACTAGCTTAATAACCTATTTATTATATGCATGTCCTAACGTCGACAACCTGATGCATTAAGTTATATAAAGTGATAACTGATCAGTTAACGAATAAGAAGATGCCGGGGACCGCGATGGCTAAGTAGGTAGAGGTGCAGCTGCAAGCCGAGTGGTCCTCGGTTCGAATCCCACCTGCGGCAACCGCGTTGTGTCCTCGGGCAAGACACTTCGTCTCCATTGCCAGCGTGGGGGCACTGTGGCGCTGTGTACTAATGCGTACTGCACGTCGATGGTGCACTTGTCTTCAACCAATGCTAATCCTCTTTGTGTGGAGTTCCGGCTTCCTCCACCCGTAAAACTGTCACGGTCATGATTAGCCATTGTGCATAAATATGTGACCTTAAACACCAATAAATATAGACGATGCCGAACATTTTATTCTAGAATGTCCACGCTTCGCTGCTCCGAGACACAATCTTTTCATGTCATATAGACATTCTTCTTCTTGGGAACCCTCAAGAAACAAACGACGAAAATAAACACCAATTTGAATCAGAGCGATCCTTTATTCTGGAAATTAAACGATTTTCGTTGGATTAGTCCTTGGATTGGGGAATGGAGGGGAAGAAGGCAACAAGCTATGAGGATATTGTGAAATTTGTGACAATATTATTGCGTTGGGCAGTTGACTTATGCATACGCCGGTGGTTAATCTCCCACAGAACCTCTGGAGATGGGTGTCTGGTGTGTTAGCTATCAAACCTGAAAAAACAGTACGTGGAGAGTGTATTATCACTAAATCACCCGCAGAGTGGAGACTCCACCCAAGCAATAATTGCAAATTTGTTGCAAAGCATAACCAACACAAGCAAAGTTTCAGCCAATGGACCTCCGGGTTAAACCCGGAGGTCCATTGGCTGAAACATTGCCTGTGTTTTTTGTCGATGTGTACAAAATTTGAAAATTATAGCTTGGGTGATAACTCCACTCCGCGGGTGATTTAGTTACAATCCACTCCACTCTCCACGTAATGTAATTATACCTAGATGCGTAATAAATGTGCATTTTGGTGACAAAGGTTATTCCTTCGTGTGATACCGATGCTATGCCATTTGCGTCATAAAATAACTGATTCGTTATGTCGCTCCGAAATGACAATTATACCGAATTGTACCCTGTAAGGACTGTCTATAAATTACACTCTCCCCAGATGTGCCCAACCAGTTCATTCCAGCGTGTTAATTCTCGTTTCGCAGTCACGTCACGAATTTGTGATTCATTAACCCTCTCAACACGAGCGGCCGGTTTTTCAGCCCAGAGGCGTGATACGTCATAACTTCATTAAGTCGGATGGCTGCTGAGTGAATGTGTGGGTTAGACCAGTTAATATTTTCAACGTGCAGACCCACGGCTGCACATTTAGTTTGTCTACCCCCAAATTATGAATGTGGACTTCTCCATGTGCTGACATTGAACTGACAGGGAAGATACCACCATGGTTAGAGGGTTAATAAGCAAGAGAACGGATGCAGCAAAGGCGTGTTTAATCAGTTTTTTTGTTATAGGTTCATGGCTTGTTGACACTATCCTTACATACATTTAAATCTTTTAATACAGTACGCATAGTTTGTGTATAAGTGGGATTTCGGCGACCAATAGTAGTAGGACATGCTTTATTCGTCCCTTTTCTTATGGACCCCTTTTCTGGACCACGGATGTGGCTTCATACCACGTTGCATTACAGGCATCACGTGGTTGTCATGGTTACCTACGGTTGTGGCCATGTTGTAAAATATTGTCATCGAGATGCGGTGATGTTAGGGGCATGGGCAGCTCGTGTTGTTGGGATAAAACGTGTTTCCGTCGTTCATTTTGTATGAAGGACGCCGCATCTTTGTTTCTATAGTGGAACGTGGTTGATTTGTGGACCTACAATAGGACCACGAGGCCTCTATAAAAGGTGTGTCCGATTGTATAGGTGTAGATGTCTGGTTCGGATTTCCCCCCAATCGTCGTTTATGTTGTATAATTACCCAAATTGACCCGAAAGATGCTACCCAAACTACCGAAACGCCCTCTGTTTGGCTCGGATCTTTTATACGTACACCACATTCTCATGCCTCTCTTTCGTCCCTTACTTCTACAGCGGTAATGTTAAAGAGGGATTTTTTTTAGTTTTATGAAGGCTTGAAGTTTGTTATTCTGCGTCAAAATCCTCGTTTCTCCGATATCGTTCTGCTTCTCCGGAGTACTGTTCTGTTCTTCTGGAGTATACTTATTTATAGTATTTTTAATATTTTCGACTGGTCCACTTTCTGTCAAAATAATTCCGTGTACTTTCTTCTAATTTGAATTAAACATCCAACCGGGTCACTTCTCCGGGATAAAACTGCATTTTAATTTAGGGCAGTAGTCACCAGATTACAGAGGTGTTTGTAGGAAATTATTAAAAAAAAATCTGTAGATTGCAGATTAAGGAAACTGCCTGGCAGATTAAATACAGTGTGCTTAAAATAGAGAATTTCGATACATCGGTATATCGGGTGGTTCGTCCCAGTGTCCTTCATTTCTCGAATAAGAGGATATTACATAGAACCGATTTAGAATAGAGTTCTGGTAGGTCTAACACTGACGAGGTAAAATGCATGAATAATGCACTCTTGCTTTATTTGTGGTCACACAAAACAAATTGACCTGGGGGCGAACGACTCGAGTTGGGCAAACCACTCATGGGCGAAAGACATTGGAGACGATCCATCTTCACTATTTTAAACTGCCTGCATATTGTATTTAATATGCCCAGGCAGATTACCTCTCTGGAAGGACAAATTGCTAACAGTGGCGTAACGCCTACACGATGAGGTTAGGACGTCTCCCTGAGGGCCCCCAACAATTGCACTAATTTAGCGACTCCCAACAATTCCACCATATTTTGAAAAAATGAAAACAGTGTTGTAGTTGGATTGTTGTTTGCCAAAAACTCCTAATCTTTTGAGTTTTATATAAGAGAGTCAAAAGTTCAAAATTATATCCAAAAATATTATTTGCTACTTCTAATAATGTATAACGAAAAGAGCAAAACAGAAACTGAAAGTACAGTACGAGGAGAGTGTATTATCACTAAATCACCCGTCGAGTGGAGATTCCACCCAAGCAATGATTGCAAATGTATTGCTAAGCATAACCAGCACAAGCAAAGTTTCAGCCAATGGACCTCCGGGTTAAACCCGGAGGTCCATTGGCTGAAATATTGTTTGTGTTTTTTGTTGATATATACAAAATTTGAAAGTTATAGCTTGGGTGATAATTCCACTCCACGGGTGATTTAGTTACAATCCACTATCCGCGTACTGTAGTGCAGCTATGAAACGGCTATTTACACGGAAAAATAAAAGTTGTCACTGTGAATTCACATTGTTTTACGTTCGACGTTAAACGAAAGTAAAAATACTTGAATGTCATTTCCATGAATTTTGCTTAGTGTCCTGAGTGTTCGTAGTTTTTTCGACATCATCGTCTGCATGAATTAATTGTTAGGGAACAATCAATCATTTTTCGTTTTATAATAAAAGTTTAAAATCATGGTCAACTGGAGAGACTGAAAGAGAAAAAAGGACCAACACAAAGAACATATTTGTATGTGCCAAAAACAAAAACAGGTTTCAGAAGCTGAACAGACCAGTACAAAAACTAGACATAATCCATCAAAATCGTTCTCCATTGAAACAGTTTATCCTAATTTCTCTTATTCGAGGAGTCCAACTCCTTGCATCTGAAAAGGACGAGACGGGTTTCATTGAAACCCCTCTCTCTCTCTCTCTCTCTCTCTCTGTTTCACCTGTTTCAGATGCATTGAACTGGGGTCTTCTCGACTTGGGGGATTAAACATTTTCTCAAGATGAGGTGAACCATGTGTGACAGAAACGATTTTCACCCCCAAAACCACCAGAATGCTTCATTTGATAGCACATTTAGAAATTTTCTGGGGCAGTACTCGACCGCCGACTTCAACCCCACACCCCACCCTTGAAACAGCTCGGGCCTTCGGCATCTCCCTTCCTGGACTGTAACGAATACCTTTCCTCGGGCCCCCAATAATACTGTTTCGCCACTGACTTCTAATCTGTCCGAGCAGATTATAAATCTGTCCGAGCAGATTCAATAATCTGTCACGGCAGATTAGTAATCTTCACAGCCAGATTTGATTATTTTTTACCATGTTCTAAATACACTTCCGTACTAGACAGATAGCACTTGTCTTGACAAAATATTTTCTCCGGAAAATGCCACATAAAATTATATTTGTGCACCGAAGAACGTCAACATTCTTTGATCAAGGAACAAAGCAGTTCATGCAAACTGTGTTATTTACATAGCGTGATCGGCTTTCATCCTACACAAAAATGTCAAGCGGAAGTGCATATAATCTAGGTGCAATGTGGTGTGACAAAGTTGTCAGTACCACACGATAAATCATTCTTTGTGCGTGTATATGTATGTCCTCTCTGCACAAATATAACTAGGTAAAGATAAATCAATTTGAGAAAACCATAGTTATTCTTAACACTGCGTCTGTAACCCTTTAAACACTGGCGCCCAGTACCATTTCAATCAATACTGTTAACGGCCAAATGGCCGAAACCATCCTGGTTTGTGGGGAGGTTCAGTAATACTTTAATCCGACAGCTCTGTCGAGCTGTTGGATTACATTATTACCGACCTTCGCTTTAGATGTTTTGTTCTTTATATCGTCTGCTCGCCTATAACCACTTTTTTCTTCACGCAGATATATATATACACCGGGCTGAAAGGGTTAATACCAGCTATGTTTAATGAAAGTATCTTGAAACAAAAGTCCAAACAGGAGGAGGTGGAAGAGGGTGGCGCGTACTCTATAAATGGTCATATGGAAATACATCGAAAGCGAAAGATTTTCGAGGCCGCGTCGCGTCTCTTCGCGTTCTGTATAAACAGGGCATTACGATAGCACCGTGTAATTTTACTAATTGTGTTAATATCTTGATGTTTACCGGGTGAATTCTAAACAATTCTTGACGGAATATCTTGAATTAGAGAAGAAAAGGGTACAGTGCAGTCGCCGTGCTCTAGTCACTTCCCACGCGTGGGCAATATTTCCACGGACGCAATAATATTAGATTCCAAACACTAATTTGTTGATTAACGAACTCATTGAAACTGAAACCAACAGACTACATCAGTGATTTTATTAACTTTACTAAGGTAAAGCGAAATCTCTTAGACATCTAGATGTCTCACTCAGCAGCCAAACACACTTGACAAGACCTGTGTGTGTATCCAGACCTGTTGTCCAAGAAAGTCATACGCCGGGTTGAAGGTGGTAGTGGTAGGCGTATGACTTTCTTGGACAACAGGTCTGCTTGAATCTACAGTCACATCCTGGTGCAAGTGCTTCAAGTGACAGGATAGTAGTAATGGTAGTATATTATAGTGTCAATATTCCTTGAATAATTACCCCTCAAACTGTGATGTCAGTTGTTGAACTTGAAACTGACAGAAAAAAAAAAATATTGCTGTGACCCATTTTGCTTCAAATGATTGCAACTGTGTCTGGGTATGGTTGCAACCATAACCTTTTACCACTAAACCACTTTCAAAATGAAATTATGTGATGTTATGTGACTTCAAAGTTAAATTA
Organism: Pictodentalium vernedei; assembly: GCA_031216915.1. Lineage (NCBI taxonomy): Eukaryota > Metazoa > Mollusca > Scaphopoda > Dentaliida > Dentaliidae > Pictodentalium > Pictodentalium vernedei. The sequence continues at coordinate 464,148,118 of CM062290.1, forward strand.
CATTTTTGCTTTACAACACAAATTTAATGTGAGCATAATACAAGTAATCTCAATCATCACAGACCAAAATATTTAGGAGGGCAATTTTTCGCTCTCCTTAATTCTTTCAGGAGGGCAGTAAGGAGAGCTAAAAAATCGCTCTCCTGAAATTGCCAAGCCTGCGGTGGACGAAACGTTTCTCAAATTAATCCGTCAAACTCTGAGATCTTGAAGTGAGACCATCACGTCGTGTTTCTCAGTGATTGTATGCTAGACTGTCAAGTCAGGTAATTAAATCCTTGTTCTCTTTTCTTTTACCGGTAACCAATTCCTTATTGATTTTAGATAACCACTGATGTCTACACAACAAGATTGCTTGAACGCTCATTGGACACAAATAACAAGTCCTCTACAGCCCCCTATTTTTTTAGAGGGAGGAGGGGGGGGGCTCTCAAACGTAGACAACAAGAAACACATTTTTCTAATGTCCCGCCTTCTCACAATCGCTGATTGCTTTTTAAAGAATATACTTCCATGTCTGAAAAAAAACGAATGTATTGATGTATTGATCATGTGCCCATTTCTCACGACAGTGATGTGTTGATGGTATGTACATTTCTCACGACAGTGATGTGTTGGTGATGTGTACATTTCTCACGACAGTGATGTTTTGATGGTGTGTAGATTTCTCACAACAGTGATGTGTTGATGTTGTGTACATTTCTCACGACAGTTATCTGTTGATGGTGTGTACATTTCTCAGTGATGTGTTGGTGGTGTGTACATTTCTCGCGACTGTGATGTGGTGATGATGTGTACATTTCCCACGACAACGATGTGTTGATTGTGTATACATTTCTCACGACAGTGATGTGTTGATGTTGAGTACATTTTTCACAACAGTGATCTGTTGAAGGTGTGTACATTTCTCACGACAGTTATGTGTTGATGATGTGTACTGTACATTTCTCACGACAGTGATGTTTTGATGGTGTGTACATTTCTCAGGACAGTGATGTGTTGATGATGTGTACATTTCTCACGACATTGATGTGTTGATGTTGTGCACATTTCTCACGACAGTGACGTGTTGATGTTGTGTACATTTCTCACAACAATGATGTTGTGATGGTGTGTGCATTTCTCACGACAGTGATGTTTTGACGGTGTGTACATTTCTCACGACAGTGATGTTTTGATGGTGTGTACATTTCTCACGACACTGATGTGAGGATGACGTGTACATTTCTCACGACAGTATGTGTTGATGGTGAGTACATTTCTTACGACAGTGATGCGACGATGACGTGTACATTTCCCGCGGCAGTGATGTGTTGGTGTTATGTGCATTTCTCACGTCAGTGGCGATGTGTAGACGATGTGTACATTTCTCAAGACAGTGATGTGTTGATGACGTGTACATTTCCCACGACAGTGATGTGTTGGTGTTATGTGCATTTCTCACGTCAGCGGCGATGTGTTGACGATGTGTACATTTCTCAAGACAGTGATGTGTTGATGGTGAGTACATTTCTCACGACAGTGATGTGTTGATGGTGTGTACATTTCTCACGATAGTGATGTGTTGATGATGTGTACTGTACATTTCTCACGACAGTGATGTGTCGATGATGTGTACATTTCTCACGACAGTGATCTGTTGATGATGTGTACATTTCTCAAGACAGTGATGTGTTGATGATGGGTACATTTCTCACGACAGTGATGTGTTGATGATGTGTACATTTCTCAACACGCTGATATGTTGATGGTGTGTACAATTCTCACGACAGTGATGTGGTGATGGTGTGTACATTTCTCAAGACAGTGATATGTTGATGGTGTGTACAATTCTCACGACAGTGATGTGTTGATGGTGTGTACATTTCTCAAGACAGTGATGTGTTGATGGTGTGTACAATTCTCGCGACAGTGATGCGTTGATGGTGTGTACATTTCTCACGAAACTGATGTTTTGATGATGTGTACATTTCTCTCGACAGTGATGTGTTGATGGTGTGTACATTTCTCACGACAGTGATGTGTTGATTTTGCAGGACAGTGATGTGTTGATGATGTGTATATTTCTCAGAACAGTGATCTGTTGTGTACATTTCTCACGATTGTGATGTGTTGAAGATGTGTATATTTCTCACGACAGTGATGTGTTGATCTTGTGCACATTTCTCACGACAGTGATGTGATGATGGTGTGTGTACTGCTCACGACAGTGACGTGTTGATGATGGGAACATTTCTCACGACAGTGATGTGTTGATGATGTGAATATTTCTCACGACAGTGATGTGTTGATGATGTGTATATTTCTTTCGATAGTGATGTGTTGATGTGTACATTTCTCCCGACAGTGATGTGTTGATGAGGTGTATATTTCTCGCGACAGTGGTGTGTTGATGGTGTGTACACTTCTCATGACAGTGATGTGACGATGATGTGTACATTTCTTACGACAGTATGTGATGATGGTGTGTACATTTCTCACGACATTGATTTGTTGATGGTGTATACATTTCTCACGACAGTGATGTGTTGATGGTATGTACATTTCTCACGCCAGTGATGTGTTGGTGATGTGTTGGTGATGTGTACATTTCTCACGACAGTGATGTTTTGATGGTGTGTACATTTCTCACGACAGTGATGTGTTGATGGTGTATACATTTTTCACGACAGTGATGTTTTGATGATGTGTACATTTCTTACGACAGTGACGTGTTGATGGTGTGTACATTTCTCGGGACAGTGATGTGTTCATGGTATGTACATTTCGCACGGCAGTGATGTGTTGATGGTGTGTACATTTCTCACGACAGTGATGTTTTGATGGTGTGTACATTTCTCACGACAGTGATTTGTTGATGGTGTATACATTTCTCACGACAGTGATGTGTTGATGGTATGTACATTTCTCACCCCAGTGATGTGTTGGTGATGTGTTGGTGATGTGTACATTTCTCACGACAGTGATGTTTTGATGGTGTGTACATTTCTCACGACAGTGATGTGTTGATGGTGTATACATTTCTCACGACAGTGATCTGTTGATGTTGTGTACATTTCTCGCGACAGTGACATGTTGGTGGTGTGTACATTTCTCACGACAGTGATCTGTTGAAGGTGTGTACATTTCTCACGACAATGATGTGTTGATGATGTGTACTCTACATTTCTCACGACAGTGATGTTTTGATGGTGTGTACATTTCTAACGACAGTGATGTGTGTTGATGATATGTACATTTCTCACGACAATGATGTGTTGATTTTGTGTACATTTCTCACGACAGTGATGTGTTGATGGTGTATATATTTCTCACGACAGTGATTTGTGGATGTTGTGTACACTTCTCACGACAGTGATGTGTTGATGTTGCGTACATTTCTCACGACAGTGATGTTGTGATTGTGTGTACATTTCCCACGACAGTGATGTTTTGATGGTGTGTACATTTCTCACGACACTGATGTGACGATGACGTGTACATTTCTCACGACAGTTATGTGTTGATGATGTGTACACTTCTCACGACAGTGATGTGTTGATGTTGCGAACATTTCTCACGACAGTGATGTTGTGATGGTGTGTACATTTCTCTCGACAGTGATGTTTTGATGGTGTGTACATTTCTCACGACACTGATGTGACGATGACGTGTACATTTCTCACGACAGTGATTTGTTGATGGTGTATACATTTCTCACGACAGTGATGTGTTGATGGTATGTACATTTCTCACGCCAGTGATGTGTTGGTGATGTGTACATTTCTCACGACAGTGATGTTTTGATGGTGTGTACATTTCTCACGACAGTGATGTGTTGATGGTGTATACATTTCTCACGACAGTGATCTGTTGACGTTGTGTACATTTCTCACGACAGTGATATGTTGGTGGTGTGTACATTTCTCACGACAGTGATCTGTTGAAGGTGTGTACATTTCTCACGACAGTGATGTGTTGATGATGTGTACTCTACATTTCTCACGACAGTGATGTTCTGATGGTGTATACATTTCTAACGACAGTGATGTGTTGATGATGTGTACATTTCTCACGACAATGATGTGTTGATTTTGTGTACATTTCTCACGACAGTGATGTGTTGATGCTGTATATATTTCTCACGACAGTGATTTGTGGATGTTGTGTACACTTCTCACGACAGTGATGTGTTGATGTTGCGTACATTTCTCACGACAGTGACGTTGTGATGGTGTGTACATTTCTCACGACAGTGATGTTTTGATGGTGTGTACATTTCTCACGACAATGATGTGTTGATGTTGTGTACATTTCTCACGACAGTGATGTGTTGATGGTGTATATATTTCTCACGACAGTGATTTGTTGATGTTGTGTACACTTCTCACGACAGTGATGTGTTGATGTTGCGTACATTTCTCACGACAGTGATGTTGTGATGGTGTGTACATTTCTCTCGACAGTGATGTTTTGATGGTGTGTACATTTCTCACGACTGTGATGTTTTGATGGTGTGTACATTTCTCACGACACTGATGTGACGATGACGTGTACATTTCTCACGACAGTGATGTTGTGATGGTGTGTACATTTCTCACGACAGTGATGTTTTGATGGTGTGTACATTCTCACGACACTGATGTGAGGATGACGTGTACATTTCTCACGACAGTATGTGTTGATGGTGAGTACATTTCTCACGACAGTGATGCGACGATGACGTGTACATTTCCCACGACAGTGATGTGTTGGTGTTATGTGCATTTCTCACGTCAGTGGCGATGTGTAGACGATGTGTACATTTCTCAAGACAGTGATGTGTTGATGACGTGTACATTTCCCACGACAGTGATGTGTTGGTGTTATGTGCATTTCTCACGTCAGCGGCGATGTGTTGACGACGTGTACAAGACAGTGATGTGTTGATGGTGAGTACATTTCTCACGACAGTGATGTGTCGATGATGTGTACTGTACATTTCTCACGACAGTGATGTGTCGATGATGTGTACATTTCTCACGACAGTGATCTGTTGATGATGTGTACATTTCTCACGACAGTGATGTGTTGATGATGTGTACATTTCTCACGACAGTGATGTATTGATGATGTGTACATTTCTCAACACAGTGATATGTTGATGGTGTGTACAATTCTCACGACGGTGATGTGGTGATGGTGTGTACATTTCTCAAGACAGTGATATGTTGATGGTGTGTACAATTCTCACGACAGTGATGTGTTGATGGTGTATACATTTCTCAAGACAGTGATGTGTTAATGGTGTGTACAATTCTCACGACAGTGATGCGTTGATGGTGTATACATTTTTCAAGACAGTGATGTGTTGATTGTGTGTACATTTCTCACGAAACTGATGTTTTGATGATGTGTACATTTCTCACGACAGTGATGTGTTGATGGTGTGTACATTTCTCTCGACAGTGAGTGTTGATTTCGCGGGACAGTGATGTGTTGATGATGTGTATATTTCTCAGGACAGTGATCTGTTGTGCACATTTCTCACGACTGTGATGTGTTGAAGATGTGTATATTTCTCACGACAGTGATGTGTTGATCTTGTGCACATTTCTCACGACAGTGATGTGATGATGGTGTGTGTATTTCTCACGACAGTGACGTGTTGATGATGGGTACATTTCTCACGACAGTGACGTGTTGATGATGGGTACATTTCTCACGGCGCTGATGTGATGATGACGTGTACATTTCTCACGACAGTGATGTGTTGATGGTGAGAACATTTCTCTCGACAGTGATGCGACGATGACGTGTACATTTCCCACGACATTGGTGTGTTGGTGTTATGTGCATTTCTCACGTCAGCGGCGATGTGTTGACGATGTGTAAATTTCTCACTACAGTGATGTGTTGACGATGTGTTGACGATGTGTTGACGATGTGTTGACGATATGTTGACGATGTGTTGACGATGTGTTGACGATGTGTTGACGATGTTGACGGTGTGTTGACGATATGTTGACGATGTGTTGACGATGTGTTGAAGATGTGTACATTTCTCACGACAGTGATGTGTTGACGATGTGTACTGTACATTTCTCACGACAGTGATGTGTCGATGATGTGTACATTTCTCACGACAGTGATCTGCTGATGATGTGTACATTTCTCACGACAGTGATGTGTTGATGATGTGTACATTTCTCACGACAGTGATGTATTGATGATGTGTACATTTCTCAAGACAGTGATATGTTGGTGGTGTGTACATTTCTCACGACAGTGATGTGTTGATGGTGTGTACATTTCTCACGAAACTGATGTTTTGATGATGTGTACATTTCTCACGACAGTGATGTGTTGATGGTGTGTACATTTCTCACGACAGTGAGTGTTGATTTCGCAGGACAGTGATGTGTTGATGGTGTGTATATTTCTCAGGACAAGGATCTGTTGTGTACATTTCTCACGATTGTGATGTGCTGAAGATGTGTATATTTCTCACGACAGTGATGTGTTGATCTTGTGTACATTTCTCACGACAGTGATGTGATGATGGTGTGTGTATTTCTCACGACAGTGACGTGTTGATGATGGGTCCATTTCTCAGGACAGTGACGTGTTGATGATGGGTACATTTCTCACGACGCTGATGTGACGATGACGTGTACATTTCTCACGACAGTGATGTGTTGATGGTGAGAACATTTCTCACGACAGTGATGCGACGATGACGTGTAGATTTCCCACGACATTGGTGTGTTGGTGTTATGTGTATTCTCACGTCAGCGGCGATGTGTTGACGATGTGTAAATTTCTCACGACAGTGATGTGTTGACGATGTGTTAACGATGTGTTGACGATGTTGACGATGTGTTGACGATGTGTTGACGATGTGTTGACGATATGTTGACGATGTTTTGACGATGTGTTGACGATGTGTACATTTCTCACGACAGTGATGTGTTGACGATGTGTTGACGATGTGTTGACGATGTTGACGATGTGTTGACGATGTGTACATTTCTCACGACAGTAGAATCGGAATATTTACAACATATTTTAGATATTTTTAACAAAACAACAGATACAAATATTGGAAAGTTGATCCCGTGTTACTAGATTTCGTTCTTGGCATTCGCTTGATGTTTGATGACGTTGAAGTCACAGCCTAACAGATTTCATGTCATCAAACGTTCCTGAATGGCAGATTGCAACGCGGTGATTGATTTGACGCAATCTTGAGGGTCAGGTCAACTTGTGATGTTTTTCACTGATGTCCCATTAATCCGGCTGTATAGAGATATGTACTATGCTGCCATCTACAGGGGAGGGTGTGGGTCTTTATTGATTTGCGACGTTCTCTGATGACGTTCATGCAATCTAGCAGTATATAGCAGTGCTCAAAATAACTTTTTTTTCTTTGCGTAGCAAAATGCTACAAATTTCAAAAAAATGAATAGCAGTTTGTAAAAACTGCATAGCAATTATTGTATATCAGAGTTATGTTATTCTGTTTTGTATTGAATTTTTCTAAGTAGATAGAATAGTTTCCATCCATTTCTGGGCATTTCCAAATGATCTGCAACACATGAAACATTTACTATATTTTTTTTTTAACTGGACTGCCTTTAAGGGTTGCATGGACTTGGATATTTTCAAATGGCGTCTTGGTTATTTAATAGAATTCTCAAAATGGAAGTTGGATTTTTAATTTGATGGGCTTGAAGTTATTTTTAATGGGCATTTTATGCAAAATGTTGTAAAACAGGAAGAATTTAAACAAACAGAATTCATCTTACATATGAAGTTGCTAATGATGCTTGATGGAGAGTTAATCTGAGTTATGCCTGGAATGTTCCACAATCAGAAGTAAAGCATCAGTGAACTAGTTTTCAAATTTATTCGCAAATTTTTATTTACATTTTGCGATACAAGATAACCAACTGCAGCCTAATAGGCTGCAGTTGATTATCTTGTATCGCAAAATGCTATACATAATTGAACATTGTGTAGCTTTTTGCAAGTTTTGCATAGCAAAAAGCTACGCGACACTGCTTATTTTGGGCCCTGGTATATAGATATGTGACCGACGCCATCTGGAGGGACGGAGTGGGGCACATTGAGTTGCTTTATTCGATGTCATTCCAACAATCCAGCAGTATGGGTATATGTGACGTGACGCCATCTGGGGGAGGGGTGGGGCAAATGGAGTTTCGACGTTGTTAGATAATGTTCCTACAATCCAGTAGTATAGAGATATGTGACCTGACGCCACATGGAGAAGAGGGGGTGGGGCAAATTCAATTGCGACGTTCTTCGATGACATTCCTGCACTCCAGTAGTATAGATATATGTGACCTGATGCCATCTGAGGGGAAGGGTGGGACAAATTGAGTTGCGACGTTCTTTGGTGACTTTTCGGCAATCCAGGAGTATGGAGGTATGTGACCTGACGCCAACTGTAGAGGGAAAGGGTGGAGCAAATTGAGTTGCGACGTTCTTTGGTAACTGTTCTGCAATCCAGCAGTATGAAGATATATGACCTGACGCCAACTGTAGAGGGAAAGGGTGGAGCAAATTGAGTTGCGACGTTCTTCGATAGCGTTCCTGCAATCCAGTAGTATAGAGATATGTGACCTGACGCCATCTGGGGGAGGGATGGGACAAATTGAGTTGCGACGTACTTCAGTGACTTTCCTGTAATCCAGCATTATGGAAGTATATGACCTGACGCCAACTGTAGAGGGAAAGGGTGGAACAAATTGAGTTGCGACGTTCTTCGATAGCGTTCCTGCAATCCAGTAGTATAGAGATATGTGACCTGACGCCATCTGGGGGAGGGATAGGACAAATTGTGTTACGACGTCCTTCGATGATGTTCTTGCAATCCAGTAGTACAGAGATATGTGACCTGACGCCATATAGAGGGGATGGGGTGTGGCAAATTGACTTTCCAGCAATCCACCTGTACAGCGATATGTGACCTGGCGCCATCTGGAGGTACAAGGGTTGGGCAAATTGAGCTGCGACGTTCTTCGATGACGTTCCAGCAATCTCACTGTACAGAGACCAGTGAGATTAGCCCTCTGCAAAGTAATACCAAAATATTAGAATTTTAACCCTTTACCTAACATGAAAAGCAGACGACACTTGCAAAAAAAATTCTTGAATAACTAATTTTTTTCATTTTTTGTCTCAAAAACATAGGTTATGACCCCTCGCTGGAACGAGCTCGACGAGCTCGTTCCAACGAGGGGTCATAACCTATGTTTTTGAGACAAAAAATGAAAATATTTTGAAAATTAATTGGCGATTTTTGAGAATAGCGCTGGCCGGTTTTGGCCGTTACGTTGGGTAAAGGGTTAAGCTGCAGATTTTACCCGTAATGCAAGTAAGAATTTAATCTTGAGCGCTGTCAAACCAGACTGAACTGGTTAAGTTCCTCTCTCCATCTGGGTAAACATTTGCACTGTGAAATTACAGTCTTTTGCCTTCAGTGTGCAGGGTGTTAACAGACAAGTTCAATATGTCATCTTGGCTCGTGGTACAAGATATTATTTTTTTTAATCATTATTTTATTTCAGTAAACAGATAGGGATTTGGCAGGTGCAAAGGAAGATGGCGGGTATATCACTAACAAAGAATTCAGTATGCATATTGATACAAATCCTTAAGACCTTAAGTGGTTGTTAAGCACTTAGCTGCAACATAAGACCACGGTGGAACGACAGCGTCTTCAGTAGTTTACCATGGGTTTACTTTAGACACCAAATTATCAATATGTATATCCCAAGTTCCTGAACTATGAAAATGAAGACCTAGATGGTTATGTGTGTTAGTTTCAGATATGGGGGTATCCAGTAGGAACAGTGTTGGATGCACACAAACTGTGTCTCTGCGGCTGATACTCATAGCAACGTTTTTTTTCTGGGCTGAATAGAACTTGCCAGCGTTTTGACCACAATCTTATTTTATTCAAATCTTGGTTCAATATGTCAGATGCCAGTGTAGGGTCTACGACAGTAAGATTTAAGGAGGTGTCATCGGCATACAGGCGGATATTCGAGGTAATATCATTAACAATGTCGTTGATATAGATGTTCAAAAGCAAAGGTCATAAAAACGGACCCTTGTGGCACCCCTGCGGGGATGCATTTTACACATGATGTTTGTCCATTAACCACCACTTGCTGTTTTCTATTTTGAAGATAGTTTTCAAGCCACGACAGAAGACTGCCTCGTATGCCAACAAGATATTATTATGTGTGACAACTTATGTTACTCCACAGAAATGGCCTGTCTATGTCCTCACACACATAATGACATTTGACCTTGAAGAATAGACGCGCGCCCGATATTATTTTACCCAAAATGTCCAGAGTGATTCTCCAACTGGGGTACATTTTCTAAACAGATATCTCTGTCACATTATCAATTTCAAATAATACGATCTCGATATATCGTCGCCTGAGTGCTAGAATGTTCTATTCCCATAGGGGACATACAGTTAAAACTAGAAGTCCTGTCACGAACTGTGTGCTTATCTAGGCTTAATTGAGCGCACGAATTGCGCGGTATTGTCATATAGAATAGCATCCAAAGCACGGCAGATTCTCTTGGTTACTTATAGCAAACACAGGCGATGTTTCTGCCAATGGACCTCCGGGTGACCCGGAGGTCCATCAGCAGAAACATTGCTTGAAGCACAGGCGATATGTACAGAATATGATAGCCTTACTATGGTCATAATGCGTAGATTTGTGCGCATTTCATGACAGGACTTCTAGTTTCAACTGTATGGCATTCTAGCACGTAGGCGACGATATTTGTAAACTGTTGAATGTTACTCGCTCGAAAGCACTTCAAAGATTAGAGTTAAATCTCAGTGTGTTTTGTGAATTTTTAACTGAACAGAGATTAGAACTAAAAGTGTGTCATTTATGTTACGGACAAAAATAATGTTGTGTCGTTGATCATATTTTGGCACTCGTGGGCGATATTGAAGTTTACACGCATTTAATGACCTTTGCTAAGAAACCTACCTCGGTTGAAGAATGACTCATCAAGCGTGCCTGTATGTGGGGCCATCATGTTTATTTACACTGCGATAGAACGACATCACGGTGGAAAAGATTGACTATTTCAAAGATGATACACTCCCTATATACGAAAGGGTATACATGTTAATACACACACGAGGGTCACCAAATCCAGGTTCATGAAACCTTTCTAGTCTTAACGCACAGACATTTACCTAGTTTTAGGCCATCGCCTGTTCATTGATGTTTTCGAGGAGCGGTTGCGTTTTAATGATTTTTGAGAATAAGATAAATTTATTGAGTAGTTTTGTGTTTTTAACGATTTTTACGCCGCTGGGTGACAGTGGTTCCACTTGCACTAAACAAGTCTTTTGGGGCAGTAACAGTACAGCATTTGGCGCCAAAATGTGGCACCTAAATGCACTATTGGTATATTCCAAAGGCAATGTGGTTTGTTAGTTCTGTGCGTCGTTTTCGCTAAAATCTCTGTCTCGTCGCCTGAGTGCTGGAATGTATAAACCAACTTGTATACTACTCAAAGTTTGCTTAGCACCAAATATTTGACACATCATTGAGAAATTTGCTTGTGACATATTTGCGATATTTTTGGTAGATTTGATTGAGGAATGTATCGAGATGGTCCCCAGTGTTTACATTAGCTCTATTGACAGGCAGACTTTTCGTGACAGTCACGGAAAGCATGTACCCCTTGACTTTCATGATGTTTTCGTGTACTGTCCACATGTACATGTCATGTGTAGGGTATTCAATCTTCATTTCAACACAAACCCTTGTGATTTAATGATTGAATATGGCAAATGCAAATGTAAGAAGACATTTGTCTGAAGCTGAAATGCGGCGGGCTGTAGGGATGGTGGAGCAGGGGACTACCAGTCGTCAGGTTTGTGAAGCCCTTGGTGTGCACCATACGGTGATCACCAGAGCCTGAGCAAGAGTTCATCAGTATGGTACACCAGTAAGAAGGCGTGGTGGTGTCAGATACAGGGCAACATCTGCAGCTGAAGACCGGTTTTTTGATCATTCAGGCCCGTAGGGGCCGCTTTGCCACAGCAACCCAGCTTCGCAGTGACCTTCAGAATGCATCCGGGGTAAATGTTTCGACTCAGACTATCCGGGCAAGTTGCACGAATGTGGTCTCCGATCATCGTGAAGACCATGTATTCGCATTCCGCTGTCCCAGAACCACCACCAGATACGATATGAATGGGCCATGCACCACGTTGGGTGAACCGGAGAAGATTGGCGACCTGTCCTATTTACAGATGAGTCAAGCTACTGCCGAAACCACAAAGGGTATGGAGAAGACCAGGAGAGCTATTCCATACAGCCAGCATTGATAAGCATGACCGCTATGATGGAGGGGCAATAATGGTCTGCGGCTGCATCAGCAGGGATGGACGTACACAGCTCTGTGTCCTTGACGGTGGTACATTGACTGCACAGCGGTATATTGATGAGATCCTGAATGTCCACGTCAGACTGTATGCAGGTGCTGTGGGTGATAGATTCATTCAGATGGACGATAATGCCCGTCCTCGTGTTGGAATACCGAAAGAGGGATGTGACTGGGCGTATGGTCTGGTCAGCAGGATCCCCTGACCTCAATCCAGTCGAACATGTCTGGAATGAGTTGCAGCTTGCAGTTTCAGTTCGTTCAGCCCAACCAAGAAGTGTCCAGGAGCTTGGTGCCATGCTGGTCCAAGAATGGAACAACATTTCACAAAGGACCATATGGAGAATGGGAAGGCGATGTCAAGCTGTAATTAACAGTAAGGGGTCTCATACATGATATTGAATCCGTACTAGTTCGCTCCGTCAACTTTTTGTCAAATTTGAAAAAAATCCTCTTTTACCAATAATATCGATTTTCCATGGTTATCGTATTCAAAATCTAGTCAAATACTGTCAAACACAAATAAAATATTAATTTCTGTACTAAAATCATTAAAGATATAATTAAATATAAAATGTATACACTTTTCATAACAATATTTCAACTAAAACAACGTAAAACAGGTCATTGGATATACTTGGTGCTTAGCAAACTCTGAGTAGTATATTTTACGCTTGACTGAATTCGAAATATGAGTAAGGCAAATGTTGGCTTTTTCTCTGGTACCCTCTATTTTAAAAGGACTGATTGTGGCTTCTCGCTGTCGACCAGTTGATAAACCTCCTCATTATTTTTTTTATCTCCATTTTACTTGTTCTATATTCGTTTTTTGTTGTATGATCGCTGTTATAAAAAGAAACCTAATCAACATGGATGCTCTAGTATTTAATTCTAAGCTCTCGCAATTGGATTTCAGACATCGGCGACCATTCCATCAGGAATAAAAGATAAAAATAAGAACTGCCCCCCATCATTCCTGAGAATCAAGTATTTAATTTTGTTTGCCCTATTAATAACTTTTTATTATCTATATTTGTTTATATTTTGTTTAGCACTGCAGATGGCGCTTCTGTGCACTCAAGCGACGATATCTACAGTACGTGGAGAGTGTATTATCACTAAATCACCCGCAGAGTAGAGATTCCACCCGAGGAATAATTGCAAAGCATAACCAGCACCAGCAAAGTTTCAGCCAATGGACCTCCGGGTTAAACCCGGAGGTCCATTGGCTGAAACATTGCTTGTGTTTTTTGTCGATATGTACAACATTTGAAAGTTATAGCTTGGGTGATAACTCCACTCCGCGGGTGATTTAGTTACAATCCACTCTCCACGCACTGTAGTTAATTTGTTCTCATTTACAATCAGATTCCATTTGGTAATAAAATCTATTATTTGGCGCCAAAAAATTAATTTGGCACCGAACAAAAAAACCATTTGGCACCAAAACATTTTAATCTGGCGTGAACACTTGTTACAATTATTACAATTTACAGGAGCGACGAGTTCAGTTCTAGAATCGGTCAAATATTCAATGTGATGTGTGAAAGGGTTTATATCGTTTTGTGCTCGGCATACAAATTACCGAGATTTGAATGTCGATTTTTCCCTCATTGAACGAATTCGAACTCTTTGTAGACAACAAGGCGACCATTGGGAGAATATCAAATGATTTCTTCTCGTTAGATATGCGTAGCCAGACATTGAAAGTGCGTGTCGTCTCGTATGTTATCTAAATCAAATTACGAAAACAGAGCCAACCCTATTAATATAGACAATTCTATCACCAAGCTTTCCTGTGCTGTTCCTTCAGTTCTGGTTAAAGAACGGATTAGATGACTCAGACGTGCAGGAACCGGTGAATGGGAGTGGAAATTAGGAACCTCATTGGCACTGAGGATTCGTTTGTTCCAAACAAGCACCCTATCTCTACTGAGAACTCTTTTACGAGAGAGGTATGACTGTAAATAAATAATTTAACTTTTTATCTGACGCATATTTTCTCATAACTATCCTAATCTGTTGCTGCACTTAAAGTACTATTTAGGATACCTCACCAGAAAGAGCTGTAGGTGCGTAAGCCATGTTTGGAAGGAAAAACATAAGAAAATAAAATATGAGTGGTGGTTATAGCACTCCCCTGGGCAATGTCTCTGGAATAACCTAAGAATCGCCTTCAATGGGAGGTCACACAATTAAAACTAGATGTCTTGTCATGAAAAGCGCACAAATAGCACGTCGATCTGCGCGTTAATCAACGCGTTATTGCCATACAAAGGCTATAAGTCTGTGCATATGGCCTGCGCACAAGCAATGTTTCAGCCAATGGACCTCCTGGTAACCACCATGAAAACAAACGCCCAACATAAAATCACGTGTACCGCAAATATAGGTCCTGCCTCACTTAAATCTTCTCACTAATTTTAAAATGATTATATTCAAGCCATGTTGTTTGTCAATAAAATGAATAAAGGTACCGCTTTCCCACATCGCCAGCATGTTTGTACATGGTGGGGTACAAAGACACAGTATTTTTTATCAAAACAATAATGATGCCACTGCACTGAGCTGTATCACCCGCACGCTTCAAGCCTGATTTGCCGAATCTCATCCTGGATCTCATATATGACCAGTTACACCGAGTTGGGTTATCATGGTCGACCGCGCGCGCGACCATGTTGCGACATCATTATCATAGTGGCACGCCCATTTGCTGTTGGGGTGACGCTTGTTTCCGACGTGCAGTTTCTTAACCGGAGGCACCTATTTTTGTTTCACTAGAGGCACAAGGTTACTATGTAACTGAAAGTTCTATAATAGGACGGGGTATGTTTGGAGGAATGTTTGATTGAATGAGAGTATATCAAATTACCACAAAGTACCCGACAACTACCAAACATTACCGAAACGAACTTTAAGTGGCTAGAAACTTAGTAGAGGCCTGTCGGTATGAGTAGCACGTAGTGCTATAAGGTCTTAAAGGGGTGTCGTTCGATTGCCTTAAAGTAGGTCGAATCACCTCAAACTACTCACCTACTTCCAAAAAGTACCGAAATTAACTTTATTTTACGCGGATTCTCCTAGAATCCTCATTTTTTTCTGTCTAATCCGACCGTATTCTAGCAATCCTCATACTAACATTCGATGTATCCTCAGTTATCTCTGGTCCCGACCTCTTCCCTAGCCCAATCAGACTGCTTCAGTCCTGTCAGTCTACGTCTGTCTACACAGAGTTATCTGCCGTGCGTATAATTCAGTCCTGTGTGGCTCCTGCGAACGAGTCTGAAACAGGCATTGCGCGAACGACTGGAATCTCGTCGATCACATATGCTATCGAGTAATTACTCGAAAGACAAGATATATTCTTGTGTGATAGTACACAATGCGCGCTCAACACATGCGCCATACATGCACATAAACCGCGAAATGATTCTACACGCATGGGTAGACTGTTGAAGGGATTTGACATACACATGTCACGATGTGTTGATAGAGGACGTTTGCGTCACATTTCAAACGGAGGAGGAAAGGGTGGCTTATTGGAGGTAAATGGAGGTAAATCGATATCACCTCCGACAGTACTCTAAGTTAAGGTGAAGCTGAGCTATGACTGCATAACAAAAAAGAAGTGTTCCGTGTGTTTCCTAAAAAAAAAGTTATAGAGACCCCAGGTTTAACACTTTGGACCGGAATGGCTTTTTTGGTCCGATACATGATACGCCATAATCAAATGAAGTAGAACTAGAAGTCCTGTCATGAAATGCGCACAAATAGTACGTCGATCTGTGCGTTAATCAACGCGTTATGACCATACTAAGGCTATCAAAGTCTGCACATATGGCCTGTGCGCAAGCAATGTTTCAGCCAATGGACCTCCGGGTAACCCGGAGGTCCATTGGCAGAAACATTGCCTGCGTTTGATATGAGTAATTAGGAGAATCCAACGTGCTTTGGATGTCATTCGATATGGCAATTGCGCGCAATTCCTACGCGCAACTAAGCCCCGATAAGCGCACAGTTCAAGACAAGACTTCTAGTTTTAACTGTACCACCGCCCAAACACACCTAAGGTTTCTCAGTAATTCTCACATCGGCTTTGTTTGGCGTGAAACATGATACGTCATAATTAAATGAAGTAAAACCGCTGCTAGGTGAATGTGGGGCACACCAATTAATATCATCAACGTGAAGCCTCAAAGCTGCGCGTTGAAAATATTAATTGGTCCAACCCCAAATACGGAATATTGACTCTTCCAATTGCTGTCATTGAACTGAACAGGAATATACAAGGGCTCACGAGTCAATTTAGCTGACAAAATGTTGGAGATTATACAAAGGTATTATAATCTGGGCATAACGCTTGTAGCTTACTGGATATTTGATGAGTGTTTTAAAGGTGAATGGAGTCAAACTATTTTATGGGTTTTGTTTTAATCTTTTAAAAGTAAACATCTCACATCTATGACTGTAATGTCCAAATTGTTTGATCAATTAAATGAACCCATATTATTACATGACAGTGAGCTATGGGCTACGGAGTGTTATTTTAATGAATGAGACAGACTCTCCATTCAGCATGAACTTTTCGAATTTTGTAAAATGGTACTCAATTAAAAACAAAATCCCTCAACAATTTGGCGGATTCCCACTTTCCTTTGGAGCCAAAAAGTTCAGATACATTTCTAAACTTCACTCTTCAAGAAGATTATAAATTAACAGGGGAAGATAGCGCTTTCCAACAAATATTGGAATGTTACAATATATCCATTACAACAATGTACGATGCAGTATTCCGAAAGTTGCATGAAAGTTTAAAAAAGTGACTATACATTATTTCAATTCATGCCTCAATAAGAATAAAAGAGCAGGTGGGGGTCAGGCAAAGAATTACAAGGTGGACATTTTTACATTTTCATTTTTTGAGACCCACCACCCCCGGAATGCAAATTTTTGCCAGTCCTGTCTTGGGCACCCACCCCTCCCGCACAGTTTTTCCTCAAAGACAATTGGGGATCCAGCCCCAATTTATAAAATCTGTTTAACGAAGTATTCAAATTACCTAAATCAACAAAAAAATAAATAAATACTTTTCCCAAACATGAAAGGTGCTGCAAACCAACTTGTCCGATACTCCAGCCCTGCTCTTGGACATCCAAGGCATCCCTAGCCACAGATGGCCCCAAAACAATCTCTCTGCATATAGAGCCACAATGGAAATGCAGCATCAGACCCCCACGTAACCACTGGAACCCGCCTCCACCAACTGAATTGCAGATATACACCCATTCATGTTCCAAGCAACACAACCCTTACCCCGATGTACAACACGTCTATGCTGTTCAGACACAAGTCGAATCCCACCACCAAGAAGTCCTGCCCAAAATATATTCTTCCCACCTGGATATCTTCAACTGTCCACATGAAATAGTTGTTTTTCATTTCATTACTTTTCGGTTAAATGTTTAGTTTGTACAGCTGGTCTGAGAGAGATCTAATACTGTAGTTCTTTGACCCATTCCAGGGTGGCTTGTCTGAGATGAATTGCCTCTTATTTATTTTTTTATGTTAGTGTCACTAGAATCATATTTACCTTGAAATTATACACGTTTTCCACAATCAAGATTTTTATTCTATCAATCTTTCCAATTATTCCATACATGGAAGCACACTAGACCAATGGCATGAGGCAGCCTGAGGCTTACAGAAGAATCAAATAATAGGAGCTACAAAGCACTAATAAGAGGCAGACTCCCTTGGTAGAAATATAAAGGAGTGAAAATCATGACCAAATAGCTGGGAATCACTTTTTTGTTTTGCACATTTTTGCCAGACCCAGAACAGGACCCACCCCTTAATGAAGTGTAAAACATGGGGAAAAAATTCTAACATGGAGCCCCCAACACATTATCAATGCTCTATTCTGTTCTAAGTTATGAATCTAAGCACTTGAATTCACTTTGGTTGTAATTACTTGTCTGTAAAATGATATTTGGCAAAAAATTGCATGACACCGGCAAAAACTGCACTTTGGGACTCAGAACCACCCACCCACCCGGACCTTGTATCCTGGCATTTTTTTTGCGACCCCCCCCCCCCCCCACCCCCTGAAAAGAGTGACAAAAACTGTCCAATTTACATGAGAAAGAGAATGTATGGCGTATTTTTCTCCGACATTCAGACAATGTGAGTGAAACAGCTGCACATTTACTAATTGCCAGTGCTTCAAATGTACGGCCGTGCAATTAATTAATTAATTATTTAATTAATTTCTCGACATATCGAATAACAAAATGAATGTAGAGTGTGTAACCTAGGATATTTGCCAAGAAACACACGTATCGAAGTTAATACTAAGTGAACCCTTTACCCAACGTAGGCGATATCAAAATCTATTACTTTATTTTTTTTTCAGAATATCTCAACAAAATCTTATTATGTTATCCCTCAATGCAACGAGTCTGATAAGCTCGTTGCAATGAGGGGTAACGTGATATGGTTTTGTTGATGTTTTTTGAAAATAAATGTTTTTATCAACTGCGCAATTTGTATATTACGCGGGCGGATGCGTCCGTTTCGTTAGGTAGAAGGTTAAACACACGGAGGGATGAAATAAAAAGCAAGTATACATGAGGTGCTGATGTTCAATATACTTTATCTCAGGCTGAAGCGTGGCTTGTCCATTGAGAGACTATGTAATGCATTTATTGTACCCGTGCCACCTCGGCAACTCCCTTCAAACCCCGCTTCATCGTTTATCTTCACTTTCGACGAAGCGCTTTCATGCAACAGGCAATATTGTTTGTTCATGGCCTAATATCCGATCTCCGACATGCTTCGGGATCGGACAGAAAAGCAGTACAGTACGTGGAGAGTGGATTGTAACTAACTCACCCGCGGAGTGAAGTTATCACCCAAGCTATAACTTTCAAAGTTTGTACATATCGACAAAAAATACAAGCAATGTTTCAGCCAATGGACCTCCGGGTATAACCCGGAGGTCCATTGGCTGAAACTTTGCTAGTGCTGGTTGTGCTTTGCAACAAATCTGCAATTGTTGCTCGGGTGGAATTTCCATTCTGCGGGTGATTTAGTGATAATACACTCTCCACGTTCTGTATGTGCAAATAGAATATGTTTATTTACCATATGTTAGTACTATTGCTGCGGTAAAAGGGTATTATAACAAACTGTATTTCCAGGCATTTCTAGAATTTTACAGTATTTTTCTACAGCATTTATTTACGGTATTATTTTACAGTATCTATTGGGTCTAGTTCATTAGGTCGATGCCAGTGAAGATGTCACAAGCTCTAGTTTCGAAATAAATGTGAAATTTCGAATTTCTCCAGGAAGATATATCTTAGCCTCATATTAGAAAGTTAGTTCTCACAGTTCGAAACTTTGGCCGTTACTGTATATGAAGATTATATCAGTGGTGAAACACTCGCGGAGAGGAATCTTCTCCCAGAAAAGAGTCAAAAGTAAAGCTTTAGCTATTCGACTTCCGGAAGTGAACCAAAAGAAAATTTGCTGAAACAGTGCTCCAATGACTTTTTTTTACGAGCGTTGAATTATTTCACGTGTGGAAATCCACTCAACGTGGATTCTGGCAATACCCCATTTTGTACGCAATATATCGGTGAATATTGGCGTGAGCTTATAATAAATCTCTCACTGGAATAATTACCTTGTCGCCCAGTTTCAAAATCAATATTCCGCGTACTCGTTTTTACATTTGTACTCTATTTCTAACTGTAATGAAGCACTTTAAACATGCAGACATGATGGAGATACGGTTCGATTTAATGCTTCTAAGGTTGAAACTTAATTAACACACGACGAGGACGCCAAAACTCTGAACAGCCGCTTCCTTCTCAAATTAATCAATGGATTGATCCGTGACCTAACTACCGACTAAGCCTATTTGTTAACAGGTAGCTGCAACTCTTAAACGGAAGGGATGAACGATTGCAATTAAAACAACACAAATGAACAGACTTCATCTCTTGAGTTCAACAAGAGGAGCCATCCGCAATGCTTTGGGGACAATATCCAAACGCATTATTATTTTCTGTAACCACTGGCCAAGATAAAATCCGTGAAAATCATTCAACCCGTAAGTAACAATTAAGTCCTTAAAAATACGGGCATGGCAGATGGGTTAGTCGCGACGCGGATGCGGGGCCCGCACTTGACTATCAAGACAAGTTTTTGGAATAAAAGTTACGACATTGAATAAATATTGTATTGGGGTTCCGAACCACATGGTAATTTATGAAACGTCGTTCCACCAGAAATATGCACATTAACGGTTGAATGGACGGCCCAGAAACCACCATATGGCTCGCGTACCCGTGTGATATTTGTTATATTTTACTGAAACTCTGTCTGTCAAACCCATATTTCTTTACCATACACATGTGTGCACTGTCAGTGTTATTCTCAATTTAAAAGAGAAGAAACCGTCGATCAAGCCACGCATCAATTGTTTTATTTCTCAAATAAAGTTTAACAAAGAAAAATATGAATTGGTTCAAAATTTTGAGCTTCGCATATAACATATCAAATAAATAACAGGATTACGCCTCATAAAATCACCGATACATCTATTTTTCCTTAAAGCGTTTCACTGGACACGTATATAAAAGGCTAAAATATTTCACCGTCATGAAAGCTTATGACGGTCTCGAGTATGGTATGTATAATAAACAATTGAGGTGTAATGGGGTTTGTTTGCTGAACAGTAATGTTATACAATTATTGACTTTTGTTAAGGTTAATATGAGGATTTATCAGTCCAGGAAACATGATATTTACCGAGGCGGAGCAGAGATAAATATCACGTTTCTTGGATTGATAAATCCTTTTATCATATGACTCTTCCGTTTTGTTCACTTTAAAACATTTGATATTTTGTTTTCATATTAAACAGTGAAAAATAAAGCATTCCGTCAATTTAATTGGTCAGTTTCAAAACTAGACAATTTGATTGGCAGAATAAAATACAATTAGGCCACATTTTCATAATTTGCATAATTAGAGTTGGGAGCTTTCATTGGTCAGTTTCAAAACTGGACAATTTGATTGGCTACACAAAACACAACTGGGTCATATTTGCATAATTTCAGCAGGGAGAATTTACGTCATCTGTCCTATTTAGGGTGGGTTATATTGTATTAAACTTTTACCTACAAGAAAACGCCATTCATTTTTTTTTATATTTTCACTTTTTACTGCCAAAACATAGGTTATGACCCCTCATTGGAACGAGCTCGACGAGCTCGTTCCAATGAGGGGTCATAACTCATATTTTGGAAGTAAAAACTGAAAATTTTTAGTTATACGAGGATGTTTTTTTCCAAGTGCCTTCTGCATCTCAAGTTAGGTGATGGGTTAAAAAGTCACACTAAGTGGCTAATTTGTGCGAATGTGTGTCATATGATAAATAGAATATGAAATTAGTGTTTTTCTCATATAATATTTATGAAACTCGTCCGAATTTTGCGTTTGGGCTCGCCAGAGGCTCGCTAAAACGGAAAATTCTTAGACTCGTTTCATAAATATTATATGAGAAAAACACTCATTCCATATCCTCTATAAAACGGAAAATTCTTAGACTCGTTTCATAAATATTATATGAGAAAAACACCCATTCCGTATCTTCTATATATTAACTAAAACAAAAGTGGGTAATTGTTTTTATTATATGACATGACACACCAATTATTGGCCCTTGATCAGATTGACATGAAGTCCTCCTTTCAGTTCAAACAGAATTGCTATTAATAATAGAAACAATAAAACTTTCAACAACAATAAGTTCGCAACAACGACTACATTAAATTTTCTCTTGTAGAAGCAACTGTTGCATACTGACTTAATGACTGTAGAGCTCAGGTTGTGAAGTTGTAATTAATTGTCACATAAATTAATTGCCGTGTGCCATTTCAGCGAAACACTTTGTTTGTGACGGCCAAACGTCCCATGTAACTCGATACGTGATTGGTCTTTTCCTGGAGCGTTCTTTATTCTCAGTGGACAATCGGATTACAAATCTATGGGAGAGCGTGAGGGTAATATAACATTCCGAACGCTGCCTGGAATGTTATATTCCCCTCCCAAGGCGATTCTACCGTGAATGCAAAGTTTTATGCTGTGAAAATATGATGGGAACAGCCAAAGACATTGAATCAAATTCAATAGTCTTATAATAAAACAGATTATCGTGAACGACTCCCATCCCTAGCTTAACCTTTTACCCGGATCGACCCGCGTTGAGTCCTTCTTGGGCAAGGCACTTTATCCCGGTTGCCCACACGGGGACGCGATGACGCCGTGTACTAAGGCGTACTGCACGTCGATGTTGCACATGTCTTCAACCGCTGTAATCCTGCTTGAGCGGAGCATGAACAGAGTTAGAATGTTGGGGAGCTGACAGATGCTCATCGATGCTCGGTGGTTGTCTCCGGGTACTCCGACTTCCTCCACCCGTAAAACTGTCACGGTAACGATTAGCCATTATGCATAAGTATGTGACTTTAAACACCAATATATAAATAACCCATTACCCAGCGCACAAGACATTTATTATTTAAAATATTGTTTTTACTGACGATGATTTTTATTATTTGGTAAACGCACGCGTAGATTACTACCAGTCCACGGCGACTTTACTGCAGAAGGCATGCTTGGTGATGTAGGTGGAATATTAGTAATTCGGGAATATTGTTTAAAAACTGAAAACAACTCTATAAATATTTTTTGTTGGGTAGATAAAATATGTATATAGTATCCGTGACGTAAATTTAATTAGCATACTATGTACAGTTAAAAGTAGAAGTCCTGTCCTGAACTGTGCGCTTATCTAGGCTTAATTGCGCGTGGGAATTGCGTGCAATTGCCATATCGAATGACATCCAAAGCACGGCAGGTTATCCCAATTACGCATATCAAACGCAGGCAATGTTTCTGCCAATGGACCTCCGGGTTACCCGGAGGTCCATTGGCTGAAACATTGCCTGTGCACAGACCGTATGTACAGAATTTGATAGCCTTACTACGGTCATAACGCGTAGATTAACGCGCAGATCGACGTGCTATTTGTGCGCATTTCATGACAGGACTTCTAGTTTTAACTGTACCAGTATTTCAAAAGGTTCATGCTTGGCCACCAACAAAGATTATTGAAAACACTATTAAAGCAGACGACCTCTTTTCTCACCAATGGGTGAATAATGACATTCGTGATGTAGCGATGCCTGAATTGATCTGATGGACCTGTCTACTCTTGAACTGAACAAATGATCGATTTGACATTTTAGGGAATTTTATAATTTTACTTTAAGTACAGTGTTCGTTTCCTTTGATGTTTTTAATTGAAAATATTAGAGTAGATATTCATTTAGGAGTATTATTAGTTACCCCGTGTCTGATCACGTGGTACGGGTTTTTACCCACCCGAAGCCAGCCGTATCCCATGAGGCCGAAATCAAATCAAAAAATTCACTTTAGTCAAAAGATTAATATATATATCACGTACCATGTGGGAGCTCAATGAAAATGAAGTGGCTCACATTTCCAAGACTACTGTGGCACGGTCCATTGGTCGAAAACGTAAAATCGTATATCAGCAATTGTACGATTTCCTACAAGTGTCACGTGTTGATGGGCATGCTGCGGTATTGTCACTGCCAGGGCTATCTCTTCTAATACATCAGTTTCCAACCCGAAGGCTGGCCTTCTGGTCGGAGGATGAAGATAGAGAAGAAATGGACCGATGTCACCGAAGGTGGGGTTCTTTGGCCAAATGAAACCAATTTGTTTTGGATTTACAGATAATACGTCACATGAGTTCCTGTATACTGACAGGTTTGCATGTGTCCAGTGTTTAACTCCTGATGTAACCACGTAAACTATTTGTGGGAAAGGGTGGCGGTGTATGTGCCTCACGTACTCCCTAGTTCCACCGCTTCTGACAGATGGTGCAACAGATAGTTAATCAGACAAGTATTTTTTAATAGGAAGAAATTCTGTGTCGCGGTGTGCTACGCCTGTTCGATTTTCTGCTTTTCAAACCACACTCTCAACAAAATATCACCTGTTGTTATTAAGCGATTGTGTCATACATAGAGGATATGGAATGAGTGTTTTTCTCATATAATATTTATGAAACGAGTCTAAGAATTTTCCGTTTCGGCGATCCTCTGGCGAGCCCAAACGCAAATTTCGGACGAGTTTCATAAATATTATATGAGAAAAACACTAATTTCATATTCTATTTATCATATGACACACACGCGCACAAATTAGCCACTTAGTATGACTTTTTAACCCATCACCTAACTTGAGTAGCAGACGGCACTTGGAAAAAACATCCTCGTATAACTAAAAAAAGTGAAAATATTAAAAAAAATGAATGGCGTTTTTTCTTGTAGGTAAAAGATTAATACAATGTAACCCATCCGCAATAGGACGGGTAACGTAAATTCTCCCTACTGAAATTATGCAAATGTGACCCAGTTGTATTTTGTTTAGCCAATCAAATTGTCCAGTTTTGAAATTGACCAATGAAAGCTCCCAAACTCTAATTATGCAAATTATGAAAATGTGGTCCAGTTGTATTTTGTTCAGCCAATCAAATTGTCTAGTTTTGAAATTGACCAATGAAATTGACGAAAGGCTTTATTTATCACTGATTAATATGAAAACAAAATATCAAATGTTTTAAAGTGAACAAAACGGACGAGTCATATGATAAATGATGTTTAGAATATGTCACCACTTGGCTTCACAGCATCTATTATTGTTAATCTGTACTTGAAGGTACTGAGTAATGCATCTGTGAGTAAATTATAATCTGTCTTCGGAGATGTGAATTAGTATCTCTCTTTGAGAAGGTATATTACACCATCCTTCCGTGCTTATATATGGCAGTATGAAAGAGGAAGAGAATGGTACAAGCTAACAAGAGGAAGAGGATACTGAACATTGCAAGAATATTCCTCGCACACTGGTGTAAATCGGAGGATATAGTAACCAGTTTTGCGACCGTCATTTCATCCGACCGTCAGTTGAGATGGCTCCCTTTCCATCATACTGTCCTTCCGTCAATTATGTTGGATGAAATATCCGGGGTTTTTTTTTGACATAATGTCTGATCTTTGGACAAATTTTTTTCCCGCTGTTCTCCATGTTTTCTCCTAGGGAAAATGGGTGTAGCAATACTAAATAACAATAAAACCATTACTAACTTCATTTTATTTAAAAAAACAAAACAAAACAAAAGAGAACATATGTAATACGTAAATGCACAATAACACAGAACACCATTGAATCCCCACCCCCTCCCCCGTGTGATTTCTAAAAATTAACTAAATAGACAAGCAATTGCAAGTCCCCAAGAATATGTACATTGGCAGCTTCTTGGTGTCAGTTTAATGACTGCTTGACAATGTTGTGAAAGTCGAGTTTACATTATATTTTTTAACTTTTGTTTCTCAAGTTTCTCAAGTTACTTTTTTCAGTCCGGATCCATTTAATTTCTTGGAGAGTTCTTGTATTTCCATGACATCACCACCACGGGAATCATTCACCTTTGATAAAATCACTTCCGATCGCGGAGTCAGTTTCGCTCGTATAGAAGTTGCTATCAATTTATAAATTAAATCAGCAGTTCTCTTGTCGGTTTCTGTCGGGATCTTTTTGCTGGCTTTCTTACGGACTTCCATCGGGATCTTTTTTTCTGACCTTCCCAAGCATCGAAGCCATCTTTCTCACTGCATCGGTAGTGAAGAAGTGCTTAAAGAATTACATCAGAGAATAGAATATGTCAGATCCCCCGTAGACATAAGATCGTTTAAATCCTCGATTCTTTGTGACTACCGTTTTATTTTCTTTTAATTTAATTTAATTTGTTTTTCTTCTTTTCCAACTTACTATTTTTTGTAAATAAGGCACTCGTGAAGGTTTTATACCAGTTTTTTTACACATCCATTGAACTTTAAACCCATGTATTTTACGGAATGGCCGTTATGGCATAAATATTTCTGTATTCAAATGGTGATGTACAAACTGGATTTTTTTCCCAGCACCGTTTATACTAGTTTTTTTCTCATCGAGTCATCAGTTACATGGAAAGCAGACGACACTTGCAAAAAAATTCTTGAATAACTAATGTTTTTCATTTTTTGTCTCAAAAACATTGGTTATGACCCCTCGTTGGAACGAGCTCGACGAAAATTAATTGGCGATTTTTGAGAAAAGCGCTGGCCGGTTTTTTATGTTACGTTGGGTAAAGGGTTAAAGGTGATTTTTATAGTGTTGAGTGTAGAATTGATCCACACGTCCCACCATACACATAACATATCAGCCAACCTTGCTGATCGATGGAACACCCAAGGTCTTTCAATACAACGTTAATTATTACACATCCATTAAACTTTAAACTCTTGTATTCAACGGAATCGCCGCTATGATATAAATGATTCTGTATTCAACGGGTGATATACAAGCCGGAACTTTTTTACCGCACCGTTTAGTTACGCTTCGAAAAGTTTCCAAATTTCGTTATACAATTATCGATCGTCTGTCGCGTATTGTGAAAATGAAAACGTCCAAAACAAAATAAAGTCGGTTCATAAAAAAATTAGTTAACCAAAAATGAGATAATATTAAAAAAAAACCAATCATTTCCAACCACAACATTAACCCAGTCCCGTGGCCGTCACATCTACGGATGGATCACCATATCTCTAAATTGGTCAACATTATTTCGGTAAATCTTCGGACATCGTGACATGCTTCGAACTTCTTTTAAAAATTTTCTCCCAGCTCTTTTGCAAATCTGCCCAAATTTGTACTTACATTTTTACTAACATTAACAGCCACCAAATAGTTAGGGGTGAACGAATACCAGCCGAAGAGAAAGAGCGATACGAATTTCAACAAACGCGCCCAGCAGAAAAGATGATGAATGTAATTGAGACTGGGTCTCCAAAGGTTGTTTTGATTGTTTATCTATCCATTTGTTCAGTACAGCTTCAAACAAAACAAACGTACTCTTCACCTTTTGGGTTTAAACATCGGAATTAAAATGTGTTTATTTACATGAATTTCATTACACCCCTAACGTCTAATTATAATAGGAATCGGTAAAAAATAAAATGCGTTCTCCACTCACTAGTGAGATCATACACCTCGGTGATTAACATTTCGTGTGAACTTGAAATTTACAAATGAATTTTCACAAGAGCAAAACAAAAGTTGTTCTCCCTCCACTAATGAGTATAACAAGACGTGATCTGTGTCAGCGGAAACAGCGATCAGCTGATTGTGTAAACAGATTTCTTGCGTGGTATGGGCGTCGGCTTGGATCGTTTCAGTTGAAGCTTCAAATGAAAGGGGTATAATAAAAAGATCATCTAATGTTTTCTTGTGAAAACAGGGATTAATCTCATTCGTGAGTGAGAGAATTTGTATTTTCACTCGCAGCTGCGAGTGAAAATACAAACTCTCTCACTCACGAATGAGATTAATCCCAGCATTCACAAGAAAACATTAGATATCCTCTATTTAATGCATGGGATGTTTAATAAGCGCACTCGTTGGAATGGCGTAGCCATATTTCGCTCCAGCCTAAGGCTCTTGCGAAATATCACTACGCCATTCCAACTCGTTATGGAAAACATCCACCTATTCAAAACACACGTCGCCTTCTGTCCATTTATTTACGATATTGTGCTATAAGAATTCGTCGTTTATGGTTATACTCACTGTCTAGTTTCTCACTCCCGTATTATCAGCTGTTCTGCTGACCACAAAGAGCTGCAATCTATTTACTAGCGCGTTAGGATCGCAAGGAATGAACGTCATCGTACCATAAACAGCCATTCCCGTTCCAAGGACCGATCTGTAAAGTGCTTTATTTTTGTCTCACATGGGTTTAACCCTTCACCCAACGTAACGGCCAAAACCGGCCAGCGCTATTCACGAAAATTGCCATTTAATTTTGATTATATTTTCATTTTTTTGTCTCAAAAACACAGGTTATGACCCCTCGTTGGAACGAGCTCGTCGAGCGCGTTCCAACGAGGGGTCATAACCTATAGTTTTGAGACAAAAAAGTAGTTATTCAAGAATTTTGTCTGCAAGTGGCGTCACTTTTCATGTTTCTTTGAATTGGAATCGTTATTTTTGTTAATGGCGTTAGTGTGGATCAATATCTTGCCCTAAGTGTTGAGGTCCTCTTCACTGTAATTATCGGAATTCGGTCTAGCCAACGAAGGCAGATACCACAATCCTCGAGTGCCTTCGAACACGCGCTCTCCGTCCAAGATCAAATTATTGCCTTTTATTACTACTCGTTTATTTCTCATGTAGAGATTTCCATGAATTTTTTTTCGAATAACGTAAGCCATGTCGGCGTCTGAGGGAAACGTGTTATATACATTAATGTAATGATTTACTCAGATCTCTAGAGTCTGTCTGTCGTATCTTCGATGGTCGTTACGGCCCTGATCGTTGATACCGTATCGGATTCCATACCTTCTATCTCGAGAGAACTCCAGAGGCGAACTCGCCGTATAAGTTTATCGGGAAAATTTCCGGTGGCGCCCTATTGGGTGGGTCCCGGGGCCACCAAAAGTCATGCAGCCCAACACATGTTGGTGCCTGAAATTTTGTGAAAACGTCAAGCAGGCGAAAGGGATCTGATAGCATAGAATGATGGTTTATAGTAATGTTGTCTATGTGGACTGCTATTTCGATATACCGGCAGTCCAGTCTGCCACTGATCACTTACAGTTGAAACTAGAAATCCTGTCATGAAATGCGCACAATTACCACGTTGATCAGCGCATTAATGTACGCGTTATGGCCATAGTAAAGCTATCAACTTCTGTAAATATGGCCTGTGCACAGGCAATGTTTCAGCCAATGGACCTCCGGGTAACCCGGAGGTCCATTGGCAGAAACATTGCATGTGTTTGCTATGACTAACCAGAAGAACCTGCCGTGATTTGGATGCAATTCGATATGGCAATTGCGCGCAATTCCAACGCGCATTTAAGCCTAGATAAGCGCACTATTCGTGATAGGATTTCTAGTTTTAACTGTAGATACAAGGAAACGGCGTTCTTTTAATTTGAAAAATCAATATTTTCTCCCATTAGGCCGAACAATAGGTTGATACCATTCTTGTTGATTGAGTGATGAAGATAATACAACTATGTCATCAATATGTCCTCTCTATGGACTGGCATTGATCACTCAGACGCAAGGAAGCAGCTTTCATTCTGTTCGATAAATCAAAATTTCCTCCCCGTCCAGGGTCAGCCTTGGTTCATCATCACGGTACTATTTCTTGGCCCAGTCCGCCCCTGGAGAACTCTATGGTGGTAATGCATGATGAGAACTGTAATCGGACTGGCAAGTATGCGGAATACGATGGTGTAGGATAAAATCAGTAAGAAGTAGTCTTGCTTTCTCTGAAGGGTTTCGATTCCTAGACGATCTCTTTTTATGTCTGTTCCTAAGTTGTTATCATGGATGTGAAAAACTCAGTTGTTTTGCTTTTCGTGGAGATTATTACCATTATGTGGATGTAAAAAAAATTGTATCCGAGTCGAGCTCCGGGTTCTAAGGGCAGATCATGACGAGTCGAAGACGAGTCGTGATCTACCCTTAGAACGCGGAGCGAAACCCGGATGCATATCTTGTACATCCACATGATGGTAGTACTCATTTTATCTTATAATATATTGGGGATAAGTCAAGAATGTAGACGAATATATAACGAACTATTTATTCGTATGGTTGAACAAAAAGAAAAAAATGGAACTCACGCGAAATGAACGTGCTTGTATCCGACCCCCCGATACAAACATCTGTATCAGGGGGTCGGATGCACGACAGTTGCGGAGTTAATACAGACAAAATACATGTTTACTGTAAGATAAAATTCAATATCGCCCATTCGTCTCATCATATCACTCTCTTGAATATTTCTCTTCCATTTGAGAAAATCGTCGACGCCTCTCCTCTCTTTTCTTAGGATCTTTGATTTTTTTTTTTTTTTTTTTTAATTGATAAAATTTCAGTTAATTAATTTTAGGTTTTATTTTCTTCTTATTCATTATATTGAATTAAATATATTTTAATTTTAATTTTTTTTTTAATAATAAACTTTTGCTATTTTCAGTTATTTATTAAAATGATTTTCTTTTCGGGCAATTTTTCCCTCTTCGATCTCCCAGTTCATTTACATGGGAAAAACGTAGAGATCTGTAAGAAAAATGTCACCTCTCCCTTTGCGACATTTTTAAGCCGCTGACGATTTTAGTTTATAAAGTCGCCATGGTGTTTGCATTCGAAAAACATCGTAGACAACAACTGATGTTGCAACGAAACGCAGAATTTTTTTTTCGGTCATAAGGACACCCGTGCTCGCAATTCCAGATGAATCTACTCGTTTTCTCCATAAAAAAAATTATTAGTTAGTCTGAGGGTTCCTCGTTTTTGACTGCGCTCAGAAAATGCGTGAAATAATACTCATATTTTTGTGCCAGAAATTAACAGTAACGTCTCGGCATTTTAGTGTCATTTATTGAGAGATCATTTTTTTGCTTTTCTCACCTTTTTGGCATAGTAACTTCTCGACATTTTAGTGGACTTTATTACGAAGTATCTAATTTTGAAGTGTGCCTCAAATGCGGGTGAATTTGAGCGATTTTTTGAAGGTCTTCAAAGTACGCAGATATTGCTATGAAAAACGCGTGACATCACGATTGATTTATTATTCGGACACAGTGAGGTGGTGTGCCCGATTTCTCATATCATAACCACTTACGTCTATTGGCTGTAATTCAGACAAGAATATCTATTATTTACAACACTCTTTCGAGTGGTTCATGAGAGCATCTTACCTCTGTGGGTGAGCCCGTCATATCATTTTTATAATTAAGTTAACCGCATTAATGTGCTCGGTAAAATGCCTGATAACTCGGCTAGCCTATTTGTCGAGCACTCGGAAAAAGGAAGCTCTATGAACATTTTAGCCGACGGGTACTCGGCGCTTATTATTAATTCAGTTGACTTATTGTATTACCGATACTGTCCGCTCACAAATGCTTCCTGGAACCTGGTAACCTTTGAAGGTGTTACTTCGAGTGGGAATCAACGAATCACACATTTTTTTCGAATCGAATCGTATCTGATATCGATATCGAATCTCGAATCGAATCTTAATAGACAAGTTATTTCATATTGCACCACACGGACGTTACAGTACACTGTGGGGTCTCTTACAAGACTGACTGACACCTTAAACACAAATACATAAATATTCTCTGTAGAACTGTCGCTTGAACAGCTAGGCCTAATGTCTGTAGTTTTAGTTTTTGAAGGCTTAACTTGTTACTATTCACGTTCTTAAGAACGTGAATAGTAACAAGTTAAGCCTTCAAAAACTAAAACTATGGATGATGTTCTGGATAAAATTCACAACTTACCTAACAATTAACTATTGTCAGTTACTCAATTAAATATCAATTGAGCCTACATGAATCAATTGTCTAATATCAGTTTTATCCAATTTTTGTTGGAAGTGTAACCAGAGGCGGCGCTACGGGGGGGGGGGGGGGGGGGGGGGGGGGGGGCATGAGGGGCATTTGCCCCCCCCCCCCCAAAACGAAGGCTTTGCCCCTCCCCCCAGGTCCCCCCAACCATCTCGCATGCATTTCCATCCACCCTCACACACAAACACATTCAGTCACTCTCTCTCACATACACACACACCCCTCTCTTTTTTTATTCCCAATAATTTCCCATACACACTTATCCCAAAGCCTCAGGCTAGCTGATGAACACATCCAGGCAGTAGAGATTTAAAGACTCGGATGCAGATACTTATAAGTTATAATTAAGTTATGAGCCAACAAAGGCATGTCTATCCATATTATCTCTTGTCTAAAAAAAATTCATGGATTTCGCATTATGACAGGCGGGCATTATGAGTCTCTCTCTCTCTCTCTCTCTCTCTCTCTCTCACGCAAAGACCCACCAGACGCGGATCCAGGATGTTTTGAAAGGAGGACCGCTAATTACCATTACATTTAGTCGAAACTTGGACCCAAAGTCCGTAATATAATTTTTTGGTTTGGTACGTCCACAGGACGTACCAAACCAAAAAAGTATATTACGGACTTTGGGTCCAAGTTTGGACTACCTCATAACAAAGTAATGATATGATCCTTTACGTATTTGCCCCCCTTCATGGGAGTCTGCCCCCCCCCTAGTTGCCCCTCCCCCCCCCCCCCACAAAAAAATTTCTGGCGCCGCCACTGAATGTAACAAACAGAAGTTAGTACGAGAGATTCGAAAAAATCAAATCTTGGGACTGATTCGTGATCGATCTCGAATCAGGCGTATGGTATCGATATCGAATCGAATCGAATCTCGAATATTCGCAGGACCCAAACATCGATAAGTGAAGTTGGTGAGATAAGCAGGCTGTTTACAGTAACACTGGAATTAATTATCTTCCTCTGGGGTCTCTGCTGGGGAGCACGGTGGCACGTCTATACTAGAAGTCCCGAGTTCGATCCCAGTTCGGGATGACCCGCGTTGTGTCCTTGTGCAAGGCACTTTATTCCGGTTGCCTTCATGGGGGCACGATGACGCCGTGCACTAAGGCGTACGGCACGTCGATGGTGCACATGTCTTCATCTGATGTAACGGTGGTTCTCTCCGGGTACTCCGGCTTTCTCCACCCGTAAAACTGTCACACACTCGATTAGCCATTGTGCATAAGTATGTAACCTTAAACACCAATAAATAAATAAATAAATAAATAAATAAATAAATAAATAATGGTGTCTCTGCTAGACAGTTTCCGGGCCCTTAACAACTAAACAACCATTCCATTCCTCTTTATGCGTTTATGAGATGTTCTGTAGCTGGTTCATTTGATCATGGGATGCTTGCAATTCTGCATTTTTACAGGGTGTGACAGGTAGACACCTAATCTGGCAATGATACCCCCCCCCCCCCCCCCCCCAAAGTATACCCATCTATTGTATATGTGAGTTTTCTGTATTTTGTGTATACTGTGAATAAAGTAATCTTTAACTCTACCATTCAGGAGGTGAGTACAGAAAGAGTTAGCTTATAGAAGGGTGAGGAGGAATATCACTTGACGATGTTCAAATACAAATGCGTTCTATTGATTTAATGGGTTCAAAATGTGGGGGCTAAGTTATTTTCTTCTTTTATAATTCAATGAGTTTAGTGCATTCTTAGTTCCTTCGGAACCCACGTAATAACGTCACTGACTGTCGATCCACCAGTCCGTTTCATACATTTGAATCAAACCTCTGTCGAATATTCACTCCGAACAAAAGAAACAAGAACAAATTAAGAAACATCATTTGCAGAGGTGAAATTGTACACAATTTTAATGTGTAACATGTAATGTTTCGGCATTGATGACGAATTTGTGGCTTCTCACTTTGCATTTTCTTTCTCGGTTGCACTCCTCAATGTACGCCCAATGTGACATCACGCATCGATCTTATGCCCTCTGTTTCTCCCTTTCGTCTTTTATGTCGATTTTCTGATCGATCATTCTTCGCTTACACATTTCTGTTTACATGCAATTAAGGTCGTTCATTACGTTCTGTATTACACGCAGCATTACGCTGTCTACATAAACTAGAGCGAACATTAATCTATACTGCAAACTAATAATACTGATTTAATTCGTCTTGCCTTTAACCCCATTCTGCAAAACATTATCGCGTGAACGAATTCTTAACAATTCACCTAATGTACAGTACGGCCGCCGTGGAATTGTCAGTTTCCACGCGTGGGCTATATTTTCACGGACGCAATGATATTAGATTTCAAACACTAATTATAGGAATAATCATCAAAATTTCAATTAATGAAGCACCGGGTGCAACCAACCCCGGTACAACCCGTCCCGGTACAACCCGGGTAGAACCCGGTGCTTCATTAATTAAAATTTTGCTGATGACTTTTATTACGTAGTAAACGCATGCGTGGACATCACTGCGCTCACGTGGATTACAACCAATCCCCGGCGACCGAACTGCAAACGATATTAAAATTTCTAATCCCTCGTGTACAACTGTGCTGAAAGGTATTTTCGTCCACCACCTCTCTATTAAGGGACGTGTGTCCCTGGAAAGATATCTGGGTGAGACAGAAATATCGTAACCATCCTACGTTCAGTTGCCATAGATACCCATCCCACCACTACACCGCTTGGGGATGATTTTTCTATAGGCCTAAAACAGGGGTGTATCCTTTCGCCAATTCTTTTTGCATTGTACATCAAAGGTTTAGGAGATGAACTCCTGCATAGCGACGAGGGGGTTGCAGTTGGTGACTTGAAGATCCCAGGGCTATTTTTTGCAGACGATATGGTGCTAGTGTCAGAAAGCGAAGAGGGGCTAGCGAAGATGCTGGGAATTGTTGAGAAATATGGGAACAAATGGAGACTCGAACTTAATGAAAGCAAGAGCAAAGTTATACCCGTGGGCCGCAAAGTGGACCCCATTCGAAGGTGGAGAGTGGGGGAGTTCTGCATTCCGGAAGGTAGCAGTAGACTTCTTAGTGTAGGAGAGACTAGTGACTATGAGTACCTGGGGGTAAATACAAACATCACAGGAAGAGGCATCTACCGAAACCACACAAATAAATTGATCCTGAAGGGGAAGCGAATCCTTAACCAAATGAAACTTATAGGGAGAAACAGTTTCAATAAGGTTTTCGTGGGGAAAACTATTTGGGAAATGGTGGGTCTGCCAAGTATAACATACGGTACGGAAGTTGTACCCCTAAGCCACACAGTTGTTAAGAGCTTGGAAATCCTGCAGAACGATGCAGGCGGATGGATAACAGACTCGAGTAATGCCGCGGCGCTAGAAGCGATCAGGGGTGAGCTTGGGTGGATGAGGATCAAGGACAGGATAGACCTATTGAAACTCGGTTATCTTAATTATTTGGTAAATCTCCCCGATAGCTGATGGTGTAAAGTAATGTTCCTGAGAACTTTCAACTCAAATATCAAGACGGGGTGGATGGTCCATGTGAGGGAGCTAGTAGAAAACTACTCATTGGAGATTTCGGACCTTGACGTTTGGGCAAACCAGGGCAAAAAGATCGTCAGAGAAAGGGTCATGGAGGATTGTAACCGTAATTGGCGAGAGGGGGTCAAATCAAAGAGATCTTTGGGTGGCCTGCGTGATAAAGAGAAGCCTGGTTTTGAAGAGTACCTTGATGGTACCTTTGGGGGGTCACTGTTGTTCAAGCTGAGGTCGCGGTCCCTGGAGCTGAGGGGAAAAATTGGGAAAAACAGTGAAAGGGAGTGCCAGATGTGTAACTTGGGCGTACCCTGGAACACTTTCTTATAGAATGCCCAAAATACCAGTCTAAAAGAACAAGATTCACGGGGAGTATAATGGGGAAGTGGGATGGTAGAATGAAGGACATGTGGTTAAGGGGCGACTCAAAGGAGAGGGTTAATATACTAATCGAAGAGATTGGGAAGAATGGGGCAAGGGATGTCATCAAGCAGTTCGTCTCCGAGTGTTGGGAAGAGAGAAGAAGCGCGGAAATAGGGAGGCAGTTGGTAGAACATGGGTAACCAAGGCCTTCTCATACGAGAACCGCGACAAATCAGCGGCCGACCGAAGTGTTATTATTATTATTGTCCACCACCTCTCTATTAAGAGACGTGTGTCCCTGGAAAGATATCTGGGTGAGACAGAAATATCGTAACCATCCTACGTGACCATCCCCGTTTGAATATTTGATACAAACATAATAAGAAACATGGCGTATCACTTCGATTCAGTTGCCATAGATACCCATCCCACCACCACACCACTTGGGGATGATTTTTCTACCACCCTCCACCAGTAAGCCTCGTGTCTTGGACAGATTTCTTTCCCCTCGGGTGATATTGTCTCATCACATCCCCACACCACCCGATGATAATAATAATAATAATATATATCCTGGTGAAGAAGAAAGATAGTACTGCATGGGACCCTCGAATTGTTTTATTTCATTTTTTACAAAAAAAAATATTCAACAAAACCATGTCATGTGACTCCTCGTTGGAACGAGTGTCACATGATATGGTTTTGTTGAATCTGTTTGAAAAATCTCGTTGTTTGCTCAATTTGTAAATTACATGGATGGATAGGGCCGATTTTTTTAAATAATAATAAATGTAGTTTAAAGCCGAAAATCCTCAGAGAGCTCTTGGGCTTAACGCACAAAAACAACTTTATATATATATATATCACTCTGCATTTCCTATTTACTAACGGATGAATCACAATCAGCGGTCTTCATCGTAAGTTATATACCCGCTGGAACAAATGTGATTTGAGAGCTGATCGGAAAGATGGGAGACTCTGGAATGCTTTCAGCCCAGTCGGAAGTAGGTTCCAAAGGAATGGAGCAGCCACCGAAAAGGCCCGATCGCCAGCTGTTGTTACATGTAGGTCACCTGGTGCATGGACAAGATTGTGTGACGTTTTCGAACGTAGTGATCTAACGGGTTCGTAACGTGAAACCGAAGTCGACAGATACGGTGGGGACATTTAAGCATTTCCAAGTTAAAATGAGAATTTTGAATTCAATGCGTTCCCTTGGAGGCAGCCAGTGCAGATTTTTAAGAATAGGTGTAATGTGGCAGGAACATTTTTGTCAATGATGCTCTGTTTACAACCAAATAAGAGAGAGTTGCAATAGTCTATGCGACTTGTAATGAAGGCATGGGCAAGTTGTTTAGCTGTTGCCCCATCAACCACGCGCCGCACCCTGCTGATGTTTCGGAGATGATAATACGACTCCATGCAGACATACAAGACATGTTTTCCCGCCGACAGGTTCTCATCCATAAAATATCCGAGATTGCGTACCGTGGTCGATGGCGAGACAGTACTGCCTTCAATGTTGAGATCGGGCCTTGAGCATTTAGATAACTGATGTCTTAATCCAATGTATATGATTTTAGTTTTATCAGCATTCAGTTTTAAGAAATTTTCTGCCATCCAAAATCTAATATCATCTACACATTTTTCAAGTTTTTCTTTGGCCATTGTATCGGACTGTGGTGTAAAGTGTATGTACAGCTGTGTATCACCCGCGTAGCAATGGAATGACAGGCCATGTCTGCGGATGATATCGCCAAGGGGCAGAACATAAATGACGAACAGCAAAGCACCAGATAACCATTTGGAAATGGATCAACAGAATAAAGGTTAATTCCATAGAGCTGGTGCATGGTTATCTGTAATGTATTTCATTATAATTTGTATCGATAGAAGTAGCGATCGCGGTGGCTATGTGGTTACGGCATTGAACATCATACCGAATGGTGCACGGTTCGATTCCCGCCAGAGGTAACTGCGTTGTGTCTTTGGGCAAAGCGCTTAATCCCGATTGCCAAATAGGTATAGGGCACACTCGCGCTGTGTACTGGAGCGTAATGCACGTCGATGGTGCACCCGTCTTCAACCAATGCTAATCACGCTTGTGTGGAGTTGGACTGTCTGACAGTTGCTGGTCATTGCTCGGTGGTTCTACCCGGGTACTCCGGCTTCCTCCACCCTTAAAACTACTCGACATGAAGTGACCCTGGCTGTCACAAGTGTCGTTAAACTCCAAAAAAAAAATCAATAGAAGTAGCGCTTAAAGCCTTTATGATGATAATGATTATAAGTGTGGGAGCGCGGTGGCTCAGTAGGTAGAGGTGCAGGCTGCAAACCGAGAGGTCCTCGGTTCGAATCCCACCTGCGGCAACCGCGTTGTGTCCTTGGGCAAGACACTTCATCTCCATTGCCCGCGTGGGGGCACGATGACGCCGTGTACTAAGGCGTACTGCACGTCGATGGTGCGCATGTCTTCAACCAATCTAACCCTGTCTGTGCTGCAGTTCGGAGTTACGATGTTGGGGAGCTGGCAGCTGCTCGTCGTTGCACGGTGGTTCTCTCCGGGTACTCCGGCTTCCTCCACCCGTAAAACTGTCGCGGTCATGATTAGCCATCGTGCATAAATATGTGACCTTAAACACCAATAAATAAATATAAATAGATTATAAGTGCGACCGAATGATTATCAGTAATCAATAATCACAGAATGATCCATCTACTGTTTGCTGCCGCTTTGACGTTCATTCCGGAAAAAATGGCAACACCTGCGAACCTACAGAACGCACTCGAGTCCTACTCAAAAGCTAATTATCCTGCAGTAAATGGCGAAATGGCAACATGTTTGAAATTTCGAACAAACTAAACATTTTTCTCGATGAAATCCAGTTCGGTGCTACCTCAGATTACGCGCAGCTATGCTTAAAATTAACATCGAATGATAACTTGAATGATACTCAAAAACACCTGAGCCTGAAAAGTCTAAAGGCACTTCATATTAACAACAGTGTGTTTAAAAAAAATATAGCCCGCCAGTATCAATTCGACGGGCGGTGTTTAAAAGTTCATCAGACCAATTTTGCTATGGAAGCGCGGTGGCTCAGTAGGCAGATATGCAGACTGCAAACCGAGAGGTTCTCGGTTCGACTCCCACCTGCGGTAACCGCGTTGTGTCCTTGGGCAAGTCACTTAAACCCAATTTCCCATGTGGGTGTTAGGTGGGGGGCGGGGGCGGTGGCGATCTGTACTAAGGCGTACTGCACGTCGCTGGTGCACTTGTCTTCAACCAATGCTGATCCTGCTTGCTTGGAGTTAGTACGCTTGGGAAACAGACAGTTGCTCGTCGTTGTTCAGTGACTCTCTCTGGGTACTTCGGTTTCCTCCACCCGTAAAGCTGTCAGACAGAAGGCGACCCTGGCTGTCGAAGGTGTCGTTAAACCCCAATAAATAAATAAATAAATTTTGCTATTTGGTCGTAAAATATGGGCTGCTGTACAAGATAAAAAAAGAATCATGTCAGATTTTGTAAAATACTATTTGGTGTTAAAAAATCGCATGGACACATCAAGCGATAACAGGTATTTTCCCGGTTTAGCCCGTATCGCGATACGGGCTAAATCGGGAAAATATCCGTTTTCACTTGATGTGTCAATGCGATTATTAACTTAACCTCTGAACTAGAGAAAGATAATTTTAATCTTGTATGTACTATTTATAGAATATTATTTGGGTTTAATAAACCGCGTTGGTTCATCTATTGTTTTCCCAGTTTAGCCCGTATCGCGATACGGTCTAAACTGGGAAAATATCCGTTATCACTATATGTGTCAATGTAATTTATTAACTTTACTTCTAAACTAGACAGATAACTCTAATCTTGTATTAAGCTAAGCATACTATAAATTATCCATTTTACACAAAGATCAACTCCCTCTGCGCAATTCTCAAAATGACCTTTCTCACCCACATTTAAATTTTGTATTGGACACCTGGTTGTGAATGAACACGTGCAAAAACTCCAAAACACAGTATATGACGATAACAGGAAATTTAAAAGTTCACACTCAACATGAGTCAAGGGTGTAGCCAGGGACGGTCATGGGGGTCGTACGAACCCGCCCCCCCCCCCCCAATCCCAAAGGTCCGCGGCCGATATTCTCCACAGCAATCTAATACATGCCTACATTGAATTTGATTCAGTTTCCCTCAACATGAACTCTGTGGTCACTGCTGATATCAAATACTGAAGATTATTTTCCGGGGGAGCCCCACCCCTCCCCCACCGGACCAACACCGATGTCCAAAGGTCATGTTGGTGGAGATTATGGGAGGGGTGACCCCTTCCCATAATCTCCTCCAACCTGACCTTTGACCAAGGCTTGGCCACTGGCCAAGGTTTCAATCTTTTCCATTGCCACACAGAGTTGCATTGTGGGCGACCGCCCTAAAAAATAGCTGGATACCTCCCCCACCCCCCCCACCCCTCCTGTGAGTGAATTTAAAAGTAATTACACAACAGACACACAACAGAACACGGCTAGAAAGAAGCCTTTGACGATCAAAGTTTTGAATAGTACTTTTGTAAGATATGTCGTCTTTGTTTTTGTAGGTCGGAGGTCAAATGCTAAGGTCACTGGGTTACAAAATGTAGAATATGCACTGCGTTTTATGTGTATTTTGCGCTCTGAAAAACGACAACACATTGGAGTACCGAACCATGTACTGAAATGATCCTTATTGATATATTAACATCTATTGTTTGGGGGTTTTTTTTTCGGGGGTGGGGGCAGGTGTCAAAAGTTAAGGTCACACGATGTATGTTTATTATGCCGTTGGAAGGTCAGATGAAAATAGGCCAAACATTTCATATCCTAAACATAATATAGCAATGGCACTTAACAGAACAATTAACTCATTTGGTTTTAGAAAGTCAAGGTCACAGGTGGTGTGCGTACACATGTATATTTGCCTGTTTGAGATCCATAAAAACGAACATAATGCTGATTAACAAACTTGGTACAGGAATGGTACTTGGTGAGAATTTTAAGGTTATATTCGGGGGCACACTGTGTGTATACGTCTGTTTGCACTCCATAAAAGCGCCACGTCTTTGATCATCAAAATTAGGACAGGAATGATACTTGGTAAGAGCTGCACATCTTCACCCTTTGGGCCAAATGACATTGCCACCATGTCATCGTGTTTGCGAGTGGGCATATGTGTCCATTTGCTCACCAGTAACAACGACAATATGTTTAATTAACAGGTTTGATACAAGAGTCGGTACTCGGCTACCCGATAAGATTCACACTTTTTTTTTGGATGGCAAAGGCAGGAGGCCCAGGTCGCGTTGTTACAAAATGTTATTTGCACTCGGGAACAAAATGCGAGTCGGGAAAATGTCAGTGTCAAACGTCCTGGAAATGTTGAGTCGTAGAAGGATGACTTCGTTTGAGCGAGATGAACATAAGGAACGTTTGTTCAATTTGGAGAGGAATGAGTTTGACGCGGAGGATGCTACGCGAACGTTGCAAGTAATAAGTAATAAATAAATTTATTCCTACTTTGGTGTTATGTCATAGTGAGAGAGAGAGAGACCTCTAATATTTAACTGGGTACTGAAGAGACAACGAGTCATTAATTTAATTACATTTTTATTTTAATGACAATTTCAACATCCAGGATCACTTCGTACCGGACACTTTTCGGATGGCGAAAGATGAGTGCCCGGTGAGAACCAACGAGCTGCAGCGAGCAACTTAGCAACTCAGCACAAGCAGGGTTAGCACTGATTGCAGGCAAGAGCAGCTTAGTTCACAGCGTGTGGTCAATCAAGATTAACCCTTTCACCGCCACGCCCACTTTAGCCATATATGGAGTACCTCTATGTACGCCTTTATGCGGGGAAGTTAAATAATAATTATGACATACCTGAAACTCTATCATCTGATTAATTGCTGGAAAGGGCTCTCGGAGCCCTTTCCAGCAATTAATCCGATGCTAGGTCTGATATACGCACACCAGGGCGTACAGGTAATCATCATAAAATATGTGACAATAGTCGCTTTCGGCAGTGAATGTGTCAAGTGTCTTGCCAAGGACACAACGCAGTTCCTTTTGCTTACGATCGAACTGTGGACCTTTCGGTTTGAAGTCCAATGTTCTAACTACTAAGCATCCGAACATCTAGCGAGACATTATACAGAGTCTCATGCCCGATGTAATATGTATAATCACAGAATATAATTTTGACGCGACGAAGTTCTGTTTCAGTTGACATATTCGTCTGCATTTCTTTAACCTTCGTCCCATCGAATCGGACACATCCGCACCCATAAGTTACAATTTATTTATTATTGATTTATTAGGGTTTAACGACACTTTAGACAGCCATGGTAACCTCGTGTAGGGCAGTTTTACGGGTGGAGGCAGAGCAGTTCTCAGAGACAACCACCGAGCAACGGCGAGCTGTGCCAGACTCCTCAACGTAATAACTCCACACAAGCAGGGTTAGCACTGGTTGAAGACATGCAGTATGACGTGTAGTACGCATTAGTACAGTGCCTCCGTGCCCTCACGTGGGCAATCGAGATGAAGTGCCTTGCAATTTACAAATTAAACGGTTGGAAAACAAACTAAATTTCAACAAAACCACATCATGTGACCCATCAGTGGAATGAGCTCGACGATCTCGTTCCAATGAGGGGTCACATGATATGCCTTTTGTTGATTTTTATTTTATTATTTTTTTTTTTTAATAATTAAAATAATAGATTGTGATACGGTGTGCGTTGAGGTAAAGGGTTAATATATGCGCATTTGTTTCACAGTAAGGCCAAAAGATGGCCGCGAAATGTCGAAAACGGAAACAGTGAAGAAAATTAATTATTACCTTTTCAAACCACGCGCTACGCTCCTCGCGCCCAATATAGAAGCACCGAAAGTTTTAAAGCAGACGACAAATTTATCTTCCGTTTTGTTATTTTCCAGAACTTGCACTATATTTGGGGGAATGTTTCAGTAATATTAGTATT
Source organism: Pictodentalium vernedei (assembly GCA_031216915.1). Classification (NCBI taxonomy): domain Eukaryota; kingdom Metazoa; phylum Mollusca; class Scaphopoda; order Dentaliida; family Dentaliidae; genus Pictodentalium; species Pictodentalium vernedei. The sequence goes on from CM062290.1 coordinate 464,191,034, forward strand.
TTCAAAAGAAAATGTTTTTTTTTTTTTTTTTTTTTTACTCTAACAAGATTTGATGAAAAATTGAACGGATCCTCTACGAACGTTTACAGCACGTGTAAAAAATTAAGTGACTTTGACAAGTATTCATGTATCGTTGTGAAACACCTTCACACCTTACCCAGATCGGAAAAAAATGAGGAAAAAATTCTTTGTGAATACGCTATGTAGCAGGGTGATGTGTTTTGATTTTGAAAGTCCACGTTGGTACAGACTTCGTCAGGTGTTAAAAGTCTGACTTCGAAACAAATTGTGTGGGAAGGCCTAATGCGATTTTACACAACGTCACCGGCTATAAGGTTAATAAATGTACTTTTGACGGCTGGGTAGTAGAAGTGTGTTTATCTTTCTGTAAGAGTATTGTTTACACGAGTGTCGATGTTTTAGAATCAGCGTGTTAGCGAATGCAAGTACCTGGCGCGTTTGGCGTCTCGTCCGTCATCCGAGACAAAAATGCAACTGTCTTTTGTACAACACGTTGCGGTGTGTTGACATGAAGTGCATCTACGCCCACCCATCTTCACTTTATGAACAAAGAAATGTGGTTTGTACATTTACTCGAGCGTATTCTGACGTACATAGACTACGTCGATTGCCAACTAAAGTCAAAGGTTCTTGGCAAAGTGGAAAACTGGGAACGTCTTTCGGGTGGGAATGACTTTCGTCTCAAATAAAGTTATGACATTTTGAAGAACCAATGGCATGCATAAGGGTGAAGCCATGTGGAGGGGTGTGATGGGAGTAATTTGAAACACATCCCTATCCTAAATTAAAAACGAAAACTTACTCATGCTAAATATTCGTCCAGTTTTTTACTCGAAATTCATAATACAATTTTTGGGGTGTGGTACGTCCTGTTGTAGCCTAAGGTCAAGGTTTGGAACTACAGTACGTGGAGAGTGGATTGTAACTAAATCACCCGCGGAGTGGAGTTATCACCCAAGCTATAATTTTCAAATTTTGTACATATCGACAAAAAACACATGCAATGTTTCAGCCAATGGACCTCCGGCTTTAACCCGGAGGTCCATTGGCTGAAACTTTGCTTGTGTTGGTTATATTTTGCAACAAATTTGCAATTATTGCTTGGGTGGAGTCTCCACTCTGCGGGTGATTTAGTGATGATACACTCTCCACGTACTGTAGGTAAACAAGGCTTAATGTGCACGAGCAATACCGTGGAAAAACAGTTAGATTTTATTTCAATCGACAAAATTTATTCATATAAATTCTCTAAAAAGATAATTGGAAATTACAAAACATTTCCGGGGGGCGGGGGGGGGGGTCCAGTACCCCACCAACGAGAGGGGACATCCTACTCGTGCTCTTCCCAGCTTTTGTCTATGACGTTCGCGAGGGTCCATAAACCCACCCTGAAAGATACTGGCCACACCCTTACCGCAGTGTTTGTAAGAAAACACACGTGGGATGGTGAACTCGACGAATAAAAAAAATATAAACTATAACAAATGTAAATTGAAACCGGAAATCCTAAAATGAAATTTATCTCATGTTTCTTCGCTTTATCTTTGAACCTGAGCGATATTATATAGTTAGAAATACAGCTCTGTTGGTGTTTTCCTGGTAACAATCCACCTGTATCCTCTAGACAGCAAACAAATATACAACTTTCCTTCTTATTAGAAGACGTGAAGAATTTTGTTTATATTTTTGGGGATAACGCGGGGGGCGGGTAGTGTACAGTGAAATTCATAGCACATTCCCAATAAGCTCGCCTATGGGACAATCACCACCTCAGATGAGCTATGCGTATACGACGGGAGATTTTTCATCACAGGCTCCTCAAATTGGGATGATTACTTAATTTAAAGAGCATTGTATTAAGCAGATGGAGAAGCAAGCAAAACATATACAACACACAGATATACAGCTATATGTGGGGAATCATTGGAATGATCCATTAGAGTTGCATTTGATTTCACATTTATTGAAAGGGAGAAGAAGGGTCAATGAGAGAGAGAGGGGGGGGGGGATAGTTCTACTGTGCTTGCTGACGTAGATGAGTGACACAGAATGTTCTGCCCAATTCACGAATCATCAGTAAATCTCGCCCGTGGGTCTCTTGGTGGTAGTGTGGATCAATCTTGACTGACTGTGTTAGACAAGAAACCCCCCCCCCCTCCCCTTCTCGTGCAAGTACGCACACACCCGTCCAACACAAGCATAAGACGATGGTTGCAAACACAGTTTTATATATGTAACATTCTGTGCCCCTTGCTCCAGAAGCACAGCATGAAAACAACCGGCAATTTCCATCACAGGTTCCTCTCTAATTGAGGTGATTTCTTGTGAAGTTGTCATTGAGAGATTCCCCAAGAAATCATGTCAAAGTTTGGATTGACCGCCGACAAAGAGAGAATTTAACTAACTGTTATGTAATTATCCTGGAAATTTAATTTGGCTGGTATTATAGAATGACGTCAGAATACATTTCCGAAATACATTGCAAAATTCAGAGAAACAACAGAGTGTAGCTCTAGAGAGCGACATACAGTGTGAAACATCACCGACACAAAACAAGGTAAAAGTACTTGCAATTCAGAATTACAGTAAAACATTACTGTGAATATTACTATTGGTCATTTCCTACCTTTTTTGTGCTCGATCTTGACCAGTATAATGTAGGAGATGACACTTCGCTTCACTTCACCCCCAAGGAAGCTGATGGTTTGTCAGATAGTGCAGATCAATCAACGGCTGCATGTTAACAATATTAATTAGTATTCCTTAAAAACCGAGTTTTCTAAAACTTTCTTTCGTTATGGACGAAGCGATTTTGCAAAACAAAAAACAGGAACTGAATAGATGAATGCTTTCGTTTAAAAAATACTGCTTCACTCTACACGGCCGCTCCTCTATTAGTTTGTATATTATGAAACTTTAACACTTTAAACTGTAGTGGTATCTTCCATGCCAATTCAATGGCTGCAATTAGAAGAGTCCATGTTCATTATTTGGGGTAGACCAATCAATATTTTCAGCGTGCAGCCTCGGGGCTGCACGTTGAAAATATTGATTGGTCTACCCCACACATTTACTGAACAGTCATCCTATTTGATTACGTTATGACGTATCATGCTGCTGGCTGGAAAAACGGCCTCTAGAGTTCAAAGGGTTAAGCAGTAACAGTCATTGCCGTAAAATTTACTCTAGAAAAAAAAGGCAATTGGCTGCCAGAACTTCCACAGTAATTTTAACTGTAATGTTTCACGGTGTGTATACGTTACGTCCGTTGCCCGCAAAATTTTAACGGGGAGACCTCGGGATGTTCATCAGTTGTAGACACCTGCACTCATTGTTTTATACATTTAGCGTATACCTCCGACATTTCGTGTTAGTACAATCATCAAAGAATTGCACCTACCCATCCTTCATATTGGCCTTGTCATTGGGCGAATGCCATTCTGTGGTCAAGCTACTTTCTCCAAGGTATATTAATAATGAAATGGAATGCGCTCTAAATAAACCATGTGAGCTGTCTTTTTGAGATGATATGAAAAGTGAGGGTAGACACCACAGAGTTGTCCAAAGCAGCCGTGAAGTCTGTTCGGAATGAGCATGGGTAATTCTGTGAAAGTACATTAGATCATTACAATAGGTAGGCTTAGTACAAAAATAGATTATTCTGACTTTGGAATTAGCTAAGGATTGGATTAAAATGAATGATGTTTGTCATGTGTTTGAACTTGTTGTGATAAGACAAACATGTGCCGACAGGTTGACACCACTTTCTGGCTCGTTGTTTTTTTCAGAATACTGTTGAGAAGTAGTTGTTATTTAGATCGAATGCAGCCTCATTTTATAGTGGTATTCTGTGTGTGATTGTGGTATGTGAGGATCTCTCTTGCATACGCATTGCCCTCCGCTGAAATAGTAAGATGTCTTCCTCACAAACCAAAGCTGATGACAACAGTCTTGTCACGTCATGGCTATTACTAAGCAGGAAGGAGAAGAAAATGATTTGAAGAGGTGGAAGAAAACATCACTCCTAAGCGAAACTCACTCTCCAGGGAGAAACAAAAGATATAAAGACTGTATTAGTTCAGAAAATGAGTCAGTCCTGTCTGATGAAGTAGACGAGTCATTGATCGTGGGTGATTGCTTCATATAATCATTTGTACAACTGCTAAATGGTCAGACAATACGAACGTTGCTCGCGTCAGTCTTTCAGTAGCGCTTGATAAAGTTAGACTTCACTGTCAACGACCTCAGATTTGATCTTTCAAAGAAGGACAAGGCAATCGTTCGTTTTAGTGACAAGGTTGACGGTCTCGAACAATACGGGCGTCGCTCAAATCTTAGGCTTATTGGCATCCCTGAGACTATTCAAGAGAACACAGACCCTCTTGTGAAAGAGACAACTGAGAAATTAGATGTCAGTTTATAACGTAACGCAATATCAAGAAGCCATCGAGCAGGCACAAAACATTTGAATCAGAGACGTTTAAGAACCAACATTTTATATTTCGCCCTACCAGTTACAGTACGTGGAGAGTGTATTACCACTAAATCACCCGCAGAGTGGAGATCCCACCCGAGCAATAATTGCAAATGTGTTGCAAAGCATAACCAGTACAAGCAAAGTTTCAGCCAATGGACCTCCGGGTTATACCCGGAGGTCCATTGGCTGAAACATTGCTTTTGTTTTTTGTCGATTTGTGCATAATTTGAAAGTCATAGCTTGGGTGATGACTGCACTCCGCGGGTGATTTAGTTGCAATCCACTCTCCACGTACTGTACATAATGCGTGATAGGTTACTCAGAGCTCTTACTAAGTTACAACCGGTCAGCTCTATCTCTTATGCCCCACAAGTTTAACGTAACAATGATGGGGACAGCTCTAAGCGTTACCTCACTTAGTACAAAAATAGCTCAAAGAGCTTGGGCTCTTGGGCAGGATCGAAAACTGTGTGAAGCATGGACATTCACTGGGGTTATAGTTATAAAATATGTGGAGGGATCTGTTAAGAGACACGCGACCCGTTTTCCCATGTATGAGGTCGAGTCTACTTAGAGACTCCATGTCAAAATTAACAATAATCAAGTTTCCTAACCAGACAGTCAGACCGAAACTTAAGTTCTATACTTACATTAACCCCCAAACCACACAAGCACAACATAAAATGGCCGTTTCTTACACCAAAAAATGTTTCCATTATTTGTTGTTTCAGGTGAAAAATTGCAGTGCATCTATTTTGGAAAATAATTATATTGACTGGGATGTTGGCCTGGCCGCCTAAGGCATTTCCTCGACATAAACTGAAGCATGAGTGCTTTGGTATGTTGGTGTGTGTGCGTATACGTGTGTGTGTGTGTGTGTGTGTGTGTGTGTGTGTGTGTGTGTGTGTGTGTGTGTGTGTGTGTGTGTGCGGGGGAGAGGGGGTAATGTGTGTATACCACACTATATGCTTCTTCAAGACCGGACATTTTTTTCTTTTCACGTAAAATCAATGTTTCGGTGCGTATTTTTACGCCCTCATCCTCACTCCCCCCACCCCCACCCCATTTTCGCTTGCTGGGGCCGCTATCCACTCCACTCTAGATTAACCAGGGCAATCGCCTCTCAACTTAGATCCATTGCTCTGTTAACAATAAAATTGTTGATTGCCATTCCATCGATAGAGTAGCGATCTCAGTAAAAGTTATTGATATGACTGCCTTATATTACCATTTTGCGCCCAACTCGACTATATTCCGCCTATAACCCTTTACCCAACGTAACGGCCAAAACCAGCCAGTGCTATTCACAAAAATCACCATTTAATTTTCATTATATTTAAATCTTTTGTCTCAAGAACATAGCTTATGACCCCTCTTTGGAACGAGCGCAACGCGCTCGTTCCAATGAGGGGTCATAAGATACGTTTTTGACGCAAAAAAAATGAAGAAATAGTTGTTCAAGAATTTTGTTTGCAAGTGTCGTCGGCATTTCGTGTTAGGTAAAGGGTTAACTAACGTCTGTCTATCAATGCAAAAACACAATCATCGGCAGCCAAGTTATGCTTATAAATGCAGAGATATGGTATTAACCCTAAATCCCTATGGCAGATGAAGGTATCAAGCCACACATCTTGCCGGAAGAGCTGTGCTGTCTGGCGTCAGAGGTTTTGCAACACGTGTTTTGGGCGCAACGGGTCACCAATAGGAATTCGTTAACATGGCAGATGTCACCGTGTTGCATCCAAAGCATCAAAAAGATGAAATTGGGAGTAATGCAGTCACTAAATTACAAGCAGGATATGTTGGAGAGGGTCCGAGGTCAACCAAATTAAGTGGCATCATGTTCATTCCCCACGCAGCTTTTATCGAATTTGTCAACTTGTACACGTTGTATTAGAACCACGTGAGTATAAGGTACACACATGCCCATTTACAGGTGCGCATACGCCGATATACTGGTGTTTAATCATCTATTTTCACCACTCCCGCTTTCATTGTGTATAAACCTTTATCCAAGAGATAACTCCTAACATATTTTTTTTTCTCATGTCCTCTCAATTAAAGCCTTAAACTAACTCTCGCGCCCCTATATGTTATTCGTGCATTAAGTGTTCCTACCCCACGGCGTGCAGCGTGTATTTTGCGAAGACGCCGAATGTCTCGTCATATTCCTCTTTAATTATATTTATTGCCTCCACATGCTGTGTACTTGTCTCAAATTTGATTATTCATCTGTATCCGTTGTTCCCTTACTTATAATTTTATGAATATCTAAACGAGCCTTAAAGAAAATGATATCTATAGTCAGTCGGCTGAGCTTCTGAACGTACAGGTATAATACTAGAAATCCTGTCATAAACTTTTCGCTTATTCTGACACAATTCTGCGTTGAAATTCCGCAAAATTTCCCCATCGAATGACATCGAAAGCACGACAGATTCTCTTAGTTGTCAACAGAGAGCACAAGCAATATTTCAGCCAATGGACCTCCGGGTTAAACCCGGAGGTCCATTGGCTGAAACCTTGCTTGCGCATAGGGCACATGTGCAGAATTTGATAGTCTTATAATCGTCATAGCACGCAGATCAACAAAAAGAGTGAAGTGCTCTTTGTGGGCAACTCACGATAGTTTTAACTGTACAGTGGCCATTCTAATTATTGATCGCTCCGTCCACGCTGATAAGCCGTTCTGGTGTACTAACTCACAGGGGCGGAAGGACAATTTCGATCGCATCGTGATTGGGACATGAACCGGTCGAAATTATCCTTCCGCCTTTCTCTTCACAACAACGTGGAACTCCACACGTCGGAACAACGTTGAATCCGGGTTGCTATAATTTCGTTTATTCTGTATAGTTGGTTTCTCATTTTCCCTCATATAGTTTATGAAGTCTTGACCCGCTGGTGCATAAGTGCGTCGCGACATGGTCATGATATGATCGAGTGAAATGCCGACAGAGTGCAAAAATTAACTGTAGCTGTTGGGTAGATCGCGAGAAAGGACTGGTTCGCGAAAGCGTAGAAGTTATTGCAATAGAATCATTGTTGCCACAGTGGATTAGGAGGTGGGGGTTCATGAGGAAATGATCACCAACCACACCTTAGAGAAGACCCTATGGTGCAATTGCATCAAGTTCTGCGCATTGTAACAACAGAGAAGGGGTGGTGTAGGTACACTAACAGAAGGGTAGGGAGTAAATGTTGGCAAACGTAAAAGGAAGATTGCTTCTCTCCATTTTCTGAAAGTTGAACTATTCCCGGAAGTTAAATATTTAAATACGGTGCACATGTTTTTTGTCGAAAAAAATTACCCGGTGGTGGAATTGAAAACACTATTCAATTAACCCTTTGCCAGAACACGAAAGGCAGACGGCACTTTTTAAACTATTTTTTTTTTCAATTTTTGCGTCAAAAAACATAGCTTATGTCTTCTCATTGAAACGAGCTCAACGCTTAGGAAAAGAATAATAAAAATTGAATGGCGATTTTTGTGAACAGCGCTGCTCGGTTTTGGCCGTTACGTTGGGTAAAGAGTTAAGGAGGATCAGTAATAAATTAATCCAGAGGGCCAATTGGGGTGGAGGTGGGGGCTGTAAGACTAAATTGTTACTAAACTTAAGTATGAACGCAAATATTCAACTATTGTTACTAAACTTTAGTATAAACGCAAATACTCAACAATTGTTATTAAACTTTAGTATAAGCGCAAATACTCAACTATTGTTACTAAACTTTAGTATAAACGCAAATGCTCACCTATAATTCGTGACCTGAGTTCCAGGGTCAGGGGACGTATTGTTATTGAATTTTAGTATAAATGCAACTGTACTTGCCCAACGTCCCGAACTGCCGTTACCAGTTTACATCGGACGATCTGGTTCAAGAGCTGGGGATGAGGGATGAAATGGTTGTTGTGAGTTGTGCCGGACGGCATTTGCACGGCAGTTATTTATTTATTTATTTATTTATTTATTTATTTATTTATTTATTTATTTATCTATTTATTTATTTGTGTTTAAGGTCACATATTTGTGCACAATGGCTAATCATGGCCACGACAGTTTTACGGGTGGAGAAAAAAGGAGTACCCGGAGAGAACCACCGAGCAACGGCCAGCAGCTGTCAGCTCTGCAACATACTAATTTCAAACAAGCAGGTTTAGCATTGGTTGAAGACAGGTGGACCATCGACGTGCAATATACAACGCCGTCGTGCCTCCACGTGGGCAGTGTCTTGCTCAAGGACACAACACGGTTGCCACAGCTTGGATTCGAACCGAGGACGTCTCAACTTGCAACCTGCACTCCTACCTACTGAGCTTTATTTGATTTAATTTTTCGTTCAGCAATTATCTGTTCAATCGGGTTTTTCTACGGAATAATTAATGGTTATATCAAAATCGGTGAAGGCTACAGCTCAAGGGCAAGTAGGGCGACGCCCCCTTTGAGAATCTGGTTCCAGCCCAAATGTAAAACTACTACAACATCTTATTGCGTTTTGTCATTTCGCATCTTTCTTTGTGATACAAGCAGCTAAAATAAGATAAGATAGATAGATATGCTTTACTCATGAACAAGGCAAATCGATGTTATTATACAGCAGAAGATCGTACGACAATAGTGAGGAACTGCACATCAGCACTCTACATATTGAAGTGTCGACTACGAATATGTACAAGGACTGAGACACATGAATGAATACCGGGCTGATGGAAGGTTTAAGTGTCCAAGAGTGTTTTTGACATGCAGTTGAAGAGGTTGGACGCATAAAGAGACTCTTTAACGCGCTTTCCTATGTAGACGTCTTCAGATTACTACTTCAGTGTCTATTCACGTCGGAACAACGCCACTTGAAACCAATACAGGGACAATGATGAACTATAGTATGGTATCCTTACAGACTTTTAAGTACCTTTCATCTGGAAGGACAAATGTACCAGATATTATATGAATCCGATCATGACTGATTTGACCTTCGGGTTTCGTTTTAGTTTTCTTTGAGACAATGTTGGGCTTTAAAACATACTCCCCGTATCTTTCTTGATATTCAGGTCACATATATAGACAGAACGAGTTATGTAAAACACCCCCCGATTCAAAACACATCGCTTCCTGTGTTTATTACACAACCTATGCATTAAAATTAATTTAAATAAATAAATTTTAATTCCGATGTTTAAACCCAAAGGTGAAGAGTTTGTTTTGACTGAATCTGTACTGATCAAAGGGATCGATAAAATATCAAAACAACCTTTTCAGAACTAGTGTTTGTTCAAATTCGTATCGCTGTTTACTAACAGAAATAGCCACCAAATGGTTAGGCGTGAATGGGCTGGTGCCCATTCACGCCTAACCATTTGGTGGCTATTACTGTTAGTAAAAATAGAAGTACAAATATGTGAAGATTCACAAAACAACTGGGAGAAACGTTTTCAAAAGAAGTTCGAAGCATGTCAAGGTGTACGAAGATTTACCGAAATAAAGTTGACCAATTTAGATATAATGGGATCCACAAAACGAGACGGGATTGGGTTAATGTTCTGGTTGGAAATGATTGGGGTTTTTTTTAAATATTATCTCATTTTTGGCTATTTTTTGTGAACCGACTTTATTTTGCTTTGGACGTTTTTATTTTCACGCTGTGCGACAGACGGTCGATGATTGTATAACGAAATTTGGAAACTTTTCGAAGCGTAACTAAACGGTGCGGTAAAAGAGTTCCGGCTTGTATATCGCCCGTCGAATACAGAATCATTTATATCATAGCGGCGATTCCGTTGAATACAAGGGTTTAAAGTTTAATGGATGTGTAATAATTAATGTTATATTGAAAGACCTTTGGTGTTCCATCGATCAGTAAGGTTGGCTGATATGTTACGTGTATGGTGGGACGTGTGCATCAATTCTACACTCAACACTATAAAAATCACCTTTAACCCTTTACCCAACGTAACGGCCAAAACCGGCCAGCGCTATTCTAAAAAATCGCCAATTAATTTTCATTATTTTTTCATTTTGTGCCTCAAAAACATAGGTTATGACCCCTCGTTGGAACGAGCTCGTACAGTTCGTTCCAACGAGGGGTCATAACCTATGTTTTGAGACAAAAAATGAAAAACATTAGTAATTCAAGATGTTTTTTTGCAAGTGTCGTCTTCTTTCCATGTTAGGTAAAGGGTTACAATTACAGGAGTACCTCCAACCAACTGCCGTTAATTTTACTGTTAAGTTTACGGTAATGATGGTTAATGCTCAAAGTTGCATAATATATGGAGCGAAGTCATTTTTCTGAACGAACACATTCAATTATTTATTTCCCTCTTTTGCAAAACCATGTCGTCCATGCCTTGTGTTAGAAGACTCTATGTTTAAGGTAGACCAATCAATACCTGTAACTTGCAGCCGTTCGGCCTGCCCTGTATGACAAACCAACAATCTTCTCGTAGAATGAAATATCAGTTACTCCATTTTTGCTTAAGATCAAACAATAAAAGGTTGCCATTGCCAAACGCATTAAACGCACATTCAACCCCAAATCATTCCTGCTTTTGTAAAATAACGTCGCCCATGATGAAAGATGTTTTGTTTTAGTAGACTCAGTTTTCAAAGTACACTAATTAATCTGCCCTGTATGACAAATCAACACCCTTTTTGTGTAATGAAGAGAAACGAAATATGAGTTACTCCATTTTTGCTCAAGATCGAACAAACCCACTCCATCCTCCACCGCACAAACACTCAACCCCACCCCCACCCAACACATACAAACTTGTTATAATGCTTTTATGGGGAAGTCTTGTTTTTTCCCTTGTTCGCGGTGATAAACAAGTCCCCCACAACATCGTGAAGACAACCCCTTTATTTTATTTTCTTTGCGAGGAATAGCAGACATCAATCAAAGAAAATCGTTGTGGGAAACCAAACACTTTTGTCACAACATCGGGAAGAAAGACTCCATATAACATACGCATGCACAGTGACTCAAAGGAGAGGGTTAATATGCTAATCGGAGAGATTTAGAAGAATGGGGCAAGGGATGTAATCAAGCAGTACGTATCCGAGTGTAGGGAGGAGAGAAGAAGCGTGGGGAAATAGGGAGGAAGTTGGAAGCACAGGTGTAACCAAAGCCTTCTCACCCGAGAACCATGACAAACCAGTGACCGGCCAAAGTGTTATTATTATTACGCATACACTTCTCTATCGAAATTATTTACTGAACCGTTTTCAAAAAAATAATTTAAATGTGGCATGTTTACATTGTTTTGTATATTTAAACGATTTATAACATTACTTTTTCTACTGCTCTATATAAGTGTAAATGTAAATAAAAGTAACATCATCTATCTGCACTGATTCAGTGCTTCAAACAAGGGCGTAATTATGGGATGATACCCCCAAAAATAGTCCAGTCAGGAAATTTCCATCTTGATTGGTATGTTAGATATCGATTTGCCCTTGCTAGGGCTAGATTTACTTATTTAACTTGTTGAATTCCAACATGACCAATATTGAGTTAATTAAATAAGATGTTGGGAAGCATCACGACTACTACATGTATCTATCCATAAACAGGAGCGAAGCGAAATAGTCCCCCGGACAATTCAACGAAACTCACATACGTTAATGGATATTAATTTAATGCCACTAATAACAATAACATCAACTTTTTCTCATGGGAAAGTCAATATCTTTCCCATTCTAAACATGTTAGTTGATACTATTTCCACTGCGATTTGCCGGTAGTGCCTACAGTGAAAAATACAATTTTTAAGTGACGTAATCGTGTGCTTGTGCCAGCTGAGACGAAAGACAGTCGTCTATGTTTTTGCTATTTAGTTTTATCCCATAAATGGACATTTATTCAAACAATAAAAGTCTTGGATAAATTTTTGCTCCATTCACCAAGTAGCAGCTGCTAGTTGGGTAATAAATGTTCCCCGTAGGTTTAACACTGAAAGAATTTATTCCTATAGTAGAGACGGATTTGTTGACCTCTACCGCAGTCGTGATGTCATGATCTGTTTTACATTCGTGGAAGACATATTAAACCGACGTTTATCAAACATTGACCGTCACTGATATGTTTAGTTTTAGTATATATGACACATTTCAACTCCGTCTAACAATAAAAAGAACAACAATTAACAAAGACAACACAAAATAAATCAATCGAAACCAAGAGGTGAAAAGCATACAAGTTCGATTGTGAAAGGCGGGGACATGATGAGTGATGTTTCATTTTCCAAATTAGGAAAGTGTAAATAAACCAATGTACGTGTCGTCTGCTTTGTTTATGAAACTCAAGTTAAATCGACGACGAAAAAACAACAATAAACAACGAAAATAAGAAAGATTAAACATTGTTCATTTAATAAAGTAATTTTTCAAGTTTAGCTCAAGTTTGTAGGGGAATTATTTTTAGACATAATCGTATCACTGCATCTAGTTTATTTTTGGCATTTTTTCTTGTCGATCGAATTGGACCAATGTGCTCCTCACTTCTCGAAGTGTTTTGTAGCGAGTAACAACACGATTTCACCGCGACTGTCCAGCAAATGATTTATGGGATAAAGAAAATAAACGTATAGTGTTTTCAAGTAAACAATTTATTCTACACGTAGGATTAAGAATGAAACCGACGAGCCGGAGGCTCGTCGGTTTCATTCTTAATCCTACTTGTAGAATGTTTTTTTACTTGAAAACACTATACGTTTATTCTATAACACTATACGTTTATTCTATATATATCTTTAACGGAAGCATATAATAAAAGTATATTACATCATTTTCTTGTTGTTGTGATTTTCGAGGAAACAAATAATAAAGTGTATATAATTTATCAGTTAGTGTCGGTTCTATCCTCGATGAGAAAGATTTTGAGGCAAGCATGTCAAAGTACCGTCGGTAGCAACATAACCGGTACAGGGACGGGGCAGAGTCTGTCTCGGCGAAACCGGTATCGGGACACATCAATAATTGGGTGACATATCGCAATTAGATGGGAGAAATTCGCATGTGAACCGCCGCAGTCCCCAAGATTTCAGGACAAATATGGCATCGTGCCGATTATTCTGCGGCGACATCAAAGTAATCATAAAACACGAGGATCGTGCTTTATAATTACGATGATGTCGCCACAGAATAATTTATTTGAAGTAGCTGATGACGGAGCTTTCATTGCCTTTGATGCCCCTTTTGAAAAGTCAAAATGGTTGGCCTTATCAAGGTCGTGGTACAGAAAGAACATGCACCTTTAGGGTGTTTTGATATGCTCATTCGCAAATAAGTTGATAGTCTCTCGTGCAAGTGTGTCATACATTATTATTAGTCCTCGTACAATTAGGAACTTCCCCATAAAACAACTTTGTCCCGGTACTGGCGGGACAGTAGATTCAGTAACGTTACCGGTTGAGGCATCCTGTAATCAACCGTAAAGACAATAGCTCACTCGTCGGATTCAAGTATGAGTTTTATCCTCAAGTGGGGCGTGCGGAGGATTATTTCACGAGGCGTTAGCCGAGTGAAAAAAATCCGGGCGGCTCAGAAGAGAATCTGAGCAGTGAACTTTTATATTTATTTTATTGCTTTTCCTTTTTGTTTTAACCAAACATCCCTTTATAATTCATTCAACTCAATAGATTTGTAAACAATAAAAAAAAAAATAGTCCGTCATCGCTGAGAGTGAAATAATGCTGGGAGTGGAATACCATTTTCGGCGATTGGGAGTGGGAATAGGGTTGGTTTTTTTTGGGGGGGGGGGAAGAAAAACGAATGAAAATAAAATAATATAAAGTATCACACTATCTGGACGTAAATGGGTGTACCATGCGTACCATGCGTAAAGAAGGGTAGATGACCGACAATGGCACTAGGCTGAACTAGAGCTAAACAAATCCATTGTAGACACAATTATTCACTGAAAATTGTAATATAATCCTTACAGTTAAAACTAGAAGTCCTGTCACGAATAGTGCACTTATCTAGGCTTAATTGTGCGTTGGAATTGCGCGCAATTGCCATATCGAATGACATCCAAAGCACGGCAGGTTCTCCTGGTTACTCATAGCAAACACATGCAATGTTTCTGCCAATGGACCTCCGGGTTACCCGGAGGTCCATTGGCTGAAACATTGCTTGTACACAGGCCATATTTACAGAATTTGATAACTTTACTATGGGATTAACGCGTACATTAACGCGCAGATCAGCGTACTATTTGTGCGCATTTCGTGACAGGACTTCTAGTTTTAACTGTAATTTACCTTTGTAGACATTTTGATACTTTCTAATTTTTTTTAAAGCAAATAAAAATCAATGAACACAAGTTTAAAATACCTTAATCTGCAGCATAATATTTAACAGATCAGTTTAGACGTTCAGACCATTACCCCGGAGTCTACCCTTTTCACCTGTTACCCCGTACCCTATTCTTTCCAATCTCTGCGATACGCATACTAACCGTCTCCTTTGTGACACCCACTAACCACATGTCCTTGATTCTCCCACCCAACTTCCCCATTATAATCCCAGTGAATTTTATTCTGTTAGACTCACCAAAGGTGCCATCAAGGTATTCTTCAAACCCTGGCTTCTTTGTATCACGCAGGCGACTCAAAGCACTTTCAAATAGTACGCCACAAACAAGCGCTCATTAGTAAAAAAGAGACATAAGGCATTGTTCCCATTCTCGATCAGGACATGATAATAGTGCGGTTAAATACGGCCGTCATTCAACTCAAACCTAAGTACTGTGCGACCATGATATCACGATACGTATGGTAAACGAAGGTCACAATGAAACTCATAGAGGTACGTCTGGGTGGTAGATAATCCAAACATGTAGCTCTAACGGCGTGTTGAATTGAATGATCGATTCAACAAACTACAGATACAATGGTTCATTTTTTTATGTTAATTATTTTTTTTTAATATAGCAGTTAAGTGTGTTAGGTTGACGTGTTTGCGTGTCCTTCTATTAGGAATCAACATAGAGCATGCGTCACTTTCCCTCCAAATGATTCGCAAATTTAGGTAGCCCGTTCACTTCTAATTTTCTGATATTGATGGAATGAAATTATCATCCGCGGACTTTGTGTCTTTCCCCAATACAGAGAAATAGGCATGCCCATCAGTGACGATCATTAGGAGTTCAGTTTGGAATTCTCAGCGATCCAAGATTCAGCGTCAGGGGGAAGGGGAAGTTTGCTTGTTATGTGTTCAACACCTTTCACAATCGTCGTATCTCTATATTACACAGTACGGTCGCCACGGACTGGTCACTTTCCACGGGTGAGCAATATTTCCACGCGCGCAATAATATTAGATTCCAATCTCTAACTACGAGAATAATAATCAAAAATTGAATTAATGAAGCACTGGGTACTACCCGGTGCTTCATTAATTAAAATTTTGCTGATGATAATTTTTTATTACATGGTAATTGCATCATTGCCCACGCGTGGAATATGGGCAATCCACAGCTACTGTACCGTATTTTTGTGTGTTGAATCTATTCGAAATACCGTTGATAAACACATGCATTTTCTCACCACTGTCACACCGCATTCGTTAAAAGTGTTTGACGAGGCCGCGCGACTGCCTTTTCAAAAATCAATTGTCGTATATTGTAGAATTACTCCAAATGTGGAGTAAATTCTTAATATCGTTCCAAATAACAGGCTTGGAAGTACAGGCCTCGAGTTTTCTCCTTCCGCGATGGCACAAGTGCCATATCGATTAACCCATCCACAAGCGTGTGCCGTTATGTGTGTGTTACACGCCTTCACGTCTATAAAAAGCAATTATTAGGACACTCAGCAATTCATATTTGACAATTATCAACAAAAAGAACACATTTTATCGACAACCAAATTTGCGATTGGAACTCGTGTTATTATTTCGTCCCCTGAGTATCAATGTGTCCTGTGTACCTACTGGCACATACAGCACATTGGAACATGGGGGTGGGGGGAGGTGGGGGTGGGGGTGGGGGAGGGGGGTTAGCTACCGCTAGCGATTCAAATTGTAATTTTGGCGCACGATTTGTAGAAAATTCCAGTGAAATTTCGTTTCTATTGAAAAATACTCCGTTAACAGTTTCCATTCCGCACATATGTGTGGAACAGATTTTCATTTTCTGCATGGTTTAGTGTTGCTATAGATGAGGATTACATAGAACAGACGTGTACTAAAACTTCCTTTCCTCGTCATTTCTGCAAATCTTTCCGCTTCGTGTGACTTCCATGGACAGATGTATTCACAACAACACAGATTAAATGATTTCGCCATTTTTGTTGTTTGCTTCTGAAATGACGGCGTCACATTCTGCATATATCTATACATACACGTTTTAGTTTAAACAATATTTATTCATGAATTATAATATTATACATACAGGTAAATGATAATTACATAATGTTCATGGAGACTTGTAATACAGG
This sequence comes from Pictodentalium vernedei, assembly GCA_031216915.1. Lineage (NCBI taxonomy): Eukaryota > Metazoa > Mollusca > Scaphopoda > Dentaliida > Dentaliidae > Pictodentalium > Pictodentalium vernedei. Next base: position 464,207,971 of record CM062290.1, read on the forward strand.
TGTATGCATAAAGGTATTTCAACATAGTTGATATACAAGTTGTATGGGTGGTATTCAGCAGTAAGCTATAAGCTTATGTTAAGCTGTCTCCCAAGAAAGTCTGAAAAAAATTGCAGGTAGTTGCTTGCACTATGTAAAATATTGTTTAAACTTGAAATGGGGGTATACAAAAAGAGAGAAGAGAGAAAGAGAGAAAAGAGAGAGGGAGAGAGAGAGAGAGAGAGAGAGAGAGAGAGATAGTTTCAACCAAACTGAGCTCAACGCACACCCGACAAATGAGAGTTATTATACGCAACCTCAGAGAATATGCTGCTAGCGGTGTCATTAAAGCGGACTCACCCGGGATCCACACCTGAGCCGCCATTAACGCGCGTGCATCTAGCATTTACAAACTATCAATCAAATTTAATCTATTAAAAGCCACAAAAAATCTACATCTTGTTTATCCTAGACTTCCTAGATCGATGCACGCGAGGAAACACAGCCCAGGCGCGGAGCCCGAATTGCCCACGACGGCTCCGTCGTAGCCTGGCGTCCTGTGGCACTAACGCTCAGAATGCAAATAAGGCTGCATTATTCACACTTCAGATGCATGTACTATCCACAATTTGAGAAACGTGCATAGCCGCGCCCACCGGCAGGACCGACAAGCCCCCCCCCCCCCCCCCCCCCCAAACAACGGATGCGGGGGAGCAACACCTGTCACACCACAAATGCCACTCCCCCTCACCCACCACCGAGAAGAGAGCAGCCAACCAGCCCCGACAACGGCCGCGGCCACACTCGACTCCCAAACCGTCGACACCAAAGACATATATTCCGTGCTGGAAAGTCATCACATCAGTCACAAATGTTTGAATAACGAATATGTGAAATGATGATAAATCATTCCCCAAAGAACTACAAATGGAAATGACTCACTGGAAGCGCCCACTCAGTGTGATATAATCCTGTACAATTCCGAATACAAGCGCATTTTTAGAGTTGTCCAACCATTCAGACCCAAACAGAAGCGTGGAGAGGTCAAATGTGAAAGGCAATGCATTGATTGTTGAGTCGCGTGCAGCATCATGTATTGGACAATACAGGAGAAAATGTTCAGTTGTCTCTGGGTCACCACACTGGCACAGTGGGGATGACGATAAATGGTTGTCATAGAGGTGGGCATTGATACCGCTACAATGCAAGCGTAGCCTACAATGATAGATTTGTGCAGCACGGGATTTAGCACCAGTGTAAAATATCGGTGGTCGTTGGTTTGCACTATTTAAGAACCTTTTAAAATTTGTGAGGGAAGAATTTTCTTTTACCGAGGTTGGTAATCTGTTCCACTGATTGGTAACATCCGGGATAAATGAGGATTGGTATAAGTTAGTGTGGCAGAAGGGAATACGGTGGTTAATTGCAGATCGGAGATTGTGACTTTGATTGATGGATGCACAGATGGGGGGAACTCTGATAGAGATATATGGAGGTGTTAGCTCATGATACATCTTGAAGAACTGAGTAAGCTTGTGCTTACGGCGTCTTTCTTGTAGTGTATCCCATTGAACTTCAGTATAGAGGAGGCTTCTACTGGCGCTCACAGTGGCACCAGTAACTATTCTTGCTGCCGCTATCTGTATTTTCTCCAAGTCAGCTGCTTGCATTGCTGAGCAGTTGTCCCAGACACAGCCAGCATATTCTAATAGAGGTCTAATGAAAGCAAAATATATTCGTTCGAGGACTTTTCGTTCAAGAGTAAACTTGTGGGCTCTAAGCATATCGATACGTGACCAAGCTTTAGAGCAAACGTGGTCAATATGGTCATTCCACGTACAATTTTTGTTCAATATTACACCTAAGTGCTTATGACTGGTAACCTCAGTAATTCCTGTTCCACTTAGATATAAGGGTGGATGTCCAGGAACATTAATTTTACGGGATATTAGCATAGTTTCTGTTTTTTGAGCATTGAACTCAACCAGCCATGTTTTGGCCCAATCTTCGATTGTTGCCAAATCACGATTGATTAAGACTGCAGCTTGATCAGGATTCTCTACTATGAGATACAAGGATGTATCGTCTGCAAATAGACGAATGCTGCTCAGTAAATTTTCCGTAATGTCGTTAATGTATATCAGGAATAAGAGTGGGCCCAGAATGGAACCTTGTGGAACACCAGACGTTACTTGTCTCCAGGAGGACACCTCAGAGGCTACCACAACCCGCTGATACCGGTCAGAGAGGTAAGATTTTAAAAAACAAAGTAGATCGCCAGATATCCCTATTTTCTCAAGCTTGTGAATAAGACCAACATGCCATACCTTATCAAACGCTTTACTGACATCACAAAAAACAACTCTAACTTCTTTACCGTCGTCAAGGGCATGACAAAATTCATCATAGAGATCTGTCAGTTGTAATACCGTTGAGTCACCTGGGGTAAACCCTGACTGGAACTGGCTCAGTATATTGTTATCGCATAGGAAATGCCATAATCTTTTAAACACACACTTTTCAAGTAACTTGCCAGTACAGCTAATTAGTGATATCGGGCGATAATTGGTAACAGCATTAGAAGGTTTCTTTTTTAATACCGGCACCACATTGGCTTTTTTCCATAATTGTGGAAAATAACAGTTTTTTAAAAGGATATTAAATAATGTCGTAAGTGGTACACATAATGAACTTCTGCATTCCTTCAGGAGCCGTGGACTTATGAGGTCAGGGCCGGACGCCTTCGATATCTTAATACTCTTCATTGCTTCATACACTTCAGTGCTTACTAAAATTATTTTATCAAATGAATGCAGGACTGGTTCAGATGAGTCGGGTAAAGTTGCATTTGTGTCATCCAATGTTGAAATGGAACAGAAGTATCCGTTGAACACTTCCGCCTTCTCAAGATTGGTTGAATAGAGTTTATTCAAGTGATTTAAAGTTGGGATTTCTGGGGTATTTCTACTGATAAATGTTTTTAAGGTTTTCCACCACTCCGACGATGATGTATTTGGGCAACTCAATGTTGATTGAACTTTTGAAATATACGTGGCTTTGGCCTTCCTAACTGCTGATACGACCTCATTACGTTTACGTTTATATTTATCCCAGTCGTACGGTAAACCTGAGCGCTTTGCTCTGCGATATAATCGGGTCCTTTGCCTAATCAGTAAGCGAATCTGGTTATGCATCCATTTGGGTTGATTGGGCCTGGAAGTTATATCTTTGTTGGGGATGAATTTAGATGCCGTGTTAAGGAGGATCTCGGTAAAGTTAGAGATTACAGTGTCTAGACATGAATTATCGAACAGGCTATTCCAGTCTACACTGTTGAAGGCGTTGTTCAAAGCATTGTAATCCCCTTCCGGATACAGCCAAATGCGTCTCCTAAAGTGTTTGGACGTTGTTTTTTTAAATTCAACCTCAATTGAAATTGGGCAATGATATCGAGACATGTCAGGAATAAGGGGCTCTAGAACTTCACATTCTAGTACAGGAACTGTATCACTTACAGCAAACAGATCAATCAGTGTAGCAGATGACTCAGTAAAGCTCGTTGGTTCTTCCACAAGCTGCCTCAGATTAAAATAGTTGCTTAATTCACGGAAATGTCCTCGGGAGGAACCATTTTGGTTTTCATTAAAATCCCCAGTAATGATTAGGTCAGAGATTGAAGTATCTTTGGCTCTATCAACAGAAGCTGTAATGCTATCCCAGATATCTGAAGTACTATTGGGTGGTCGGTAGAATACTCCAACTAGTATTGATTTACTGTAATTTGTAAACACCTCAGCCCAAAGGCACTCAGTGTTATTTACCTCGAGGTCAGTTCTACGCCGAAAGCACAAGCCATCCTTTATGTACATGGCAACGCCCCCTCCCCTCGATAAGCGGTCACGCCGCAATGGTTCCTGGAAGCCACTAATCATTATATCAGATATTTGGTCGCAGCTTTGAAGCCAAGTCTCGGTGAAGGCTAGTATGTCATGTGATGACGATTCATACTGTATAATGTTCAATTTTGGCTTGAGGCTTTGAATGTTTATATGGAAGATTTTCAATGAATTTTGGCTACAAGAAGTGTTTACGGAGGCAGGCCCAGGGTTTAATTCAACATACACGTTTTGCTTTGTATACCTCGGAGGCAATTATATTTCGTTTCGAAAATGGTGAATTACCTACAGTACGTGGAGAGTGGGTTGTAACTAAATCACCCGCGGAGTGGAGTTATCACCCAAGCTATAACTTTCAATTTGAAAAAAATCGGAGAAAGCTGATTTTTTTATATGTTTCCGGGACACACATTGCGGATAAAGTGTGAAAAGTCCCCGCGAATCCGAGTTGAGCTTTTTTAGTTATAGCGGTTTTTTGATGAAAAAAAAAATTTAAAAAAAAATTCGACCCAGCTCCATATTTCTCATTCTTATTCGCCTTAGTAGGGTGAGAATCATAAATATCGTGCTGAATTATATTGAGAATACATATCCCCAACAGAAAATGCCAACTTTGTACCAATCCTCACACTCAATGGTGAAATATTCACGAAAATGTACAAAATTACGAAAAAAAATTCATTGTTTTCATACACACAAAGGTACACAACGTCCATTAAATCAAATCTACGACTACTTTGGGAGTTAAATTATATATCAAAAAATGCAGAAAAGCAGTGGCTTTATAATGATATATAACAATAGTCATTTATTCCATAATGAACTGGTGAAACGTGTGAAATATTAACCATACCCCTAAACTCAAATGCAAACGGCATCGACTTTTCTCATTCAAATACCGTATTATACAGGGACTGAACGTTTGTCCAGTGACGTTTGATCAATCACTTTATATCAAAGCAGTGGAGATTGTGTCTTCGTCAGATAAGTAGACAAAAGTTTTCGTTAGACTCGGCGGCTTCCATATGATTATGTCATATTTAGGGGCAATTGGTTCGATCATGGCTGGTAGCGGCTTGGATGAACTTTGGGGGACTGTTTATGCTGGTGGGTCAATCCATCATTTGATCAGTGGTCATGCATATTCAAGAGCAGTTCGTGCCCATTTGCTAACACAAATTGCCATTACAAAACTTGTGTTTGAAGAAAGCCGAACACTAGATAACATAGATTGCACAGAAGTCAATGAAATATTCTGTGGACTTGCCAGAGGTGACTGTACAACAGCTGACGCTGTCAATCAAGAAAGTGTCAACCATCTACTGTCAAAATTACACGAACTGCTCCAGAATGCGTCCGTAGGACGCACAGGAGAGCTTTGGGTACAATACTACGAGCAAATAGGTCTTCTCCAGTTGTTCTTGAGAGCAGAGCGCACAGGCGACTGGGAACTCCACGCATATTGTGTTCGCAATATGATTCCAGTATTTCACGCAGGTTGTCATTTTGCATACGCAAAAATTTCTCATCTCTATTTGCAGCAGATGAATGAGCTAACAGAAATAATGCAACAGGATGATTTGAAGTTGTTCACTGAGAAAGGTTACTTTACCATAAGGCGCTCAGATAAATTCTGGGACGGGATATATTCTGATCAGACCATAGAGCAGTGTTTAATGAGAATGTTCAAGCTCCCTGGTGGTCTCACACATGGCAGGGGAATAACCGATAGCACTGTTGCGAAATGGGTACATGGACTACCTCTTTGCCTTCCGATATGTAATGCTCTCGAAAATTTTGTTCATGTTCACACTGGTCATGGCGAACAACATCGGGATTTCCGTCAAAGTTCACAATTGACTGATGCCAATGATATCACCAAATTATTGAACTGGCTCAGAGTGCATTCCCCCTTTCAGAATAGAGATCCACTACAATTAGTCTCTATAGCGACCGGGCTTGTGGCCGACGAAACTGTGAACTGTGACCAAGTTCGCAAAATTGGTGAATGTTGCGTATCGAATGTTGTAAGCAAAACGTTCAACAGCATCAAACTACGACGTGTTGACACTGTGAAGTCTTTCGCATCGATGGAAAATAGCATCAAAGTCCGTGGAAGTAAGGTAGTGATTGACCCCACAATTCTGTTCAACCGCATCACATGTGTTATTCAGTCACAAGCAGAGATGGAAGAGTATCTCAAATATGAACTCGCCCCGCAACCACCAGCATTGTTTGATTCTGATGGAATGAGGAAGACACAGAAAAGCACGCTCGGTAAGATCTTCAAAACATACGGTTCCGAGCAAACTAAAATCCCAGAACATTCTCTGTTTGTTGTAGATGGTGGATTTTATTGAGGGCAGTTGTATGGCCTAAACAGTCGTCATATAAGGACATATGTACATCATATTCCAATTATCTAGTGAGACATTTTGGGGCGAACGTCGTGGTTGTTTTTGATGGTTATGCTTGTACAATGTCGACAAAGGGCATGGAACAAGCCCGTAGATCTAAAGACAGGTATTCCATTGATATCAATATCTCACCCGAGTTACCATCCACCACACCCCAATCCGATTTCCTTGCAAATGCCAAGAACAAAACCCAACTCATCGATCTTCTAATGCAGGAGCTATCCGCTATCAATATTCAGTCCAAGCAGGCCGAGGCTGATGCTGATGTACTGATAGCCGAAACTGCACTTGACATCGCTCAAGATGACAACAATGTTGTCGTTGTGGGAACAGACACAGACTTGTTAGTCATTCTTACCTCTCGAGTTCAACCGGGATGTAATATTCACATGATGTATTCCATTACCCCAAACTTACTAGTTTCAGTTAGTGAAATAGCAACCAAAATGGGTGACCATAGAAGCAACCTCCTTGTAGCACATTCTATAAGTGGTTGTGACACTACTTCTGCACTCTTTCGAGTTGGTAAGAAGAAAGTATTCAGTACAATTGTCTCCGATGTTACTAGCGACTCACAACAGTATGTCAACACAATTTTGGCGGATGACAGTACACCAAGTGCAGTAGCCGCTGCCGGGGAACAACGTCTCCTGATCTTATACGGGAGTAAAACTGTTTCCTCTCTCGACCAATATAGATATGTCACTTACAAGCGTTATGTAGCAAAATCTAAACTGAATAAATCCATCGACCTAGCCTCACTCCCAGCAAGCAGCGATGCTGAACAACAACATGTCTACAGATGTTATCTCCAGGTCCAACAATGGCTGGGCACTTCGCTTCCTCCGACGGATTGGGGGTGGTCGCTAGACAATGGACTTCTTGTACCGACTGCAGCCACAAAGCCATGTGCCCCCGATAACCTACTGAATCTGATCAGTTGTGGTTGCAAGAGTGCTTGTACAAAAAGGTGTGGGTGTAAGAAGGCAGGACTCTCTTGCTCAGGTTTGTGTAATTGCAGTTCGGATTCTTGTAACAACCACAGAAACACTGTCCTGTCGGAAATTTCTGAGTTCGATGAATAATATGTATATAGGTCATGTCATTTCTGTATATAGCGTTGATAATAGTCAATGTAACTTAATCCATGTTGATTGATTTGTACATTCTGTAAATATTATTTATTGATTTTTGTACATTCTGTAAATATTATTTATTGATCTAATGCTGCCAGACACAGACGTGTCTGTTCGGTCCCAAGCCCGAAAATAGTTGAGTTCTCATGCTGACGAATTTTATGCCAAAAGGGGAACTCGGCCAGAAGCAGAGGGGGTCTTCCATAATGTCTATTTGGTAAGCAATGATAAAAGTCTTCAAATGGTGGTGGATTTTTTATCGTCTGTCCAACTAACATCCCGTTCTGTACTACGACCCTTTGGGCAAATCCGTTAGGAAAATCGTCATTTTTTGCGTAAATCCGATACTTTCTTGTGAATTTTCAATAATTTTTCGCAGAAAATGGCACAGAATGCACATTTTCCTCTAGGTAAATGTATATTAGACATTATGTAGCTCGAAATACGCGTAAACAAAAAATACAGTTGGATCAATTCGAGGTTACAAAGTTCGTGCGATTTTTTTTTGATTTTTTTCAAACGCGTTTTCGAAAAAAGGCTGTAGAAAAAAAAGCTTAACTGGGATTTTAGGGGACTTTTGTCTAATCGTTCAGTGACATGTACTCGACATTCCCTGAAAAAATCAGCTTTCTCCGATTTTTTTCCCTAGTGAAACCTAATGTTCTTGGGCTAGAAAGCGTTCTCGAGTTATCGTACGACGTGTAAAAAATCAACAATTTTCTAAGTAATAAAGTCCCGTAACTCTGGAATGACTAATCGAACGGCGACACTAAACGAAAGGGAGCTTCTCTCCATCGATATACACCACCTACCCAAAAATCACGAAAATCTCTAAAAGCGTTCTAGAGTTATCGTACGACGTGTGACCGGACGGACAGACGGACGGACAGACGGACAGACGGGCAGCGGTATGCCATAATACGACCCGTTTTTTTTCAAAACGGGCGTATAAAAACTGAAAGCCTTCCTTCTTTCACCTACAACTGTACTCTTTATTTTGCCTTTGGAGAATAGCATTTCATCACGAAGGTCCTCGACACTAACTACAAAGATACAGTTCTATAACTACTTCATATTGACGACGTAAGCGTGTGTTATTGACAGGGAATGATTGAGTACAGAACCGTGTCTGGATATCTAGACCACGACATTAAAATTATTGATCGTATAATAAATTGGTACCAGTAACAACATGGCAGGGCAGATAAGTACAATAACATTACTTCGATTGATAGTGAACGATGTTCAAGAAAATTACTTTTCTTTCCCTTCTTGGGTTCTTTGTTTGGTGAATCGAGAACAAATAAAGCGTTTTTAGATGAATGCATTGGTATTCACGTAAAATGTCAATAGAGGCGATGTCATTATAAGGTACATATTTCCGGTATCAGACACACAATGTTGACGACACAGGTACGCCAGAGCCGGGGAGTCTGAGTGGGATGCAGTAATCGGAGGCGGCGGAAGCACGTGGCACAGGGGGAATGTGCCCCTCCACTTTTTTCCACAGATATGTTTCGCAGTTACACAACGAGTTAAAATGGGCGCATACAATTTGGCAAATCCAAACAATATTTAGACAAAGAATCCCACTTTCGGTCGCTTCGATCCGTTTCTTCTACTTCAGCTATCTTCCAACCCGAAGGCTAGCCTTCGGGTTGGAAGATGGCTGAAGAAGAAAAAGAAGAAGAAGAAACGGACAGGACAGTGACCAAACAGCGGCATATTCATCTAAACGAGAGACGAAAGCGAGCCTTGGTACATTTACCGATATGCGATTATAACCTTTCTCAAACTGGGTCGAACCACGGTAGCATTGTAAATGTGTGCCCCTCCACTTTCATTGAGCTTTCGCCGCCCATGGTATTAAATATTATATTCGAAAATCGCAACCAGAATGTCAGGGTTAAATGAACTACATCTTTGCTTAACATAAAAGCAAAAAGGGGCCGGCGTCATTTACAAAAGTCGCCATTCAAATTGCTGCATTTTTTATCTCAGAAATATAACATAACTCTTCACTCGACGGTGGTTACTTAATGGCCTCGTTAACTCAACTCAATGTAGCACAGAGAACGTTGTCCGTCTCGTACGTCTCCTATGGCGCCTGTGATGAATTGAGGCCTGACTGCTTCCATGACAACCACTGCACGTAACGTAATAAATCCCCCATGTCAACTGCAGTCTGGTGTGATATCTCTAGATTGTGCTCTCTGTTCTTGTGGAATGTCCCGGAAATTCACAGACGTTAATGCTTTAATAATGGACAGATGGAACAAAATGAGAAGTAGAAAACTTATTTCGTTGTATTTTGCACTACAGAATACAATTTTCTGATTCTCGCTCCAAGAGGCTGTTCCATGCACCCGATATTATCGAATTTAAATACACGGAATCCTACCCCCCGATGTCTATATGAGTATGACGGCAGTAGTATCCATCATCTTTCGAACATTTTGAGTTATCTCTAATATAGACTATAGGTTAACGCTATGGGTAACTCCCGGAAATAAGCCGTTATAAAGTAGTCTCACAAACTAGCACAATCAGAACTGCATGTGTGAATAGACATGACAATCGAAATATGGGTAATGAGGTGTTAAAGTAACTCATTGAACTCAATTATTTAAATTTGAAGCTCCTCTTTTGCAAAAACAAAAATATTTAATTTTCTGTGCTGCAGAAAACTGTAATAAATTTCGCGATTGATATGATGTCTTAACTGTAGTCCTGACGGAAAGACCAACGGGCGGACAGACGGCCCAACGAACGTCCCGGCGGGTGAGCAAGCGAGCGGGCGAGCGGATGACCCTACGGACTGCCCTGCGAACAGACGGGTGGATGGCCCGATTGACGGATGGCCGGACGAATGTACGGATGGCCGGACGGATTGACAGATGGACGGATGGCCGGACGGATGGGCGGACGTACTTCTAGGCGGATGGACGGACCTCTCCTAAAACAAAATGTAGATTTCATGTTTCCAAGGCAAAACTATGTTTATTTATGGAATGTAAACCAAATTTCAATGTTAACAGTTTTACTGCCGAAAGCGACTATTGTCACATGTTTTATGACGATTATTTGTACGTTCCGGTGTGCACAGATCAACCCTACATTCTGATTAAATGTTGGAAAGGGCTCAGAGAGCCCTTTCCAACAATTAATCAGATGATAGAGTGTGTCATGAATTTTATTAAACTTCCTCGCATTCCTCGCATTCAGGCGTAGATAGAGGTCCTCCATATATGGATAAAGTGGGCGTGGCAGTAACCCTGGTCATCCCAAGATGAAGACATGTATTCTCGCTATCATGTCCACCTACGTATCAAGAAGACTCAACATTTTCAAAGAAGAATTTAGGAATAGGACGGATATATTTCTTTTTCTCGTCATAACAACCCCACATCAAGTTTCATTTCGATCGGTCAAGACGAATTTCAAATTGAGAGTAGGAACGAACTACATCCACGGCAGCCTGACAGAGAAAACAGAGAGCGCCACGCCTATGTTCCATGGAAATTATTTCGGGGGTGATACAAGATTGTGTATCCGTTACTATTTTCATTAGGAAATTAATTTAGAAATTACGCTCATCAGTTTGGTACTACCTCAATGCAAGGCGTTTTTGCTGATGCTACGAAAGTAATTGTTGTCTGAAAATATCCTAAGAGAAGCACAAGTTGGGTTCTGGAAGTTCAAGTAATCAGTGTATTTAGGAAATTGTTACTACGTGTGTTTGAAAACGCCCACAAACTGCACCTCGTGAAACTCTATGCTAATTCATTTTAAGCTGACACAAGCATTCCACGTCACACCAATTATAGTCTCTTCCATTATGCATGAAGGCGAATTAAAGCAAATTACAGAGTTATCGGAAATAAGCGATCACTGAAAATTAATCCCGGTTTTTAGACCTTATTATCTTCAAATTAACGCACATCGTTACCGCCATCCACCGGAAGTTGCTAAACGAGTAATTCTGGATTATAATAAACTTTGATAGATTTTGCTTGTAACCTTTCCTCCCATTCACCCTTTTTATCCATGAATCCTTATTGACCGTTAAGGATATTTCCAATACCCATTTGACAAATCCTGTGAAGCACTTATATTTCTCTATTTATTTATTGGGGTTTAACGACACAGCCATGGTCACATCGTGTCGGACAGTTTGTGGAGGAAGCCTGAGGGAACCACCGAGCAACGGCCAGAAAATCGCCACCTGAGTGCTAGAATGTTCTGTATCCCATAGGGGACATAGAACATTCTAGCACTCAGGGCAACGGCCAGAAAATCACCGCCTGAGTGCGAGAATGTTCTATGTCCCATAGGGAACATAGAACATTCTAGCACTCAGGCGACGAAATGTCAGGCTTCCCAACGTTCTAACTCCACTCAAACAGAGTTAGCATTGGTTGAAGACAACTGCACCATCGACGTGCGGTACGCTTTAGTACATAGCGCTACTGTGCCCCCACGTGGGCGATCGGGATTAAGTGCCCTGCTCAAGAACGCAACTCAGTTGCAACTGGAGGGGATCGAGCCGTGGACCTTTCGGTTTGAAGTCCAATGCCATTATCACTGAGTCACCGTGAAACATTTATAGGTAGTAAAATCTAATCCCGAATCGAATCAGGTAGAGAATTTCGAATGGGGTTGAATCTAATCACGAATCAAATCGAATCTCGAATCGAATCTAACAGCATTTCAAATTGTAAGTATTGTCATTTTTTATAACCATGAATACTGCTAGTCTCCACTCAAGTACTGTATTCAACAGAGCCTTAATTGTTTGGGAAAGTGGAAATAACGGAATGTTCAAACGGATATCAAAAATATATAACGGAATCAAAGTAGATGCGGAAGCGGAACCTTCATGAACTGTTCTTCTGTTATCAGGTCTCCTGTACATGAAAGGAGGGGAGGGATGCGAGGGAGTTGTACAAGAACAGTTCAAGAGGAGACAGTTGGTTGGACCTTGAGAACATCTCGACGATTCGAAAATTTCCGAATCAGTGAGATTCGAATTCGAATCATCGGATCGATGTCGAACCGAATCGAACATCGAAGCTTCTCACGACCCTAATACAGATTCGAATCGAACTTCGAAGCCTCTCTAGGCCCTAACACAGCACCGAATCGAACATCGAAGCTTCTCACTGCCCTAACACAGCACCGAATCGAACATCGAAGCTTCTCACGACCCTTATACAGACTCGAATCGAACTTCGAAGCCTCTCAAGGCCCTAATACAGCACCGAATCGAACATCGAAGCCTCTCAAGGCCCTAACACAGTACCGAATCGAACATCGAGGCCTCTCAAGGCCCTAATACAGCACCGAATCGAGCATCGAAGCCCCTCAAGGCCCTAACACAGCACCGACTCGAACTTCGAAGCCTCTCAAGGCCCTAACACAGCACCGAATCGAACATCGAAGCCTCCCAAGACCCTAACACAGCACCGAATCGAACATCGAAGCCTCTCAAGGCCCTAACACAGCACCGAATCGAACATCGAAGCTTCTCACTGCCCTAACATACCAAATTCATCAAAAATACAAGAAGGCTGCCATGGTGGCCATATTAGATATGCTACAATATTGATAGTCAACAGAAACATCCTATAATCAATAGATATGTACCAGCAATGGCGGTGGGGAAGGTATTTGACCAATTGATTTTCAAGACATTGCTCGGAGAAGTAAAAATCACAACGAAATCAAAGATGGATTCCATAAAGAGGGTTATTACTCTTATATGTTTATTTATTGGGGTTTAACGACACTTTCGACAGCCGGGGTAACCTCATGTCGGAAAGATTTACGGATGGAGGAAGCTGGAGTACCCGAAGAGAACTACCGAGTAACGGCGAGCAACTGTCAGGCTCTGCAACATACTAACTCCACACAAGCAGGGTTAGAATTGCTTGAAGACAAATGCATCATCGTCGTGCAGTACGCCTTAGTATACAACGCCACTGTGCCCCCACGTGGGCAATGGGGGTGATGTGTCTTGCACAAGGGCACAACGCGGTTACCGTAGGTGGGATTCGAACCGAGGACCTCTCGGCTTGTAACCTGCACCTCTATCCACCTCTAGGCACCGCGTCACTGCCCCCGCTTCTATGAGCGACCTTATACAATAGTAAAATTAGCCAATAGTTTATAAATATGTTGTCCATTTTACTAGACTCTTTCCCAGAAGTTATTGAATCTTATTACACGAGTACGGCTGAATACGGCTACGCTATTGACTTTTTCTTCTCTGTTTTGTGGGTTCAAACGAGGACGAGAACAATGTTTGTTAGAGTAATCTGTAATCGTTGTAACATAATTATGTGAACAAGTAATATCACAATTCGCGTTCACCTCACCCAAAATGTTATCCTAAAAACAACTAAAACCCCCTTTACGTCCCTATCTGCAAGGCTAGACCCAAAATGGCAATTTGACTGTCGGATTAAAATAATGTTTACCATTTAATGAAAAGTCCGCCGTGGAATAAGTATGTTTATAACATAAGACATGTTGTTACGTTTAAATCGGTCAGTCACTGAGTGCAATTTGAAATAATAAACACAAAAGTGCTGCTTCTCTTTTGTTTATTTATTGGGGTTTAACGGCACTTTCAACATCTAGGGTCATGCCGAGAGTCTTATGCAGAAAGGGGTCTCTCTCTCTCTCTCTCTATCTCTCTCTCTCTCTCTCTCTCTCTCTCTCTCTCTCTCTCTCTCTCTCTCTCTCTCTCTCTCTCTCTCTCTGCAGTGATAAGGAACAGAGATATGTCTTTCTGCATGGAACCCTCGATACAGTGTCGAACAGTTCCACGGGTGAAGGAAGTGGGAGTGTCCGGAGAGAACCATCTAGCAGCGGTGATTAACTCTCAGACTTCCTAACGTACTAAACCCGCACGGCAGGTTAAGCTTTGGATGTACCGTCGACATTCAGTACACGTTAGCACACTGCTCCACCGTGCTCCCAGTCTGGATTATCTCCCCTGTCCAAGAACGCAATGCAGAAGACGCTGCACGGGATCGAACCTACGACCTTTCGATTTGGAGTACGACGCTCTTTCAATGATTTATTCCCTAAACGCATTGACTAAAGAGATATAATCTAGTAGGTGTAATCTTTTTCGGTCTTGGCATGATCTTAGTACATCTGACGACAGATTGGTGACTTCACTGACGATATGTTGACGTTTCAGAATGGAATATATCTGAAAACGGTAGAGTTACGATTAGTTACTACCTCGGTACCCTTCTAGTCCAGTCTACACTTAATGAACAAGCTGGCTTACAGTTTAGTTGCCGTGGACTGCTAATATCAACACGTGGGCAATGATGTCCACGCACGCGTTTACCCGTTAGTAAAAATCATCATCAGTAAAATTTTAATTCATGAAGCACGAGGTTGTAAACGGTTGTAACCGATACTTCATTAATTAAATTTTTGATGATTATTCCTATAATTAGTGTTTGTAATCTAATATTATTGCGTCCGTGGAAATATTGCCCACCCGTGGAAAGTGACCAATCCACAGAGGCCGTACTGTACATGCAATTTCAAAATACGCGCTTATTGTAATGAAGATAATTATTCCACTCTGTATTGCAATACATTATGTCTTTGGTAACCACTCAGGAAAAAAATAAAATTTAACATCATTCCGAAATGCCCCGATATATATTATAATAAGTATTGCTCGGCTTGGAGTTGATTGTGCCAAGATAATGGTACTCGAGGACAAATAGTCCACAAGCCGGATCACTATTTTGGTAGTACGACATTCCGACAATAGACCTTTCCTGCATTACTCCATTCCATTTGCATTATGGGTTATCATCCTGGCAATCTTCCCCCTATGTAAACATGGAAGCGATTTAAACGTGAAAAGGTTTCAACTGTTCAGTGTAAACATTCTTCAAATTATGTGAAAACAGCTCGAAAATTATTTGAAAACGTATTGAGACATTCGGATGAAAATTATATTTATCAAAAATAGCATTATGTGTTGTTTATAAACAGGGAAACATGTGCTCACATCACGTGTAAATCGCTTCCGTGTTTACATAGGGGGAAGATTGCCCGGATGATAACCCATAATGCAAATGGAATGGAGTAATATAGGAAAGGTCTATTTTTATATTGAAGAAACAGAGGAATCTCGCAACCTTTTATGACTCAGTTCCTATGTACACGACTTATTGTCAAGGAGTTTTCTCAAGACAGGTGTTTTCATTCATGAACACAGACATAACGAAATATTTTCAGGAAAAGTCACTTGAACTGGCTCTCTATGTTCCGTCTGTTGAATGTTCTAGAATAATCGCCGACTATTTTTAAAAAAGTCATAACGCACGATAAAACTACACGGTTATTTAAGGAAACACTATAGTACCTCTCAGCCAATCAGAAGAATGGCAAGTCACGTGACATCATATCAACAAAGCACTTTTACCTTGTATTCGTGTCCGAACATTACCCGTGGTTTCTCGTAACCTCTTCAGCATTATGGCGTGCTCAATAACGATAATTTCATTTCGACAGTTGGGTGGAAATTGCCTAATTATGGGGTTCATTGCAGTAAATTGATTTCCTTATATTCAAAAAGTAAGATTATTAATTAATAAATATTAAAATGTAATAAACGCAAATTAAAATACGGTAAATCAATTATGTTCCTCAAACTGTTGTCGGATAGTATTCTCTATATACAGGTGATGGCTGGACTATTGTACCTCTCCCTCTGGTACTGTTCTAGGATAGTATTGTATAGTTAGATATTGTGTTGGAAGCTGATGGCTCGATCAATTTGTCTTTCCCTTTGGATCTACTCCCGGCTAGTGTTGAAGAGTCGGGTACAATGTCCAAGAATAGTGGCTCGGTTATTGTACCTCTCCATCGGGAACTGCTCTCTGATAGTATTATATAGTCAGGTAGAATGTAGTAGACTGATGTCTTTATCGTAGTACCTCACCATCGGGAACTTTTCTCTGATAGTGTTGTATAGTCAGGTAGAATGTAGTAGACTGATGTCTTTATCGTAGTACCTCACCATCGGGAACTGTTCTCTGATAGTGTTGTATAGTCAGGTATAATGTAGTAGACTGATGTCTTTATCGTAGTACCTCCCCATCGGGAACTGTTCTCTGATAGTGTTGTATAGTCAGGTAGAATGTAGTAGACTGATGTCTTTATCGTAGTACCTCACCATCGGGAACTGTTCTCTGATAGTGTTGTATAGTCAGGTAGAATGTAGTAGGCTGATGTCTTTATGGTAGTACGTCACCATCGGGAACTGTTCACTGATAGTGTTGTATAGTCAGGTATAATGTAGTAGACTGATGTCTTTATCGTAGTACCTCACCATCGGGAACTGTTCTCTGATAGTGATGTATAGTCAGGTAGAATGTAGTAGACTGATGTCTTTATCGTAGTACCTCACCATCGGGAACTGTTCTCTGATAGTGTTGTATAGTCAGGTAGAATGTAGTAGGCTGATGTCTTTATTGTAGTACCTCACCATAGGGAACTGTTCTCTGATAGTGTTGTATAGTCAGGTATAATGTAGTAGACTGATGTCTTTATCGTAGTACCTCACCATCGGGAACTGTTCTCTGATAGTGCTGTATAGTCAGGTATAATGTAGTAGACTGATTTCTTTATTGTAGTACCTCACCATCGGGAACTGTTCTCTGATAGTGTTGTATAGTCAGGTAGAATGTAGTAGACTGATGTCTTTATCGTAGTACCTCACCATCGGGAACTGCTCTCTGATAGTGCTGTATAGTCAGGTATAATGTAGTAGACTGATGTCTTTATCGTAGTACCTCACCATCGGGAACTGTTCTCTGATAGTGTTGTATAGTCAGGTAGAATGTAGTAGGCTGATGTCTTTATCGTAGTACCTCACCAACGGGAACTGCTCTCTGATAGTGTTGTATAGTCAGGTAGAATGTAGTAGACTGATTTCTTTATTGTAGTACCTCACTATCGGGAACTGTTCTCTGATAGTGTTGTATAGTCAGGTAGAATGTAGTAGACTGATGTCTTTATCGTAGTACCTCACCATCGGGAACTGCTCTCTGATAGTGTTGTATAGTCAGGTAGAATGTAGTAGACTGATGTCTTTATTGTAGTACCTCACCATTGGGAACTGTTCTCTGATAGTGTTGTGTAGTCAGGTATAATGTAGTAGACGGATGTCTTTATCGTAGTACCTCTCCATTGGGAACTGTTCTCTGATAGTGTTGTATAGTCAGGTATAATGTAGTAGACTGATGTCTTTATCGTAGTACCTCTCCATTGGGAACTGTTCTCTGATAGTGTTGTATAGTCAGGTATAATGTAGTAGACTGATGTCTTTATCGTAGTACCTCACCATCGGGAACTGTTCTCTGATAGTGATGTATAGTCAGGTAGAATGTAGTAGACTGATGTCTTTATCGTAGTACCTCACCATCGGGAACTGTTCTCTGATAGTGTTGTATAGTCAGGTAGAATGTAGTAGGCTGATGTCTTTATTGTAGTACCTCACCATAGGGAACTGTTCTCTGATAGTGTTGTATAGTCAGGTATAATGTAGTAGACTGATGTCTTTATCGTAGTACCTCACCATCGGGAACTGTTCTCTGATAGTGTTGTATAGTCAGGTATAATGTAGTAGACTGATGTCTTTATCGTAGTACCTCTCCATTGGGAACTGTTCTCTGATAGTGTTTTATAGTCAGGTAGAATGTAGTAGGCTGATGTCTTTATCGTAGTACCTCACCACCAGGAACTGTTCTCTGATAGTGTTGTATAGTCAGGTAGAATGTAGTAGACTGATGTCTTTATCGTAGTACGTCACCATCGGGAACTGCTCTCTGATAGTGTTGTATAGTCAGGTATAATGTAGTAGACTGATGTCTGTATCGTAGTACCTCACCATCGGGAACTGTTCTCTGATAGTGTTGTATAGTCAGGTATAATGTAGTAGACTGATGTCTTTATCGTAGTACCTCACCATCGGGAACTGTTCTCTGATAGTGTTGTATAGTCAGGAATAATGTAGTAGACTGATGTCTTTATCGTAGTACCTCACCATCGGGAACTGTTCTCTGATAGTGTTGTATAGTCAGGTATAATGTAGTAGACTGATGTCTTTATCGTAGTACCGCACCATCGGGAACTGTTCTCTGATAGTGTTGTATAGTCAGGTAGAATGTAGTAGACTGATGTCTTTATCGTAGTACCTCACCATCGGGAACTGTTCTCTGATAGTGTTGTATAGTCAGGTATAATGTAGTAGACTGATGTCTTTATCGTAGTACCTCACCATCGGGAACTGTTCTCTGATAGTGTTGTATAGTCAGGTATAATGTAGTAGACTGATGTCTTTATCGTAGTACCTCACCATAGGGAACTGTTCTCTGATAGTGTTGTATAGTCAGGTATAATGTAGTAGACTGATGTCTTTATCGTAGTAACTCACCATCGGGAACTGCTCTCTGATAGTGTTGTATAGTCAGGTATAATGTAGTAGACTGATGTCTTTATCGTAGTACCTCACCATAGGGAACTGTTCTCTGATAGTGTTGTATAATCAGGTATAATGTAGTAGGCTGATGTCTTTATCGTAGTACCATACCATAGGGAACTGTTCTCTGATAGTGTTGTATAGTCAGGTAGAATGTAGTAGACTGATGTCTTTATCTTAGTACCTCACCACCAGGAACTGTTCTCTGATAGTGTTGTATAGTCAGGTAGAATGTAGTAGACAGATGTCCTTATCGTAGTACCTCACCATCGGGAACTGTTCTCTGATAGTGTTGTATAGTCAGGTAGAATGTAGTAGACTGATGTCTTTATCCTAGTACCTCCCCATCGGGAACTGTTCTCTGATAGTGTTGTATAGTCAGGTATAATGTAGTAGACTGATGTCCTTATCGTAGTACCTCACCATCGGGAACTGTTCTCTGATAGTGTTGTATAGTCAGGTAGAATGTAGTAGACTGATGTCTTTATCCTAGTACCTCCCCATCGGGAACTGTTCTCTGATAGTGTTGAATAGTCAGGTAGAATGTAGTAGGCTGATGTCTTTATGGTAGTTCCTCACCATTGAGAACTGCTCTCTGATAGTGTTGTATAGTCAGGTAGAATGTAGTAGGCTGATGTCTTTATGGTAGTTCCTCGCCATTGGGAACTGTTCTCTGATAGTGTTGTATAGTCAGGTATAATGTAGTAGGCTGATGTCTTTATTGTAGTACCTCACCATCGGGAACTGTTCTCTGATAGTGTTGTATAGTCAGGTAGAATGTAGTAGGCTGATGTCTTTATTGTAGTACCTCACCATCGGGAACTGTTCTCTGATAGTGTTGTATAGTCAGGTAGAATGTAGTAGACTGATGTCTTTATCGTAGTACCTCACCATTGGGAACTGTTCTCTGATAGTGTTGTATAGTCAGGTAGAATGTAGTAGACTGATGTCTTTATCGTAGTACCTCCCCATCGGGAACTGTTCTCTGATAGTGTTGTATAGTCACGTAGAATGTAGTAGGCTGATGTCTTTATGGTAGTACCTCACCATTGAGAACTGTTCTCTGATAGTATTATATAGTCAGGTATAATGTAGTAGACTGATGTCTTTATCGTAGTACCTCACCACCAGGAAGTGTTCTCTGATAGTGTTGTATAGTCAGGTAGAATGTAGTAGACTGATGTCTTTATCGTAGTACCTCCCCATCAGGAACTGTTCTCTGATAGTGTTGTATAGTCAGGTAGAATGTAGTAGGCTGATGTCTTTATCGTAGTACCTCACCATCGGGAACTGTTCTCTGATAGTATTATATAGTCAGGTATAATGTAGTAGGCTGATGTCTTTATCGTAGTACCTCACCACCAGGAACTGTTCTCTGATAGTGTTGTATAGTCAGGTTGAATGTAGTAGACTGATGTCTTTATCGTAGTACCTCACCATCGGGAACTGTTCTCTGATAGTGTTGTATAGTCAGGTAGAATGTAGTAGACTGATGTCTTTATCGTAGTACCTCACCATCGGGAACTGCTCTCTGATAGTGTTGTATAGTCAGGTATAATGTAGTAGGCTGATGTTTTATCGTAGTACCTCACCATCGGGAACTGTTCTCTGATAGTGTTGTATAGTCAGGTATAATGTAGTAGACTGATATCTTTATCGTAGTACCTCACCATCGGGAACTGCTCTCTGATAGTGTTGTATAGTCACGTATAATGTAGTAGACTGATGTCTTTATCGTAGTACCTCACCATCGGGAACAGCTCTCTGATAGTGTTGTATAGTCAGGTATAATGTAGTAGACTGATGTCTTTATCGTAGTACCTCACCATCGGGAACTGCTCTCTGATAGTGTTGTATAGTCAGGTAGAATGTGGTAGACTGATGTCTTTATCGTAGTACCTCACCATTGAGAACTGTTCTCTGATAGTGTTGTATAGTCAGGTAGAATGTAGTAGGCTGATGTCTTTATCGTAGTACCTCACCATCGGGAACTGTTTTCTGATAGTGCTGTATAGTCAGGTATAATGTAGTAGACTGATGTCTTTATCGTAGTACCTCACCATCGGGAACTGTTCTCTGATAGTGTTGTGTAGTCAGGTAGAATGTAGTAGACTGATGTCTTTATCGTAGTACCTCACCATCGGGAACTGTTCTCTGATAGTGTTGTATAGTCAGGTATAATGTAGTAGACTGATGTCTTTATCGTAGTACCTCACCATCGGGAACTGCTCTCTGATAGTGTTGTATAGTCAGGTAGAATGTAGTAGACTGATGTCTTTATCGTAGTACCTCACCATCGGGAACTGTTCTCTGATAGTGTTGTATAGTCAGGTATAATGTAGTAGACTGATGTCTTTATCGTAGTACCTCACCATCGGGAACTGCTCTCTGATAGTGTTGCATAGTCAGGTAGAATGTAGTAGGCTGATGTCTTTATCGTAGTACCTCACCATCGGGAACTGTTCTCTGATAGTGTTGTATAGTCAGGTAGAATGTAGTTGACTGATGTCTTTATCGTAGTACCTCACCATCGGGAACTGTTCTCTGATAGTGTTGTATAGTCAGGTATAATGTGGTAGACTGATGTCTTTATCGTTGTACCTCACCATCTGGAACTGCTCTCTGGTAGTGTTGTATAGTCAGGTAGAATGTAGAAGGCTGATGTCTTTATCGTAGTACCTCACCATCGGGAACTGCTCTCTGATAGTGTTGTACAGTCAGGTAGAATGTAGTAGGCTGATGTCTTTATCGTAGTACCTCACCATCTGGAACTGTTCTCTGAGAGTGTTGTATAGTCAGGTATAATGTAGTAGACTGATTTCTTTATCGTAGTACCTCACCACCAGGAACTGTTCACTGATAGTGTTGTATAGTCAGGTATAATGTAGTAGACTGATGTCTTTATCGTAGTACCTCACCACCAGGAACTGTTCTCTGATAGTGTTTTATAGTCAGGTAGAATGTAGTAGACTGATGTCTTTATCGTAGTACCTCCCCATCGGGAACTGTTCTCTGATAGTGTTGTATAGTCAGGTATAATGTAGTAGACTGATTTCTTTATCGTAGTACCTCACCCCCAGGAACTGTTCTCTGATAGTGTTGTATAGTCAGGTAGAATATAGTAGACTGATGTCTTTATCGTAGTACCTCACCATTGGAAACTGTTCTCTGATAGTGTTGTATAGTCAGGTAGAATGTAGTAGCCTGATGTCTTTATCGTAGTACCTCACCATCGGGAACTGTTCTCTGATAGTGTTGTATAGTCAGGTATAATGTAGTAGGCTGATGTCTTTATCGTAGTACCTCACCATCGGGAACTGTTCTCTGATAGTGTTGTATAGTCAGGTAGAATGTAGTAGACTGATGTCTTTATGGTAGTACGTCACCATCGGGAACTGTTCTCTGATAGTGTTGTATAGTCAGGTATAATGTAGTAGGCTGATGTCTTTATCGTAGTACCTCACCACCAGGAACTGTTCTCTGATAGTGTTGTATAGTCAGGTAGAATGTAGTAGAATGATGTCTTTATCGTAGTACCTCACCATCGGGAACTGTTCTCTGATAGTGTTTTATAGTCTGATGTCTTTATCGTAGTACCTCTCCATCGGGAACTGTTCTCTGATAGTGTTTTATAGTCAGGTATAAAGTAGTAGACTGATGTCTTTATCGTAGTACCTCACCACCAGGAACTGTTCTCTGATAGTGTTTTATAGTCAGGTATACTGTAGTAGACTGATGTCTTTATCGTAGTACCTCACCACCAGGAACTGTTCTCTGATAGTGTTTTATAGTCAGGTATAATGTAGTAGACTGATGTCTTTATCGTAGTACCTCACCACCAGGAATTGTTCTCTGATAGTGTTTTATAGTCAGGTATAATGTAGTAGGCTGATGTCTTTATCGTAGTACCTCACCACCAGGAACTGTTCTCTGATAGTGTTTTATAGTCAGGTATAATGTAGTAGACTGATGTCTTTATCGTAGTACCTCACCACCAGGAACTGTTCTCTGATAGTGTTTTATAGTCAGGTATAATGTAGTAGACTGATGTCTTTATCGTTGTACCTCACCATTGGGAACTGCTCTCTGATAGTGCTGTATAGTCAGGTATAATGTAGTAGGCTGATGTCTTTATCGTAGTACCTCACCATTGGGAACTGCTCTCTGATAGTGTTGTATAGTCAGGTAGAATGTAGTAGGCTGATGTCTTTATCGTAGTACCTCACCATCGGGAACTGTTCACTGATAGTGTTGTATAGTCTGGTATAATGTAGTAGGCTGATGTCTTTATCGTAGTACCTCACCATCGGGAACTGTTCTCTGATAGTGTTGTATAGTCAGGTAGAATGTAGTAGGCTGATGTCTTTATGGTAGTACCTCACCATCGAGAACTGCTCTCTGATAGTATTATATAGTCAGGTATAATGTAGTAGACTGATGTCTTTATCGTAGTACCTCACCACCAGGAACTGTTCTCTGATAGTGTTGTATAGTCAGGTATAATATAGTAGACTGACGTCTTTATCGTAGTACCTCACCATCGTGAACTGTTCTCTGATAGTGTTGTATAGTCAGGTATAATGTAGTAGACTGATGTCTTTATCGTAGTACCTCACCATCGGGAACTGTTCTCTGATAGCGTTGTATAGTCAGGTAGAATGTAGTAGACTGATGTCTTTATCGTAGTACCTCACCATCGGGAACTGCTCTCTGATAGTGTTGTATAGTCAGGTAGAATGTAGTAGACTGATGTCTTTATCGTAGTACCTCACCATCGGAAACTGCTCTCTGATAGTGTTGTATAGTCAGGTATAATGTAGTAGGCTGATGTCTTTATCGTAGTACCTCACCGTCGGGAACTGTTCTCTGATAGTGTTGTATAGTCAGGTAGAATGTAGTAGACTGATGTCTTTATCGTAGTACCTCACCATCGGGAACTGCTCTCTGATAGTGTTGTATAGTCAGGTAGAATGTAGTAGACTGATGTCTTTATCGTAGTACCTCACCATCGGGAACTGTTCTCTGATAGTGTTGTATAGTCAGGTAGAATGTAGTAGACTGATGTCTTTATCGTAGTACCTCACCATCGGGAACTGCTCTCTGATAGTGTTGTATAGTCAGGTATAATGTAGTAGGCTGATGTCTTTATCCTAGTACCTCACCATCGGGAACTGCTATCTGATAGTGTTGTATAGTCAGGTATAATGTAGTAGACTGATGTCTTTATCGTAGTACCTCACCATCGGGAACTGCTCTCTGATAGTGTTGTATAGTCAGGTATAATGTAGTAGACTGATGTCTTTATCGTAGTACCTCACCATCGGGAACTGTTTTCTGATAGTGTTGTATAGTCAGGTATAATGTAGTAGACTGATGTCTTTATCGTAGTACCTCACCATCGGGAACTGTTCTCTGATAGTGTTGTATAGTCAGGTATAATGTAGTAGACTGATGTCTTTATCATAGTACCTCACCATCGGGAACTGCTCTCTGATAGTGTTGCATAGTCAGGTAGAATGTAGTAGACTGATGTCTTTATCGTAGTACCTCACCATCGGAAACTGTTCTCTGATAGTGTTGTATAGTCAGGTAGAATGTAGTAGACTGATGTCTTTATCGTAGTACCTCACCATCGGGAACTGTTCTCTGATAGTGTTGTATAGTCAGGTATAATGTAGTAGACTGATGTCTTTATCGTAGTACCTCACCATCGGGAACTGTTCTCTGATAGTGTTGTATAGTCAGGTACAATGTAGTAGACTGATGTCTTTATCGTAGTACCTCACCATCGGGAACTGTTCTCTGATAGTGTTGTATAGTCAGGTATAATGTAGTAGACTGATGTCTTTATTGTAGTACCTCACCATCGGGAACTGCTCTCTGGTAGTGTTGTATAGTCAGGTAGAATGTAGTAGGCTGATGTCTTTATCGTAGTACCTCACCATCGGGAACTGTTCTCTGATAGTGTTGTATAGTCAGGTATAATGTAGTAGACTGATGTCTTTATCGTTGTACCTCACCATCGGGAACTTCTCTCTGATAGTGTTGTATAGTCAGGTAGAATGTAGTAGGCTGATGTCTTTATCGTAGTACCTCACCATCGGGAACTGCTCTCTGATAGTGTTGTATAGTCAGGTAGAATGTAGTAGGCTGATGTCTTTATCGTAGTACCTCACCATCGGGAACTGCTCTCTGATAGTGTTGTATAGTCAGGTAGAATGTAGTAGACTGATGTCTTTATCTTAGTACCTCCCCATCGGGAACTGTTCTCTGATAGTGTTGTATATCAGGTATAATGTAGTAGACTGATTTCTTTATCGTAGTACCTCTCCACCAGGAACTGTTCTCTGATAGTGTTGTATAGTCAGATATAATTTAGTAGACTGATGTCTTTATCGTAGTACCTCACCACCAGGAACTGTTCTCGGATAGTGTTTTATAGTCAGGTAGAATGTAGTAGACTGATGTCTTTATCGAAGTACCTCCCCATCGGGAACTGTTCTCTGATAGTGTTGTATAGTCAGGTATAAGGTAGTAGACTGATTTCTTTATCGTAGTACCTCACCACCAGGAACTGTTCTCTGATAGTGTTGTATGGTCAGGTAGAATGTAGTAGACTGATGTCTTTATCGTAGTACCTCACCATTGGGAACTGTTCTCTGATAGTCTTGTATAGTCAGGTATAATGTAGTAGACTGATGTCTTTATCGTAGTACCTCACCATCGGGAACTGTTCTCTGATAGTGTTGTATAGTCAGGTATAATGTAGTAGGCTGATGTCTTTATCGTAGTACCTCACCATCGGGAACTGTTCTCTGATAGTGTTGTATAGTCAGGTAGAATGTAGTAGACTGATGTCTTTATGGTAGTACGTCACCATCGGGAACTTTTCTCTGATAGTGTTGTATAGTCAGGTATAATGTAGTAGGCTGATGTCTTTATCGTAGTACCTCACCACCAGGAATTGTTCTCTGATAGTGTTGTATAGTCAGGTAGAATGTAGTAGACTGATGTCTTTATCGTAGTACCTCACCATCGGGAACTGTTCTCTGATAGTGTTTTATAGTCTGATGTCTTTATCGTAGTACCTCTCCATCGGGAACTGTTCTCTGATAGTGTTTTATAGTCAGGTATAAAGTAGTAGACTGATGTCTTTATCGTAGTACCTCACCACCAGGAACTGTTCTCTGATAGTGTTTTATAGTCAGGTATAATGTAGTAGACTGATGTCTTTATCGTAGTACCTCACCACCAGGAACTGTTCTCTGATAGTGTTTTATAGTCAGGTATAATGTAGTAGACTGATGTCTTTATCGTAGTACCTCACCACCAGGAACTGTTCTCTGATAGTGTTTTATAGTCAGGTATAATGTAGAAGGCTGATGTCTTTATCGTAGTACCTCACCACCAGGAACTGTTCTCTGATAGTGTTTTATAGTCAGGTATAATGTAGTAGACTGATGTCTTTATCGTAGTACCTCACCACCAGGAACTGTTCTCTGATAGTGTTTTATAGTCAGGTATAATGTAGTAGACTGATGTCTTTATCGTAGTACCTCACCATCGGGAACTGCTCTCTGATAGTGTTTTATAGTCAGGTATAATGTAGTAGGCTGATGTCTTTATCGTACTACCTCACCATTGGTAACTGCTCTCTGATAGTGTTGTATAGTCAGGTAGAATGTAGTAGGCTGATGTCTTTATCGTAGTACCTCACCATCGGGAACTGTTCTCTGATAGTGTTGTATAGTCAGGTATAATGTAGTAGGCTGATGTCTTTATCGTAGTACCTCACCATAGGGAACTGTTCTCTGATAGTGTTGTATAGTCAGGTATAATGTAGTAGGCTGATGTCTTTATCGTAGTACCTCACCATCGGGAACTGCTCTCTGATAGTGTTGTATAGTCAGGTAGAATGTAGTAGGCCGATGTCTTTATCGTAGTACCTCACCATCGGGAACTGCTATCTGATAGTGTTGTATAGTCAGGTATAATGTAGTAGGCTGATGTCTTTATCGTAGTACCTCACCATAGGGAACTGTTCTCTGATAGTGTTGTATAGTCAGGTATAATGTAGTAGACTGATGTTTTTATCGTAGTACCTCACCATCGGGAACTGCTCTCTGATAGTGTTGTATAGTCAGGTAGAATGTAGTAGGCTGATGTCTTTATCGTAGTACCTCACCATCGGGAACTGCTCTCTGATAGTGTTGTAGAGTCAGGTAGAATGTAGTAGACTGATGTCTTTATCGTAGTTCCTCACCATAGGGAACTGTTCTCTGATAGTGTTGTATAGTCAGGTATAATGTAGTAGACTGATGTCTTTATCGTAGTACCTCACCATCGGGAACTGTTCTCTGATAGTGTTGTAGAGTCAGGTAGAATGTAGTAGACTGATGTCTTTATCGTAGTACGTCACCATCGGGAACTGCTCTCTGATAGTGTTGTATAGTCAGGTAGAATGTAGTAGACTGATGTCTTTATTGTAGTACCTCACCATCGGGAACTGTTCTCTGATAGTGTTGTATAGTCAGGTAGAATGTAGTAGACTGATGTCTTTATCGTAGTACCTCACCATCGGGAACTGTTCTCTGATAGTGTTGTATAGTCAGGTATAATGTAGTAGACTGATGTCTTTATCGTAGTACCTCACCATCGGGAACTGTTCTCTGATAGTGTTGTATAGTCAGGTAGAATGTAGTAGACTGATGTCTTTATCGTAGTACGTCACCATCGGGAACTGTTCTCTGATAGTGTTGTATAGTCAGGTATAATGTAGTAGACGGATTTCTTTATCGTAGTACCTCACCATCGGGAACTGTTCTCTGATAGTGTTTTATAGTCTGATGTCTTTATAGTAGTAGTTCTCCATCGGGAACTGTTCTCTGATAGTGTTGTATAGTCAGGTATAATGTAGTAGACTGATGTCTTTATCGTAGTACCTCACCATCGGGAACTGTTCTCTGATAGTGTTGTATAGTCAGGTATAATGTAGTAGACTGATGTCTTTATCGTAGTACCTCACCATCGGGAACTGTTCTCTGATAGTGTTGTATAGTCAGGTATAATGTAGTAGACTGATGTCTTTATCGTAGTACCTCACCACCAGGAACTGTTCTCTGATAGTGTTTTATAGTTAGGTAGAATGTAGTAGACTGATGTCTTTATCGTAGTACCTCCCCATCGGGAACTGTTCTCTGATAGTGTTGTATAGTCAGGTATAATGTAGTAGACTGATTTCTTTATCGTAGTACCTCACCACAAGGAACTGTTCTCTGATAGTGTTGTATGGTCAGGTAGAATGTAGTAGACTGATGTCTTTATCGTAGTACCTCACCATTGGGAACTGTTCTCTGATAGTGTTGTATAGTCAGGTATAATGTAGTAGACTGATGTCTTTATCGTAGTACCTCACCATCGGGAACTGTTCTCTGATAGTGTTGTATAGTCAGGTATAATGTAGTAGGCTGATGTCTTTATCGTAGTACCTCACCATCGGGAACTGTTCTCTGATAGTGTTGTATAGTCAGGTAGAATGTAGTAGACTGATGTCTTTATGGTAGTACGTCACCATCGGGAACTTTTCTCTGATAGTGTTGTATAGTCAGGTATAATGTAGTAGGCTGATGTCTTTATCGTAGTACCTCACCACCAGGAATTGTTCTCTGATAGTGTTGTATAGTCAGGTAGAATGTAGTAGACTGATGTCTTTATCGTAGTACCTCACCATCGGGAACTGTTCTCTGATAGTGTTTTATAGTCTGATGTCTTTATCGTAGTACCTCTCTATCGGGAACTGTTCTCTGATAGTGTTTTATAGTCAGGTATAAAGTAGTAGACTGATGTCTTTATCGTAGTACCTCACCACCAGGAACTGTTCTCTGATAGTGTTTTATAGTCAGGTATAATGTAGTAGACTGATGTCTTTATCGTAGTACCTCACCACCAGGAACTGTTCTCTGATAGTGTTTTATAGTCAGGTATAATGTAGTAGACTGATGTCTTTATCGTAGTACCTCACCACCAGGAACTGTTCTCCGATAGTGTTTTATAGTCAGGTATAATGTAGAAGGCTGATGTCTTTATCGTAGTACCTCACCACCAGGAACTGTTCTCTGATAGTTTTTTATAGTCAGGTATAATGTAGTAGACTGATGTCTTTATCGTAGTACCTCACCACCAGGAACTGTTCTCTGATAGTGTTTTATAGTCAGGTATAATGTAGTAGACTGATGTCTTTATCGTAGTACCTCACCATCGGGAACTGCTCTCTGATAGTGTTTTATAGTCAGGTATAATGTAGTAGGCTGATGTCTTTATCGTACTACCTCACCATTGGTAACTGCTCTCTGATAGTGTTGTATAGTCAGGTAGAATGTAGTAGGCTGATGTCTTTATCGTAGTACCTCACCATCGGGAACTGTTCTCTGATAGTGTTGTATAGTCAGGTATAATGTAGTAGGATGATCTCTTTATCGTAGTACCTCACCATAGGGAACTGTTCTCTGATAGTGAGGTATAGTCAGGTATAATGTAGTAGGCTGATGTCTTTATCGTAGTACCTCACCATCGGGAACTGCTCTCTGATAGTGTTGTATAGTCAGGTAGAATGTAGTAGGCTGATGTCTTTATCGTAGTACCTCACCATCGGGAACAGCTCTCTGATAGTGTTGTATAGTCAGGTATAACGTAGTAGGCTGATGTCTTTATCGTAGTACCTCACCATAGGGAACTGTTCTCTGATAGTGTTGTATAGTCAGGTATAATGTAGTAGACTGATGTTTTTATCGTAGTACCTCACCATCGGGAACTGCTCTCTGATAGTGTTGTATAGTCAGGTAGAATGTAGTAGGCTGATGTCTTTATCGTAGTACCTCACCATCGGGAACTGCTCTCTGATAGTGTTGTAGAGTCAGGTAGAATGTAGTAGACTGATGTCTTTATCGTAGTATCTCACCATAGGGAACTGTTCTCTGATAGTGTTGTATAGTCAGGTATAATGTAGTAGACTGATGTCTTTATCGTAGTACCTCACCATCGGGAACTGTTCTCTGATAGTGTTGTAGAGTCAGGTAGAATGTAGTAGACTGATGTCTTTATCGTAGTACGTCACCATCGGGAACTGCTCTCTGATAGTGTTGTATAGTCAGGTAGAATGTAGTAGACTGATGTCTTTATTGTAGTACCTCACCATCGGGAACTGTTCTCTGATAGTGTTGTGTAGTCAGGTAGAATGTAGTAGACTGATGTCTTTATCGTAGTACCTCACCATCGGGAACTGTTCTCTGATAGTGTTGTATAGTCAGGTATAATGTAGTAGACTGATGTCTTTATCGTAGTACCTCACCATCGGTAACTGTTCTCTGATAGTGTTGTATAGTCAGGTAGAATGTAGTAGACTGATGTCTTTATCGTAGTACGTCACCATCGGGAACTGTTCTCTGATAGTGTTGTATAGTCAGGTATAATGTAGTAGACGGATTTCTTTATCGTAGTACCTCACCATCGGGAACTGTTCTCTGATAGTGTTTTATAGTCTGATGTCTTTATAGTAGTAGTTCTCCATCGGGAACTGTTCTCTGATAGTGATGTATAGTCAGGTATAATGTAGTAGACTGATGTCTTTATCGTAGTACCTCACCATCGGGAACTGTTCTCTGATAGTGTTGTATAGTCAGGTATAATGTAGTAGACTGTTGTCTTTATCGTAGTACCTCACCATCGGGAACTGTTCTCTGATAGTGTTGTATAGTCAGGTATAATGTAGTAGACTGATGTCTTTATCGTAGTACCTCACCATCGGGAACTGTTCTCTGATAGTGTTGTATAGTCAGGTGTAATGTAGTAGACTGATGTCTTTATCGTAGTACCTCACCTTCGGGAACTGTTCTCTGATAGTGATGTCTTTATCATAGTACCTCACCATCGGGAACTGTTCTCTGATAGTGTTGTATAGTCAGGTATAATGTAGTAGACTGTTGTCTTTATCGTAGTACCTCCCCATCGGGAACTGTTCTCTGATAGTGTTGTATAGTCAGGTAGAATGTAGTAGACTGATGTCTTTACCGTAGTACCTCACCATCGGGAACTGTTCTCTGATAGTGTTGTATAGTCAGGTATAATGTAGTAGACTGATGTCTTTATCGTAGTACCTCACCATCGGGAACTGTTCTCTGATATTGTTGTATAGTCAGGTAGAATGTAGTAGGCTGATGTCTTTATCGTAGTACCTCACCATCGGGAACTGTTCTCTGATAGTGTTGTATAGTCAGGTATAATGTAGTAGGCTGATGTCTTTATCGTAGTACCTCACCATCGGGAACTGTTCTCTGATAGTGTTGTATAGTCAGGTAGAATGTAGTAGGCTGATGTCTTTATTGTAGTACCTCACCATCGGGAACTGTTCTCTGATAGTGTTGTATAGTCAGGTAGAATGTAGTAGACTGATGTCTTTATGGTAGTACCTCACCATTGGGAACTGTTCTCTGATAGTGTTGTATAGTCAGGTATAATGTAGTAGGCCGATGTCTTTATTGTAGTACCTCGCCATCGGGAACTGTTCTGTGATAGTGTTGTATAGTCAGGTATAATGTAGTAGACTGATGTATTTATCGTAGTACCTCACCATCTGGAACAGTTCTCTGATAGTGTTGTATAGTCAGGTAGAATGTAGTAGGCTGATGTCTTTATCGTAGTACCTCACCATCGGGAACTGTTCTCTGATAGTGTTGTATAGTCAGGTAGAATGTAGTAGACTGATGTCTTTATCGTAGTACCTCACCATTGGGAACTGGTCTCTGATAGTATTATATAGTCAGGTAGAATGTAGTAGACTAATGTCTTTATCGTAGTACCTCACCATCGGGAACTGTTCTCTGATAGTGTTGTATAGTCAGGTAGAATGTAGTAGACTGATGTCTTTATCGTAGTACCTCCCCATCGGGAACTGTTCTCTGATAGTATTATATTGTCAGGTATAATGTAGTAGGCTGATGTCTTTATCGTAGTACCTCACCACCAGGAACTGTTCTCTGATAGTGTTGTATAGTCAGGTATAATGTAGTAGACTGATGTCTTTATCGTAGTACCTCACCATCGGGAACTGTTCTCTGATAGTGTTGTATAGTCAGGTAGAATGTAGTAGACTGATGTCTTTATCGTAGTACCTCCCCATCGGGAACTGTTCTCTGATAGTATTATATAGTCAGGTATAATGTAGTAGGCTGATGTCTTTATCGTAGTACCTCACCACCAGGAACTGTTCTCTGATAGTGTTGTATAGTCAGGTATAATGTTGTAGACTGATGTCTTTATCGTAGTACCTCACCATCGGGAACTGTTCTCTGATAGTGTTGTATAGTCAGGTAGAATGTAGTAGACTGATGTCTTTATCGTAGTACCTCACCACCAGGAACTGTTCTCTGATAGTGTTGTATAGTCAGGTATAATGTAGTAGACTGATGTCTTTATCGTAGTACCTCACCATCGGGAACTGTTCTCTGATAGTGTTGTATAGTCAGGTAGAATGTAGTAGACTGATGTCTTTATCGTAGTACCTCACCATTGGGAACTGGTCTCTGATAGTATTATATAGTCAGGTAGAATGTAGTAGACTAATGTCTTTATCGTAGTACCTCACCATCGGGAACTGTTCTCTGATAGTGTTGTATAGTCAGGTAGAATGTAGTAGACTGATGTCTTTATCGTAGTACCTCCCCATTGGGAACTGTTCTCTGATAGTGTTGTATAGTCAGGTATAATGTAGTAGGCTGATGTCTTTATCGTAGTACCTCACCACCAAGAACTGTTCTCTGATAGTGTTGTATAGTCAGGTATAATGTAGTAGACTGATGTCTTTATCGTAGTACCTCACCATCGGGAACTGTTCTCTGATAGTGTTGTATAGTCAGGTAGAATGTAGTAGGCTGATGTCTTTGTCTTAGTACCTCACCATCGGGAACTGTTCTCTGATAGTGTTGTATAGTCAGGTAGAATGTAGTAGACTGATGTCTTTATCGTAGTACCTCACCATCGGGAACTGTTCTCTGATAGTGTTGTATAGTCAGGTAGAATGTAGTAGGCTGATGTCTTTATCGTAGTACCTCACCATTGGGAACTTTTCTCAGATAGTGTTGTATAGTCAGGAAGAATGTAGTAGACTGATGTCTTTATTGTAGTACCTCACCATTGGGAACTGATCTCTGATAGTGTTGTATAGTCAGGTAGAATGTAGTAGGCTGATGTCTTTATCGTAGTACCTCACCATCGGGAACTGTTCTCTGATAGTGTTGTATAGTCAGGTAGAATGTAGTAGACTGATGTCTTTATTGTAGTACCTCACCATTGGGAACTGTTCTCTGATAGTGTTGTATAGTCAGGTAGAATGTAGTAGGCTGATGTCTTTATCGTAGTACCTCACCATCGGGAACTGTTCTCTGATAGTGTTGTATAGTCAGGTATAATGTAGTAGACTGATGTCTTTATCGTAGTACCTCCCTATCGGGAACTGTTCTCTGATAGTATTATATAGTCAGGTAGAATGTTGTAGACTGATGTCTTTATCGTAGTACCTCACCATCGGGAACTGTTCTCTGATAGTGTTGTATAGTCAGGTATAATGTAGTAGACTGATGTCTTTATCGTAGCACCTCACCATCGGGAACTGTTCTCTGATAGTGTTGTATAGTCAGGTATAATGTAGTAGGCTGATGTCTTTATCGTAGTACCTCACCATCGGGAACTGTTCTCTGATAGTGTTGTATAGTCAGGTATAATGTAGTAGACTGATGTCTTTATCGTAGTACCTCACCATCGGGAACTGTTCTCTGATAGTGTTGTATAGTCAGGTAGAATGTAGTAGACTGATGTCTTTATCGTAGTACCTCACCATCGGGAACTGTTCTCTGATAGTGTTGTATAGTCAGGTAGAATGTAGTAGACTGATGTCTTTATCGTAGTACCTCACCATCGGGAACTGCGCTCTGAATGTGTTGTATAGTCAGGTAGAATGTAGTAGGCTGATGTTTTTATGGTAGTACCTCACCATCGGGAACTGCTCTCTGATAGTGTTGTATAGTCAGGTAGAATGTAGTAGGCTGATGTCTTTATCGTAGTACCTCACCATCTGGAACTGTTCTCTGATAGTGTTGTATAGTCAGGTATAATGTAGTAGGCCGATGTCTTTATTGTAGTACCTCACCATCGGTAACTTTTCTCTGATAGTGTTGTATAGTCAGGTATAATGTAGTAGACTGATGTCTTTATCGTAGTACCTCACCATCGGGAACTGTTCTCTGATAGTGTTGTATAGACAGGTATAATGTAGTAGACTGATGTCTTTATCGTAGTACCTCACCATCGGGAACTGCTCTCTGATAGTGTTGTATAGTCAGGTAGAATGTAGTAGACTGATGTCTTTATCGTAGTACCTCACCATCGGGAACTGTTCTCTGATAGTATTATATAGTCAGGTATAATGTAGTTGACTGATGTCTTTCTCGTAGTACCTCACCATCGGGAACTGTTCTCTGATAGTGTTGTATAGTCAGGTATAATGTAGTAGGCTGATGTCTTTATCGTAGTACCTCACCATTGGGAACTATTCTCTGATAGTGTTGTATAGTCAGGTAGAATGTAGTACGCTGATGTCCTTATCGTAGTACCTCACCATCGGGAACTGCTCTCTGATAGTGTTGTATAGTCAGGTAGAATGTAGTAGACTGATGTCTTTATCGTAGTACCTCACCATTGGGAACTGTTGTCTGATAGTGTTGTATAGTCAGGTCGAATGTAGTAGACTGATGTCTTTATCGTAGTACCTCACCATCGGGAACTGTTCTCTGATAGTGTTGTATAGTCAGGTAGAATGTAGTAGGCTGATGTCTTTATCGTAGTACCTCACCATTGGGAACTGTTCTCAGATAGTGTTGTATAGTCAGGTATAATGTAGTAGACTGATTTCTTTATCGTAGTACCTCACCACCAGGAACTGTTCTCTGATAGTGTTGTATAGTCAGGTATAATGTAGTAGACTGATGTCTTTATCGTAGTACCTCACCACCAGGAACTGTTCTCTGATAGTGTTTTATAGTCAGGTATAATGTAGTAGGCTGATGTCTTTATGGTAGTACGTCACCATCGGGAACTGTTCTCTGATAGTGTTGTATAGTCAGGTATAATTTAGTAGACTGATGTCTTTATCGTAGTACCTCACCACCGGGAACTGTTCTCTGATAGTGTTGTATAGTCAGGTAGAATGTAGTAGACTGATGTCTTTATGGTAGTACGTCACCATCGGGAACTGTTCTCTGATAGTGTTGTAGAGTCAGGTATAATGTAGTAGACTGATGTCTTTATCGTAGTACCTCACCATTGGGAACTGTTCTCTGACAGTGTTGTATAGTCATGTATAATGTAGTAGACTGATGTCTTTATCGTAGTACCTCACCATTTGGAACTGTTCTCTGATAGTGTTGTATAGTCAGGTAGAATGTAGTAGACTGATGTCTTTATCGTAGTACCTCACCATCTGGAACTGTTCACTGATAGTGTTGTAAAGTCAGGTAGAATGTAGTAGACTGATGTCTTTATCGTAGTACCTCACCATCTGGAACTGTTCTCTGATAGTGTTGTATAGTCAGGTAGAATGTAGTAGACTGATGTCTTTATCGTAGTACCTCACCATTGGGAACTGCTCTCTGATAGTGTTTTATAGTCAGGTATAATGTAGTAGACTGATGTCTTTATCGTAGTACCTCACCAGCTGGAACTGTTCTCTGATAGTGTTGTATAGTCAGGTATAATGTAGTAGACAGATGTCTTCATCGTAGTACCTCACCATCTGGAACTGTTCTCTGATAGTGTTGTATAGTCAGGTAGAATGTAGTAGGCTGATGTCTTTATGGCAGTACCTCACCATTGAGAACTGTTCTCTGATAGTGATGTCTTTATCGTAGTACCTCACCATCGGGAACTGTTCTCTGATAGTGTTGTATAGTCAGGTAGAATGTAGTAGGCTGATGTCTTTATCGTAGTACCTCACCACCGGGAACTGTTCTCTGATAGTGTTGTATAGTCAGGTATAATGTAGTAGGCTGATGTGTTTATCGTAGTACCTCACCATCGGGAACTGTTCTCTGATAGTGTTGTATAGTCAGGTAGAATGTAGTAGACTGATGTCTTTATCGTACTACCTCACCATTGGGAACTGCTCTCTGATAGTGTTTTATAGTCAGGTATAATGTAGTAGACTGATGTCTTTATCGTAGTACCTCACCAGCTGGAACTGTTCTCTGATAGTGTTGTATAGTCAGGTATAATGTAGTAGACAGATGTCTTCATCGTAGTACCTCACCATCTGGAACTGTTCTCTGATAGTGTTGTATAGTCAGGTAGAATGTAGTAGGCTGATGTCTTTATGGCAGTACCTCACCATTGAGAACTGTTCTCTGATAGTGATGTCTTTATCGTAGTACCTCACCATCGGGAACTGTTCTCTGATAGTGTTGTATAGTCAGGTAGAATGTAGTAGGCTGATGTCTTTATCGTAGTACCTCACCACCGGGAACTGTTCTCTGATAGTGTTGTATAGTCAGGTATAATGTAGTAGACTGATGTCTTTATCGTAGTACCTCACCATCGGGAACTGCTCTCTGATAGTGTTGTATAGTCAGGTATAAAGTAGTAGACTGATGTCTTTATCGTAGTACCTCACCACCAGGAACTGTTTTCTGATAGTGTTTTATAGTCAGGTATAATGTAGTAGGCTGATGTCTTTATGGTAGTACGTCGCCATCGGGAACTGTTCTCTGATAGTGTTGTATAGTCAGGTATAATGTAGTAGACTGATGTCTTTATCGTAGTACCTCACCATTGGGAACTGTTCTCTGATAGTTTTGTATAGTCAGGTAGAATGTAGTAGGCTGATGTCTTTATCTTAGTACCTCACCATCGGGAACTGTTCTCTGATAGTGTTGTATAGTCAGGTAGAATGTAGTAGACTGATGTCTTTATCATAGTACCTCACCAACGGGAACTGTTCTCTGATAGTGTTGTATAGTCAGGTAGAATGTAGTAGGCTGATGTCTTTATCGTAGTACCTCACCATCGGGAACTGTTCTCTGATAGTGTTGTATAGTCAGGTAGAATGTAGTAGACTGATGTCTTTATCGTAGTACCTCACCATTGGGAACTGGTCTCTGATAGTATTATATAGTCAGGTAGAATGTAGTAGACTAATGTCTTTATCGTAGTACCTCACCATCGGGAACTGTTCTCTGATAGTGTTGTATAGTCAGGTAGAATGTAGTAGACTGATGTCTTTATCGTAGTACCTCCCCATCGGGAACTGTTCTCTGATAGTATTATATAGTCAGGTATAATGTAGTAGGCTGATGTCTTTATCGTAGTACCTCACCACCGGGAACTGTTCTCTGATAGTGTTGTATAGTCAGGTATAATGTAGTAGACTGATGTCTTTATCGTAGTACCTCACCATCGGGAACTGTTCTCTGATAGTGTTGTATAGTCAGGTAGAATGTAGTAGACTGATGTCTTTATCGTAGTACCTCACCATTGGGAACTGGTCTCTGCTAGTATTATATAGTCAGGTAGAATGTAGTAGACTAATGTCTTTATCGTAGTACCTCACCATCGGGAACTGTTCTCTGATAGTGTTGTATAGTCAGGTAGAATGTAGTAGACTGATGTCTTTATCGTAGTACCTCACCACCAGGAACTGTTCTCTGATAGTGTTGTATAGTCAGGTATAATGTAGTAGACTGATGTCTTTATCGTAGTACCTCACCATCGGGAACTGTTCTCTGATAGTGTTGTATAGTCAGGTAGAATGTAGTAGACTGATGTCTTTATCGTAGTACCTCACCATTGGGAACTGGTCTCTGATAGTATTATATAGTCAGGTAGAATGTAGTAGACTAATGTCTTTATCGTAGTACCTCACCATCGGGAACTGTTCTCTGATAGTGTTGTATAGTCAGGTAGAATGTAGTAGACTAATGTCTTTATCGTAGTACCTCCCCATTGGGAACTGTTCTCTGATAGTGTTGTATAGTCAGGTATAATGTAGTAGGCTGATGTCTTTATCGTAGTACCTCACCACCAAGAACTGTCCCCTGATAGTGTTGTATAGTCAGGTATAATGTAGTAGACTTATGTCTTTATCGTAGTACCTCACCATCGGGAACTGTTCTCAGATAGTGTTGTATAGTCAGGTAGAATGTAGTAGGCTGATGTCTTTGTCTTAGTACCTCACCATCGGGAACTGTTCTCTGATAGTGTTGTATAGTCAGGTAGAATGTAGTAGACTGATGTCTTTATCGTAGTACCTCACCATCGGGAACTGTTCTCTGATAGTGTTGTATAGTCAGGTAGAATGTAGTAGGCTGATGTCTTTATCGTAGTACCTCACCATCGGGAACTGTTCTCAGATAGTGTTGTATAGTCAGGAAGAATGTAGTAGACTGATGTCTTTATTGTAGTACCTCACCATTGGGAACTGATCTCTGATAGTGTTGTATAGTCAGGTAGAATGTAGTAGGCTGATGTCTTTATCGTAGTACCTCACCATCGGGAACTGTTCTCTGATAGTGTTGTATAGTCAGGTAGAATGTAGTAGACTGATGTCTTTATTGTAGTACCTCACCATTGGGAACTGTTCTCTGATAGTGTTGTATAGTCAGGTAGAATGTAGTAGGCTGATGTCTTTATCGTAGTACCTCACCATCGGGAACTGTTCTCTGATAGTGTTGTATAGTCAGGTATAATGTAGTAGACTGATGTCTTTATCGTAGTACCTCCCCATCGGGAACTGTTCTCTGATAGTATTATATAGTCAGGTAGAATGTAGTAGACTGATGTCTTTATCGTAGTACCTCACCATCGGGAACTGTTCTCTGATAGTGTTGTATAGTCAGGTATAATGTAGTAGACTGATGTCTTTATCGTAGCACCTCACCATCGGGAACTGTTCTCTGATAGTGTTGTATAGTCAGGTATAATGTAGTAGGCTGATGTCTTTATCGTAGTACCTCACCATCGGGAACTGTTCTCTGATAGTGTTGTATAGTCAGGTATAATGTAGTAGACTGATGTCTTTATCGTAGTACCTCACCATCGGGAACTGTTCTCTGATAGTGTTGTATAGTCAGGTAGAATGTAATAGACTGATGTCTTTATCGTAGTACCTCACCATCGGGAACTGTTCTCTGATAGTGTTGTATAGTCAGGTATAATGTAGTAGACTGATGTCTTTATCGTAGTACCTCACCATCGGGAACTGTTCTCTGATAGTGTTGTATAGTCAGGTAGAATGTAGTAGACTGATGTCTTTATCGTAGTACCTCACCATCGGGAACTGTTCTCTGATAGTGTTGTATAGTCAGGTATAATGTAGTAGGCTGATGTCTTTATCGTAGTACCTCACCATTGGGAACTGTTCTCTGATAGTGTTGTATAGTCAGGTAGAATGTAGTACGCTGATGTCCTTATCGTAGTACCTCACCATCGGGAACTGCTCTCTGATAGTGTTGTATAGTCAGGTAGAATGTAGTAGACTGATGTCTTTATCGTAGTACCTCACCATTGGGAACTGTTCTCTGATAGTGTTGTATAGTCAGGTAGAATGTAGTAGACTGATGTCTTTATCGTAGTACCTCACCATCGGGAACTGTTCTCTGATAGTGTTGTATAGTCAGGTAGAATGTAGTAGGCTGATGTCTTTATCGTAGTACCTCACCATCGGGAACTGTTCTCTGATAGTGTTTTATAGTCAGGTAGAATGTAGTAGGCTGATGTATTTATCGTAGTACCTCACCATCGGGAACTGTTCTCTGATAGTGTTGTATAGTCAGGTATAATGTAGTAGACTGATGTCTTTATCGTAGTACCTCACCACCAGGAACTGTTCTCTGATAGTGTTTTATAGTCAGGTATAATGTAGTAGGCTGATGTCTTTATGGTAGTACGTCACCATCGGGAACTGTTCTCTGATAGTGTTGTATAGTCAGGTATAATTTAGTAGACTGATGTCTTTATCGTAGTACCTCACCACCGGGAACTGTTCTCTGATAGTGTTGTATAGTCAGGTAGAATGTAGTAGACTGATGTCTTTATGGTAGTACGTCACCATCGGGAACTGTTCTCTGATAGTGTTGTATAGTCATGTATAATGTAGTAGACTGATGTCTTTATCATAGTACCTCACCATTGGGAACTGTTCTCTGATAGTGTTGTATAGTCATGTATAATGTAGTAGACTGATGTCTTTATCGTAGTACCTCACCATTTGGAACTGTTCTCTGATAGTGTTGTATAGTCAGGTAGAATGTAGTAGACTGATGTCTTTATCGTAGTACCTCACCATCTGGAACTGTTCTCTGATAGTGTTGTATAGTCAGGTAGAATGTAGTAGACTGATGTCTTTATCGTAGTACCTCACCATCTGGAACTGTTCTCTGATAGTGTTGTATAGTCAGGTAGAATGTAGTAGACTGATGTCTTTATCGTAGTACCTCACCATTGGGAACTGCTCTCTGATAGTGTTGTATAGTCAGGTATAATGTAGTAGACTGATGTCTTTATCGTAGTACCTCACCAGCTGGAACTGTTCTCTGATAGTGTTGTATAGTCAGGTATAATGTAGTAGACAGATGTCTTCATCGTAGTACCTCACCATCTGGAACTGTTCTCTGATAGTGTTGTATAGTCAGGTAGAATGTAGTAGGCTGATGTCTTTATGGCAGTACCTCACCATTGAGAACTGTTCTCTGATAGTGATGTCTTTATCGTAGTACCTCACCATCGGGAACTGTTCTCTGATAGTGTTGTATAGTCAGGTAAAATGTAGTAGGCTGATGTCTTTATCGTAGTACCTCACCACCGGGAACTGTTCTCTGATAGTGTTGTATAGTCAGGTATAATGTAGTAGGTGGATGTGTTTATCGTAGTACCTCACCATCGGGAACTGCTCTCTGATAGTGTTGTATAGTCAGGTATAAAGTAGTAGACTGATGTCTTTATCGTAGTACCTCACCACCAGGAACTGTTTTCTGATAGTGTTTTATAGTCAGGTATAATGTAGTAGGCTGATGTCTTTATGGTAGTACGTCACCATCGGGAACTGTTCTCTGATAGTGTTGTATAGTCAGGTATAATGTAGTAGACTGATGTCTTTATCGTAGTACCTCACCATTGGGAACTGTTCTCTGATAGTTTTGTATAGTCAGGTAGAATGTAGTAGGCTGATGTCTTTATCGTAGTACCTCACCATCGGGAACTGTTCTCTGATAGTGTTGTATAGTCAGGTAGAATGTAGTAGACTGATGTCTTTATCGTAGTACCTCACCATCGGGAACTGTTCTCTGATAGTGTTTTATAGTCAGGTAGAATGTAGTAGACTGATGTCTTTATCGTAGTACCTCACCATCGGGAACTGTTCTCTGATAGTGTTGGATAGTCAGGTAGAATGTAGTAGACTGATGTCTTTATCGTAGTACCTCACCATTGGGAACTGTTCTCTGATAGTGTTATATAGTCAGGTAGTATGTAGTAGACTGATGTCTTTATCGTAGTACCTCACCATTGGGAACTGTTCTCTGATAGTGTTGTATAGCCAGGTATAATGTAGTAGACTGATGTCTTTATCGTAGTACCTCACCATTGGGAACTGTTCTCTGATAGTGTTGGATAGTCAGGTAGAATGTAGTAGACTGATGTCTTTATCGTAGTACCTCACCATTGGGAACTGTTCTCTGATAGTGTTATATAGTCAGGTAGAATGTAGTAGACTGATGTCTTTATCGTAGTACCTCTCCATTGGGAACTGTTCTCTGATAGTGTTTTATAGTCAGGTAGAATGTAGTAGGCTGATGTCTTTATCGTAGTACCTCACCATCGGGAACTGTTCTCTGATAGTGTTGTATAGTCAGGTAGAATGTAGTAGGCTGATGTCTTTATTGTAGTTCCTCACCATCGGGAACTGTTCTCTGATGGTGTTGTATTGTCAGGTAGAAGAGTAGACTGATGTCTTTATCGTAGTACCTCACCATTGGGATCTGTTCTCTGATAGTGTTGTATAGTCAGGTATAATGTAGTAGACTGATGTCTTTATCGTAGTACCTCACCATCGGGAACTGTTCTCTGATAGTGTTGTATAGTCAGGTATAATGTAGTAGACTGATGTCTTTATCGTAGTACCTCACCATCGGGAACTGCTCTTTGATAGTGTTGTATAGTCAGGTATAATGTAGTAGACTGATGTCTTTATCGTAGTACCTCACCATCGGGAACTGTTCTCTGATAGTGTTGTATAGTCAGGTATAATGTAGAAGACTGATGTCTTTATCGTAGTACCTCACCATCGGGAACTGCTCTCTGATAGTGTTGTATAGTCAGGTATAATGTAGTAGACTGATGTCTTTATCGTAGTACCTCACAATAGGGAACTGTTCTCTGATAGTGTTGTATAGGCAGGTATAATGTAGTAGACTGATGTCTTTATCGTAGTACCTCACCATCGGGAACTGCTCTCTGATAGTGTTGTATAGTCAGGTATAATGTAGTAGACTGATGTCTTTATCGTAGTTCCTCACCATCGGGAACTGTTCTCTGATAGTGTTGTATAGTCAGGTAGAATGTAGTAGGCTGATGTCTTTATCGTAGTACCTCACCATCTGGAACAGTTCTCTGATAGTGTTGTATAGTCAGGTAGAATGTAGTAGTCTGATGTCTTTATCGTAGTACCTCACCATCGGGAACTGTTCTCTGATAGTGTTGTATAGTCAGGTAGAATGTAGTAGGCTGATGTCTTTATGGTAGTACCTCACCATCGGGAACTGTTCTCTGATAGTGTTGTATAGTCTAGTATAATGTAGTAGACTGATGTCTTTATCGTAGTACCTCACCATCGGGAACTGCTCTCTGATAGTGTGGTATAGTCAGGTAGAATGTAGTAGGCTGATGTCTTTATCGTAGTACCTCACCATCGGGAACTGCTCTCTGATAGTGTTGTATAGTCAGGTATAATGTAGTAGACTGATGTCTTTATCATAGTACCTCACCATAGGGAACTGTTCTCTGATAGTGTTGTATAGTCAGGTAGAATGTAGTAGGCTGATGTCTTTATCGTAGTACCTCACCATCTGGAACTGTTCTCTGATAGTGTTGTATAGTCAGGGAGAATGTAGTAGGCTGATGTCTTTATCGTAGTACCTCACCATCGGGAACTGCTCTCTGATAGTGTTGTATAGTCAGGTAGAATGTAGTAGGCTGATGTCTTTATCGTAGTACCTCACCATCGGGAACTGTTCTCTGATAGTGTTGTATAGTCAGGTATAATGTAGTAGACTGATGTCTTTATCGTAGTACCTCACCACCAGGAACTGTTCTCTGATAGTGTTGTATGGTCAGGTAGAATGTAGTGGGCTGATGTCTTTATCGTAGTATCTCACCATCGGGAACTGTTCTCTGATAGTGTTGTATAGTCAGGTAGAATGTAGTGGGCTGATGTCTTTATCGTAGTACCTCACCATCGGGAACTGTTCTCTGATAGTGTTTTATAGTCAGGTAGAATGTAGTAGGCTGATGTCTTTACCGTAGTACCTCACCATCGGGAACTGTTCTCTGATAGTATTATATAGTCAGGTATAATGTAGTAGACTGATGTCTTTATCGTAGTACCTCACCATCGGGAACTGTTCTCTGATAGTGTTGTATTGTCAGGTATAATGTAGTAGGCTGATGTCTTTATCGTAGTACCTCACCATTGGGAACTGTTCTCTGATAGTGTTGTATAGTCAGGTAGAATGTAGTACGCTGATGTCCTTATCGTAGTACCTCACCATCGGGAACTGCTCTCTGATAGTGTTGTATAGTCAGGTAGAATGTAGTAGACTGATGTCTTTATCGTAGTACCTCACCATTGGGAACTGTTCTCTGATAGTGTTGTATAGTCAGGTAGAATGTAGTAGACTGATGTCTTTATCGTAGTACCTCACCATTGGGAACTGTTCTCTGATAGTGTTGTATAGTCAGGTAGAATGTAGTAGGCTGATGTCTTTATCGTAGTACCTCACCATTGGGAACTGTTCTCTGATAGTGTTGTATAGTCAGGTAGAATGTAGTAGGCTGATGTCTTTATCGTAGTACCTCACCATTGGGAACTGTTCTCTGATAGTGTTGTATAGTCAGGTATAATGTAGTAGACTGATTTCTTTATCGTAGTACCTCACCACCAGGAACTGTTCTCTGATAGTGTTGTATAGTCAGGTATAATGTAGTAGACTGATGTCTTTATCGTAGTACCTCATCACCAGGAACTGTTCTCTGATAGTGTTTTATAGTCAGGTATAATGTAGTAGGCTGATGTCTTTATGGTAGAACGTCACCATCGGGAACTGTTCTCTGATAGTGTTGTATAGTCAGGTATAATTTAGTAGACAGATGTCTTTATCGTAGTACCTCACCACCGGGAACTGTTCTCTGATAGTGTTGTATAGTCAGGTAGAATGTAGTAGACTGATGTCTTTATGGTAGTACGTCACCATCGGGAACTGTTCTCTGATAGTGTTGTATAGTCAGGTATAATGTAGTAGACTGATGTCTTTATCGTAGTACCTCACCATTGGGAACTGTTCTCTGATAGTGTTGTATAGTCAGGTATAATGTAGTAGACTGATGTCTTTATCGTAGTACCTCACAATTTGGAACTGTTCTCTGATAGTGTTGTATAGTCAGGTAGAATGTAGTAGACTGATGTCTTTATCGTAGTACCTCACCATCTGGAACTGTTCTCTGATAGTGTTGTATAGTCAGGTAGAATGTAGTAGACTGATGTCTTTATCGTAGTACCTCACCATTGGGAACTCCTC
This sequence comes from Pictodentalium vernedei, assembly GCA_031216915.1. NCBI lineage: Eukaryota > Metazoa > Mollusca > Scaphopoda > Dentaliida > Dentaliidae > Pictodentalium > Pictodentalium vernedei. The sequence continues at coordinate 464,252,809 of CM062290.1, forward strand.
TCTGATAGTGTTGTATAGTCAGGTATAATGTAGTAGACAGATGTCTTTATCGTAGTACCTCACCAGCTGGAACTGTTCTCTGATAGTGTTGTATAGTCAGGTATAATGTAGTAGACAGATGTCTTCATCCTAGTACCTCACCATCTGGAACTGTTCTCTGATAGTGTTGTATAGTCAGGTAGAATGTAGTAGGCTGATGTCTTTATGGTAGTACCTCACCATTGAGAACTGTTCTCTGATAGTGATGTCTTTATCGTAGTACCTCACCATCGGGAACTGTTCTCTGATAGTGTTGTATAGTCAGGTAGAATGTAGTAGGCTGATGTCTTTATCGTAGTACCTCACCACCGGGAACTGTTCTCTGATAGTGTTGTATAGTCAGGTATAATGTAGTAGGCTGATGTGTTTATCGTAGTACCTCACCATCGGGAACTGCTCTCTGATAGTGTTGTATAGTCAGGTATAAAGCAGTAGACTGATGTCTTTATCGTAGTACCTCACCACCAGGAACTGTTCTCTGATAGTGTTTTATAGTCAGGTATAATGTAGTAGGCTGATGTCTTTATGGTAGTACGTCACCATCGGGAACTGTTCTCTGATAGTGTTGTATAGTCAGGTATAATGTAGTAGACTGATGTCTTTATCGTAGTACCTCACCATTGGGAACTGTTCTCTGATAGTTTTGTATAGTCAGGTAGAATGTAGTAGGCTGATGTCTTTATCGCAGTACCTCACCATCGGGAACTGTTCTCTGATAGTGTTGTATAGTCAGGTAGAATGTAGTAGACTGATGTCTTTATCGTAGTACCTCACCATCGGGAACTGTTCTCTGATAGTGTTTTATAGTCAGGTAGAATGTAGTAGACTGATGACTTTATCGTAGTACCTCACCATCGGGAACTGTTCTCTGATAGTGTTGGACAGTCAGGTAGAATGTAGTAGACTGATGTCTTTATCGTAGTACCTCACCATTGGGAACTGTTCTCTGATAGTGTTGTATAGTCAGGTATAATGTAGTAGACTGATGTCTTTATCGTAGTACCTCACCATCGGGAACTGTTCTCTGATAGTATTATATAGTCAGGTAGAATGTAGTAGACTGATGTATTTATCGTAGTACCTCACCATCGGGAACTGCTCTCTGATAGTGTTGTATAGTCAGGTATAATGTAGTAGACTGATGTCTTTATCGTAGTACCTCACCATAGGGAACTGTTCTCTGATATTGTTGTATAGTCAGGTATAATGTAGTAGACTGATGTCTTTATCGTAGTACCTCACCATCGGGAACTGCTCTCCTATAGTGTTGTATAGTCAGGTATAATGTAGTAGACTGATGTCTTTATCGTAGTGCCTCACCATAGGGAACTATTCTCTGATAGTGTTGTATAGTCAGGTATAATGTAGTAGGCTGATGTCTTTATCGTAGTACCTCACCATCGGGAACTGTTCTCTGATAGTGTTGTATAGTCAGGTAGAATGTAGTAGGCTGATGTCTTTATCGTAGTACCTCACCATCTGGAACAGTTCTCTGATAGTGTTGTATAGTCAGGTAGAATGTAGTAGGCTGATGTCTTTATCGTAGTACCTCACCATCGGGAACTGTTCTCTGATAGTGTTGTATAGTCAGGTAGAATGTAGTAGGCTGATGTCTTTATGGTAGTACCTCACCATCGGGAACTGTTCTCTGATAGTGTTGTATAGTCAGGTATAATGTAGTAGACTGATGTCTTTATCGTAGTACCTCACCATCGGGAACTGCTCTCTGATAGTGTGGTATAGTCAGTTAGAATGTAGTAGGCTGATGTCTTTATCGTAGTAACTCACCATCGGGAACTGCTCTCTGATAGTGTTGTATAGTCAGGTATAATGTAGTAGACTGATGTCTTTATCGTAGTACCTCACCATAGGGAACTGTTCTCTGATAGTGTTGTATAGTCAGGTAGAATGTAGTAGGCTGATGTCTTTATCGTAGTACCTCACCATCGGGAACTGCTCTCTGATAGTGTTGTATAGTCAGGTAGAATGTAGTAGGCTGATGTCTTTATCGTAGTACCTCACCATCGGGAACTGCTCTCTGATAGTGTTGTATAGTCAGGTAGAATGTAGTAGACTGATGTCTTTATCGTAGTACCTCACCATCGGGAACTGTTCTCTGATAGTGTTGTATAGTCAGGTCGAATGTAGTAGACTGATGTCTTTATCGTAGTACCTCACCATCGGGAACTGTTCTCTGATAGTGTTGTATAGTCAGGTAGAATGTAGTAGACTGATGTCTTTATCGTAGTACCTCACCATAGGGAACTGTTCTCTGATAGTGTTGTATAGTCAGGTAGAATGTAGTAGGCTGATGTCTTTATCGTAGTACCTCACCATCGGGAACTGCTCTCTGATAGTGTTGTATAGTCAGGTAGAATGTAGTAGACTGATGTCTTTATCGTAGTACCTCACCATCGGGAACTGTTCTCTGATAGTGTTGTATAGTCAGGTAGAATGTAGTAGGCTGATGTCTTTATCGTAGTACCTCACCATCGGGAACTGTTCTCTGATAGTGTTGTATAGTCAGGTATAATGTAGTAGACTGATGTCTTTATCTTAGTACCTCACCACCAGGAACTGTTCTCTGATAGTGTTGTATGGTCTGGTAGAATGTAGTGGGCTGATGTCTTTATCGTAGTATCTCACCATCGGGAACTGTCCTCTGATAGTGTTGTATAGTCAGGTAGAATGTAGTGGGCTGATGTCTTTATCGTAGTACCTCACCATCGAGAACTGTTCTCTGATAGTGTTTTATAGTCAGGTAGAATGTAGTAGGCTGATGTCTTTACCGTAGTATCTCACCATTGGGAACTGTTCTCTGATAGTGTTGTATAGTCAGGTAGCATGTAGTAGACTGATGTCTTTATCGTAGTACCTCACCATCGGGAACTGTTCTCTGATAGTATTGTATAGTCAGGTAGAATGTAGTAGGCTGATGTCTTTATCGTAGTACCTCACCATCGGGAACTGTTCTCTGATAGTGTTGTATAGTCAGGTATAATGTAGTAGACTGATGTCTTTATCGTAGTACCTCACCATCGGGAACTGGTCTCTGATAGTGTTGTATAGTCAGGTATAATGTAGTAGACTGTTGTCTTTATCGTAGTACCTCACCATCGGGAACTGTTCTCTGATAGTGTTGTATAGTCAGGTATAATGTAGTAGACTGATGTCTTTATCGTAGTACCTCACCATCGGGAACTGTTCTCTGATAGTGTTGTATAGTCAGGTAGAATGTAGTAGACTGATGTCTTTATGGTAGTACCTCACCATCGGGAACTGTTCTCTGATAGTGTTGTATAGTCAGGTAGAATGTAGTAGACTGATGTCTTTATCGTAGTACCTCACCATCGGGAACTGTTCTCTGATAGTGTTGTATAGTCAGGTATAATGTAGTAGGCTGATGTCTTTATCGTAGTACCTCACCATCGGGAACTGTTCTCTGATAGTGTTGTATAGTCAGGTATAATGTAGTAGACTGATGTCTTTATCGTAGTACCTCACCATCGGGAACTGTTCTCTGATAGTGTTGTATAGTCAGGTAGAATGTAGTAGGCTGATGTCTTTATCGTAGTACCTCACCATCGGGAACTGTTCTCTGATAGTGTTGTATAGTCAGGTATAATGTAGTAGGCTGATGTCTTTATCGTAGTACCTCACCATTGGGAACTGTTCTCTGATAGTGTTGTATAGTCAGGTAGAATGTAGTAGACTGATGTCTTTATGGTAGTACCTCACCATCGGGAACTGTTCTCTGATAGTGTTGTATAGTCAGGTAGAATGTAGTAGACTGATGTCTTTATCGTAGTACCTCACCATCGGGAACTGTTCTCTGATAGTGTTGTATAGTCAGGTATAATGTAGTAGGCTGATGTCTTTATCGTAGTACCTCACCATCGGGAACTGTTCTCTGATAGTGTTGTATAGTCAGGTATAATGTAGTAGACTGATGTCTTTATCGTAGTACCTCACCATCGGGAACTGTTCTCTGATAGTGTTGTATAGTCAGGTAGAATGTAGTAGGCTGATGTCTTTATCGTAGTACCTCACCATCGGGAACTGTTCTCTGATAGTGTTGTATAGTCAGGTATAATGTAGTAGACTGATGTCTTTATCGTAGTACCTCACCATCGGGAACTGCTCTCTGATAGTGTTGTATAGTCAGGTAGAATGTAGTAGGCTGATGTCTTTATCGTAGTACCTCACCATCGGGAACTGTTCTCTGATAGTGTTGTATAGTCAGGTATAATGTAGTAGACTGATGTCTTTATCGTAGTACCTCACCATCGGGAACTGCTCTCTGATAGTGTTGTATAGTCAGGTAGAATGTAGTAGACTGATGTCTTTATCGTAGTACCTCACCATTGGGAACTGTTCTCTGATAGTGTTGTATAGTCAGGTAGAATGTAGTAGACTGATGTCTTTATCGTAGTACCTCACCATTGGGAACTGTTCTCTGATAGTGTTGTATAGTCAGGTAGAATGTAGTAGACTGATGTCTTTATCGTAGTACCTCACCATTGGGAACTGTTCTCTGATAGTGTTGTATAGTCAGGTAGAATGTGGTAGACTGATGTCTTTATCGTAGTACCTCACCATCGAGAACTGCTCTCTGATAGTGTTGTATAGTCAGGTATAATGTAGTAGACTGATGTCTTTATCGTAGTACCTCACCATCGGGAACTGTTCTCTGATAGTGTTGTATAGTCAGGTATAATGTAGTAGACTGATGTCTTTATCGTAGTACCTCACCATCGGGAACTGTTCTCTGATAGTGTTGTATAGTCAGGTAGAATGTAGTAGACTGATGTCTTTATGGTAGTATCTCACCATCGGGAACTGTTCTCTGATAGTGTTGTATAGTCAGGTATAATGTAGTAGGCTGATGTCTTTATCGTAGTACCTCACCATCGGGAACTGCTCTCTGATAGTGTTTTATAGTCTGATGTCTTTATAGTAGTAGTTCTCCATCGGGAACTGTTCTCTGATAGTATTCACGAGTCTATCATTATATTTCTCCCTCGAGAACTTTTCTCTGATAGAAGTGTTGGTGGCTGATGGCTTTGTCATTGTACCTCTCACTCCAGAATTGTACTCTGATTTAGTATCCAAAACTGATTGTTCGATCATTGCACCTCTCTCTCGTGAACTGTTCTCAGGTAGTCTCGTGTAAACAGGTATTGATGGCTTAACAACTTTATCTCTCCCTCTACTGATATATATATATAGACGATCTCTTAGAGTCACGATTTAATTTGACATCTCAGCACTAGGTTCACTAAAATCGATCAGTGTCGAGGTTTACCGAGATTTACCGAGAATCGTAACGAATTTGAGATCATTTGTATCACATAATGTCTAGTTTAAAGGTTTTACTAACGTACAGTGCGTGGAGAGTGTATTATCATTAAATCACCAGCAGAGTGGAGATTCCACCCGAGGAATAATTGCAAATTTGTTGCAAAGCATAACCAGCACCAGCAAAGTTTCGTCCAATGGACCTCCGGGTTAAACCCGGAGGTCCATTGGCTGAAACATCGCTTGTGTTTTTTGTCGATATGTACAAAATTTGAAAGTAATAGCTTGGGTGATAACTTCACTCCGCGGGTGATATAGTTACAATCCACTCTCCATATACTGTAACAACAAAAGCTGGCCAGTGCTGCTCACGACAATCGCCATCCAAATTCGCCTCAAAAGCATAGGTAATATCCCATCCCTCACTTGAAAAGGCTCGTCTAGCTCGTTCCAATCATTGGTCATAAGCCTGGTTTTCGAGAAAACAAATGCCAATTTTCAGTCATTCGGGAAATGTTTCCTGCAAATGTCATCCGCTATTTGTGTTAGGTAGATAGTTAATGAAAAAATACGAAAAGTTTAATTCAATTCCACTTCCGGTACTAACTCACTCAAAACGGTACCACGTCGATGCTGACTTGTGACGTCATTCCCATATTAGATGTTTTGAGATTGATATTTTCTGTAATGCTTTTTTTGGTGGTAGATAGGTGATAAAACAACTTTGCGATGAAGGTTAAATAATATCAGCGTTGCGACCAATGTTTATGTTTTCTACAATGAACTGATAAAAGTGAACAATCATAATTAAAGCTGTTTTATCTACAACTGTATGGAACGCACATGCACTTATCTCGCCAGCACGATTTTTCTATTGTATTCCGAGTTGCGTTCATAAAACAGATTTTCGCAGTCTTATCAATCCCGGACGTCGTGCCGTGCGCCTGTTATCGTTGTAGGATTGGCATATCGTACGATCTATACGTTATCTGAACCCACTTCAAACTGATGTCAAAATACCGAAAGTTCGAGTGCACGTTTTTCCCGCAATGCAACTTGGAAGTTAACCGGACCACAACGAGTTTAGTTAAATACTATTGAATTACAACATATTTGCCGTGGACTTGTCGTTATCAACGAGTGTGAAGTGATTGTCCACGCATGCGCTAACCAGGTAATAAAAATCATCAGCAGCAAAATTTTTAATTAATGAAATACCGGGTTGGACCCGGTGTTTCATTAATTAAACTTTTGACGATTATTCCCATAATTAGTGTTTCAAATCTAAATTTATTGGGTCCGTGTGATTTCAAAATACGTACTTATTGCAATAAAAATAATTGCTCCACTCTGTTTTGCAATACATTTTGTATTTGGTTACCAGTCGGGAAAAATATTAAACTGAACATCATTCCGAAATGCACGATATATATAATATTTATTATTCGTTACACAGTTTGTTGGTGGCCTAATACGGTATATATGGTGTCAGTTAATTCCATATTCGAAGCTCGAGTCCAATATGGAATTAACTGACACCATATATACTATATTAGGCCACCAACAAACTGTGTAACGAATATATCTTACCAACTGCTGCACAGAACTATTAACAACAGCGATCAAAATTAAATGAGAAAATTCTCACAATGTGCTCACGTGTCTTTGCCTTGTTACAATTTATGGGAGAGTACAGGCACTCTCTCATAAATTGTAACAAGGAAAATTCATACATACCAAACAGTTTCATTTCGAAGGAAACATGACACACATCCGCAGAATATGAAGCCTATTAAGTTGCCTAACCTGCACTTCAGACCAAATATGGGCTTTCAACACTCAATCTTTCAACTTGAAGCGTATATCGGCTGCCGCCATTTTGAATAATCAACGAACAAAGGGGAGATTACCCATAGCTGCCAGCGTATATTGATGTTGACAGGCATTTTATGGTTTAAAATGCAGTCTGCATATGGCGTCTTTGAACCAATGGAATTCCCAGATACTTGTAGGATGTAAGATATATAAAAATATTGCTCACCTGTGGAAAGTGACAAGTCCACGGCGGCCATACTGTATTTAAATACCTAATTCTATTATGAGGAAAATTGACAGGATGAAATTTTGATATTTCGGCACCAGAGTGTAGAGGGTTACAATTGTTATCTAGTTCACTGATTCCATGAAACCGCGCATAATTATACCACAGTTCACAAAATCCAGGATTAAATAAATATTGACTACCATGTACTTATTGGCTCTTAGTTTGTTCATAATATTTTGAACGAGTCCTTTCAGATATTGCTTAACTCTTCTCGTTCTTGTAAAACCTTATTATGGTAAGTAAGATCTGTTTTATTGTTAAAATAAGTCCAGTAACCGATGTCTGGGTGGAAGTCCTCTAATGTGGACAACATAGTGAATAAAGATAGGCTAAACTTGACTTTATACCTATGGTGCGATCCTGCTATAGCCATAGATACTGAAAGCAGCTCACTTATAGAACCCCATTAACTGGTTGAGGGCTAAATTATTTTTGGTGGTCTGAATATGTTATTCACTATTTGTTTGATTATAAATTATTGGAGAGTGCTCACAAGCACTCTCCAGTAATTTATAACGAAACACATTTATATAAACAAAATATTATTTGTGTTTGAATGAATATGAAACACGAGGAAAGAAAATGTTGAATGCATGCACAGTGAACGTCTAGTGCAAGTCTTCTTTCATTAGATTGTCTCATTATACAATCTTGGGGACTGTCTCGTTGTACCTGCAAGAGATTGTTCAATTGCACCATCATGGGACTGTCCCATTTTACCATTGTGAGACTATCTCATTTTATCACACACCTATTAACCCCTTATCAAACAAATCGCCCGAATCCGCCCGCGTTAAATGCAAATTCAGCAGCTGAGAAAAATATTTTAGTTTTTGAAAAATTTCAACAAAGCCATATTATGTGACCCTTCTTTGGAACGAGCTCGCCGAGATCGTTCCAAAGAGGGGTCACATGATATGGTTTTGTTAAAAATTTTGAAAAAAAAATAAAAAAATGATATTTAAAATAATAAACTTTGAAATCGTCTGCGTTGGGTAAAGGGTTAATATAAAATATGGGATTTTCACTGTTCTGTCTGTACGATAAAAATAAAGTTGTATCGCACATGTGATGATACAAGGAATCACGGAACTAAATATTTCCCCATAGGCGACCATTATAACGTTCATAACGTATGACCGCATCACTTTAATTTTGGCATTCAAATATCTCTGTCAAGTATAGCCCTTCAGACAACTTTTTTTCTGATCCGAAAACAAGGGGTTATGCGACAAATAAGAGAGAAAAACTGACACAAAGGGAAGTACCGGTCACGTGCACATATTTTTCAGGGAATTCCCTACAAAAACACAGAAAAAGTAAATTGTATTTTTTAGGTCCAAAAGTCATCAAATCACCCTCTTTTTTATCAGGAATATTCAACAATAATGCAAGATGTCAACTGAGTGTTTCAAACATTTATTGAAACAATATATTTTCCCAAGGCTATTTATTTTTAGAGATTGCATCATTTCCGAGTGTGCAACATTTTAAGACGATTAACTCTAATTTCAATATTTAGTTCCGCGATACCACAAAACACGTTCGATTTCGTTTCCAACGTAAACAGAGAAGGAACCCGTCTAAATAAATCGTGTCAATCATTGGTCGAATGCACTAGAATCGAAATCAATTGGAAGTTTCAAGTTCTTCATTTAGATTCATTTACACGGGATATTTAAACAATCAGATTCAAGTCAAAAATTTACAAAATAAAAATAACATTCTGATTGCTTGTTCCTTGACAAATACTTTCCACAACTGGTCATATAATGATGAAGTGTGCTAAATTTATAAGCTATTTAAAAACTTTTTATTTGCGTCCTTCCCTGCAGTTTAGTCAATATTTGAAATTTGATCATCCTGACCGTGGCACTGATCGGTGTCAATTGGTTTTGACCAATTGAATGCCGTAAAAAATTAAAAACAAATTATGGTTAGTACCCCCCCCCCCCCCCCCCCCCCCCCAACTAACAGTGATGCCTTGTTGGTAACGTAGGAAACTCTGAAATGGTTCAATTAAAAGTGCTTTTAGTTCAATTTTCGTGTAGACTGGTTGTTGCATGGGAGGTGTGTGATATATACAGAACAGCTCATGCGTTTGAATGTGTTAAGAATCATCGCTCTCGGTTGCTTTCGCCCAAGACTTCACTCAAGCTTTCGGCTCTCGTGATATCCTGGGCCAAAGCAATTTCGTGTCATCTGATAATTCTTAACACGCGCAAACGTATATGCGGTTCTGCATATGTACCACCATGTGACCATAAGACCCCCCCCCCCCCCCTATACCATTATGAGATTTCCCATTGTACTGTCATGGGACTGTTTCATTGTGCCATCAGGAGACTGTCCCGTTATACCCTCGCGAGTTTGTCTCATTGTACCATTACGGGACTGTCTCATTATACCACCACGAGACTGTCTTAGTGAAACGTCAGATACACTGTCCATTCATACCATCACGAGACTTATTGTACTGTCATGAGACTCTCTCATTATACCATCATGAGACTGTCTTAGTGAAACGTCAGATACACTGTCCATTCATACCATCACGAGACTTATTGTACTGTCATGAGACTCTCTCATTATACCAACGTGAGACTGTTCATTGTAACATCATTGAGAGTGTCCAGTTATACTATTCCTGCGACTATCTTATTGCATATACCACCATGAGTTTGCCTCATTTTACCATAATGCGACTGTCTCATTATAACACCATGAGACTGTCCCAGTATACCATCGTGCGACTGTCATGTGACTGTCTCGTTATACATCATGCGACTGTCTCATTACACCATAATGGGCCGATCGTATTGTAACATTCGTGTGATTGTCACATTGTACCAGCATGATATTGTTTCATTATCCCATGCGGAGATCGTCTTGTTGTTCCATCTTGAGACTGTCCCATTATACGATCATGAGATTGTCCCGTTATATCATCATGAGACTGTCCTATTATTCCCTCGAGAGACTGCCTCTGTGTTACATCAGTGCACGCTAAAAACTAAAGTGTTAAAAACTACAAGTGAAGTGCTGCATTTAACACGTACTAAGTGCTGAACTAGCACTTTGTTCGAGTGTAGATATCCCAGAACTTGACAGGTGTTACAATAATACCACTTGACAAGTGTAATGTCGCGACACTTAAAAGGAAACAACGCAAATGACGCGGATCAGGCTCGAACGCTCGAGCCTGATCCGCATCATCTGCGTTGTGTCCTTTTAATTATGTACCCACCAAGCGCAAATCAAATTATGGACGATTCTGGAAGAACCACCAATGCTAGACACATGGGCAGTGTCATCATTTAAAGTTTCAGATGTCTGACGATTGTAATGTCTGAGTGCTTAAAGCATTGCACTTTGAGTGTTAAAATCAAACCCTAAGAGTTAGAATGGGTTTACCACCTTGAAAGTGTCAGCTTTAACACTTTAATTTTAAGTGTGTGAGACTGTCCATTTATACCATCATGAAACTATCACTTTTTTTCGATCGTGGGATTGTTTTGTTGTACCAGTTTGCGATCCTCGCCTTGTACCATCACGCCACTGTCCCATTATACCATCATGCGACTGTCTCATTAAACCACCATGAGCCGATCGTATTGTAACATACAAGGGATTGTCACACTACCATCATGAGACTGTTTCATTATCCCATCATGAGATCGTCCCATTGTAACATCCGTTAGAGAGTCCATTAATACCATTATGAGACTGTTTCATTGTACCATCATGAGATTTGCCCATTCTACCATCAAGAGACTGTCCCATTATGCCGTTATGGGATTTTATTATTGTACCATCATGAGATTGTCTCAACGTATCACTATGAGATTGTCCCATTATACCACCACGAGACAGTCTCATTGAACTATTATTGTACCATCACAAGATTGTTTTAACCCTTTACCTAACCTGAAAAGCAGACGACACTTGCAAAAATAATTCTTGAATAACTAATTTTTTTTCATTTTTTGTCTCAAAAACATAGGTTATGACCCCTCGTTGGAACGAACTCGTTCCAACGAGGGGTCATAACCTATGTTTTTGAGACAAAAAATGAAAAAAATAATGAAAATTAATTGGCGAGTTTTGAGAATAGCGCTGGCCGGTTTTGGCCGTTACGTTAGGTAAAGGGTTAATGTACCATCATGCGACCGGCTCATTGTACTATCATGGAGCTGTCTCATTATACGATCACGGGACTGCTTTTTTGTGCCATTATGACATCGTCTCATTGTACCATCATGAGACTGCCCCATTATACTATCATGAGGCTGTCTCGTTGTACCAACAAGAAACTGTTTCATAGTACCATCATGTGACCGTCTCATTGTAAACTCGTGGGTCTGTCTTTTTGTAACATCCACGAGACCGTAGGATTTTACCACCGCGAGACTGTCTTAGCGTACCATCCTTGATAGTGTATAATTGCACCAACACGAGACTACCTCGTTGTAACAACCGAGAGACTTATGCGTGCCATAATGAGAATCGTTGTTCCATCCATGGCGGATTATATTTAAACCATGGTAAACAAGTTCTGCTGCCAGATGTAACGACATCTTCTCCATCAGCATAATTTACAAGTAATAAAAAAATAACAGTGAGCCTATTGTAGTCAGTGGAATATAGTATGTACCAAAATCCAGATGCGAAATAATTCTTAGGCTAAGGTGAAAAAGAATACAAGGAAGACATCGCTAATAATTCGATAAGTTAAACAATTCCAGTCTTGAACAGTTCTGGGAAACTGTATCAAAGTCAGACGGCCATCAGCCTCGTGTCATTAACTTAAACAATATGCCAGAAAATACCTGGAAACAACGTAATGAGCTCTTGGGGGACCGTAATCCAGAAGAAGCTTTGATGAAACCTTCAAGATCAATGTTGTCATCGAGCTATCTCAACTTGACGATTGTTCCACGATAAATACTCTGCGAAATTACATGATTATCGAGTGTGAAACACTGAATGATTATTTTAAAAATCATATCTGAAGGCTAAGTCGGTATAATAAACAATTACCCCACTCTTAAACAACTTCCCAATCCTGTGTTACACAGTGGTGACTTCCAGGCGGAAGAGTTAGAAGGCATTTTGGTGTCCTCGGAAAGGAATGCTCATGCTGACGCGCACGACATGTTTCGAGGTATCATAACACCGACAATATAGATAATTTCCATTATAAAAATGATGACCTGGTTGGAGGGGAACATTGCAGATTGTCCCCCCGAGGAACCATGGTCTACCGAGGCGTAAAAATAAATGATAACCTGGCTGGAAGAGAACATTGTAGTTTGTCTACCCAAGGAACCATTGTCACCGAGGCGTAAGCCCCGGGATACAATGATTCGAAGATGAGACAATCTGAAACATTCCCCTCCAGTCGGGTAATTATTTTTATAATGGAAATTTTCTACATTGCTGATGATTGTGATGCCTCAAAACATGTGCGTCAGTATGAGAAGTCTTTTGTGATATATATTCTTAAAATGTGGTATAATAAATCAGCATCTTGACTGACATTGTTTGTAAAACAAAAAGTACATAATGTTTGCTGGGCTGGTTTTTCCTATACATTATAGAACATTGGAACATTATTTTGCATAATATAATATTAGAACGTTCCTTTTCGTGTTCTATCGGCCGATAGTATTCTGAATTTGTGTGATTTCTTAAATTAAACCTTCAGCAGCTAGCTGCTGAAGGTTTTATTTCAGAAATCACACAAACTCAGGTACTGTCGATCGATAGAACATGAAAAGGAACGTTCTAATTATTTTATTATGCCGAACAAAAAATAGCTTTCATTGTTAAGCGTTAACTGCAACACGCCATCAATCTTGTAATAACAATGCAGTCGAATCAGAAAACATGACGTCACTTCGAACGAATGACGTCTCTTTAGGAGTTTCTAGATCACCAAATTCGAAAATGACCTGTCACAAGTGCCGTCGCTTTGGGAGTTTCTATATCACCAATCCAGTCTTTACAACTGTATCATGCTGTTCATGTTATAATTCATTATTAATGTTTATGTGATAAGTGGTATAATGGAATAGAAATTCATGTTTCTTGGACGACGACAGTTGTTAGTATTAAGCGGAGTGAAACAATTTATTTTGAACTTGAGGCGGAGGCTCATTGAGGTCGAGGACTACTGAACTTTTGGAAATATAATTGATTGAAGTCATAACTCATATTCAGGATTCACTGAAGTGGTGAACAACACGTGAGTTTTTAATATTTCTGATTCTTTTGAATTCATTGTTTGCAGTTAAAATTGAAAACACACCCACTGAAGATGATATATTTGTTGGTAACTTTGTGTCTATCGGTAACGAAAAAAATTAATCGGACACGGCGCTAGCGTTTGGTGTTGAGAAATTCCAATTAGAGCGTGCGTAATCGACGCTGATCAATGGAAGTAGAGCTTACATTTTCTTTGTTCTCTTTTCTCCAGCGAAGAACGTTCCGATAGTACCCGTGTTGTGCCCCAAGACTCCAGTGCTATGACTTTTAGAAGGTGTCAAATTAACCAATCACGGCTGATGTTACAAACGTGAATCATAATAAAGCTTTTTAGTAACAACATAAAATTTTATACATGCTTTGTTGCTTTCCAAAAGTATTTGACAGGTGTATGAAGGGAAGGTCTGTTTCTAAAATTGTAAAAAAATGGTAGTGGGGTAATTTCTAGTTTTCTACGCATCCATTGGGGAAATGTTTATCTCAAGACCTAAGACCTCAACCGGTGTAACGCGAAGAAATACGTTTAGTCCCTGATATTAAACCTCATCGTAGCAGATCTTCCGGGTTATATTCAATAGTTTTCTGGGAACTTCCATACCTCTAAGATGTCATCACCCGTCCCTTTAATATACAGATCATCTGCTTCCGTTAACAACGGTTTTCAGTAATAATCAGTGATATATATTTGTTGAAATAGTTTTTCGGGGTTACTGTCCAATTTGTTAGTCACAGACATTGCGTTTTTTCTGCATTTGTCTTTCAAACTCTAATTTATCGGTTTTAGGGAAATCGATTTTGCTTCGAATGGAAGCCTCCACCTACCCCACCCCATGCTTCAAATATTGCGAAGTCCCTCTCATTCTAAGAACTTAGTTTGTAGAAGCGAAACCACAGAGACCATGCAAGATTTTTAAAAGTTCTGGGAATTGAAGCTTGTTATATGACTAACTGCAGTAACTGGAACATGCATTGCTCGAACGTCTCAAATATTTACCGAGCAAATAAAATATTAAGAAGTGACTTTGAACACGCGTTGCTCTAACGATTCGAATCTTATCAAGGAAATAATCTGTCGAGTAATTGTTCGAAAGAGTGACTCATCCACTGATTCGATGGCTCATCTCGGTAATTTTGGATATTTATGATACGGTGATATATTGTTTTTGCACACCTTGTACCTGACCGCTCCACACTATACAGGCCAGTGGGTGAAGACAATAATCAGAATGTATTGGCTACCAAAAACACTCGTGTTTTTTTTTATTAAAAAATCGTTGATCATTACATTGTCTGATGTTAATGAAACGTCCCCTATCTAAACTCTTTACCCAACGTAACGATCAAAACCGGCCAGCGGTATTTACAAAAAGCACCATTAAATTTTCATTACTTTTTTATATTTTGTCTCAAAAACATGGCTTATGACCCCTCATTGGAACGAGCTCATCGAGCTCGTTCCAATGAGGGGTCATAAGCTATGTTTTTGAGACAAAAAATGAAAATATTTAGTTATTGGAGAATTCTGTTTGCAAGTGTCGTCTCCTTTTCATGTTAGGTAAAGGGTTTCTCATCTTAATTTTATAGTTATCGAGTTCCTTAGTTGAGACATTATCGGAGTGTACAGGGGCGCGGTGGCTCAATAGGTAGAGGTGTAGGCTGCAAGCCGAGAGGTCCTCGGTTCGAATCCCACCTGCGGCAACCGCGTTGTGTCCTTGGGCAAGACACTTCACCCCGCTTGCCTACACGGGGGCACGATGACGCTGTGTACTAAGGCGTACTGCACGTCGATGGTGCACATGTCTTCAACCAATCTAACCCTGCCTGTGCCGCGGTGCAGAGTTCAGAGTTACGATGTTGGGGAGCTGACAGCTGCTCGTCGTTGCTCGGTGGTTCTCTCCGGGTACTCCGGCTTCCTCCACCCGTAAAACTGTCACCGACATGATATGACCCTGGCTGTTAATGTGTCGTTAAACCCAAATAAAAATAATAAAAAAAACTCGGAGTGTACAATTTATGAATGCAAGGTGAACTCTGCTTGAGTTACGACAATGACAGTACCTGAAGTATTCACCGCTTGATGAGGCAGTGAAGGTGGCATCTCCAGATCGTCAAGGGTAATGCGTTCCGCTGCCACGAGACAATGCTTGAGCTTTTCTTCAGGAGCAACATCGAATTTACAGTTACTAAATTGTTGAGATGTTTGTTTGAATATTATTTATTTATTTATTTTTTTTATTTATTTATTTATTTATCGGAAACCACTGATCAGCTGAACGTGAGCCACACAGTTTCCAAATAACAAGTCGACATTCGGTGAATTCAAGTACGAATCTCATTTGCTGCAAGCATCTACACAAGAAACGTGAGAAACATTCACGAATACTGTTCTACTAGCGCCAATACGTGTAGAATCACGCATCATGATATAGCACGAGTCGTTCAAACAGGTGTTACCACGTGCGATAAGAGTTCCGCCGTGTGATCGGGGTGTGTGACCGATAAGACAATCATAAATGGTAATAAATTATCGAACATAAAAATGACAAGTTATTCTAAAACTATTGGAGTTTTGAATAACTACCAAGGACCTAGCAACCTGGAACACGGATTGCACTGGGCCTACAACTTCTCAAGAAAAAGTGGAGAGAGGAGAGAAAGACGAGAGACAGGGAGAGAGAGTGAGAGAGAGTGAGAGATAAACATAGAAATTAGGTAAGGCCTAAAAAATTATAAATCTATTTCTCAGCCCCCCCCCCCCAATCCCCTCCCCCATCCCGCATGGTCCTTTTGGCTGCCGCACGCTCTCTTTTTATAACCAATGTAAACTTAAAAAAAATAAAAATTAAATGGTTTATATCTGATGTTTTACCCAAATTAAAAAAAATGATAAATGTGTCCCTTGAGTGCTATAGAAAGCTCAACTGACGAAATACACCACCATCCATGTTATTTCGAAGATTATGAGGCCTAAAACATAAACCAAGAACATGAACTTTTGATGGCAAAGAAATAATTACAGAAATAAAAAATAAAATAAAAAAACCGCTCGCCCGTATGCAATTTTACAAATAATGGCCTGAGAAACAGAAGATCTACTTTATAAGGCGTAAACATTATCTTTACTAACCGCAGGAAGGGGCTGAAGGATCTTTCAATCATAATATGTAACTGAGGACTTCCGCGTTTGATTTGTCTCTTCTACGGCCTTTAAAGTCAAGGCAAATGCTCGTTTGTGGCTCTGAATTTAATGTAATAGGGTGTGGGGTGAACAACCCCCACGGGAATAGAACCCTGGTCGAAATCTCCCTGTTGGTTCTCAGATTCGTGAGGATCTGGGTCAACTAGTTAACCATGGACGCATGGATAAAATATAACTCAACTCTGTAGATAGAATAAACATTAAGTTATGTGTTGTTTATTCTATCTCAACTCTGTAGATATAATAAACATTAAGTTATGTGTTGTGGTCTGGATGAATACACAACAAAATAGGAACAACAGTTTATACGTGGTTTATTAAGAAGCCAAAAAATAGTGTGATGTGAAATGGACATGAATATGAATGATAGGTCAAAAACCGCGGGACTTCTACACTTTTTACCCAAAAGAGGCTTAATTTCCACCCACAAATCTATTAACTTGAATGGTTCCCACAGAACTCGGACGTATGGAGAATCAGTGTCAGAAACGTTGCTTCTCACCAGGGCCGAGTTGAATGGGTCTAAAAATGACGGTTCCCATTATGGTTAATCTTTTTACACGTTACAAAATGTCCCCATAAATAACCTAGTATATAGGTCTAGGTTTGGCCGGCTAGATCAAAACCGTATTGACAAACATGAAATGGACGACGCATTATGAGCGAGACAGCTCCGAGAAAAAAGGATAATTTCGCGGGGAAAGATTTTGAATACTGGAATGTGATTGATCCCTCGCTTTCACCTCGACGAATGAAACAATGCACAATGCACTACGGCTTGAATCATTATATCACATTCATTCATTTTGAACGTGAAAACGAGCAGAAGACGATAAAAACTGAATTAAACGTCTATTATGAGCAGACAAATAATAACAGAGTAATTTGGAACTTTTGTTGTATATTATGTTTCAACTGTTGTTACCAAATCCGTTACACTCCCCTCTCCTTAAAAAGAAAAATGTGTAACATTTTTCAGAACCATACAGCAGTTGTTAAATAGATTTTACTGTCCCTTTTTAGAAATTCTGTAAAGTATTGTTCCTGTATATCTGCTTCTTCTGAAGTAATCCTCTGGTTTTCACTGCCTGAATATTTCCAATTTCTTTTCACTACTCGATAACAAGATAATTCCCTTGTTTTTCGCAGCACGTTAAAGCATACGTCGTTATGTACTGGAGAAGTGAAGCTCTCTTGCTTTACCACCACCCACCCCCAGTCTGCAGCAACACGTTCATCAGATTCCGCTCACTCCGCTGGCACCTACAGGAATGCCAAAAGTGCGACCCCAGAATCAGAAAACCAATAATTCTTTTCCGACGCACTACATGCTACATCACCCTGCTCCGTTGCCAGCTTTTTGTGATGGTATGCACTCCATTTATGTAAAACAGACATTCAATTTCTATAGGGAGGAGCAAACAAAAATAAATTGACGGCAATTGCAGCAATCCTAATTGCATTCCCTGCTTTATAGTTTTACAGAAATTCCAAAATGCGAAATACTGGATACGCTGGTTAATTTCCCAATAAAATAGATGAAATATCCAGAATATAGTTATATGAATGTAGATGAAATTCTGAATAAAATTATTTTTCTCAGATTGTTCAATTTTACCAACAATTCCAAACCTTTACAAATATAACTGTAACGTTCTGAAGGTCAGCAAGGCCACGTGGTTTCCACTAATCTGACTCACGTGATAGCCACCAGCCCTTCCACTATTAACCATAAAGTACTATCAACGGCATAGTATTACATCCATATTCGAGCAGACTACGCAGCGGTACCCGCTTTTAAAAAAAAACTACACACAATTGTGTCCCACTTAAAATTTAATGGACAATTTGAAAATTAAGATGGCGCGGTGGCTCAGAAGGTAGAGGTGCAGGCTGCAAGCCGAGAGATCCTCGGCCCGAATCCCACCTGCGGCAAACGCGTTGTGTCCTTGTGCAAGACACTTCACCCCCATTGCTCATGTGAGGACACTGTGGTGCTGTGTACTAAGGCGTACTGCAAATCGATGGTTCACTTGTCTTCAACCAATGCTAACCCTGCTTGTGTGTAGTTAGTACGTAGGGGAGCTAACAGTTGCTCGCCGTTGCTCGGTGGTTCTCTCCGGGTGCTCCGGCTTCCTCCATCCGTAAAACAGTTGTGGTCATGATTGACCATTGTGCAGAAATATGACTGTGACCTTAAACACCAATAAATAAATAAATATTTGGAAATTTATTTTGAGTTATCCATGTAGAACATAATTCTCAGCAACCAACTATTTTACACCAGCATTCAAGGAAAGCTTTTACATTTTACTAAACGAACTAGTGATTGGCAACTACCCACAAAACAACAGTCTTGAGGATTTCAGTTTTTCCCGACTGTAAATTGATTGCCCTATATAAGACATTCTAATGAATACCTCTAAAGTTAGTTCAATTTGACAAATCAGAACAGCTTCAGTTTTCTCCAGAGCTACATGATGCAACGAAATGACATCCAAAAATATTATCTACGTAATATTAAAAATAGCATCCAGATGACTGAAGACAAACCACCTATTTTTATCAGCACCCAAGATGCCGGGAGCATAACTTGAAAGAGAAATATACAAATATTTACAAACTCCTACACGTCGCGATTACTGTTTGATAGGTAAGGTTTCGCCAACGTCAATGCCTATTGTCAATAGAGAATTGACACAACAACACACCGTGTACTATCTATTTTAACCCTTTAGCTAACGTATCGGCAAAAACCGGCCAGCGCAATTCTCAAAAATTGTAAATTAATTTTCATTATATTTTCATTTTTTGTCTCAAAAACATAGGTTATGATCCTTCTTTGGAACGAGCTCTTCGATGATAACCTATGTTTTTGAGACAAAAATTTAAAAAAAAATAGTTATTCAAGAATTGTTTTTGCAAGTGTCGCCTGCTTTTCATGTTAGGTAAAGGGTTAAATTGGCAACTGCGATGTCTTATTTTGCTTCCTAGGAAAGACATCCTTCCTAGTCACGACTGAGTGTTACCAACTATAACATAAAATATATTCAAACTCATGGGCAATGAAATCATCTAGCATTTTAGCTTTCGGTATCGTTTTACTAGAAGATTATTTCATGAATCCAGTTTACTGAATAGTTAACACTTTAACGACACTCTAACTTGGCTCTGTTTATTAGATTTAAAGTTGACCTTAGACGTTTCTAGAAGTTGAAAGGAAAATTGTAGGATCAAATCCCATAACCGCTCAATATTATCTCTTGCTTTGTACTGTTGGCTTCCCAACTCGACTTCCCTTTCCTGTGCGCCCAAGGTCTGCTTCACCCAATGAACCATTTTCATAACGAACCTCGAAAATTAATGTATTTAAAAAAAAATGTAATTCAAGTGAAGTCATGTTTGATACCAATACCCCTAACAACTGTTCACGAATAAGCTTTTGGAGTTAGATTGACACTTTCAGATGTCCAATAATATGGCTTAACATTTAACCTTCAATACCTTTACCAGACTCAAAATAAATCCATCTATTTATAACATGATCTATGTTAAAAAACATTTTTCAGGTATTTTTCACCTTTCTAAGCGTTTGATCCGAGTTAACTGGTCCGCTCAGACCCTCTCAAATTCCCTACCTCAAATTACCCGACAAGCCTCCAAAATATGTATTTTTGTGGGGTTTGGGGGAATTATTTCAGCTCGTGTTAATTTCAGTTTCAGTAAGATCTCGGGTTCTGATGCAATCTTGCAAACTAAGACTACTAAGTAGAATTCCAGTGGTTTACAATTACACTCATCTGAAAGAGAAGTGCTTATATCTGTGACTACACAACCACTAGCTAATTAAATTTGCATACAAACAATCGAGCACTAATTTTCCCATGAATTAAATTCATCTTCAGCGTTGAAAGAAGTCATATCTTTGTAAGAAAAAGTGTCCATAATGTAAGTAGTTGTAACAACCAGATCCTGGTAGCCTCGCCAATTTGTAACAGGGGGTGGTGTGAACGATTCCCCGGGGTGTAGATCCCTGACCGAAATCGCCCTGTTTGGTCTTCGGATTCGTGAGGCATTGGGCCAACTAGCAAACCATGGATGCATGGATAAACATAACTCAACTAGGGAGGTAGAATAAACTTTAAGTTATGTGTTGTGATCTGGATGATGTCCACGCATGCGCTCACCAGGTAATAAAAATCAGCAGTAGATTTGTCTTCCTTTGCAGTAGTCGATGGGTTTTATTTTTAGTCGACCGACGTTCATTTTTAAAGTAGTACATGTCGGGTGTAAATTATATAATGAGCTATTGAACAGCTAGATTATTAAGGCCACACAAAGTAGATCTTCTATTTCTCAGGCCAGGTTTTGAAAAACTCTATGCTGGTGGGTGGTTTTTTATTTCATTTTTTTATTTTTGTATTTATGTCTTTTCCATCAGAAGTTCATATTCTTGGTTTGTTTTAGGACTCTAATAATGTACGGAATAGCATGGGTGGTGGTGTATTTCGTCCCTTGAGTGCAACAAGACTCTGCAATGCTAAAGCACTGCAAAGCATTGTTACACTCAAGGGACAAATTTATCAATTTTGTTAACTTGGGTAATATATTAGATATAAACCATTTAATTTCTATTTTTTTTTCAAGCTTGCATTGGTAATAAGAAGAGAGCAGAGCATACGCAATAAAAAGGACCACGCGAGAGCGGCTCGAGAAACAACTTTTTAGGACTATTTATTGACCTAATTTAAAACCCCACAAATGACCCCCCCCCCCCCCCCCCCCCAAGAACCATATGAAGTGCCGAACTGCAAAAGTGAGAAAGTTGTCGCAGCGGTTAGCTCGCTTGTCGTAGTGACTTGTGTAGGCATGGAGGGAAGTTTCTGTGGAGATATTTTGGTGTTTCCATTTTTATCTCAACACAGAAGTGTGCACATTCATACATCGTTAATTTTAATTTGTTAAGTACATTAGAGGGTGTTTGTTGTGGCAATGACTATTAATCGACTAGCCATTTACTAATGCTAGTGATTAGTTGACTACGTGAATTGATAGAGTCGCAACAGCCTTACTGTGGGTGCTCTTCTATGACGGCGCACCCCCCCCCCCCCCCTCCCCGTCCCAGTTCGAAATGCTTCCTATCCCGATGATAGCTAGCTTTGTGTTTCAATTCCCATCTCAGTTGAATGGTTTTATGTTTTTCACATAAAAGTAAAGTGGAAAGTGGCGGTACGTAACAAAACAGGAAGACAAATATTGATTCATGTAATCGATTCCATGCGGGTACTAAACAGCAGTGACTTCCCAGCAGAAATATCGATCAATTTGGCCACGTGCGACTTGTGAGATTGGGGTCCCCCACAAGGACAAATAATTAAACGTGAATGCTATCTGATGCGATATTTCGGTATCAGCAGAAATTTTCCAAATACTGACTTGAATATGTCTCCAAACAATTCAGATTCGCCCCAAAGACTGCATGATCTTCTCTGTTTCGGCACAGTTTCTGTTCGAAATCGGGACATAGTTGTGCAGAACATTCGGTCCAACTACACTGTGGGGCGGCATATGCGTTTTTGAAATCCCCCCCCCCCCCCCCCCCCCCGCGGCTGCATTCTCTCTGTATATATGTGTGAACTTCCTTGTTTTCAATACAATCGACTTGTTGGACGGAACACTCATTGAAATAAATAGACAATGCTAAACAACAAATTGTCTGACACGTCGCAATCTTAGGTCGCCTTTTAACCCTTTGAACCCTGGCGGTATCTTCCACGCCAGTTCAGTGACATCAGTTGGAAGAGTCTATACACTTTACGTGGGGGAAGACCAATCAATATTTTCAACGTGCAGCCTTGGGGCTGCACGTTGAAAATCTTGATTGGTCTACCACAGAAAATCAACGAGCAACTATCTACTTAATGAAGTTAGGTTATATCACGATCGATTCCGGACCGGATAAGCGGTCGTTCGGTTTCAAAGGGTCAAAGAATATAGTATGATGTCTGTAAAAAAATAATATGTTGTTGATGTGCACATTTTTCTCGGCAGTACAACATGAATAGTTTAAAAATATTTTAGTTCTTATTGACAAATTGCAAGTGCCGAAATGTAAAGTTGTTACTGTGTTACCAGTTTTCTTGATAGGTTTTTGTGTAGTCTTTGATGATGTGAAAGTTGTCACTGTGACCAGTTTTCTTGATAGGTTTTTGTTTTGTGTTTTGTGTTTGATGATGTGAAAGGTGTTTTATGTGACCAGTTTTCTTGATAGGTTTTTGTTTTGTGTTTGAGGATGTGAAAGGTGTTTTGTGTTACCAGTTTTCTTGATAGGTTTTTGTTACCAGTTTTCTTTATAGGTTTTTGTTTTGTGTTTGAAGATGTGAAATGTGTTTTGTGTTACCAGTTTTCTTGATAGGTTTTTGTTTTGTGTTTGATGATGTGAAAGGTGTTTTGTGTGAACAGTTTTCTTGATAGGTTTTTGTTTTGTGTTTGATGATGTAAAAGGTGTTTTGTGTGAACAGTTTTCTTGATAGGTTTTTGTTTTGTGTTTGATGATGTGAAAGGTGTTTTGTGTGAACAGTTTTCTTGATAGGATTTTGTTTTGCGTTTGATGATGTAAAAGGTGTTTTGTGTGAACAGTTTTCTTGATAGGTTTTTGTTTTGTGTTTGATGATGTGAAATGTGTTTTGTGTTACCAGTTTTCTTGATAGGTTTTGTGTTTGATGATGTGAAAGGTGTTTTATGTGAACAGTTTTCTTGATAGGTTTTTGTTTTGTGTTTGATGATGTGAAAGGTGTTTTGTGTTACCATATTTCTTGATAGGTTTTTGTCTTGTGTTTGGTGATGTGAAAGGTGCTTTGTGTGACCAGTTTTCTTGATTGGTTCTTGATTTGTGTTTGATGGTGTGAAAGGTGTTTTGTGTGATCAGTTTTCTTGATAGAATTTTGTTTTGTGTTTGATGATGTGAAAGGTGTTTTGTGTGACCAGTTTTCTTGATAGGTTTGTATTTTGTGTCTGATGATGTGAAAGGTGTTTTGTGTTACCATTTTTCTTGATAGGTTTTTGTTTTGTGTTTGATGATGTGAAAGGTGTTTTGTGTTACCATTTTTCTTGATAGGTTTTTGTTTTGTGTTTGATGATGTGAAAGGTGTTTTGTGTTACCATTTTTCTTGATAGGTTTTTGTTTTGTGTTTGATGATGTGAAAGGTGTTTTGTGTGGCCAGTTCTTTTGATAGGTTTTTGTGTTGTGCTTGATGATGTGAAAGTTATTACTGCGTTACCTGTTTCCTTGATAGCTTTTTGTCTGTGTGCATCCTGGGTCGAACTGGTGGGATGGAAGTTCACGAAGTATCCCGGAACTTGATGCTCGTCATCTACGGTAGCCTCGTCGTCTAATTTAACTACAAATGAAACAATTCCTACACAAAAATCCTATCTAAGCATTTTCTCTAGGAAAATCTCCCCCGAACTGTCTAAAGATACGTACTTACTAATAAATTTCCGGAAAATAGGAGGAAACTGGGAGATGGTAGTTGGTTCTCTCCGCGACGCCGTTGTGTGGATGAAACGTGTTCAATGCAGTACTGAGTTTTGAAAAGGAACCATAACGAATTCTATTTCAGAACGGTTAATTGCGGTTTCGATTTCCTTTGATTTTTATAAACAGTGGAAGATGTGAACTGTTTATATACCATGATTACCTATTCTACTTTACATAAAAAGCCTATGACATAAATTTTAGCTTTACACACCAGCCGTTGTGAACACGTCAGCAATGGGATCTCAACAGTTAAAATTTACACCTACAATGGAACTACATCCATGTTGACCTTTGGTGACCTCGCCTTGAATGCAAACTTGTCTAAATTTAACACTCGTCACCTCGAGAAGTATGAAAAGCAACCGGCAATTATTTATTACGTTTTTAAATAAGTTTACCTCATACAATACCAAACATTAACAAAAATAGGTTATCTTATGTTAATAAAGCATCCATAACTCGAAATAGTATGTTATTATGTTACTAAAATGAAAAAGGCGCCGTAATTTGTGCGTTTCGTTTTCTATTCGTTTCGGCGATAAAATTGTCAGCGGGAGTACCACCCACCGGTGCTCGAGTAAACAGAAACGGATTCGCATGTGTGAATATTGATTTATTTAAAATTTAAACTCTTATTAATCTGAATAAATAAAATATACTCAAAGTAGCTTGGTGTACCAAAGGTTCGCGGTTAGCACCACTTCACCACCCGTTGTGGACGTTTGGTACACCAAGCTACTATGTGTATATTCTTTATAGAAACAACAACAACTCTTCTTTGATTTCATTTTTATTAAATAATTCTGGCATGATATATTTGTACTTTTGAAGGTATGTAGCGTTTTGGTTATGAAAGAAAAATCAATAGAGTTGGTTCTTGTTCGTATATATACTAGTCAAACTTGGTACATTTTTAAGACTAGTGATTTAGGAAAACATTGTCGTTTTTGAAAATCGGTTGACATCTTGAACAGTTTCAAAAGGATCAACGACAAATCGGTCACCAGAAAAATTGAAATTTTCATGTCTGTCACATACCAAATAAATTAATAATTCTTCACATCTGTAACAGGAATGCATTATTTTTTATCAATGTTTTATTCCATTTCTTAGTAGTTACACGGAGTAAACATTTATCGATTATTCGACTGAGAAAATACTGATCGATTATACCGTGAACAATCGATAATCAATTAATCGCCGATTCATTACAGCCCTAGTTATATTAATCTTGTGGCATTCTATATATACAAGTTATGGTACTGACCTTTGGCTCTCTCGACAATCACTCAAGCTTACACGACGACCGTGGTGAGTAATGAATCACAGTGCTAGAACACGTGGAAAGTTATGTACAGTAAACAGTGGGCATTGTAAAATTACATATCAACTATTATTTAGAATTAATCAATTAACAGCCTTTGGCTAATTAACTTAAGTTGATATTCGGTTCGATTCGAAATCGGCTATCCGATTCGTTTCCTATCGTATCTTTTTTATGGGAATATAGCTTGGTACCATCCCTCTTCACATCCCACAAAGCTATAGTTCAGGTGGAAATCATACATAAATATATAATGTTGAAATAAAAGTGTAACTTCCGCTACATCAACATTGATAACTCCTTCCCTCCAGCCACCCGCCACGCTACTTCCAATATCACTAGACCCCACCACTGTTAAATGCAAATTTAAGGTCTACGAGCAATGTCGACGATAAACTATAATCCTCTACAGTTAAAACTAGTCCTGCCACGAAATGCGCAGAAATAGTACGTTGATCTGCGCGTTATTGTACACGTTATGTCCATAGTAAAGCTATCAAATTCTGTACATATGGCCTGTGCACAAGCACTGTTTCAGCCAATGGACCTCCGGGTAACCCGGAGGTCCATTGGCAGAAACATTGCATGTGTTTGCTATGAGTAACCAGGAGAACCTGCCGTACTTTGGATGCCGTTCGATATGGCAATTGTGCGCAATTCCAACGCGCAATTAAGCCTAGATAAGCGCACTATTCTTGACAGGACTTCTAGTTTTAACTGTACAGCGTGGGCAATGAAGGCTTGCCTTGATGATGTAGTTGGAGTATTTGATCAGTCGGGACTTGAGCCATCACAGTCGGATATGATATATCATAAATAAAACATCACATCACAGTCGGAACAAATCAGGTTTATAGAGTCCCAACCTCCATCGGTTATCTTCAAGACGCCACTGATTCGATTCGAGGTTCGATCCGATTCGAATAAAGGACGCAATTCAATTCGATTCGCATCAGAAATGTGTGACTCACGGAACTCTATGTATATAGATTAATTGTGGAGTCATAAGTACGAAAAAGGTGGAGACTTAAGAAAATAGTTGGAGAACCACAGATTTTTCGACCACTTGCACCTTGGTCGCCATGGTGTGAACACTGGCCAGAAGTCTGCTGAAATCGTGAAAATACATGACAATACCATGAGGGCCTTGCTAGCCATGAACGTTTCTCACCCTATTAGTTGGATTATGTACGTGATGGACTAATGGTGGATTTTGGAAAACAATGAACACCAATACCTTCTGCGGTGAGAGATTGTATGTGCCTTTGTGGGAAGACTTCCTCGATCCTCCCAACTGGGCCACGTTCGAAAGAGACTGGATCTTCACTGGATGCTGGAAGAACATGAAGAAAAAGGAAGGTCCTAATGTCCGACGACGTGCTGCCCGCCCACTGATGTACTCTTTAGAGAAGAAGAAAGAGACGGGAGAGAAGGAGGTTTGAACATCTACCTCTATTTCCATATCTTGTGCCCCAGAAACGCCAGCATCCAGCTCGGTTCACTTCTCGCAGCCCACTGAACCGGGACAGAATTTGTGGTCACGCTTGACACCAGCACGACTCTTTCCACCCAGGAGGTAGCATTAGAGGAGAGGAGAATACCCTCAGTGGTCAAGGAGTGGTTGGAGGATAGTGTCTTTCGATCTTCGACTCGGAATTCTTCTCTTTCTTTGGACTAGACCTTTGTTGAGGTGGTGGCTCCCCCTGAAGACCGATGGGGAGACCCTTGGTGAGCTGGAGGCTAGATGGGTGCTGGAGACCGAAGGGAGACAATAATGGCAGAATGAAGAGACGCTGAAACTTAAGGAGTATATGCGATAACACGAACAGAAGGCAAAGGACAGGTGGAAAACATCAAGGTCCAGCCAGCTAGAGAACATCATCAGAAACTCTCCATCCAAACCTCCAACAAAGAAAAAGATAAAAAAATTCAAACCTATTCCCAACTGCTATCAGAAATTCTTCCCCACCAAGGACACTGTCACCAGTGTTCATGCTGGCTCAATATTTTACTGTGCGAAAGCTGAATTTATTTTGTGCCAAATGAGAAGTTTTTGTGCCAATTGAGATTTTTTTGTGTGAGAGAACTATAAAAACATGTTTTTTTTCATATTTTATTCAGGAAAGATGAAAAGAATAAAATTACATAAAATCAAATATAACATAAATAGAGGATATGGAATGAATGTTTTTCTCATATAATATTTATGAAACGAGTCTAAGAATTTTCCGTTTGGTCGAGCCTTTGGCTGGCGAGCCCAAACGGAAAATTTGGACGAGTTTCATAAATATTATATGAGAAA
Organism: Pictodentalium vernedei; assembly: GCA_031216915.1. Lineage (NCBI taxonomy): Eukaryota > Metazoa > Mollusca > Scaphopoda > Dentaliida > Dentaliidae > Pictodentalium > Pictodentalium vernedei. The sequence goes on from CM062290.1 coordinate 464,280,882, forward strand.
AACACTCATTTCGTATTCTATTTATCACATGACACACACGCACAAATTAGCCACTTAGTGTGACTTTTTAACCCATCACCTAACTTGAGTTGCAGACGGCACTTGGAAAAAACACCCTCGTCTAACTAAAAATTTTCATTGTTTGCTTCCAAAACATAGGTTATGACCCCTCATTGGAACGAGCTCGTCGAGCTCGTTCCAATGAGGGGTCATAACCTATGTTTTGGGAGCAAAAAGTGAAAATAGAAAAAAAGAATGAATGGCGTTTTTCTTGTAGGTAAAAGATTAATACAATATAACCAACTCTAAATAGGACAGATAATGTAAATTCTCCCTACTGAAATTATGCAAATGTCACCCAGTTGTATTTTGTTTAGCCAATCAAATTGTCCAGTTTTGAAATTGACCAATGAAAGCTCCCAACTCTAATTATGCAAATTATGAAAATGTGGCCCAGTTTTATTTTGTTCAAATTGTCTAGTTTTGAAATTGACCAATGAAATTGACGGATGGCTTTATTTTTCACTGATTAATATGAAAACAAAATATCAAATGTTTTAAAGTGAACAAAACGGACGAGTCATATGATAAATCTAATTATTCGCCTTTATTATTTTTTATTATTATACATCTACAGTACTTGGAGAGTGTATTATCACTAAATCACCCGCAGAGTGGAGTTATCACCCAAGCTATAACTTTTAAATTTTGTACATATCGACAAAAAACACAAGCAATGTTTCAGCCAATGGACCTCCGGGTTTAACCCGGAGGTCCATTGGATGAAACTTTGCTTGTGCTGGTTATGCTTTACAACAAATTTGCAATTATTGCTTGGGTGGAATCTCCACTCTGGGGGTGATTTAGTGATAATACACTCTCCACGTACTGTAACTTTCACGCATAGAATCAGCAAGAACTTTTGCTACTGCTCGAAAAGCCGGCACTAAATTGCTTGTAACAGGATCGATGGCGAAGTGATGCACCGAAGCGTGACGTCATTTAGAAAGCTTCCGAGGAATATTCCTCGTTATCCATCAAGTCGATGGATTTCGAGAAATATATTTTAGATAATTTGCGATAATTTGCTAGCATATAATAAATGAGGTTATTTTATTAACTGTTAAAGGGACAATATGTCACTATTTTGAAAAAAATATTGACTCATAGATTGTTTGCCTGTTTGTGAAAGAGCATGTAAAAATAACTACATGCAAAGTATAAGACATCAGAAGAACGTGAAATTACTACACTCTGTAATTAAAAAGCTTTAATGCAGACGAAATTTCAGTAAACACGTCATTGCTTTCCGAAATAAACGAAGTTACCCGAAAGTTATCGGAGGTAAACAAATCCGGGAAATCACCATCACATCAGTTTTGAATACACGCGGTTTCTAATTTTAACTCGTCATCTGTTCGAATAAATCACTGTCACGAGCAGCAACTGTGCATTATTTTAGCACTAATTGCGCATAATTAGATAAACACAATTTTACAATTGACTCAAATTGGTTACGTTAGAAATGTTCAAAACCGTTCCAGCAGGGAAAGGTTTAACAACCCAAGGAGACTGTCACAAGTATACCGAGCACTTGAATTAGATCCCACGATAATGCGTGCGTCTGAATCAATAGGTATTATATGCGACTGAAGACGCCTCTAATACAATTCGATTAGATTCGTGCAAAATGCGTCCGTCTGAACTGGTGGCTATGTATCCAATAAAACCCACATCATGTTTATCGACAGCGGCCATCTCAAAGACGTATACGCTACAAAATAGACCAGTGTGAACACAAACTTTTAAAAATGATTTCGACGAACATACAAAATAACTTCGCCTTAGAACTATCCTTGAATCATCGGCTGACACGGGATTCAAAACTTTGGTTGTGTTTTTCAAATGTACGATAAATGGCCGCCTAAAAGTTAATTTATTTAATCTAATCAGACGCTTTCGTGCGACGGATATACAGCACGTGGAGAGTGGATTGTAACTAAATCACCCGCGGAGTGGAGTTGTCACCCAAGCTATAATTTTCAAATTGTGTACATATCGACAAAAAACTAATTTATTTAATCTAATCAGACGCTTTCGTGCGACGGATATACAGCACGTGGAGAGTGGATTGTAACTAAATCACCCGCGGAGTGGAGTTGTCACCCAAGCTATAATTTTCAAATTGTGTACATATCGACAAAAAACACAAGCAATGTTTCAGCCAATGGACCTCCGGGTTTAACCCGGAGGTCCATTGGCTGAAACTTTGCATGTGCTTGTTATGCTTTGCAACAAATTTGCAATTATTGCTTGAGTGGAATCTCCACTCTGCGGGGGATTTAGTGATAATACACTCTCCACGTATTGTATGAAGCAAGGGGGTACTTTTGCATAACGGAAATGGTAGTTTTATTACAATAACAGTAACCTACGGCAGCGTTCTGACGCCAGTTGATGTATTTTTTTTTACCTGTGCTAAGTTGTTATAACAAGTTAACTAACTTGTTATAACAACTTAGTAACTTGTTATAACAACTTAGCTAACTTGTTATAACAACATAGCTTAACTTGTTATAACAACTTAGCTTAACTTGTTATAACAACTTAGCTAACTTGTTATAACAACTTAGCTATCTTGTTATAACAACTTAGTAACTTGTTATAACAACTTAGCTAACTTGTTATAACAACTTAGCTAACTTGTTATAACAACATATCTAACTTGTTATAACAACTTAGCTTAACTTGTTATAACAACTTAGCTAACTTGTTATAACAACTTAGCTAACTTGTTATAACAACTTAGTAACTTGTTATAACAACTTAGCTAACTTGTTATAACAACTTAGCTATCTTGTTATAACAACTTAGCTATCTTGTTATAACAACTTAGCTATCTTTTTAATCATTGCCCCCTAGGTCAGTTTGTCCCTTCCTTGGGGCTGATAGTAATTGGTCAAAATGCGTTTAACCCTTTACCTAACGTAACAGCCAAAAACGGCCAGCACTGTACACAAAAATCGCTATTCAGTCTTTTTTATATTTACATTTTATGCTTCCAAAACAATGGTTATGACCCCTCATTGCGCTCGTTGCGCTCATTCCAATGAGGGATCATACCCTGTGTTTTGGATAGAAAAAATGAAAATTTTTAGTTACACGAGAATTTTTTTCACGAATATCGTCTGCTACTAGCGTTAGGTTATGGGTTAATGTGTCCCACGGACGGAGCTACATTAGAAGCACTCTATCCAACAAAATGACAAAAACTTTTAAAAAAAGCTAACTTAAATAAGGCTCACAAATTCTGAAATATCTTCGAGCTTTTTCAATAACGCTCTTTAAATATGGATATCGGGGATTCTGGGTGACACAACGCAATTTGCCCCGACCAGGCATCAAACTCACAACGTTTTGATTGCAAGTTCATTGTGCTTGGGTACGCCCTTCTTATTTATTTATTTATTTATTTATTTATTTATTTATTTATTTATTTATTTATTTATTTATTTATTTATTGGTGTTTAAGATCATATATTTCGGCACAAAAAGGCTACTTCATTGGGGAACTTAACGCCTGAAAATAGTCCTGTGATGGCTGACCAAACAATATGCGTAGTGAATGTGAAAAACAAACAAAGCCTAATTTCTCATGCACATAGTGGTCAGCCTACATTCCAAGGGTGGGCTAGGATACGTGATCACTCAGTCACGGGAAAGCCAACAGTTTTGCGTCGTCAAAATTATGCAGTGAGTGTGAAATACCAAATATTTCTTTTTTGTTTTCTGTTGCTGGTTTTCTCTAAGCAGGACCTACCCACTTTATCCTGAAAACGCAGCTCATTTTGAAGGCATACTGTATCACCTCTTGTATAACGGAAGAATCGTGAAAAAATATTTTGTCTTAGACAGTAGCAGATTTAGACGGAGCGCATCCGGTGCGCGCCCCCTCTATTTTTCCCCGAGACATGTCGGAGCGCACTACTAATGGGTCGAAAACACCACACACCTTTACACAAGCAGTTTTTTAACGTTTTGAGAAATAGCCCTTACTATATCTTACTGAAACAATGTAAATATGGGCATACTTGGAACCGGCTTATTCAGCCGGTTCCAACGATATCCACATTTACATTGTCCTACTAAAAAACTTTTATAAAATATATATTTCTGGACATTTTTGGCTGCTTTCCTGGGTACTGGATTAAAAGTCACTTCAGAGTCCAGTATTTATTTATCTTTTCCCAGGAGACCTCCCCCTCCCCCCCCCCCCCCCCGCCTTTAGAGATGGGAGAATCGATCTCGAGCTTATCACGCACCCTGTTGTTTCATGGCTCAGTTTCAGGCTAAGACACGCCCCTTTTCAGAAATCCTGGATCCGCCCCCTGTTAGAGAGAGCAACGACGGCCTATTCACGTGTAGCAAACTGTGCGACTTGACCTTTAATTATTTTGCCAACAAGGCCTTTTTAGAAAAACTAATCAAACTTTTATTTAAAGATGGGTACACCTTATTAAAACATTACCAATATAAATTAGTTACTTATTCCCGTTTCCTTATTCGACATTCAAAATTCGAAAAAAATTACCGGATATTTTGGTGTTGATGGGTGGCCCCCGAGGAATAAAGAATATTGACACCTCAACCGCCCCAATCGGACCACATATAGGGGCCCTACTAAGGCCCCAAAAAGGGCCAGATACAAAATATCACCAAAGCAGGTTAAAATCACGGGATATTTTGGTGTTGATGGGTGGCCCCCGAGGAATAAAGAAGATTGACACCTCAACCGCCCCAATCGGACCACATTTAGGGGCCCTACTAAGGCCCCAAAAAGGGCCAGTTACAAAATATCACCAAAGCAAGTTAAAATCACGGGATATTTTGGTGTTGATGGGTGGCCCCCGAGGAATAAAGAAGATTGACACCTCAACCACCCAATCGGACCACATTTAGGGGCCCTGCTAAGACCCCGAAAAGGGCCAGTTACAAAATATCACCAAAGCAGGTTAAAATCACGGGATATTTTGGTGTTGATGGGTGGCCCCCGATGAATAAAGAAGATTGACACCTCAACCGCCCCAATCGGACCACATTTAGGGGCCCTATTAAGGCCCCAAAAAGGGCCAGTTACAAAATATCACCAAAGCAGGTTAAGATCACGGGATATTTTGGTGTTGATGGGTGGCCCCGAGGAATAAAGAAGATTGACACCTCAACTGCCCCAATCGGACCATATTTAGGGGCCCTACTAAGGCCCCAAAAAGGGCCAGTTACAAACTATCACCAAAGCAAGTTAAAATCACGGGATATTTTGGTGTTGATGGGTGGACCCCGAGGAATAAAGAAGATTGACACCTCAACCGCCCCAATCGGACCACATTTAGGGCCCTACTAAGGCCTCAAAAAGGGCCAGTTACAAAATATCACCAAAGCAAGTTAGAATAACGGGATATTTTGGTGTTGATGGGTGGCCCCCGAGGAATAAAGAAGATTGACACCTCAACCACCCCAATCGGGCCACATTTAGGGGCCCTACTAAGGCCTAAAAAAGGGCCAGTTACAAAATATCACCAAAGCAGGTTAAAATCACGGGATATTTTGGTGTTGATGGGTGGCCCCCGAGAAATAAATAAGATTGACACCTCAACCGCCCCAATTGGACAACATTTAGGGGCCCTACTAAGGCCCCAAAAGGGCCAGTTACAAAATATCACTAAAGCAGGTTAAAATCGCTGGATGTTTTGGTGTTGATGGGTGACCCCCGAGGAATAAAGAAGATTGACACCTCAATCGCCCCAATTGGACCACATTTAGGGGCCCTACTAAGGTCCCAAAAAGGGCCAGTTACAAAATATCACCAAAGCAGGTTAAAATCACGGGATATTTTGGTGTTGATGGGTGGCCCCCGAGGAATAAATAAGATTGACACCTCAACCGCCCAAATCGTACCATATTTAGGGGCCCTACTAAGGCCCCAAAGAGGGCCAGTTACAAAATATCACCAAAGCAAGTTAAAATCACGGGATATTTTGGTGTTGATGGGTGGACCCCGAGGAATAAAGAAGATTGACAACTCAACCGTCCCAATCGGACCACATTTAGGGCCCTCCTTAGGCCCCCAAAAGGGTCAGTTACAAAATATTACCTAAGGTGACAAACATCGCCAGATATTTTGATGTTGGTGTGCGACACGAGAAGAATAAAGAAGATTCCATGGAACGTCATCCCTAAATATGAGAATATGAGGAATGACGAATTGTGGCTCACTAAGAATTTTCTAGTGGCTTATGACCCTGAGGATATGTGGAATGGCAAGTTGTCCCTCATTGCAGTCGGCTTTTCATATAATGAAAAGGGCATCCTGAAGGCCAGCCAAGTAACAGAAAGAGATTCCACAAGTGTGTCTCGATGTAACATGGTCCGTAAATATCCAAAACCGGGGCCCAACTTCCACTTCACAATTTACTCACCTTATCCTTACTTCCTTTCCTTCCTATCTCTAAGCATGCCCAAGGCCCTGCCTGATGTTTGCTGCCTTCTCCAAGCATAGCAATACCACCCATTTCCCTCCCACTTTCCTATTCTTTCTAAAATCTGGCATACCAACGGGCCTGTTGGTATCTGCTTGCAACGTCTTGCATACCAGCACTACCCATTCCCCACAACTTCCCTATTCTTCCTAAGCCCTGATATGCCCGAGGGCCTACCTGATGTCTGATTGCTACGCCATTCATGCTAACACTACCCATTCCCTCCCACTTCCCCTTTCTGTTGTCTACTTACTATGCACTGTACCACCACCCATTCCCTTGCTTATTCTTCATGTAACCATAACTTGCCCAAGGACCTGACTGATGCACGTCTGCTATGCCATGCGTACTAATTCGTGCAGTTGAATACCTGGGTCAGAGAGTTGTCAGAACAGGCCACAAAAGTTAATTATAGTAACAAAACACCGATCTTACTCCAAGTATGGGGCTCTTTTGTTCTACCGGAGTACATACCTCATCAATCGAAAATACCCCTTATGGGTCATATAACACTTCGCGCGACTCTGTTTCAGTAACATGAAGTCGGTGTCGGTGATTTGTGGTAACTGTCGAGCTTATTTTGGTAATTCGCAAGACTAACGTTGAATCGAACACACTCTTAGAACAGACCCCGTCTGTTTAGAGGCCATTGGGTCAAATGGCAACAACAAGCTAACATAGAAACCAAGATGGTAGTCTCCAATATGCATGCTCACTAAAACCACGTATCACTATCGGGATGAGGTCACAACATGCCCGCTCTCCTCCGCTTCTATGACAACCCACGTGACACCCACAATACCCCGCGGTATGCTGTCACTTCTGCGGTATGCTACCCCCCCCCCCCCGAAGTCCCCCAGATGGGGCTCATTTGGCACATTTCATACTACTCAGAATAAATATAACGTGCGGCGAAATGATAATACGCGCACACGAAATAATAATCCGTGCACACGAAATAATAATCCTTGTGCCCGGATTATTATTTTGTATGCACCGATTATCAATTCGCCTTCGCGGATTATTAACTCGTGTGCTCGGATTATTATTTTGTGCGCACGGATTAAAACATAAGGTATCAGGACCCCCACCCCCGCTGTCCCAAAAGACGGACCTGCTATATATACTTACGTGCAAGGGAATCCTGTTCAGTGGCGGAACCAGAAACCTTTATAGGGGGAGAATTCCAATGGAGGGGGAGCGATATGACGCGTGTATATTTCAAAGACCGCAGACAGGAAGGGAAGGGTGTAGTCAGGTGAATCACCCTCTCCCATTTGTGTGACCTGGCGGTGGTATTTGCGGGGGGGGGGATGGGTGGTGGAGACTGCAAGTAGGGGACATGCTCCGTATGGAGGGGTATCCTGAGTGGAGAAGCCGACATGCCGTCCCCGGGAGTGGAGGGCGGGAAGTCGCCCCCCCCCCCCCCAGACAAAACAAAATCACTATGCATTTGAATCAGGTTTTCTGGTGGCTTTTAGGGTAGATCGCCACATTTTTGGATGACCCACATTTTAGAGACAAGGTTTATAAACGTACATGGCTCATAAGTATCTGCATCCGAACTTGCAAAATTCCAGTGGATTTATGTTTATCAGCTGAGTTTGTATGTAAATAAAAAAAAAGAGAGTCACTGTGTGCGTAAGAGAGGGTGGCTGGATGTGACATTTTTGGAGAGGGGCAAATGAGAGAGAGAGAGAGAGAGAGAGAGAGAGAGAGAGAGAGAGGAGGGGTGGCGGCAAAGACTGTGGTCGGGGGCAAATGCTCCTTCATGACCTCCTGCAGCGCCGCCACCGGATTCGGGACCTCTCCCCGAATTATAAATTTTTGGAGCTCTATAAGCGACTCTGAAGCCTCCTTAGAGGAGGTAAGGCCATTGGTGGCGCCGGTTATCCTTCCTCGGAAAATTTATCAGTTTTAACTGTGAAGCTTTCAGAGCGATTCTGGAGCCTGATGGAGGATGGCGAGGTCATCGGTAACTTGACGGTAAGGGCCTGAGTACCTCTGAAAAAGTCTCAAATTTCGAAGGTATATCAACAGTTTTGAAGTCTCCAAATGGAAGGTGGGGGGGGGGGGGGGGGGGTTCGAAATCATATGTGGCAGTTTGTATTTATTATGAATGGGGGGGGGGGTGCAATGTAAATCTATTTGGGGGCGAGCTGTGTGCATTTTCGCATGCCCCCGCCACTGATCCCAACCTTCCCAGGCCCTACCAAAAATATATATAATACCACCAAGATTAGACATGTAGCGGACAAGCATAGGCATATGTTGCCATCCCAGTCAACATTAGGTGACGTCCCATCCCAAATTCCCCCGGCATTGTGAAGTACTTTTCGATGGCTGCTTTACAGGCCCTTTTAGACATCTGAATTTTATATCTTCGCTGACATATTTTTGCGCCCCCACGTCTCAACAAGGGATCCCCCTCTCCCGCCACGCATGCATACACCCACTTACTGCCACAGGCCCAGAGTGCAGCGATGTGAGGTCTTACGCAGACTTCACTTCGTCCTAACTCGCCTATCGCACGTTAAAAAAGGGGAAGCATGCTTAACAAGGACGGACCTCGGGTCATTAGGTTACCCCTCCTGACCTTCCTTTTTTGAAGATATGAGGAGGCGGTAGCGACCGAGGGCCGAAGGGTCATAGATAACTTAGGTTCAAACAAGAACAAGTAGACCTAAGAATTGCTATTTCAGCGTTAAGATGGTGGGATGCCAGTATACCAAGGTCACAGGATGGATGCCATTTTGACTTAATAACCTATACCATAGTTTTTATATCTTTCATTTCATGCGCACGGATTATTATTCATGTGCATGGATCAAAGGAGTGGTGCTCGTTTCTTTCGAGCAAGATCTGGTGAACCCCGCGGTGGACCCCGGAAATGACATCATAGTCACGTGACTGGGTGCCGCCATTTTGTGTTGTCATGGTAACGCGCTTGGCCGGCCATGTTGTGATGTCATCCCCATGGTGAAACGTTGTATCACTGCGTATGCGCAGCCCGTGTTGTTATGGTAATACGCGTTTCCGTTGTCCATTTTGTATACAGGGCGCCGCCATCTTGGTTTGTATAGTAGCACGCGGCTGCTCGGTAACCCAAAGGCATCTAATAAGACGGGGGTATATTTGAAGGGTATGTTCGATGCGATGGAAGTACAACGAGTTACCCAGATGATCCCGTGAACGACTTATTTTCACCGGAAATCACCAAAATGGACCAGAATTATTTTAGAATATTGACCCTAATAGCACCACGTAGTGTTATAAGATCCATAAAAGGTGTGTTCCTTATCTAGCTCGAATTCCATAAGGATCCTCGTTCAGTAGTGCATATTTTATACCTTGTCTGTTCTATCCTGACTTCTATCTACTCTAGTATACTGATTATCCCTGACTGTCCCTGTCGATTCTTATGCTTGTTCTACCCATGATATGATGGCATTGTCCATGTATTCATGGCTCTCTCTTACCTTAGTAGATTATTTGGCTTGTTCTACCCGTGATATGACTATTATCTACACTATTTGTTGGGCTTACCAGTAGACCCAGACATAGCTACAGGTGACACTTTCCCGACGGGCCATCGGTGCCCCGTTTTCTTCGTATGAGGTCATGGGGGCTATGAGTGCAATAAGGAAATGCCATTACTCTCATCCTCATCTCGGTATATCTTTTGTCACCACGGTCCACAGAATCCCAATTTTGGAATCCCTTTCTAGTATCTGGATGGCCTTCAGAATCCCCTTTTCACCGTATGAGGACATTGAGGGCCATAAGGAAATGCCATTACTCTCATCCCCATCTCCACATTTGTCCCCACAGTCCACAGAATCCCAATTTTGGAATCCCTTTCTAGTATCTGGATGGCCTTCAAAATCCCCTTTTCATCGAATGAGGCCATAAGGGCTATGAGGGTCACAAGGAAATGCCATTGCTCTCATCCTCGTCTCGGTATTTGGTCGCCACGGTCCACATAATTCCAATTTTGGAATCCCTTTCTTGTATTTGGATGGCTTTCAGAATCAGAATCCCCTTTCATCGTATGAGGCCATGAGGGTTAAGAGTGCAATAAGGAAATGCCATTACTCTCATCCTCATCGCGGTATTTGGGTACCCGTTTTCATCGTAGGAGGTCATGCGGGCTATGAAGACCTCATAGCCATCATGGCCCTATGGCCTCATCTCGGTATTTGGGGACCCCAACCCCATGGGCAAACCATTACTGGTACCCCATTATGGAATAGGACTAGCCTTTGGCGTCCTCATAGCCCTCATGGCCTCACACGAAGAAAACGGGGCGCAGATGGCCCGTCGGGAAAGTATCAACTGCAGCTATGTCTAGGTCTACTGGTAAGCCAGATAATGGTAGACTAGTGCAGATAACAGTCATAGCACGGGTAGAACAAGCCAAATAATCTACTAAGGTAAGGGAGAGCCAGGAATGCACGGACAATGCCATATCATATCATGGGTAGAAAAGGCATAAGAATCTACAAGGACAATCAGGGATAATTAGTATACTAGAGTAGATAGACGTCAAGTAGAACAGATATGTTATAAAATATGCAGTTGTAAACGAGGATTCTGATGGAATTCGAGCTAGATAAGGAGCACATCTCTTATAGATCTTATACCACTACGTGGTACTATTAGGGTCAGTATTCTAAGAGAATTCGGGTTCGTTTCGGTTATTTCGGGTGAACAGCAGTCGTTCTCGGGTTCATTTGAGTAATTCGTTGTACTCCCATTGAATCGAACGTACCCCCCAAACATGCCCTCATCTTATTAGATGCCTTTGGGTGACCTAGCGACCATGTGCTACCATAGAAACAAGATGGCGGTTCCCTATATACAAAATGGACGACGGAAACGCGTATTACCATAACAACACGCGCTGCACATGTGCAGTGACACCACGTGTCACCATGAGAATGAAATCACAGCATAGCCGCTCACGCGGGTAACCAAAACGTCACTTCCGGGGTACACCGCGCGGTCCACCAGATCTTGCTCGAAAGGTACGTGACATACTACTGATCAATAATCCATTTGCACAGCTTATTAATTCGTGTGCACGGAATATTATTTCGTGTGCACAGATTACAATTCACGTGAATGATTTTATTAATTCGTTCGCATTGATTATTATTTTGTTGGCATGGATTATCATTTCGTGTGCGTGGATTATTAATTTACGCACACGGATTATTAATTCAAACGCACGGATTATTAATTCAAACGCACGGTTTATTAATTCGTTTGCCTTGATCATTACTTCATGCACGGATTATTAATCTGTGCGCATGAATTATTAGTTTGCGTGCTTGGATTATTCATTTGTTCGCTCTGATTAATATTTCGTGTGCACAGATTATTAATTCGTGCGTATGGATTTTAAAAAACATATGTCACCTCACCGGCTCCATACAAATGCTCTCCGGACCATTGTCAATTATTTTTATTTTTAATTTTATAGATTAATTATACTCGAGATTTCTTGGGTATGACAATTAATTCCAAATGCCCATGTACAGACATGGTGGTTTTGTGTGCTAAAGTGTACTACAGGTCTGTTTTTGCGCCTGCATTCAACCGTAGCTAACCCTGTTTCTGTCCGGTTAGTTGGCTGGAGTGCTTGGTATTGGTTCGCCGCTGCTCGGTGGTTCTCTCCATCTTCTGTGGCGCATAATCCACCGTAATACTACCCGATATGACATGGCTTGGTCCATTAAAGTGTCATAAAAGCCCAGTAAAACATAAAAACAATGAATGATAAACTAACAATCAAAGAGTTTGCACATTTAGTTTATAAGCACATACACAAAGAACAAATATTGGATAAATGAGTACTGTAAAAATTATGTGCAAATGGAAGCAGAGAATCCAAAGTAAAACAATTTGAAGCAGAAGAATACATTAAAATACAGTGTATGTATGATCAATTATCTAAGAGCAATTACAGCTCTTGGATAACCGTGTGTATTTGTGCTTTCAAAGCCGAATGGAATAGTTCAAAATATTAGGCATAGCGACCAGTGTTCATGCAACATTTACGTGTAAATGCCATTGCCCATGTATCGATGTGCAACCCATCATCTAATTCGCTAAAGTGGCCGAAACAAATAGCCGCGACCGGGTAATTCAGTAAAAAACATGCAGGTAATAAGACCACACGCTTTTGTTTTCAGTTTGGCGTATGGATCACATTCAGGTGCAACTGAAGAATAAATTTTATCCCATCTCGGATATATTTTTTGCCGGTAAAAAGCCCGGTATCCGGTAATGTTTCCGGTGAGTGTATAAAACTACGTTTTAAAGTACTAAAAGTAGCCCCGAACGTGTGAAAAGTGACAATTTAATAAAACTTATGCACTGAAATGTGTATAAATGAAGGTGAAGCAATGTTTATTTTATTGAAGGCTGTCTTCAAGCGAAATTTACGGCAGCGTAGAGTCGCCACACCATAGTATATTTCCATGGATTCCTAATCTGTTTTTAAAGATTACTAATCTGTTTAAATAGATTACTAATCTGTTTTTACAGATTACTAATCTGTTTAAACAGACTACTAATCCATTTTTACAGATTAACTAATCTGTTTTTACAGATTACTAATCTGTTTAAACAGATTACTAATCTTTTCTTACAGATTAACTAATCTGTATTTACAGATTAGTAATCTGTTTAAACAGATTAACTAATCTGTATTTACAGAATACTAATCTGTTTTTACAGATTAACTAGTCTGTAAAAACAGATTACTAATCTGTTCAAACAGATTACCAATCTGTTTTACAGATTAACTAAGTAATCTGTAAATACAGATTAGTTAATCTGTTTAAACAGATTACTAATCTGTAAACACAGATTAGTTAATCTGTTTAAACATATTACTAATCTGTAAATACAGATTAGTTCATCTGTTTTTACAGATTAGTAATCTGTTTAAACAGATTAGTAATCTGTAAATACAGATTAGTATTCTGTTTAAATAGATTAGTAATCTGTAAATACAGATTATTTAATCTGTTTAAACAGATTATTTAATCTGTTTAAACAGATTACTAATCTATAAATACAGATTAGTTAATCTGTAAAAACAGATTAGTAATCTGTAAAAACAGATTAGGAATCCCTGGAAACATACTACGGTGTGGCAATCAACACACTATTTATGTCACAAAAACGATTTAGCCGAGGTGCAAGGCGGGTGAATTTTTCCATACTTGTCAAATGGAGGTGTAGCTAATTCGTGTGCGTGAAATATGGATCTGTTTGTTAACAATGAAGGGATTTAGCAGAACGTTTTGAGGAAAGAAAACATTTATAATTTGAAGAAATAAAAATAAAGTTGTGTAAAAGCCCTTTTTTAAAAAGGGGGTTCATAATTTATTTTCAGTTACCGTTTCGTCAAACACATTCCGAGGTGATAATAAATATTAAAAACAACATTCGATTTATTAATCATTATATAGTATTAAGGCGCGAGAATGGGAAAATCATCGGCAATATTATTGGAAAAGAGTACTATTTATATTAGTGGATACCAGTACTAGTACCAGATTTCTGCATGCCCTACCCCTTGATACCCACACAAAGCCTCGGAACCATTAAGACTGGGGCCTCGCGCGCCCACTTCATCAATCTCTATGTGTGGGCTCCCTGTGGTGGACCGGGCCTGCCCCCCACCCCTCCCCCCCCCCCCAAAAAAAAAACAATCAAACTGTTATTTAGAGTTTTTGACCCTTATCTTCGCTCCGGAGGCACCAGAATGGATCCCAGAGCTTCTGAATTTAAAACAAAAATTCCGGGAAAGGGTCTCCTGACTCACAGCCGTGGGAAGAAAGCTCTACTAGTTGTTAATTCCAGTCGCCCATTTAACATATTGTATATGACACACAATAATGTGTATAATGGACGATTGGAATGAATAACTAATGAATTGTTTAGGATTTAAAACTTCGACCCCTCCCCCTTCCCCTCAAAGAGGTGCCATCCAGGTACTCCTCAAATTTTGGTTTCTCTTTATCCTGTATGCCACACAAAAACCAGAATCATTTACCACAATTTCGGTTACAATCAGGCTTGTCAAAGTTCCGCCGGTACTTGGTTTATCGGAACCCAGACGGTACTGGGCCGTACCGCGGTACCGGTACCAGTGTCGGTACCTTTAACAACACATAAAACGGTCATTAAATGACAATGAAACAATGTATGCTATGGAATATATTCCTAACAAATAAATCGGTTATGTGAACCGAGTTCTTAAGATTCGAATATTCGTGGGACATCGCGTCACTTCGAGTATAAACTTATGGGTGGACGAAACTTCGAACTTTAAACCTGCTCTCTGCGTCGACTCGGCACCTTCAGTGACGATCTCAGGTAGATGCCTTCGACGTTCTAAATAACAGATTTTATAATTAGACACACGCGCATTGAAAACTTGAAAAAGATAGCTATCCAGTACTTAGAGAACACTGAACATGGTCTCTCGATGTGCTACAAAACATGGGGTCCAGGAGGGACCATGTTTGAGTGTTGCTCTGAAATTTTATATACAGTCCGAGGTGTGACTGACTCGAGTACCGAGTACCGCCGGTACTTGGCTTCAGAACAGGTACCGCAAAAACGGTCCCGTTTCTGTGGTACCGGTGTCCTTACTGGTACCAGTTGACAAGCCTGGTTACAATTCTTGTGGTTTTTTACACTCTCTTTTCCCGGAATTGATAACCCCGGCCCGTCCTGGCGCGCGATGTCTTTTAAATATTTTTTCGTAACAACCGTACTTGCCCACTGAACCCTTCCATTGAACGGCTCGCTATTAAGTCCCTCACCTGCCTACTCAATCCTGTTGGCTTATTGGAATTCCAAATAGTGAATGTCCTGTTCAGAAATGGCCCACCTCTATTTATCAGTTCAGAGATAGCTCATTTCGGACAGAGTCCCTGAAATTATGTGCGTGTTAGATAATAGAAAAGAAATAAAATAAGTCGGATTGCTATTGAGCAAAACAAATTAGCCGTTAGCTCCCCCCCCCCCCCCCAAGCCTCCACTGGGAGCTCAGAAATAGGGATTGAAGGCGTGAGCTCACAAGGTCCCATTCTTAATGGCTCCTACAGCTTTGGGTGAGAATCATGGCGTAGAGCATACATGAATCTAGAACTGGTACTAGTATCCAATGGCATGGATAGAACTCTTTTCTGGAAATACTGTGGGTAATTTGATAATATTTTGACGTCTAGCTACTATATTTCAACATTACTTTGAGTGTTGCTTTCAATATTTATAATCACCTCGGCGTGTATATGGTGAAACGCTAACTGAAAATAAATTAAAAAAATAGCTTTACACAGCTTTACTCCTTTAAATTACAAATGGTTTCTTTCCAAACAAATTCTGTTAAATCCCTTCATAGTGAACAAACATATCCATATGTTACATACACTGATTAGTCACATCTCTGTTTAGCAAGTATGATAAAATTCACCTCATCACACCAAAATATCCCGTGATTTTAACCTGCTTTGGTGATATTTTGTAACTGACCCTTTTTGGGGCCTTAGTAGGGCCCCTAAATGTGGTCCGATTGGGGCGGTTGAGGTGTCAATCTTCCTTATTCCTCGGGGGCCACCCATCAGCACCAAAATATCCCGTGATTTTAAATTGCTTTGGTGATATTTTGTAACTGGTCCTTTTTGGGGTCTTAGTAAGGCCCCTAAATGTGGTCCGATTGGGGCGGTTGAGGTGTCAATCTTCTTTATTTCTCGGGGGGCCACCCATCAACACCAAAATATCCCGTGATTTTAACCTGCTTTGGTGATATTTTGTAACTGACCCTTTTAGGGGCCTTAGTAGGGCCCCTAAATGTTGTCCTATTGGGGCGGTTGAGGTGTCAATCTTCTTTATTCCTCGGGGACCACCCATCAACACCACAATATCCCGTGATTTTAACCTGGTTTGGTGATATTTTGTAACTGGCCTTTTTGAGGCCTCAGTAGGGCCCCTAAATGTGGTCCGATTGGGGTGGTTGAGGTGTCAGTCTTCTTTATTCCTCGGGGGCCACCCATCAACACCAAAATATCCCGTGATTTTAACCTGTTTTGGTGATATTTTGTAACTGTTTCTTTTTGGGGCCTTAGTAGGGCCCCTAAATGTGGTCCGATTGGGGCGGTTCAGGTGTCAATCTTCTTTATTCCTCGGGGGCCACCCATCAACATCAAAATATTCCGTGATTTTAACCTGCTTTGGTGATATTTTGTAACTGGCCCTTTTTGGGACCTCAGTAGGGCCCCTAAATGTGGTCCGATTGGGGCGGTTGAGGTGTCAATCTTCTTTATTCCTCGGGAGCCACCCAGCAACACCAAAATATCCCGTGATTTTAACCTGCTTTGGTGATATTTTGTAACTGGCCCTTTTGGGGGCCTTAGTAGGGCCCTAAATGTTGTCCGATTGGGGCGGTTGAGGTGTCAATCTTCTTTGTTCCTCGGGGGCCACCCATCAACATCACAATATCCCGTGATTTTAACTTGCTTTGGTGATATTTTGTAACTGGTCCTTTTTGGGGCCTTAGTAGGGCCCCTAAATGTGGTCCGATTGGGGCGGTTGAGGTGTCAATCTTCTTTATTCCTCGGGGGCCACCCATCAACACCACAATATCCCGTGATTTTAACCTGCTTTGGTGATATTTTGTAACTGGCCTTTTTGAGGCCTTAGTAGGGCCCCTAAATGTGGTCCGATTGGGGTGGTTGAGGTGTCAGTCTTCTTTATTCCTCGGGGGCCACCCATCAACACCAAAATATCCCGTGATTTTAACTTGCTTTGGTGATATTTTGTAACTGGTCCTTTTTGGGGCCTTAGTAGGGCCCCTAAATGTGGTCCGATTGGGGCGGTTGAGGTGTCAATTTTCTTTATTCCTCGGGGGCCACCCATCAACACCAAAATATCCCGTGATTTTAACTTGCTTTGGTGATATTTTGTAACTGGTCTTTTTGGGGGCCTTAGTAGGGCCCATAAATGTGGTCCGATTGGGGCGGTTGAGGTGTCAATCTTCTTTATTCCTCGGGGGCCACCCATCAACGCCAAAATATCCCGTGATTTTAACCTGCTTTGGTGATATTTCGTAACTGGCCCTTTTTGGGGCCTTAGTAGGGCCCCTAAATGTGGTCCGATTGGGGCGGTTGAGGCCACCCATCAACACCAAAATATCCGGTAATTTATTTATTGGTGTTTAAGGTCACATATTTCTGCACAATGGCTAACCATGACCGTGACAGTTTTACGTGCGGAGGAAGCCGGAATATTCGGAGAGAACCACCGAGCAACTGTCAACTCCCCAACATACCAACTCCACACAAGCAGGGTTAGCATCGGTTGAAGACAGGTGCACCATCGACGTGCACTACGCCTTAGTACACGTCACCGTGCCCCCACGCGAGCAATGGGGGTGAAGTGTCTTGCCAAGGACACAACTCGGTTGCCGCAGGTGGGATTCGAACCGAGGACCTCTCGGCTTGCAGCCTGCACCTCTCTCTACCAACTGAGCCCCCCCCCCCCCCCCCCACCCCCATTAACCCATTATCTAACGCGAGTAGCAGACGATACTCGTCAAAAAAATTCTCGTGTAACTAAAAATTTTCATTTTTTGCATCCAAAACACAGGGTGTTACCCCTCATTGGAATGAGCGCAACGCGCTCGTTCGAATGAGGGCGTCATAACCTATGTTTTGGAAGCATAAAATGTAAATATAAAAAAGACGGAATAGCCATTTTTGTGTACGGTGCTGGCCGTTTTTGGCCGTTACTTTAGGTAATGGGTTAAACGCATTTTGACCAATTCCTCTCAGCCCCAAGGAAGGGACAAACTGACCTAGGGGGCAATGATTAAAAAGATAGCTAAGTTGTTACAACAAGATAGCTAAGTTGTTATAACAAGTTAGCTAAGTTGTTATAACAAGTTACTAAGTTGTTATAACAAGTTAGCTAAGTTGTTATAACAAGTTAGCTAAGTTGTTATAACAAGTTAAGCTAAGTTGTTATAACAAGTTAGCTATGTTGTTATAACAAGTTAGCTAAGTTGTTATAACAAGTTAGCTAAGTTGTTATAACAAGTTACTAAGTTGTTATAACAAAATAGCTAAGTTGTTATAACAAGTTAGCTAAGTTGTTATAACAAGTTAAGCTAAGTTGTTATAACAAGTTAAGCTATGTTGCTATAACAAGTTAGCTAAGTTGTTATAACAAGTTACTAAGTTGTTATAACAAGTTAGTTAACTTGTTATAACAACTTAGCACAGGTAAAAAAAATACATCAACTGGCGTCAGAACGCTGCCGTAGTAACCTCTCAACAATATTACAAAATTTGTATATTGGAGAAGCAGATACTTCTGAAATTGACAAACAAAAAACATTGAGCAACTTTTATGTGAATTTAAATAAATTTGTTTTGAAAAGAGAAATGGTTACAAATTCTGAAAGTTGTTCACACACATTTGGTTGGTCGTAATTTATTGCGAGTGCCAGTTGGCAGTTTCCGTTAAATAAAAAAAAATAATAATTCATTTCATCAAAACATTTGAAATGATGTGGAATACTGGAATTTATCTGTTTAGTTCTTTGCTGAACATATCTGTGGATTAACATGACACGGGAAAAAACGATTGGAGACGTTTTCCATTGTGGCGTAAATGTGAAGTAAACTTCAGGGATTACTGTCTACACATGACACAATAAATAATAATAAAATAAGTAAAGAATTTTCGCAAACTCCAACCCAACTGCACTTATAATTCACGTTAGCCAATAACTTGTTTGAATTTATTTATAATCGGCTGGCGTCTGGCTTATTTAAACCACCGGTGAGTGTCCTCGAAGCCTATTTTTGTTGATGCCCTCCGGCGATGTAAATTGTAAAATGAACGTTCTCTTGAGGTTTGACTGCACGGACTCTTATAATCAACTAGTCACGCGATCATCAGATTCCTGTTTTGCGGTCAGATTTACTTATTCACACAATGTATTTTAGAGGTTGGTAAAAACAAATCGTCCTGCCAGATTACCAGTCATCCCTGGCGGGTCAGCAACCTGACCGAACAGATTATTAATAACCAGCCCGAACAGATTAACCTGCATCCTACCAACATATTTTACCAACTACCTGCATCTTTGACCCCAGTACAAATGTAATAAACATAAGCACAAAAGGTGTCCAAACTTTCAAATTTGCATTTTATGATCCGCATTGGACTTTACTTGAACAAGTTATTGTAATTCTTATTGATTAACCCTCGCTATAAGATCCACTATGACATGGTGGTGAAGACAATGAAAGCATCTGTAAGTATACTACAGTCTGCAGTTAAAACTAGAAGTCCTGTCGTGAAATGCGTACAAATAGCACATCGGTCTGAGCGCTAATCTGCGCGTTATGGCCATAGTAAGGCTATCAGTTCTGTACATATGGTCTGTGCACAAGCAATGTTTCAGCCAATGGACCTCCGGGTAACCCGGAGGTCCATTGGCAGAAATATTGCCTGTGTTCGCTATGAATAACCAGGAGAACCTGCCATGCTTTGGATGTCATTCGATATGGCAATTACGCGCAATTCCTACGCGCAGTTAAGCCTAGATAAGCGCACAGTTTGTGACAGGACTTCTAGTTTTAACTGCACAGCATTAGTTATACATGAAGCTGCCGTCTTCCAACATGCGTCAGACTTCTACCCCAAACTTCTCCATACAAAGGAATTGTCAACGGCCTGTTCATTATGTTGTTGCTGGTTCAAATGGGTGCAACTCCATCCGCGATCTAAATCCACACCTAGTGCTTCATTTATTGATTTTTTTATGATTATTCCCAGAATTAGTGCTCGGTATCTAATATTATTGCGTCCGTGGAAATATTGCCCACCCGTGGAAAGTGACCAGTGACTGTATTGTGAGATTGTATTTTGAAGTCAACGTTGAGCATTCATTCATTCGATTTCACCAACGCTTTTATGTGCATGTACCTATGCTTCTCGGCGAGCTATTCGGGCAAGAGGAGCACGGTGGTTCATTGTGGTTCATTGGTTATTATTATTATTATGCTTCATGGCGAGCTATTTAGGTAAGGGGAGCGCGACAGTTTAGTGGTGATACATTGATTATTATTATTGTTATGCTTCTCGACGAGCTATTCAGGGAAGGGGAGCGAGCTCGTTCGTTGGTGGTCAATAATTGGTGGTTCATTGGCGGTTCATTGGTTATTATTATTATTATGCTTCTCGAAGAGCTATTCGGGCAAGGGGAGCGCGACGGTTCATTGGTGGCTCTTTGGTTATTATTATGCTTCACGGCGAGCTATTCAGGCAAGATGACCGCGGTGGTTCATTAGTGGTTTATTGCTTATTATTAGGCTTCACGGCGCGCTATTCAGACAAGGATGTGTGGTGGTTCATTTGTGGTTCATCGGTTATTATAATGCTCCACGGCGCGCTATTCTGACAAAGGGAGCGCGGTGGTTCATTGGTGGTTCATCGGTTATTATAATGCTCCACGGCGCGCTATTCTGACAAAGGGAGCGCGGTGGTTCATTAGTGGTTCATTGGTTAGTGCATTAGACTTGAGATCAAAAGTCCGGTGGTTCGATCATGACGCGCGTCACCAGCGTTTGTAGTATGTCAGAGGCCGAATGCACCAGATTTGGTGGACCTCAAATGGGGATCTTATGTGACGTCATCAGTCACGTGAACATTGACCTCATATGGCTGTTGTCATGGTAACGCGTTACGTCCCATCAGATCCCCCCAAACTGGACATGTCCCGACCCCTGACATACAACTTGTTGTGTTGTGTCATCGGGCAAGACACTTCATCCCAACGGCCTAGTTGAGAGCGTGGAGTACGGTGGTTCATTGTGGTTCATTGGTTATTATTATTATAATGCTTCAATGCGAGCTATTTAGGTAAGGGGAGCGCGACAGTTTAGTGGTGGTACATTGATTATTATTATTCTTATTATTGTTATGCTTCCCGGCGATCTATTCAGGCAAGGGGGGCGAGCTCGTTCGTTGGTGGTCAATTGGTGGTTCATTGGTGGTCCATTGGTTATTATTATTATTATGCTTCTCGGAGAGCTATTCGGGCAAGGGGAGCGCGACCGTTCATTGGTGGTTCATTGGTTATTATTATTATTATTATGCTTCTCGGCGAGGTATTCAGGCAAGGGGAGCGAGCCCGTTCATTGGTGGTTCATTGGTTATTATTATTATTATGCTTCTTGGCTATTCAGCTATTTATTATTATTATGATGCTTCTCGGCGAGCTATTCAGGCAAGGGGAGCGCGACGGTTCATTGGTGGCTCTTTGGTTCTTATTATTATGCTTCACGGCGAGCTATTCAGGCAAGATGACCGCGGTGGTTCATTGGTGGTTTATTGCTTATTAGTAGGCTTTACGGTGCGCTATTCAGACAAGGGAAGTGTGGTTGTTCATTGGTGGTTCATTGGTTATTATAATGCTCCACGGCGCGCTATTCTGACAAAGGGAGCGCGGTGGTTCATTAGTGGTTCATTGGTTAGTGCATTAGACTTGAGATCAAAAGTCCGGTGGTTCGACTATGACGCGCGTCCCCAGCGTTTGTAGTAGGTCAGGGGCCGAATGTGCCAGATTTGGTGAACCTCAAATGGGGATCTTATGTGACGTCATGAGTCACGTGAACATTGACCTCATATGGCTGTTGTCATGGTAACGCGTTACGTTCCATGAGATCCCCCAAACTGGACATGTCCCGACCCCTGACATACAACTTGTTGTGTTGTGTCATCGGGCAAGACACTTCATCCCAACTGCCTAGTTGAGAGCGTGGTGACGCTGTGTTATAAGGAGAAAGACACGACGACGGCAAATACCAACTGCTTCTAATCGCTGTTAACCCTCTCGGGTTAGTAAATTATTGAGTCCGACAGTTACTCACCATTGGTCGGTTGTTATCAGGTTTCCCCAACCCGTGAAACGGTATGAAGGACCCGTTAAACCCCAATAAAAAAACAAAACTACAGGCTAGACTTCGTGTTGAAAAAGTGTTGACGTACATATACCAAACTCGCTCAGAAACACTTTACACAAATGCAGCACGCATATTTCCGACTCGTTAGCTAAAGGTTTACATGGTTGCGTTTGACACACAACTTCGGGGAAATCTTGGTGGAGTATCTCAGGGACGTCGCAAAGATGGCCCATTGGTGGGGATGGGGGATGTAAAACCAGGTTGTCACTACTGTCATAACTCACGTGCCAACTGAAGAAATATTCCAGATACATCATGAAGTCATGCCTTCTTCTAATACATGGCTTGATGGCATTGTTGCAACATTTGTTAACAGGAATTATAGTTTAAAAAAAACTCAGAAATTTGTTCGTCGATAAATACACGTAGTCTTGGTGCATATACTTCCCAACTTATTTAATTAGCATGTGCCGGACTCCAAACAGGTACGTGGCTAGAGTTTTCCGATTGGGGGGGGGGGGGGGGGGTGTAGTAAACTTCCAACTAGGGGAGGGATCGGGAGGGGGAAACCCCCTCCCAGTCCATCCCCTAGTTGGAAATTCACGACCGAGAAAAAATTTGAAAATGAAGGCATGAAAGGGGACATAAAATTGATTCTAGTAACTGAAATGCCTACACATTTATGACAGAATTATCAGGTTGTTATTATTTTGGTATTATTCCGGGAATTGAATATATATATGCTAAACTAATGTTCAAGCTGAGAACTTTGAGCAATTCATACTTTCCTAACGTTAAATCAGATCTTATGCAGTAATGATCTGTTTTCGATGTTTTGTCATTTTGTAACTGTGAATGATGGAATTAACTCAGGATAACGATTTTACACTGTGTGATTTTCTTGAAGTGCATTTCGAGGATTTTTTTTTGGTGACGATAAGTAAACGTACTTTAGAAGTCTCGTACCAATTGACATCATGCATACTTATGAAGCTCGATATTGTGTACACTGCTGTTGTAAATAGTAACAGTTGGAAATTTTGCCGATTTGAAACCGAGTTGGATTTTGGGAAGTAAAGGAGACATCATCATCACTAAATACCTAAAAATCCAGAGATATGGAATTTCCAACTACTTATGACTTGCCATTCGAATTTCCAACTATAGGAAATTTTGGCCAGGATGCTCCCCCCCCCCCCACCCCTCCCCCTCCCAATCGGAATCCTCTCGCCACGTCCCTGGTCATACCCCATTCCTCATCCCCCATAGTTATGCGTCTGAGGTATCAATGATTGGCAGATTATATAGGTACAGTAAAGTTGATGAGAGAGAATGCATATCCCCGTATTTTCCCTACTATCTTCGTCTTTCGACAGCAAATAACAAATCAAAGTTATCTTTTTCAAGGAGTCAGTCAGTCTCTCCAAATCTGAGAAAACGCGGAAACGACAGTCGTGTTGTGTTATCTATCATATCCTTCAATATGTCGCCGAAATAAATGCCTTCTTCTCCACATGTCTAGTCGAGGCGCCATTCGTATTATTCGCTCCAGTGCGATTTATAATTCACACCTGTTGCAATACAGCCGCGAAAGCCACAATCGATATTAATGCAGCTATTTGCGGGGTCCACTGACTCAATATCTGTCATTTAAGATGTAGACAATTAATGGTATTGTACAATAAACGTCTTTCCCTGCGCCACTCTAGTCCATTTATTTACGCAATAATGTTTTCCTTTACGTATTGCAATCACGTATGGGTTTAACATTTCCACACCGAAAAGGCGAAAACACCATATATGCCCTTCAAGCCGGAAACTAGTTGCGTTGCAGGAGAAGGGGTTGGGAGCGGATGGCGTTGTACCCTTTCTGTCGCAATATGTTGTTGCCTGTATCAAAATGTTTTGGTAACGCCAACATTTGTTCTGGAAGAGCCTAACCTGAAAGACAACGTATCCATTTGACGAAACAACAATTTTCATTCTGCAAAAATAGCTTTATGTAGTACTGCACCCGTGGACCGGATGTATTCCACGTATGGGTGACGTCCACGAACGCGTTCAAAATTTTTATTATGGAGCACCGGGTTGCACCCAGTGCTCCATTAATTAAATCTTTGATGATTATTCCAATAATTAGTGTTTGGAATCTAATATTATTTCATCCGTGGAAATACAGCGCACACGTGTAAAGTGACCAGTCCACGGGGGCCGCACTGTATATCATTTCTTATGAAAGCTCTCGTTATAAGTTATAAGAAGATGTCAATCAAGTAGCCATGTACACGAAAAACATTTGTGCCTTATTTTTGTCTATTCAATTCAATTTTTATTTCACAGTATACAGATACAAATACAAATAAAATATTAGAAGAGAGTTACAAAATTATGAATAGTTGTGTAAATGCATACTGTGGGGAATGACATAGTCTAGTGACTGTCTTCCTGTCATCCCCAAGACAATAAAAGGTGACTAAAGTAGAATAGCATATGGCGGGTTTTAGATTTAAGTAAACTAAATACAGACAGCAGGTAGTTATTGTTTTTTACTTTACATGTAGCATGATTTTGGTTGGGATTAGTTATTATTTTCCCATCGTGGATCAAATTCTGCAAAGTTCCAACTCAGCTTGTTTCTGAATTTGACAGAATAAATATATTCTCCTCAATAACCAGTTCCATGTCCGTATGTCAATAGGGTTAATATTTTAAAGAGTTACTTTCATTGAACGAAAGTAATTCTTTCACTCTAAAATCAGTTGGGTTAAAAATTAACACCCAATTGGGTTCATATTCACTCAACCCAGTCTATTTGGGTTAATTTTTAACCCAACTGATTTTAGAGTGTTCACATAATATTAATATACTATCGTTTTGGACCTGTTTCATTTATCATTGTTTTCAAGAAGTATACTGAGTAAGTTCGTCGCTCAAGGAACCGAGAACATTGTCGGAAAATTTTAACTCTCGGCCGAGCATGTCGGAAAATTTTGAGACCGGCCTAGCTTCGGGCCTGGTGCTCACGCAGAGGGGATTTAATTCGATAATGTGCCGACTGGGATTCTGTACCGACCACGAAACACGGTTTAAAATGTTGTAACAAGCGATGGCATAAAGGACGGGGTGGGTAATATACTTGGTGGTCCTTTGTGGGATGTTATTCCATTCTTGGTCCAGCATGGCACCAAGTTCCTGAACACTTCTTGTTGGACTGGACGGGCTGAAATTGCAAGCTCCAACTCATTCCAGACATGTTCGATAGGATTGAGGTCAGGGGATCTTGCTGACCAGTCCATACGCTCACCCCCCCCCACCCCCCACCCCCCTGTGGGTACTCCCCGACAGCATGGGCAACATGCGGACGGGCATTATCGCCCATCAGAATGAATCTATCACCCACTGCACCTGCATACAATCTGACATGGACATCCACGATCTCATCAATATAGCGCTGTGTAGTCAATGTACCAAGTTCAAGGACACAGAGCTCTGTAAGTCCATCCCTGCTGATGCCGCCCCAGACCATGATTGACCCTCCACCATAACGGTCATGCTCAGCAATGTTGGCTGCATGGAATCGCTCTCCTGGTCTTCTCCACACCCAGGAACGCCTATCTGTGTGGTCAACGCAGTACCTTGATTCATCTGTAAAAAGGACAGGTCGCCAATCTTCTCTGGTCTATCCAACGTGGTCCATGGCCCACTCATATCGTACCTCGCGGTGGTTCTGAGACAGCGGAATGCGAATACATGGTCTTCTCGATCGGAGACCATATTCGTGCAACCTTGCCCGGATAGTCTGCGTCGAAACATTTATTCCGGATGCATTCTAAAGGTCACTGCGAAGCTGGGTTGCTGTGGCAAAGCGGTTCCTGCGGGCCTAAATGATCAAAAACCGGTCTTCAGCTGCAGATGTTGCCCTGTCTCTGCCACCTCCATGCCGTCTTACTGGTGTGCCATTCTGCTGAAATCTTGCCCGGGCTCTGGTGAACACCATATGGTGCACACCAAGCGTTTCACTAACCTGACGATGTGTAGCCCCTTGTTCCACCATCCCTACAGCCCACCACATTTCTGCTTCAGACAAATGTCTTCTTACATTTGCATTTCTCATATTCAATCATTAAATCACAAGGGTGTGTGCTGAAATGAAGACTGAATACCCTACACATGTCATGTACATGTAGACACCACACGTAAACATCATGAAAATCAAGGGGTACATGCTTTCCATGACTGTCACGAAAAGTCTGCCTGTCAAGAGAGCTAATGTAAACACTGGGGACCATCTCAATACATTCCTCAATCATATCGATCAAAAAGGGGTTGCGGTGGCTCAGTTGGTAGAGGTGCAGGCTGCAAGCCGAGATGTCCTCGGTTCGAAACCCACCTGTGGCAACCGCGTTGTGTCCTTAGGCAAGACACTTCACCCCCATTGCCCACGTGGGGGCACCGTGACGCTGTGTACCAAGGCGTACTGCACGTCGATGGTGCATCTGTCTTCAACCAATGCTAACCCTGCTTGTGTGGAGTTAGTATGTTGGGGAGCTGGCAGTTGCTCGCCGTTGCTCGGTGGTTCTCTCCGGGTACTCCGGCTTCCTCCACCCGTAAAACTGTCACGGTCATGGTTAGCCATCGTGCAGAAAATATGTGACCTTAAACACCAATAAATAAATAAATAAATAAATATAATAAATAATAAATGAATAAATAAATAAATAAATCCATTCAAAAATATCGCAAATATGTCATAAGCAAATTTTACAATGATGCGTCAAATATTTGGTGCTAAGCAAACTTTGAGTAGTAATATATAGGCATTTTCCCGAGGGCCGCAGGTCATAGAAACCAAGATGGCGGCCTCCAGTATACAAAAATGGCCGACCGAAACCACGTATCACCCTAACAACACACGCGCTGCGCAGGCGCACTAACACCACATATTCACTATGGGAATGACGTCATAAGATGGCCGCTCACGCGGCCATCTTATGACGTCATTCCCATAGTCATATGTGGTGTTAGTGACATGACGTCACTTCCGGTGTTCCACGCGGGGCCCCCAAATAGGACCCGATCCATCGCTCTCCTGCTGCTGTGGAGCGGTTTATCATTTGCCTCGTTTTGATTGATAAAAGACAAAGAGATGGTCAATGAGTTGGTCGTGTAGAGATTTATTTAGATCACGAAGGTGACGTGCCAAATCCTATGAAGTTCTCAGAAGTTTGTATGAGGTAAGATAGAATGATATATCTCGCGAAGGGGGACATAATACTTCCAGACAAGGTAACGCCTTTCTAAATATTGCATTATCCTGCTTGTGAATTTAGGGAGAACGGTCGGTTTGTTCTTTCAGTGTTCGCGCAAATTGAACTTAACACGAACCGGAATCGTCCTCCAAGGGTAAATATCAAGATTAACTTGTGTTTTGTTGATTGTCAAATTCACCTATTTATTTGGCGCATATCGACTTGGGAAACTGGAATTCAAAAGTACCATATCAAAATAAATGGTCTGAGAGATATATAAGGTTTGCATTCTCTAGCTTGTGAAGTAAAGTTAAAACTAGAAGTCCTGTCATGCAATGCTCACAAATAGCACGTCGATCTGAGCGTTAATCTACGCGCTATGACCATAGCAAGGCTATCACATTCTGTACATATGGCCTGTGCACAAGAAACGTTTTCAGCCAATGGACCACCAGGTAACCCGGAGGTCACATTGGCAGAAACCTTGCCTGTGTTTGCTGTGCGTAACAGGGCGAACCTGTCGGCTTTGGATGCCATTCGCTATGGCAACTGCGCGCAATTCCTACGCACAGTTAAGCCTAGATAAGCGGACAGTTCGTGACAGGACTTCTAGTTTTAACTGTAAAAAACAATAAACCAGTTCGTTTTATTGGGATTTAAACGACACTTTCAACGCTGAGGGCCAAATCATGCCCTTCAGTTTTATGGATGGGGAAAGCCGGATAAACCCACCGAACAGCGGTGTGGAGCTGTAAGGCTTTCCAACATACTAACCCCACACCAGCCGAGTTACCAGTGGTTGGAGGAACCTTATCACGTAGCACCACCGTGCTACCACTTGGGTATTCGGGGACTAAGTTATTTTCCCATGGGCACAACGCAAATGTCGCGGGTCAGTACAGAATTGTACACCTTTTGGTGTAAAATCCAACATACACGCGGGTTTCGATCGGTAGATATTAAGTTCGTTTCAAGTTGTAGATTCACATCGTTTTTCTCTATTTGTCCTTTGAACTCTATCGGTATTTTCAATGCCAGTTCAATGGCAGCAATTAGAAGAGTCCATGTTCATTATTTGGGGTAGGCCAATCAATATTTTCGACGAGCAGCCTCGGGTCTACACGTTGAAAATTTTGATTGGTCTACCCCACAATATTTACTGACCGGCCATCCTATTTAATGTAGGTTATGACGTATCCTGTTCCTGGTCGGAAAAACGGCCCGGTGGTGTTCGAAGGGTTAAAAACGCGATCAATATTGCGTTTGTGATTTGTGATATCTTCCCACATGGAATGATACAACACGGAATCTAGAATGTTAAAGTGATGTCTGTATGACCAAAAATGGCGGAAAAATTCGATTTCTGTTCAGAGATATATGCACACGAAATATATTTTGTTTTCACGTGGAATCTTTAATTGTCAAAGAATTATATTATATTAGAAATAATGATAAATGAAAAACCTGAACTCAGTCAAATTTATGTTTTTGATTTCTTTCAAAATTTCACAGTTCAGGCATAATAAGTGCGTGAATGCACTCCACCCCCCAAAGTTACAGGTAAAAGTTGCAGAAGGAAAATACACTGTATTAGGAAGTCACAAAACCCCTGAAACATTCTTTAATTGGAATGATAAAAAAAAAGTTTGATATTTTTGTTTTACCAAGTGGATAAGCAAATGGCATCCATTTTAGAAGAAGCTGTGTATAACAGCATGCTTTTTCATTCTCATTACTTTTTGTATAATACAGTGGAGCCCACTTAATTGAATATATCTCTTAACTGAATAACCCTGTTAATTTGAATATAATTTCCCAACACAAAACCATTTACCATACCTCCAGTACAAATTTTACCTGTTAAATGAATATAGGTAATGGGTGTAAACCCCTGTTAATCGAATTAAAAATCTTGTGACCTTTTCGAGAAACTACACTGACTCTCCCCAGTTTTTCCTTTGTCTATAGACCTGTTTGGCCTTAGTACATCTTATATAAGAATTTAATCTATTATATCTTGTTTGAGAGAGCTCATGGAGCTCTGTCAAATAAGATATTATAGAATAAATGTCAAAAAAAGATATTTTTAGAACACAGGAATTGACACAATCCCTGTTAATTGAATACTCCTGTTACTTGAATAATTTTCATTGGCAAAGTGTCTATTCACTTAACAGGGTTCCACTGAATAATAATTAAAAATGCCACATGACTCATTACACAAAAACGAAATAAATTTAGTTCCTCAACTGGTAGAGTGCTGAACTATTTTTGGTCATCAAAATTTGTTCATGTTTCTTGGCCTTGTTACAATTCATGAGAGAGTGCCTATAGGCACTCTCTCATAATTTGTGACAAGGCAAATCCTAACAGACAAAATTATTTAACTTCAAAGGTAATATGAAGCTTATTCACCAAAAATGATGCCTTCAAGTTGCAGCACTGCACTTCAGAATAAAGCCCAAACATGGGCTTCCAGCACTCTACCAGTTAATAAGTGTCCTTATACCTCTGTTCAAAAATACAATTTTCAGCCATTTTTTTGGTCATGTGACCATCACCTTCAACAGACGTACAATTATTTTTGAAGCGGTGTGAGATTGTCTCAGTAACATTCCCCTCCAGTCCGTGACGTGTCCACGTAACTGACAAATCACAAAACAACTGATCAAAAAATTGCATTTATGAATATGGAAATGGAGCACTTGGGTGACCGGTTGATGACCGGCAATGTACATCATCACACACCATTCAATCGAAATATGCAACTGAAAATATCTCATGAAATTGTTTGCATCCACTCAATCACCAAGAACCGTTATCAAACATCACAGCGATGAGCTGTAACTTAAACGTAATTATATGTGTTAGCCGGCCAGTCACCCAAAGCTGAAAGACTTGATCACTAGAGCGTCACCAGGGCCGGCGGAAGAAAGGGGGGCAACGGGGGTGGTCGCCCCCCTTGCCCTCGCCCACGGGGGCGAGCGGGGGCGAGCGGGGGGCGAGCGGGGGCGAAAGTGTCCGAAAATAAAAAAATTAGCATTGTTATTGATCAACCATCAGAAAAAAACAGGATCATACTGATCAGCCTATTATTCAGTTGTATCTTTGAAGAACCAATTCTCCGGCATGGATGTATATGTATACATTAACCCTTTACCCAACGTAACGGCCAAAACCGGCCAGCGCTATTCTCAAAAATAGCCAGTTAATTTTTAAAATATTTTCATTTTTTGTCTCAAAAGCATAGGTTATGACCCCTCGTTGGAACGAGCTCGTCGAGCTCGTTCCAACGAGGGGTCATAACCTATGTTTTTGAGACAAAAAATGAAAAAAATTAGTTATTCAAGAATTTTTTTGCAAGTGTCGTCTGCTTTTCATGTTAGGTAAAGGGTTAATTGCCCATGGGCATGGCATTCAATGGATAGTAGGCCTATGAATCAGCAAATTTTGCCTACCTGCTCAGCCTGACTGTTTTATTAGTTAGATGGCCAAAAGCCGAGTTTGTCGACAACAAAACTGGTTCGAAGCCTATGGCACTAGATAATCCGAGACTTATACTAGCACCGAGAGGGGGTAGGTAAGCAGGGCAACTGCTCCAGGGTCCGGCCTCCGGCTGTAAAAAAATCATTTTTTTCTATTATAAAAATACAAGAGGAATTTCAGGCCAAAGGCCACCAGAATGCACAATTTGAGAGCTCCATTAAAAATGTCCTGGGCCCCTCGCCCCCCCCCCCCCCCCCTTTTAATACCTCGTGTCTTCGGCACTCGGTGCAGATGCCTTCAGCATCTGAGGCGTCCCCTCCCAATTATTAGGCGATATACGTGCACTTGCCCTCATCGGAAAGTTTCGCCCCCCTTGCCCTTTGCTGCTTCCGCCGGCCCTGAGCGTCACATCCTTCTGACCATTAACACTCTGTCTACGATGAATACTACACTCTCTGTGCGAGAAATTATTTTTCTTATTCGCAAACTCAAACGCAGAAAATAATATTTCCAAGTGTGGTGGCATGTTAAATGTCTTGATGAATGTGTCACTGTCTGGGTGTAAGATGATAATGTCATATTTCCTAGATACCTACGTGAGATGGTTTACAATACATGTTGTCAGTTACGCTTGAACGATTGAGAATGTGTGTTACAGTACGTTTCTGACTTCAGCTCAGCAGCAATGTAACAGGTTGACACGCTCTCACTCTCGTTTGTGGATTGTCTCCGTACACAAAGTTTACTCACACCAACAGCTTTTAGAAGTGAAGGTTCAGTTTACCAAGAAACGTTCGAAGTGTGGAGCTACCGTCGAGCTGAGCTCGGGTGTTTGTTGGGGTAGGGTGGTACCCTGCAGACTTCCCGAGATAAATCACTTATTGTAAGTGCATGTCCCTCTGCAATAATTTCGATATCATAACTTTTCAAGTTGCCTGTGTCAATTCAGAGGCTATTTAGCAGATCGATTTCCTCTAGTATGTCAAATATCGCGAGTGTACATACTCCTTCAGAAAATTCGGAGATTATAATATAAAGGTACATTATTAGTTACAACGTTTGTTGGTGGCCTAATATGGTATATATGGAGTCAGTTAATTTCATATTGGACGAGAGCGAAGCACTCTCCCATAAATTGTAACAAGGAAAATTCATACATACGAAACAGTTTCATTTCGAAGGTAACATGACACACGTCCACAGAATATGAAGCCTTTTAAGTTGCCTAACCTGCACTTCAGACCAAATATGGGCTTCCAACACTCAATCTTTCAACTTGAAGCGTTTATCAGCTGTCGCCATTTTGAATAATCAATGAACAAAGGGGAGATTACCCATAGCTGCCATCGTATATTGGTGCTGACAGGCAGTATATGGTTTCATATGCAGTCTGCATGTGACGTCTTTGAACCAATGGAATTCCCAGATACTTGTAGGATGTATGATATTTTGTAATATAGTGATTAGTTTAGGTTAGAGCACACATTTTCTTTTCTATTAGAAATAAAGCTCTGTCGCAAACGAGCCTTTATTTAAATTATTTTCTTAAAGATAAGAAAACACATGCTCTCACTGACTTGGAGCACAAATGGATATTGTGTTTTAAAACAACATGTCTTTGTTCGCCACTTGATATAGTGTACTCTGTACCTTTATCCAGTGGAGAACAAAGACGTGTTGTTTTAACACAATATCCATGTAAATAAGAGCACGGCTTGAACAAAACATTTGCGCTCCAAATTTGGAGCACAATTTTTTTTTTGTTCAAGTCGTTCTCTTCATCCAGTGGAGAATATAGACGTGTCTTTTTAAATGCAATTTCCCTTTGTGTTCCAAGTCAGTCAGAGCGCGTGTTTTTTCATATTTGTCGTTCCCCTGATATCCAAATGTTTACGACTGTTATTATTTGAAAGGTAAAAGTGAGGACAGTGCGGGGGGGGGGGGGGGGCAGTAAGGAGGTTTATGATTCCCCTAAAAGTACTTTCAAGTGAATCGAAATCTATGTTGTACCCTTCAGATCACCTTCAACAAAACTGACGAGAGGGCATTTGGCTAAATAATACCCCCCACTCCCACCCCCAAAACCATGATAACATAATGGTAGGGATTAGTAGTAAACATACTCACTTTCTCAGTGAATAATGCTGAGACAATTATTGAAGATGCTATGCTTTCAGCCATACATTTTATTGAGTGGAATCTGCTACCAATTAAACTTGGTTCATCGTCAAATTCAAGCCTAGTGTGTTCTGCAGTTTACTCATTTGGTAATAGTAGTAGCAAAGCTCGCACACTTGATCCCTGATTTGCCGGATCCCGGAAGTGACGTCATGTCACCTGACCCAATTATGGCATGTTGGGTTGTCATGTTAACCCACCAGGGCAACCATGTTGTGACGTCATTACCATAGTTATACCTGGTATCAGTGCGCATGTGTAGCGCGTGATGTTAGGGTGACAGTTGTTTCCGTCGTCCATTATATATACCAGAGGCCGTCATCTTGGTTTCTATGATGGCACGTGGTTGCACGGCTAACTAAACCCATTATTCCACTAGCAGTGGAGAAACCTCTCGTAGTACAAAAATTTTGAGTCCACCATGGCAACTGGACTTGCAAATTTGTCGAAGATCATACGTTTGCGGCTCGGAGACACCACCCTTGATTCAGTCGGTCGCACGCAGTCGGAAATTTGTGAAACATATGATAGTGTGGCGAGTAGTCTGAAGCGTAGATCTGCGACCTGTTTTGAGTCAGCCGCATCCTGATGCTAAAACATTTCATTGTTTACAGTTTTTTCTTGAGCAAAAAGTTATGGATAATTTTTTTGTCGTCGTTGTTGTAAAAAAGCCCATATTGAGAGCTATACAACTGTCGTCTACACAAAAGATGCTTACACTGAGTGCAGTATATTCGTGAACGTTTCATGGCTCATAATTTCCGTCATTTGAAAATATTTATAGGGAAGTTAGTTCCCCTTAATTTCCGAAAGTTGTCAGTAAATTTAACACTGTGTGTGTGAGAATGTCATTTAAAAATCGAAATTTCGAGACGTTAAAGAATTTATATCATAGATGTACACATCATTTCACAAACTTTAACCTTTTACCTAACATGAAAAGCAGACGACACTTACAAGCAAAATTCTTGAATAACTAATTTTTTCAGTTTTATGTCTCAAAACCATAGATTATGACCCCTCTTTGGAACGAGCTCGCGGGGCTCGTTCCAAAGAGGGGTTATAACCTATGTTTTTGAGACAAAAATGAAAAAATAATGAAAATTAATTGGCGATTTTTGTGAATAGGGCTGGCAGGTTTTGGTGTTACGTTAGGTAAAGAGTTAACGCATTTTCCAGAACAGTAGTATAAAAATTCTGAGGCTGACATTTTATAATTTTTTCCTATCAGTTAGAACATTTGACCATTATCCTCTCTTCGAAACCATTCAAGAATAAGAAAACGGCGTTTTCTCCATCTTTTGATGTGTTGTAATTTTTTCTCTCTTGTCACGATATCAACAGTCTGCGTGCGCATCTTGGCATATAATACACACAATGTCCTTTCTATTAATATTTATTTATTTATTTATTATTTTATTTATTTGTTAAGGTTTAACGACACAAGTAAGATACCTGATCGACACCTTTTACCCGGAGCTTTGCCGGAGCAGCTAGTGTTAAATTCCCATTGGAACAGGAGCAGTTCGCCGGAGCAAATTTTTCCTTTGAAAAAATACGGCTCCTTGCAGCTAGTTCCGGCACCTGGTGTACGTACTACATATATAGTATGCTATGGTATGTATAGTGATATAGGTAAACACAGTGTTTCGTGTATGTGGTATGGGTAACTGATAGGAATATGAAGGGAAAGTTGGGTTTTCCTGAAAAAATTTTCCCCGAAACGGTAAACGTTGCTATTGACGTCGCGACGCCATGATACGCCCGGAACGTCATAGAGATGCTGACCAATGCTATTGTCCACTATACAACCTGACATAACGTTATTCGGGTCAGGGGATGTTGGACTTCTTGTAGGGAGAGGGGTGGTGGTGGTGGGTGATCTGTTAGTGGTGATATATATCCATGTTGGTATACTGTGTCTTCATATTATCCTTTGTCCGCTATAACTAGGTTTAGCAGTAGGTGTGCGTGTGTGTGTGGGGGGGGGGGGGGGGGGGCAGTAGGTGAGGGAGTGGTATTGCGAGATAGTCCCTGGTTGTTTAGATTGGCAGTATAGAATGAATGGTCTGTTGGTCTATTACTTAGTACTATTAACCTACCGAATCCTTTGTATTATCTTATGGCTGGTATTGGTAGTTTAGTGTTAGGTCGGGCAGTATTATAATCGTTTGTTTAGTACGGGTGACATAGGATGCATGGTATATACCCCTGTAGGTTCAGTTCTCGATATTAGTAACCAACCGATTTCTTAGTACTATTCTACGACTGGTATAGGTAGTACGTTATGGCAGGTCAAGTGATATTGTGAAGTGGGGGTGGGAGTGGGGTAATGCCAAGTAGTATAGAACGGCAGTATAGTATAGTATATACCTCAGTGCCCCCTCTCCCTGAAAGTCATTGATGCTACTAATCGACTTAATGCATTATGCCATCCCATGACTAGTGTAGATACTATGTAATGCGGGGCCAGGCGTTATTGTGGGGTGGGTGAGGGTAATGGCTGGTAGTATAGAACAGCAATATAGTATACGCGATATATACCTCTGTGTCCCCCTCCCCCCCCCCCCCCCCACACACACACCTCCGAAAGCCATTGATACTACTAATCGACTTAATGCTTTATGTCATCCCGTGACTAATATAGGTAGTATGTAATGCGGGGCCAGACGTTATTGTGGGGTGGGTGGGTGGGTGGGTGTGATACATGGTCGTCTAGTGTAGTAGTGTAGGATGTACGCGTGCTCCACCTTCAGGTCCAATGTTAATTCTTAGGCATGTAATGCTAGGCCAAGAGGTACTGTGGTTAAGGTTATGCCTGACATCAAATCACGGAATCCAAATTTTACGGAATCGGCTAGAAATCTCATTTTACAGAATCCTTTTAAAGAATCCCTTTTTCGAAAACGCCTATGGCTATGAGATCCCTTTTTATCAAATGAGTCGTCGAATGGTATGTCGAGTCACTCGAACGAGCAATTGTTCGTTAGCTCATTTGCTCGATGGGATTCGAGTCATTCGTGCAATATGTGCGAGTCACTCGACATAAGACGGAATCCCACTTATGGAATCCCTTTTTTGGAATCCCCATTGTGGAATCCCTTTTTTGAAAACACCTGTGGCTATGGAATCTTTTTTTCTGAAATGAGCCGTCGAGCAGTATGTCGAGTCACTCGAACGAGCAATTGCTCGTTAGCTCATTTACTCGACGTCATTCGAGTCATTCGAGCAATATGTGCGAGTCACTCGACATAAGACGGAATCCACTCATGGAATCCCTTTTTTGGAATCCCATTTGTGGAATCCCTTTTTTGAAAACGCCTGTGGCTATGGAATCCCTTTTTTCTGAAATGAGTCGTCGAGCAGTATGTCGAGTCACTCGAACGAGCAATTGCTCGTTAGCTCATTTGATCGATGAGATTCGAGTCGTTCGAGCAGTATGTCGAGTAACTCAATTGAGCAATTGCACGATAGCTCATTGGCTCGGTGGGGTACGAATCGTTCAAGCTATTGCTCAATCGAGTGACTCGACATACTGCTCGAACGACTCGAACGACTCGAATGAATACTGATTGGTCTACACCACACCTTCACTCAAAATGAAATGATAAAGTATCATGTTACCTGAGCCGGAAAAGCGGTCTCTGGGGTTCAAAGGGTTAAAAATCGGATGCATATTATACAACCCAGCGATCTTTCATAACTATTAGTAATGCTCCTACTCTTATACTGAGCCAATCCATTAACACTTCAACTAAAGTCTCAAATTTCTTAGAAATTTGAGACTTTCGTTGAAGTGTTAATGGATTGGCTCAATATAAGTGTATTGATCATTGATCCACGAAGGCGTACCATCTTTCCGGTAGTACTAAATTCCTAATGATTGGTTCACGACAACAACTCACTAAAGTTGACATCAATTCAGTGAAGTTAGGAGATTCCTCCATCAGTGCAAGTAACAGTGTACGTAATCTTGGTGCCTCCTTCGACTCTACCATGTCTATGGATAGACATGTTACAAATATATGCAATAAGGCTTTCAGAGGTCTGTACAAAGTTAAACAGATAAGACAGTTCCTCGCCAAAGACTCATCTAAACCCCTAGTTCATGCCTTTGTAACCTCGCATTTGGATTATTGTAATGCCTTACTGTTCAACCTTCCA
Source organism: Pictodentalium vernedei (assembly GCA_031216915.1). Classification (NCBI taxonomy): domain Eukaryota; kingdom Metazoa; phylum Mollusca; class Scaphopoda; order Dentaliida; family Dentaliidae; genus Pictodentalium; species Pictodentalium vernedei. The sequence goes on from CM062290.1 coordinate 464,318,493, forward strand.
CAATATCAGTACTCTCGCCTGCAGATGGTACTAAATGCATCAGCCCGAGTGGGATGTAGGATATCACGATCTCAACACATCACTCCTGTTCTGAGGGATATGCACTGGCTGCCAGTCAAGTATAGATTAATTTTCAAAACTTTATTATTAGTTTTTAAGACACAAAACAACATGTCACCAGCCTACTTGGAAGAACTCCTTAATTCCAAGAATGTGTGTCAATACAACCTGAAGTCCGATGGTAAAATGCTGCTACATGTTCCAAAACATAGGTGTAAGACATTTGGAGATAGGTCATTCTCATTTGCTGACCCTCACTTGTGGAATAATTTACCAGAACGCCTAAAAAGACTGTCAAATGTCAACCTTTTCAAGAAAGACCTCAGAACATATCTGTAGCCTATAAGTGATGTTCTGGACTGTAAGATACTGTATATTCCGTTTGTATATTTGCATGAGCTTAGTAACATGTACAGCGCCTTAGAATATGGTTCAATATCTTCTGAACTATAATTTTGGCACTATATAAATGTGTATATTATTATTATTATTATTATTATTATCTTTATCGAAGTTCTTTTTTTATTAAACTACGAAGATTTGAAACCAGTTTTATTCGAGTCTTAACTCTAGCCCTTTAAACCCCAGAGGGCGCTCTTCCGGCACGGGGACATGATACGTCGTGAATTCATTAAACAGAACGTGGCCAAGTGAATGTGTGGGTGTAGAGCAATCAATATTTTCAGCGTGCAGCCCGAAGATCATGGCTTCTGGTCAAGACACTTGGAAATAGTGACTGCTCTGACTAAGTGTGTGTTTTTGCGGATTAATGAATTCATTCTGTCACTCGAATGGTTATGAAACCAGTACCTAATATATAAATGCGAATGTCTGTCTCTATCTTTGTTCCGGGTGAACTCCTCCGTTTCTCGACCGATCGATTTCAAATTTTGTACACGGGAGGTAATTCGTCCCTGCGTGTAACATGGGATGGGTGCCATGCCCATGCGGCTGACCTTGACCTTGAAATTGATGACCTTGACTTTTTATTTCGAAAACGGCTGGGCCGATCGCGCTAATATTTCATATGTGCGGGTATATTGACCCATCGATCATTTTGACTTTATCGGGGTGTCCGTGCGGAGTGACCTCGACCTTCAATCTGGTGACCTTGATATATTCCTCCGTTTCTCAACTGATCTGATATAACCATCTTCTCACGTGCAACGCCGGGTATTCACCCAATAGTATCCTACCATTTATACCATGATTGCAGTGTTTATGTTAAAATAGGGAGACATATGCTAGTTGCACTATGCGTGGAATCCAGTCTACATGTCAGAACATAGTATCAAGTAAGAAAGTAAACAGGCCGCGGAAGGTGATACTCTTCTTTGAAAACAATAGCATTATTCACTCAGTTGAAGATTCGTCGTGGTTAAATGTGAAACACAATTCAGGTAGAGTACGGGGGGGGGGGGGGGGCAGGAATCAACGACACTTACCAGTACGTGGAGAGTGTATTATCACCAAATCACCCACAGAGTGGAGAATCCACCCAGCAATAATTGCAAATTTGTTGCAAAGCATAACCAGCACAATCAAAGTTTCAGCCAGTGGACCTCCGGGTTAAACCCTGAGGTTCATTGGCTGAAACATTGCTTGTGTTTTTTATCGATATGTACAAAATTTGAAAGTTATAGCTTGGGTAATAACTCCACATTGCGGGTGATTTAGTTACAATCCATTCTCCACGTAATGTATTAGAGAGTTGTTCCCGTATTCCACGGGCGCCTCAGCGCCAGTGAAAAACATGAAAAACGCCAACTCGGGTCTGTGATCACAACCCCCATACTCAACCGGAGTTGTGTTCCGTCTTAGCATTGCACCAAAACACCGTTTCATTATTATTATGTAAAGCAAACATTGAAAGGGTTGATCAGTGACACATATTAACCTAGACAAATAGATTTGTTCTGTACCGTACCACTCAGATACCAATAGATAAGAAATACAAATAAACAGACATAAGCCGGAGTCCATAAAGTATGAATGAGTAACTGTTGTGACAGAGTGTCGCCCTTCTGTGTGTCACGCACACCGGATGTAATCTTTCTGTTGTAAAACCTATAAAATACTACGTGAAATCTCGCATGACTCTTGCAGCCCCGCCCTCACTAGAAGGCTTCACTCGTAGAAGTAAAGGGGTGAAGAGGGTGAAAAATGATTTGCGGTCTTTATCAGTATGAACTGACTGAATATAATGCAAATATAACCACAATTTAACCGGGTCTGTGCTGAATCGATTCACAAGGTTCATTTGAAACTTGAACGCTTTAAACCCTTCACATCCCGAGTTCTTATATATTCTTAAATGAAGTTGTTGTATTCGAGATGTCATTGTGGAACAGATGAATACATTTCGCATTTACCGAGAGGTTCTCTAACAACCTAATCATCTGCCCTAAAGGGCAGTAGGATTAATTTTCTCAGATCTTCCCCAATATCTACATTATCTCGTTCGCCCACTACCTAGCAAATGCCAAATTTTCCTTTCTCTAAAAATATATGCATTCCGAGTTATATCACACGAAGCGTCGTTAATTTCGACGTAACAACCCATTTCTAACTTCCTGATTATCAACTAGTGTCTAATCGGCGCGTGGTCCCACAGCAGCAGCATTGTATTCTTGTGCGTAGTTCACATGACGTCAATTACGACAACAGGTGCAAGTAAAGCGCATTCATGATGTCATGGTGTGAAGCGTCTGAGCCAACGAACTGATTGTCGGTTGTTTTGGGAGAATTTAGTGACAATGAATTAAATAAAAAGTGTAAAAAAACATTCGAAAATTCATGTGATATACAGGATCGTTAACTCGTGATGTTTGGGTATAAGATTTTTTGAAACTCGTTTGAAGAATTCGATTCATAACTCGCCAAGGCTCGTTGTGAATCAAATTCATCAAAGTCGTTTCAAAAAATCTTATATCCAAACATCACTTGCTTGAGATCCTCTATGTACAGTTACAACTAAAAGTCCTGTCCTGAAATGCGCACATATAGCACGTTGATCTGCGCGTTAATCTACGCGTTATGACCATAGTAAGGCTATCAAACTGTGTACATGCGGCCTGTGCACAAGCAATGTTTCAGCCAATGGACCTCCGGGTAACCCGAAGATCCATTGGCAGAAACATTGCCTGTGTTTGCTATGAGTAACCAGGAGAACCTGCCGTGCTTTGGATGCCATTCGATTTGGCTATTGTGCGCAATTCCTACGCGCAATTAAGCCTAGGTAAGCGCACATTTCGTGACAGGACTTCTAGTTTTAACTGTAAGCATTAATATGCATGTATTATAGAGTCATATACTTTAAAATCAGTTGTGTTAAAAATTAATCCAAACAAATGGGTTGCGTGAATATATATTCATTTAACCCAGCGGATTTGGGTTCATTCTTAACCACTTGGGTTCATGTTCAGATGATTTGGGTTGATTTTTAACCCAACTGATTTTTGAGCGTAGTGATGGTTAACCTCATTCCAAACTGTATCTTGTTTTAAAAACACCTTCTCTCCATTTATTGGGGTGTGCTAGTCAACTATTTTAAGACGTAACGTACATGTTCATTTAATTATTTTATTTTATTGGGGTTTGACGGCACTTTAGACAGCCAGGGTCATCTCGTGTCGGACGATTTTACGGGTGTAGGAAGCCGGTGTACCCGAATGAACCACCAAGCAGCTGTCAGCTCCCCAACATACTAACTGCACACAAGCAATGGCTGAAGTAAAGTGCGCCATCGACGTGCAGTACGCCTTAGTATACAACGTCACCGTGCCCCACGTGGGCAATGGGGTGAAGTGTCTTGCCCAGGGAAACAACGCGGTTGCCGGCGGTGGGATTCGAACCGAAGACCTCTCGGCTTGTGGCCTGCACCTCTACCTACTGAGCCACCGTCCCCGCCCCACTCCCTCCCCCCCCCAAATGTTCATTTAAGTAAATCCAATGTACCTAACGACATATTATGTGGCTCTATTAAAAATCTCATTGAATCTTTATAAACAAATATAATACAAATACAAAATATAATACAAATGAAATGAATTCAAGCTCTTTAAGCTTTGGCCATCTTCCATGACAGTCATGATAGAGCTACTAGCACTAAGTTAAAATGCGAAAAAAAACGTTGTAATATGACACACTATTGGAATGAGCTTCTAATCACCGTATCACAAACGCATTCAGAAAATCTTCCAAAGTACCTCAGTACGTATTGCGGCGATGAGATTAGTTTGGGCACACACATTATTAATTCCATTTTCATGACATTTGTTTGAATTTTGGGGACTGGATTGCCAAATGGATTTGTAGACTGGATTGCCACAGGACACTGAGGAGGCGAATTTCCCACCCAACTGTTTTGGACAAGTTCTAAAAAAGCAGAAGAAAAACAAGCTGTCTTTCAGACTAAAGCTTACAGTTTTTAAGTACATCTTATGCGTTGCTCCCAGAAAACGTTTGTGTCCATCAGAAAACGTATACGTTCATTAGAAAACGTACATGATCATCAGCAAACCTTTATGTCCATCAAAAAACGTATATTTCCATCAGCTGGAAAAACACACATACGTGTTTAGTAAGAATCCAATCTTTCCTATCAACGAATTTGAAGCAGTTATTCTTACTGACTAACTGTTGTATACATGGGTGTAAATCATATGACGTATGTGTTATTATGTGATTGATAGGATGTGCTACAATCTGCCACCAACACCCACCCCAAATAAAGTTCTTTAAGCGGACCGTAAAAGGTCGTAGCTAGTTTTCAGAAATGTGAGTTGAACCAGATCAAGAAATACCACGGCAATCCAAAATGCCGTCATAAAAGCCTTCGTGGTCAGCCACGGCTTTTACCAACGACATTGCTTATTTCTTTGACAAATTACGGCGACTGTAGAGCTTTTGTCTCAAGAGCTCATAGATATGTGTACAAAGAACCATACACTGCAAAAAATATAGGTTCTCTTTAGAACCAAAACTGGTCCTAATCTTGTCCCTGAGATGGAACCCGTTCTGTTTAAACAGCATTTTTTTCATCTCAAATATTCAACGCAGTCGCTAAACATTTTAAAACAAAGGAGATATGAACAGTTGGCATATGGAACCAGTTTTGGTTCTGTATATCTCCTTTGCTTAATAATGATTTGAGACAACCTCATATAAGCTCTAAACTTACGGCTGAACACCCCTCAATTTATGTTTAATTCTGTTAATATTTAATGTTAATCTTTATAAATTTATTTGATTTGAAATAAATACTATTTAAACAGAACTGGTTCCACCTCAGGGACAAGATTAGAACCAGTTTTGCTTCTAAAGAGAACCTATATTTTTTGCAGTGTAGAGCAAATACATGTCATGGTCGATCAAACATAGGTATGGACACCCTCCCCACACGCCCCACCGACCCGAATATCCATGAACATGTTGTGAAGGAGGACAGGTTCATTCAGGACTTACTACTGGTACCTCAATAATCTCCTACGAGTGAGTGGTTGTGAGTCAGTCATATCGAAGAGTACGTTTTTTATGGTTTTTGAAGTAATGACTGAAATTGGCCACTCTTATTATTTATCATTATGTCACGTGTGGACTCAAACATATACAACATGGGGCATGTATTGAACTGCCTCCATCGGAACTTTGTTTGAGTTAACGGGAACAACAATGTAAGTGCAACGGCCGAACAAAATCAATTCAGCGAACTGTAATATTTGTAGCTGTTGAAATGAGTAAATTAAAAGTCATGTTATGTATGTATTTATTTATTGGTGTTTAAGGTCACATACATGCACAATGGCGAATGGTGATCGTGACAGTTTTAGGTGTCGCGAAAGCCGGAGTACCCGGAGAGAACCAACTGTCAGATCCTCAACATTCTAACTGTGTTCAAGCTCCACTCAAGCAGGGTTACAGCGGTTGAAGACATGTGCACCATCGACGTGCAGTACGCCTTAGTACACGGCGCCATCGTGCCCCCCCCCCCCCCCCCCCCCCCATGTAGACAACCGGGATAAAGTGACTTGCCCAAGGTCACAACGCGGGTTGTCCAGGACGGGAATAGAACTCGTGACTTCTAGCATAGAGGTCCAACAGTCTACCAATGAGCCACCGCGCTCAGTCAAGTTATGGCATGCACTAATAAAGAATATTTATGATAAAATGAACATTTATTTTGCAGCGTACATATTTACAGTATAAATTCAACATAACGAGTCTCAAAGTACAGTTCATCCGTCGTAGACTGGTCACTTTCCACGTGCGGACAATATTTCCATGGATGCAAATATAATAAGATTCCACACACCAGTATCAGGAAGCATAATCAAAATCCAAAATTTAATTAATGAAGCACCGGGTCCAACCCGGTGCTTCATTAATTAAAGTTTTACTGATGATGATTTTTATTACCTGGTAAACGGATGCGTTGATATCACAGCTCACGCGGGGATTACGGCCAGTCCACTGCCACTGTGCTGTAAATACATATGGTAATGTGACAGATGGGTAATATATCTTCTTATCATACCAACGCATTAGTTTTCTTTTCTTGTCTTCAAAGCCGTTTCATTTTTCTCTCTCGGAGTTTCTACCTTAATATTTATTTATTTATTGGTGTTTAAGGTCACATACAGTGCGTGGAGAGTGTATTATCACTAAATCACCCACAGAGTGGAGATTCCACCCGAGCAATAATTGCAAATTTGTTGCAAAGCATAACCAGCACCAGCAAAGTTTCAACCAATGGACATCCGGGTTAAACCCGGAGGTCCATTGGCTGAAACATTGCTCGTGTTTTTTTGTCGATATGTACACAATTTGAAAGTTATAGCTTGGGTGATAACTCAACTCCGCGGGTGATTTAGTTACAATCCACTCTCCACGTACTGTACAGTTTCTACCTGAAAACTTTATTCCTGTGCCGAAGCGTATTGGTGACGTATAGGTTTTTTGAAAAGTCAAAATTTCGAGATTTTAAATTGCAATTTCAATCTTTTATCTCAAAAGTTCGAGATTTTATTTCAAAATGTTTACTTTTCATCTCTAAATTTCAAGATTTCATGTCAAAATTTCGACATTTTATCTAACGTTTTGACTTTTTTAAAAAAAATCTACATGTCACTAAGAGTTTCCGTTGGCTATAGCTATACGTATTTCACTACCTTTAGGGGGCGCGGTGGCTCAGTTGGTAGAGGTGCAGGCTGCAAGCCGAGAGGTCCTCGGTTCGAATCCCACCTATGGCAACCGCGTTGTGTCCTTGGGCAAGACACTTCGCCCCCATTGCCCGCGTGGGGGAACGGTGGCGCTGTGTACTAAGGCGCACTGCACGTCGAAGGTGCACCTGTCTTCAACCAATGTTAACCCTGCTTGTGTAGAGTTGGTATGCTGGGGCGCTGACAGTTGCTCGGTGGTTCTCTCCGGGTACTCCGGCTTCCTCCACCCGTGAAACTGTCACGGTCATGGTTACCCATTGTGCAGAACTATGTGACCTTGAACACCAATAAATAAATAAATAATTCACTACTTTTAACGGTTTGAAACATGAAGATGAGAACCCATCGTGTTGTGATGAAGTACTGGCAAAAGGGATTGGAATTAGTGATGATTGAAGAATTGACAGTTGTACTAATAACAGCTTATCGACTTCTTAAACATCGCCCCACTATATTACATGTAATTTAGGAAGTAAATCGTTTTACATTTGTGTGGGAGACTGTAGTGGGAGATCCACCAAGAACCGCGTTCTCCGGTTGAATGCGTGCGCAATTCCTGATTTTCTAGTTCCAATACCAGAAGGATTTTTGTAAATTTAAAAAGTACTGATAAAAGTCACAGGCACTTTATTGTGATACGTGACAAACATAAACGAAAGAACAAATAACTTATATAGGTCTTCAGTATTTAAAAGGCCACAATTTCTAACTAAAGGGTCGGAGTTCGAGGAATATTCAACTGGTGGTCACAAATCGTCCCTTGACTGCGTCAAGGGGTCATCCGCATTGTAGATGGCGCCTCAATGAACTGAAGAGACGAAATAGAACGTGAAAAGGTTTGTTCCCTCTATTAACCACAGCATATCTCTCTTTTTCAGTATTCAATTAGAACTCTGTTATAAGCAGTTCTTTGGTGCTGTCGAAACGATCTGAATGAAAATGCCATTTGCCAACACGTCTCGTAGTAAATCGGTTCTTTGTATGATAGGGGTCGTGCGTTCGAGACTCGAACCTCGCACTTCTCTCCCCTTCCTGTTTCATTGGGTACTAGTCAGATCCCCCGGACATAGTGCTAATGAGGGCGTTGTTTCAACTGCTCTGAGAAGAACCTCGGATGATATTCACGAGTTTGAATCTGACAAAGTATGAATCCGAAAAAGAACGAAGAGTAGTCTCGCGGTTGAGGTATAAATATAGAATACACCCATAGTAGCTTGGAGTATCAAATGTTCACCACGAGTGCCGAAGTGGTGTTAACCGCGAGCCTTCGGCGCGCGATTAACACCACTTCACCACGAGTGGTGAACATTTGGTACACCAAGCTACTTTGGGTACATTTTATGTATAACATGATCGTCAGATTAGTAAAAGTCGTTATTATTTTTTCTCGATTTTATTTAGCAGCAGAAGTACAAACATGCGAATCTGTTTTTGTTTACATGAGCATCGGTGGTCGGTACTTACGCTGTCAATTTTATCTCCGAAACGAAACGGAAATAATAACATAATAACTTACTATGTTGAGTTATGGATGCTTTATTAACATGAGACAATGCATATTTGTTACCTTTTAGTGTCTTTTGGGGTAAACTCATTTAAAAACGTAATAAATAATTGCCACTTTCATTTCACTCTTCGACGTCACCAAAGTTCACTTTGGATGTAGTTCCACTGTAGGTGTAAATTTCAACTACTGAAATCCCATTGCTGTCGTGTTCACCACAGTTGGAGTGTAAAGCTAAAATTTATGTCACAGGTTTTTCATATATAGTAGAATAGGTAATCATGGTATAAAGGCCATTTACTAACCAGCCTGGCTGGTCCGCATCTCTTCGTCTCGTGGTAAATCGGTTGCTTTCTTTCATAGACGCCGGGGTTTCGAGCTTCGGTCGCCATACATCTCTCGCCTTCCTGTTACCCGAGTAAAAGATAATCCACCAAAATGTTTTAAGGTGCATTATGAGCTAAACATGTTACCACAGATGTTCAGCCCAAGTAATTTCCAAAATGCATTTTATTTCCTTCGTACGAATGAGTTTATATATAGATCAATAGCTGTTATAATACGATGTCCGGTAACAGAAATATCGCAGGGAAACGTTTCGCCGCACCTCAGCCCAACGTGAATGTGAGCTTAGGTTTGCATAACAAGAAAGATGAAATTAAGGAATGGTGACAACCCGTTTCATTAACTGCAAACTAACAACATCGTTGTGTCTATTTTAGAAGTAGTCTGTGTGGCCCTTTGAACCAGAAAGGCCGCGTTTCCGGTCCAGGAATATGGTACGTCATGATATCATTGAGCAGAATGGATGCTAAGTGCATGTGTGGGAGGACCAATCAATATTTTCGACGTGCAGCCTTAGGGCTGCACGTTGACAATATCAATTAGTCCACCTCCAAATAATGAATATGAGTCATTCCAATAGCTGCCATTAAACTGACGTGAAAAATATCACTCTGCTTCAATGGGTTAACAATTAGACTACCCTTGGACAACTTATTTTACGTTCCTGAAATATCAGCAGAAAAAAATATTGTAATGATTTATACGCCAAGTGCCAGGTTGGCTTGTATTTGTAGAAATTACTAGGTATATCCAACTATTCACATTTTAGGAGCGCGAGAAAAAGTGTTTTGGTCCATGTCCAGATTCGCGATTTTACGGGCGTGATCTCTAGGCGTAATGTGAGGTGAAGAACCCCTGAAAATGACGTTGCATTGTGAGCCGCGTTTTACCATGTCCACATGAGGCATTAATTAGTAGGCGTACATATCTGCTGTTCCCGGTCGGAAAGAAAGACACTTTGTCCCCTGAGTTCTGCTGGCACATAGAACACATCGGAACTCAGGGGACGACGTCACTGCAGCTCATGTTTTCCTTGTCTCAGGTCTCTGTCATATATTGTCGGTACACATGATGGATAATGCTAATGAAAGTGCGTGCCAACTTTAACCTTTTGCCAGTGGCCACTGCTACATTTCTATTGGTTCAATTGTCAATACACTCAGCAGAACACGCGGCGCTATCAAGCTCAAAACCCTTCGGGAGGTTACGGGCGTTTCACACTGTGTCGCCAAAGCGTGACAATTTTCAGGCCACGCCAGTGTGAACAATGATCTGTTGGATTACTCTGAATAGTTCTGGCCGCTTTCACATCATGCATTACGCCTCGTAGTCACGCGCTTGAATTCGCGAATGGGGACACAGGCCTTATCTCGGTTGTTGAAAAAGCTGCCTCACAGCTCGCGAACGCGATAGCGAATCTCAGAAGTGAAACGCTATTTTACCAAAACAACTAGAACATATGGTGTATTCATGCGATTTGCTATATTGCACACGCAGTTTGAGAACACGTTGGTATTTCACGCTATCTGAGTTTGATATACCCTGGCGTATTTAATTTAGCTGTGACCAGGAAAGCGTGTAAACATATTTCTGATAACGGAGAAGCAACAAGAGATGCGAGGTAACATATGCGTCCTTACTGTAACAAACATTCCATTGTAGAGAGATAAAACACTGGTTCGCCGTGACATATATGTCGCGGTTTGTCTAGCTATAACCACATATGCAGTATGTCCCATTTAATAATGGTTTATCCTATAATAAAGGCTCATTATGACAAATTTCAAAGCGACTTCAAAAGAACAGTCGTCACAGGATAGTTTTAATATGACCCGCTAAGCAACTCGACAACCTTGCACTTGATGCACAATGCTCTTTTGTTTAATTAACCCTTATATACTTGTGTACGTTTTATGACGTACGAAATCAAGCAGCGCCTTGATACTTTGTGGTCATTTGTTTTGTTATTATTTTTCGATTTTTTAAAGTTTTAACCTCAATTCCCGTTTTCTTCCGAATAGTGCTCGTTGACAACTGTTGAGCCAAATGTTATCGCAGCTTAAAATACTAATATAATCCTGCTGTCAAGACTTCTTAACTGGTTGAGAGTTTGGTGCCACCATCAGTGCGTTTTATAAAATGAGGATACCAGAGCAAAAGCCAACACTTCCCTTGCTTATATTTCATATTCAGTCGAATAGAAATAAAATTTTGTTTATACAAATTTCTTTTATTACAAATTATTGGAGAGTGCCTCTGGGCACTCTCCATCAATTTGTAATAAAACAAGTTTTGAATAACAAATTCAGACCACCAAAAATAATCTAGCCCTCAACTAGATAATCACTAATGTGAAAAATACCTTGTTATTTGTACGTTCCGACGTTTGACGTCGCATTTTGAAAAACGCTGAAGAAACTGAATTCCAATGACGTTTAATCGTCGGGATAATTAAAGTCTTAAAAGATTAATAATACATCATGTAATCACTTGCTTAGAGAGTGCAGTAGCTCCGTGGCTACGGCATTGAACTTCAAACCGAGAGGTCCACGATTCGAGCCCCACCAGGGGTAACTGCGTTGTGTTCTTGGGCAAGGCACTTAATCGCGATTTCCCCCTCGGGGGCACTGTGACGCAGTATACCAAGGCGTTATTATACACGTCGATGGTGCACCGGTATTCAATAAATGCTAACCCTGCTTGTTTGGAGTTGGAGAGACTGCCAGTGGCTCGCCGTTGCTCGGTGGTTTTCTCCGGGTACTCCGGCTTCCTCCTAAAACTGCCCGACACGAGGTGACCCTGGTTGTCGAATATGTTGTTAAACACCAGTAAATAAATACACAACTTACTTACGGCTACTTTCGCAGATGACTTAGAGTTAGTAACCTTCTTGTGAGTTACAACGATGTCCTAGAAGATTGAAATCAAAGTGTGAGAGAAATTAAATATTGTAAACATTGACACAAAGGGAGTTTTGTCAATTACAGTTAAAACTAGAAGTCCTGTCACGAATAGTGCGCTTATCTAGGTATAATTGCGCGTTGGAATTGCGCACAACTGCCATATTGAATAAGATCCAAAGCACGGCAGGGTCTCCTGGTTACTCATAGCAAACACATGCAATGTTTCAGCCAATGGACCTCCGGGTTACCCGGAGGTCCATTGGCTGAAACATTGCTTGTGCACAGGCCATATGTACATAATTTGATAGCTTTACTTGGGCCATAACGCGTACATTAACGCGCATATCAACGTGCTATTTGTGCGCTTCTCATGACAGGACTTCTAGTTTTAACTGTAAAACTCAATATTAACAAACAATATATTTTAAATTTGGTCCAATAAACTCAATCAAAACCGAAATATATATGTATCTAAGCATATAGTTCCTTGGGTGCAACAAGTTCCATTTGCGATGCTTTAGCATTGCAGATGACACATTGTTGAACTCCAGAGAAGATTATTATGTACTGCAAGTAATGAAACTTCCACAGTGCGTCTATAAACATATCTAAATAGTGTAAAAGTGCTTTATTGTCCACTATAAGGAAAACATGGTTACCTCTAATTCAGAAAACAAATATTGTAATTTCTCTGTTAGGCCACTTTCAATGACGACAAAAATTTAGATAAATAAATTACTAAAGGCCTTTCAGGAATTTGAAAGAAAGCTCGTTCTGTAAGAGAAGTATTTACGTAGCACAACATCCACAGGTACGACGAATATGTTCACGCGTCTGCGCGTAGTTATAACAAGCTTATACACGACAAGTGTGGACATAACCAACAACCTATGCCAGTGGATGAGAGAATATGTCATGCTTGTAATGTTGCGGATTTTGTAAAGAGTTTAATCTTTCATCGACTGTAAAGGGCTCGAATCGATTAGGCTTATAACGCAAACTGGGAGCGCCTTGTTTCAGTGACCACGACATTTGACTTCTAACCGAAAGGTCCACGGTTCTATCCCCCACCAGGGGTAACCGCGGTGTGTTCTTGGACAAGGCACTTTCTCTCCGCGTTGGAGTACGTTGGCGCTGTGTCATAAGGCATATTGCACGTCGATGTCGATGAGGCACTTGCTGTCAACTAATGCTAACCCTGCTTGTGCGGAGTAAGTATGTTGGGGACTCTGACAGTTGCTTCTCACTGCTTGGTGGGTCGTTTCGGGTTTCCGGTTTCCTCCGCTCATAATACTGTCCGCCACGAGGTGATCCTGGCTGACGATAGAGTTCTTAAGGAGGCCTGGCATTTTTAAAAATGCAGGAGGGCTAAAAATCGCTCCCCTCGCATGGCCTAGGGGAGCGATTTGCTTCTCTCAAGCTTACAAAAGCTAAAAGTGGCAATATAAAGTTTTACTACTAATGTATTCTGCCTAGTTGGCTTTGTACATTTCATTTGCTGCTGCTATCAAGGTAGTCTCAGAGAGATGGCCACACTGCCCCTCCCACACATCCGGGCCTTGACAAGGCCCGGTGGTGTGACGAGGGCCAGTGTGGCCGTCTTACAGAGACTACTAACATAGCACAGATCTGAAAAGATGTGGGTTTTAGGAATAGACGGTTATGGTAATTATTATTTTTCTAAGGCCAGGAGGGTAGTTTTCGGCCTCCTTAATTTTTTTAAGGAGAGCTGTAGGCGAGCGAATAAATCGCTCTCCTGAAAATGCAAGGTCTGCTTAACCCAATAAAAAATAACAACAAAATGCTTTACACAGTATCGACTTCCCAATGGCAACTCTTGTTTTGATTGTTCTCCTTCTTTTTGTTGGTTTCTTTCAATGCCAACTAATATGTTTACTGAATCTTAATCCTTTGAACTCCAGTGGTATCTTCCATACCAGTTCGATGGCAGCAATTAGAAGAGTCCATACTCATTATGTGGGTAGACCAATCAGTATTTTCAACGTGCAGCCCGAGGCTGCACGTTGAAAATACTGTTTGGTCTACCCCACATATTTACTGAAAAAGCCATCCTATATTATGACGTTACGACGTATCATGTTTCTAGTCGGAAAAGCGACCGCTGGCGTTCAAAGGGTGAAGATTTGTATTTTCATGAAAAACATCCGCATCAACATATTCGAGTTTCCCATATTTCAAACTATATATTCCTACAACAACAAACTCCGATCGCAAGACGTTAGTAATGTGAACATTACCGAGAAAATAAAACGCCGTATTTATTGATTCAGTGTTTCGAATTAAATGTATCACGACAACTCTTGCTTTAAAGAAATATGTTTAAGGATGATTATATGCATTCAGAATATGGACATCAAAGACGTGCAATGTTAACACTAACGTTAGCTATGACTCGTATCCGTTAACTATTTGCTGGATATAACAATGTTATAGTTTACATTTCTATAAGTGGGCAGGTTGAACTTTCTTAGAAATGCGAACTATAGCCGGCACGGTGGATTTGTCAATCATTTACGCATAGAAATGCATTATGTGGGCGTTCTTTTGTTGTTACCGAATGTTTCGTCTACTTCCGCGACATGTAACAATATGACTCACGCTAGTTACCATTATGTAATTTCTAACCCCACCTCAACAAAGTATCCACTGTACGGTGGAATTTTACGTAGGCTTACGGATATATATTGTGTGGTTGTGTTATCCATTATTTGTTCACTCAAAATAGTAGTAACTTAACCTCTACCCATCGTACACGACATGAAATTTTGTTATTCTGATTATTTTAAAAAAAAAAAAAAAACTTTCAACAAAACAATATCATGTGACCCCTGATTGGAACGAGCTCATCGAGCTCGTTCCAATGAGGGGCCACGTGATATGGTTTTCTTGAAATATTTCGAATTTTTGTTTGTTTGTAGCTGCCCCATTTGGATATTGCGCGGGAGAATATGGCCGAATCGTTTAGTAAAACGGTTAAAGAATGCTATAGTTTGGACAACAGGCTGGTGTGTTGTACAACCCCAATATATATAGAGTATCAAGTGTTTTTGCGTGTGTCCTTGGGCAAGATACTTCACCCCGATTGCCTACATGGGGGCATGATGACGCTGTGTACTGAGGCGTACTGCACGTCGATGGTGCGCATGTCTTCAACCAATCTAACCCTGCCTGTGCTGCGGTGCAGAGTTCAGAGTTACGATGTTGGAGAGCTGACAGCTGCTCGTCGTTGCTCGGTGGTTCTCTCCGGGAACTCCGGCTTCCTCCACCCGTAAAACTGTCACGGTCACGATTAGCCATTGTGCATAAGAATGTGACCTTAAACACCAATAAATAAATAAATAGTGTTTTTGCGTAGATACTTGCAATTATCTCTCACTTGTGGACATGAGAAATACTGATTTTCACGTGCTGTTTTACCTCAAATGCGTGTCGATTCTGACCAGCAGTTTCTGCGTTGTAAGCTTGAGGAAGGCACGCAATCCCGATTGCCCATGTGGGGTAGGGGCACGATGGTGACATGTACAAAGCCACACAGCACGTCGATGGTTCACGTGCCTTCAACAAATGCTAACCCTGACTGTGCAGAGTTAGTACGTTTAGGGGTCTGACAGTTGGTCATCGCTGCTCGGTGGTTCTCACCGTTTATTTTGGCTCCTCCCACTCGTAAAACAGTCCGATACGAGGTGAGTGTGATTGTCGTAAGTGTCTTTAACCCCAATTAAAAAATAAATAGTATGTGTTTTATCAAAATATATTTCATTTTTATCATATGTTTTGATTTTTTTTCTTTCAGCTGCTCACAATTTGTATGTTTCGTGAAAGGATGTGGAAGATTCGTTAGGTAAAGTGATTAAGGAATGCAAAAGCTTGGACAACAGTTCAGTGTGTTGTTCAATCCCCAACATATAAAGGGTATCTTGTGTTTTTGTATGGGGGCGTACGATTATATTATTTATAGATACAGTACGTGGAGAGTGGATTATAACTAAATCACCCGCAGAGTGGAGTTATCACCCAAACTATAACTTTCAAATTTTGTACATTTGGACAAAAAACACAAGCAATGTTTCAGCCAACGGACCTCCGGGTTTAACCCGGAGGTCCTTTGGTTGAAACTTTGCCTGTGCTAGTTATGCTTTGCAACAAATTTGCAATTATTGCCTGGGTGGAATTCCCACTCTGCGGGAGATTTAGTGATTATACACTCTCCGCGTACTGTATTTACCACACTGGACAGTTTGTGTGTTATCAGTAAACTAAATGGTCAGTTAGTTCCATATATGATACTGTACTATTTGCTATTATTGCCTGTGTGGAATCCCCACTCTGTGGGTGATTTAGTGATGATAATACACTCTCCACACACTGTAGGAGAAATACAGATAACTCGTAACCACGAGCGGCTTAACCGCAACTGAAAATACACAATTCCCGTGCCCACGAATGAGATTATCACTCGATTATGACGGCTTATTTTTTCTGATGGAGTGATAGAGATTTCAAAACAAAAATCCCGTGCTGGTTGTCTAATCATGGGGTGAACTTGTTTTATACAAAAAAACATTAATAACAAATGAGTACGAGAAAGCGACGTTCAAAAATTTTATTGAATTTACATCGACTGCAGTCGCGATAATTGGACGTTCCATATCGATCGGAACGTCGTGCTGTCTTGAGGTCTATTATCTATATGTCCCTTTTGTGAGATATATAATATTTACTCGTAAATTCAAAGTTGAGCTTTTAATAACAGTCTTCTCTTCATATAATCGGTTTAATTATGTCGAATTATTGCGAAGGTGTTGCGGGGGCAGCGTGACGGTAACACGATTTCTATTAGTCCTGGCACTTACAGTTAAAACTAGAAGTCCTGTCATGAAATGCGCACAAATAGCACGTCGATCTGCGCGTTAATCTACGCGTTATGACCATAGTAAGGCTATCAAATTATGTACATTTGGCCTGTGCACAAGCAATGTTTCAGCCAATGGACCTCCGGGTAACCCGGAGGTCCATTGGCAGAAACATTGCCTGCGTTTGCTATGAGTAACCAGGAGAACCTGTCGTGCTTGGGATGTCATTCGATATGGCAATTGCGCGCAATTCCTACGCGCAATTAAGCCTAGATAAGCGCACAGTTCGTGGCAGGACTTCTATTTTTAACTGTAGCAGTAGTAGTAGTTTCTATTGCAATTAATACATCCTATGAGGCAAATCGCAAAATGAAAACGTACAGTATACATACAATACAATATAACCATCCACATATTTAACACGGAGTAAATATAACATTCTTCAGTATTACACGCAACATAGGTCAATAATAAAATATTATAAAAATTATTTTGTCAGCTTGGACGCTCTTAATTGGAAGAATTGACAGATCAAGTTGCAGATGGCCCTGCATGTACCAGGATGATTATTTTGCATAATATTATGGAATTGCTGCTTCCTCTCCATCCTTGGAAAGGTTGCGTTTACATTCCCAATCAAAGTAAACAATTCCATCCTTAAGGATGAATACGTGGGGCAACCCATAATGAAATGAATTTCATTTCCTATCTCGTCAGATCGACAGACGTCACACACCTGTTGTTCAGCTGGAACAGATGGCTGAGCATGTCGCCCTCTCTCAATGACATGATTGTGATTACTGAGGAGGCGCTTTGTGAAGTACGTTCTCGCATCCAACGCTATGGTGTATATTAGGTACGACTCAAGCTCATAATTGTCTTTAAATAATCGATAGGTCCTTAGCTTGTTTCTACCACGACGTTTACAATCATTATTTATGTCAGCAACAAACCGCTCAAAATGATCTCTTTTCAGTTGTTCTTTCAGAAGCTTTAATTTCTCGCAGTTAATACTGTTAATGTCACTAAAGCCTCGGTTTTCCGTTCTATTGACGACCGAATCCGCTTTTTTGTTTTGTCTGCATTCAAGTAGATCATCCTTCACAAGAGAATATTCGTCACGAGAGGATAGCTTTGAGGCGAATTTCACCATTTCCAGCTTAGCATCTATGAGTAGAGGATATCTCCCCAGCTCAATTCGCGTTTTATGGTTAGATGAATGTGTACTGACATTCGAAACTAATTTGTAGAACTTTACATGTTTCTGTTCACACGGATGACGGTCTTCGTTTGTGACCTTCACTTCGCCTGCCCATAATTCACTACCATACAGTAAAATTGGCTTAACCAGTTTATTGAACAGTCGAGAACGTATAGGAACGGGAAGATAGTATTTTATTTTGAAAGCATCGTGTAGAGAATACATTGCTTTGAGTCCTTTCATACTGCAGCTTTATTGAGTGTTTTGTAGTTCCCCATTGTCACTGAAAGTGATGCCTAAATAATTAAAGTCTGTTGTTATTTCAAGTTTCATACCATGCAGGTAAAACTTCAGAGCGCGAATACTTCTCGTAGTTTTAAATATCATACATTTAGTTTTTTCATCGTTTACATAGAGACTATTCATCCCTACGGGGGCGCGGTGGCGTTGCAGTAACCGGTTCTCGTCAGATCACCGAATTTAAGCAACGTCGAGCCCGGTTACTCCTTGGATGGGCGACAGTCTGAGCGATTGATTCGGACTCCTGCGTTGCATTCTTGGGCAAGGCATTTAACAACGTGGGGGCACGATGACGCCGTGTACTAAGGCGTACTGCACGTCGATAGTGCGCATGTCTTCAACCAATCTAACCCTGCCTGTGCTGCAGTGCAGAGTTACGATGTTGTGGAGCTGGTAGCTGTTCGTCGTTGCTCTGTGGTTCTCTCCGGGTACCCCGGCTTCATTCACCCGTTAAACTGTCACCGACACGATATGACATTGACTGTTAAAGTGTCGTTAAACCCTAATAAATAAATAATACACCCCTACATACTTTTCTTGTTTGAATATGCAGTTTTGAAGACCAGTGGCAGTGTCGGACATATATACTAAATCATCCGCAAAAAGTAATTGGTTGATCGCCCTATCATGAAGTGTCACAGGAACGCACGTTTCATCGAATATTTCATGAATATCACCAATAAAAAATTTAAAATAAATTTGGCGATAATATGCACCCCTGACGCACGTCAATGGTAGACAATTGCGGTGGGCCAGTTCCTGTGTTTATTTTTATGAGGTAGAAACTAGATTCATAGACAGATTTTATTATGTTAAAAGTTGTTCCTTGAATACCGATACGACGTAATTTTTTCAAAAAGCAGAGCACGGTTAACCCTTTACCCAACGTAACGGTCAAAACCGGCCAGCGCTATTCTCAAAAATCGCCAATTAATTTTCAAAATATTTTCATTTTTTGTCTCAAAAACATAGGTTATGACCCCTCGTTGGAACGAGCTCGTCGAGCTCGTTCCAACGAGGGGTCATAACCTATGTTTTTGAGACAAAAAATGAAAAAAATTAATTATTCAAGAATTTTTTTTTGCAAATGTCGTCTGCTTTTCATGTTAGGTAAAGGGTTAAGTGTCAAAGGCGTTGCGAAAATCGACAAAGACAGCATATAACGGCTTTTTAAGTGATTCGTACTTATCGATTGCGGTTTTGAGAACAAAAGCACTGTCAATTGTACTTCTTTTCTTTTTGAATTCAAACTGGTTTTCGCTGATCAGTTCGTTTTCATACAGACATATCGTCGTGTGAGAACAATATGGTTCTATCTTCCAGCAGCGGAAGGGTTAGGGTCGGGGTTCCAGCGGAAGATAGAACCTTGTGGTTTTCACACGACGATATGTCTGTATGAACCCCCCCCCCCCCCCAAACGAAGGCTTTGCCCCCCCCCCCCCCAGTTCCCCCCCCCAACCATCTCGCATGCATTTCCATCCACCCTCACACACAAACGCATTCAGTCACTCTCTCTCTCACACACACACCCCTCTCTTTTTTTATTCCCAATAATTTCCCATACACACTTAGCCCAAAGCCTCAGGCTAGCTGATGAACACATCCAGGCAGTATACTCTCTCTCTCTCTCTCTCTCTCTCTCTCTCTCTCTCTCTCTCTCTCGCACAGACCCACCAGACGCGGATCCAGGATTTTTTGAAAGGAGGACCGCTAATTACCATTACATTTAGTCGAAACTTGGACCCAAAGTCCGTAATATAATTTTTTGGTTTGGTACGTCCACAGGACGTACCAAACCAAAAAAGTATATTACGGACTTTGGGTCCAAGTTTGGACTACCTCATAACAAAGTAATGATATGATCCTTTACGTATTTGCCCCCTTCATGGGAGTCTGCCTCCCTAGTTGCCCCCCCCCCCCCCCCCACAAAAAAATTTCTGGCGCCGCCACTGACAATGACTGTCAACAATTCATTCGACACATGATCTGAACCGGTTGATTTTACTTTCTTCAGTTCGTTTACGTCGGATAATATTTCATCTGCTGTAATACTTCCATTGTTAATGTGTTGATCTGTTTGTATCGACCAGGCATGTCAACCGGTACCTGTACCGGTATCGCCGGTTCCCTCATGTTCCAACCGGTACCGGTATTGAAGGTTTTGTCCCGCCTGTACTGGGACTAAATTATTTTATGCGGAAATTCCTAATTGAACGAGGGTAACAGACTGATAATCGTTTTTGACACACTTGCACAACATACTTTCAATTTATTTGTGAACAAACATATCAAAGCACGCTAAAGGTGCATGCTCTGCCTACATAACGACCTCCATAAGGTCAACTATTTTGACTTTTCAAACGTGGCATCAAAGACAATGAAAGCACCGTCATCGGTTACTTCAAACAAATTATTCTGTGGCGACATCAAAGTAATCATAAAGCACGATTTTCGTGCTTTATGATTACGTTGGTGTCGTCACAGAATAATTGTACGATGCCATGTTTGTCTTTGCGATCTTGGGGACTGGTTCGGTTTAAATGCAAATTTCTCCCATCTGATTGTGATATGTCACCCAATTGTTGACTTGTCCCGGTACCGGTACAGGTTTCGGCGGGACGGGCTCTGTCCAGTCCCGGTGAGGGTATGTTGGTACCGACAGTACTTTGACATGTCTGTTATCGACACAGTGTTAGATGCACAAAAACGACGTCCGAGGCAGGTTTACAACAATATAATTTACTGAAGACATCTACTGTTTTATCGGGATCCAGATCATTAGATTGTTTCGGCTGCGAACGTATTTGACTGTTTAACTCGCCAATAAGATTTGGGATCAGTTGTTTCACATTTTTCAAGGGTTTCAAAAATTTAGATTTCCGTTTTGTCTCTCGTTTGTAAGTTTATAATCGCTCAGAGATTCATCTGAATTTCAGAAATGGTGGGGTACCAATGATGGTACTGGTGGGATACAACCCAGACACTTAATGTTTATGCTGGAATTGTCATGGAATTGAGTTGCCTGCTTATACCCGGTAACAACAGTTACTAATTATATTTATTTTACAAAAATAACGTATTTCCCCCCAATACAAGTAAGAACGTCCAGTAAATGATAGTGGGTCGCGGTGGCGTTGCGGTAACCGGTTCTCGCCTGATCACCGAAGTTAAGCAACGTCGAACCCGGTTAGTCCTTGGGTGGGTGACGACTGAGCGATCGATTCGGCGTTGTGTTCTTGGGCAAGGCACTTAACCCCGATTGTACACATGGGGGCATGATGACGCCATGTACTATGACGTACTGCACGTCGACGGTGCGAATGTCTTCAACCAATCTAACCCTGCCTGTGCTGCAGTGCGGAGTTACGATGTTGGGGAGCTGGCAGCTGCTCGTCGTTGCTCGGTGATTATCTCCGGGTACTCCGGCTTCCTCCACCCGTAAAGCTGTCACCGACACGATATAACCTTGGATGTTAAAGTGTCGTTAAACCCCAGTAAAATACATAAATTAAATGATAAATAAATCACCATATCAGCGAAATAAATTAGACTAGATCATTTGTTGCCATGGTGATATTTTTTATGTAGGACGGCTATCATGCGTTGAACATGAAACATAAAGCAAAGAAATATGCAGATTAAACTCTGCTCGAAGAGAAATAATTTCGCGCGCCAAAGGCGCGCAGGGACGGTACGGGGGACAAGCCCCTTTCGACCCTCGGCAGCTGTATATGATGGCTGTCACATGTCTAGGCGTGTTGAAGGAGGAAAAGGATCCGGTACTCAGCAGGTGTCTCCAGTTGTGGGTAGGCGGTCTCGTTGACTGAAGTCGGTTGGACCCTCGGGTGAGGACCAGTGTGGGAGGTTGGGTCCTCTCACAAAGGTACTACCTCTCCCCGAGGGTGCAGTCGATCTGGATTTTCGGGCAAGTACAGTCTGCCGCTTCGAGGATGATAATGAGTGATGTGTGATGGCCATCACTGGCAAGTATAATCTGCCTCAGGCTGTCTCTTGTTATAGTTGGACTCTTTGAAGGAAAACAACAACGACCCCTTTCGGGGACCACCAAGAAGAAGACCCGAACTTCCCTGGTTCGGGGGCAGGCCTGCATTGTAATCCTATTGGGTTGGGACAAAAAGATGCGCAATGCGCTTACAAAAAGGGGCAGAGGCGGGACGCAAACTCTGCTATAAACTTCAGCGGCTTTTGTACAAGTAGAACAATGATAGGAAATTACGCCATGAACCATGCAATAACACAAAACCACGGCGCCACGATCTTCATTCATAAAAAAACCAATTCATAGACGTTGAATGATTGTCAAAACAACTGTTGTTAAGACTGTACCCAATCCTTTCATTATACGAACAAGGGAAGAGAATTGTAAGATAAATTTGTCATTGCCACCATGCGGTTTCCCGAGATGGTGTATTCAAGTGTCGACCTCTGGATGATCATATATCGATTTTTTTCTTACGGACTCGTCGATATATACCCAAAGACGACGTCTCCATTTCCAAATACCATCTCGGAAACCTTCATGGTGGTAACAACCTATACAGTACGTGGAGGGTGTATTATCACTAAATCATCCGCAGAGTGGAGATTTCACCCAAGCAATGATTGCAAATTTGTTGCAAAGTATAACCAGAACAAGCAAAGTTTCAGCCAATGGACCTCCGGGTTAAACCCGGAGGTCCATTGGATGAAACATTTCTTGTGTTTTTTTTTGTCGATATGTACAAAATTTGAAAGTTGTAGCTTGGGTGATAACTCCACTCCACGGGTGATTTAGTTACAATCCACTCCCCACGTATCGTATGTATCACGAAGGAAGTAGGTTGTAAATAGTTCCTGATAAAGCTATTTTTTACATATCATCATATGTCCGATTTCAGAGGGCGATATCTACGAGATTTATCAACTTGATTTCACAATAATGTACCAATCGTTACACTACTCAGGCACCACGGAGCCGAGTGACTAAGTGAATTTGCTCTCCACCTTCAAAAGGTGTCACTTTTGATATTGAACTGTCCAATGAAGGCTTGACTGCTTGGTATTTCTATGAGTAGCTTGATTAAAAACTATTCTGAAAAAAATCGAATAATATTGGTAAATTTTCATTTTCGCAATCAAAAGAGGTACGACTAGTATTTACAGTTAAAACTAGAAGTCCTGTCATGAAATGCGCACAAATAGCACGTTGATATGCGCGATAATATACGCGTTGTGGTCATAGTAAAGCTATCAAATTCTGTACATATGGCCTGTAACCCGGAGGTCCATTGGCAGAAACATTGCATGTGTTTGCTATGAGTAACCAGGAGAACCTGCCGTGCTTTGGATCTCATTCGATATGGCAATTGCGCGCAATTCCAACGCGAAATGAAGCTTAGATAAGCGCACTATTCGTGACAGGACTTCTAGTTTTAACTGTATGTTAGTCACTTACTTTTAGGATTTTGATCTTCACAA
This sequence comes from Pictodentalium vernedei, assembly GCA_031216915.1. Lineage (NCBI taxonomy): Eukaryota > Metazoa > Mollusca > Scaphopoda > Dentaliida > Dentaliidae > Pictodentalium > Pictodentalium vernedei. The sequence goes on from CM062290.1 coordinate 464,342,378, forward strand.
ATGGAGGCGCGGTAGCTTAATGGTTACGGCGTTGAACTTCAAATCGAAAGGTCCACGGTTCGATCCCCGCCAGGGACATCAGCCACGCGCATGAGTGGTTAGCATCCCAAACCACATTTTCACTAGCGAGTATCGGGTGTGTCCACCTCTGACTTGTAAACACGCTACAGTCTTCTGCCTCATTTTGTGAATTTGTTTACGAACTTGATTCCGACCAACTGAATTTGTTCCCATTCCTGGTCAAGAATGTTACACTAAACTTTCTTGCCCCACCCTCCCCTCGGGTGCACATACTAGTTCGATATTGCCTCCTTACAAGGGCCTTCTTATGTGATTTTACCTGTATCTGTGCCATAGTATAATCGTTTTTAACCCTTTACCCAACCAACAGGGTATCAACATTTATTTTATACCATACTCGCCTATGTCACTACCTGAGAAAAGCCTGTATGTTAAATTTAGTTTTTAACCCTTTACCCAGGGCAGACGATATCAAATTTATTATTTTAAATATCATTTTTTTTTTAATTTTTCAAAAAAATTCAACAAACCCATATCATGTGACCCCTCGTTGGAAAGAGCTCGACCAACGAGGGGTCACATGATATGGTTTGTTGAAATTTGTTTAAAAATAATATGTTTTCAACTGCTGAAAAATTTTAAAAAATGATATTTAAAATAATAAATTTTGATATTCTCTGCGTTGGGTAAAGGGTTAAAATACCTACAATTAAATGTTTAAAATAAAATTTAACAATTGTTAATAATATTTTGACTGAAAAAGCAAGGTAAATTCGTTTAGCTTAGACGATATGTCTAGCTGTCAATCGAGCATCCACGTGCAGCTGGTAGTAATGCTTATCGGCGTAGATGTAAACAAAACCATCCCGTGTGTTAGCGACAGAAAGAGTCGTTTTTTTCTCTATTTTTAGTGACAAAGACGATTATTTGTTAAGAGCATGGTATAAATAAAACAAATAGGTACTAGGGCCGGTAATCAGATTTAAACCACTAGTAGCATAAGGAGTGATGGAACAGTGGCGGAGCCATGGTGAGCCTAGGGGGCTGTGCTCCTTACAATTCCACAAGCCCCCCCCCCCCCCCCCCCCCCACACACACACACACCACACACACACACACTCCAACATAGAACAGCTCATACTTTTCTCAACTCATGTGTATCAAGTTATATCAGTATATTAAGATTATCAGCACAACCCAGGGGGCACAATTAGTGGAAATTTATTTTTTAAATTATTGCTCCCAATAACCCCCCCCCCCCCCCCCCAGCAAGTAATCCCAGTAAGACTACTTACCATCTTAGGCCTACTAGAGCAACGAGCCCAAGCAGGCCTACTATGATACGTATTCTTACTCAGACCTGGCTCAAGGTCCTCCCCGAAGGATGCATCTTGCAGGTGCTATATCATATATGGCAAGCATGTGGCCGCGCTTTCGTTGTCGTTCTTTCAGTCATTTGCTGGACCCACCCCCTCCCCCACCACCTCCCTTCTCAGAATGTAATGTACCTCATAACTTTGCATTCCTGGCTCCGTCACTGTGGTTTGAAGTGTTGGGCAACTAAGTCGCGAAGGATGATTGAAAGGGAGAGTGGGCGTATTTCGATAGGGTGTCGACTGAAGATGTGGGTAGTTGTCCATCATACCGCGATAACCGGGGTCGAGTGGCACTGTCGGGTCGTCTGGTCAAGTACTGGGTCGAATGCATAGTTTGGGTTGCGTAACACTTATGAAGCATATGACTTTGACATTGTAGACTTCTTGTACAAACGCTGTGATTCGACACACTAACTAAATAACAACGTTGCGGTGTCCACGTATGCTAGCCGTGTATCCGGGGATAAGCTGCATTAGTTGATACCAAGTGTACTCTCATCACTCCACGTGGCTGCTTTGCAGATAAATCCCTATTCTTTGATAGCAACAGACAGAGGATGGTCTATGAAGAAAAACGTTCTTCATCCTTTGAAAACAAACCAACTACCAGCACCCGAAAGTCTTCTTAAAAGTGTTCATTGTAACAGCAAAACAGGCTCTAAGACGGTACAGTGCAGTTTCAAAGAAAGGATGGCATAGAATGTACAACGATGTACAACGATGTGTGGGTCGTGTAGAGGTACGAGCTGTGACAATGCGCGGCAGACATTAGTAGATTAAGAATTGTAAGTTTGAGTTTGTTTGTTTTGTTTTATTCTATTTGTAATTTTCTTGATAAGAGAGAAATATCTCCACTCTCATGGTTAGCAATGTGAGGAATCTACAGTACGTGGAGAGTGGATTGTAACCAAATCGCCCGCGGAGTGGAGTTATCACCCAAGCTATAACTTTCAAATTTTGTACATATCGACAAAAAAAACACAAGCAATGTTTCAGCCAATGGACCTCCGGGTTCAACCCGGAGGTCCATTGGCTGAAACTTTGCTTGTGCTGGTTATTCTTTGCAACAAATTTGCAAATATTGCTTGGGTGGAATCTCCACTCTGCGGGTGATTTTGTGATAATACACTCTCCATGTACTGTGTAACATAGTGTGTCCTGATGCTCCCAAAGACATTTTTTTCTTGTTTTGTTTTGTCGAATTTTTCCCGCCGTTTTCTCAGTTTTCTCTGTGTGACCTTCTAGTGCATAGAAAGACGACAAAAATTATTAAACCACCGATAAAAAAAGTGGTCTGGAAATTGCAATATCTGTCCTTCCATCTGTGTTGTGATGGCATCGCCGATACTTCAAATAAATACAAATTTTCTGTGAAACAAAATGTAAACTGTAAAACTATCAATATGATATATGCACTTAAATTCAAAAAATGCAAAACAGCAGTATATGTGGGCGAATCAGAACGACAATTGAAGGATCGATTCAAGGAACACCAGCGTGACATCCGACTCCACCGGAACATGCCTGTATATGGTCACTTTAATTCGGCTGGTCATCAAGGTGTGAGTGATCAGGAGGTTGTAGTGTTAGAGTCGCTCAATGGGGGAAACGTGAGCGCCTTGTACGGGAGGACCTTTGGACAAGGAGGTTAGGAACTAGAGGCGACAAAGGAGTAAACACGAAATTTAACCACACGTCGCCAGGGGTCTGATTTGTATTCTGACGTTGTCACAACTGTGCGTAATAAACCTGACGTGGAACTGCGACGCTAACTGATTCATTTGTAATTGTGTTGTTTTGAGACTAAGCTGTGATGGTGTAGCTGTGTTATCTGTAGCGTCCTGATGAAGACCTAGTGCCGAAAGCTTGACGAAGAGTTGTTACGATGTTATATAATCCATTTAATTTGTATTTTTTTAAGGCAAGGATTGGGGGTGGGGATATAGTTTTAGTTATAAAAAGAGAGCATGCGGCAGCCAAAATGACCATGAGAGCGTGCCTGAGAAACAGATTTTAATTTTTTTAGGCCTGTGCTAAAAATCCTACTTTTCACTGTACGTATGGCCGTTGAAACAGAATGAAAATAATATCAACGAGCACGAAATAAATTCACTAAAGTTTTATGAAAGTGAGAAATGTTTGCAATTTCATGGTGAAAAGTTGTGATTATTGCTATTTTTTGTATTAAATTAATATCTATTAACATTTGTGTGTGAAAAGCTGAAGGAACTATTTTGTTTCAAGGACAACTAAATTCGTCACTTTTGTTCGTTGGCTATCCGCTAATAGCTTTTATAATCAAATGTTTGTTGCTTTCAAACTAATTACATTGTATTAATTTGTGTTCAAAACGTAAAGATTGGGCAACGCATGTGATAACTCGACTAGCTATGTTTTTTGAGTTATTACCACCCGCAGGGACGCGGCGTTAAGGGGTGGGGGGGTGGGGGGGGTCTCCCCACCCCCAATCCTGGCCTAAATTTGATATTGATATAGTTGGAAGTTTGGAGGGCAAGTCATGAGTAGTTGTAAATTCCATCTATCTGGATTTTAGAGCTTCTTTGGTGATGCTGATGTCTTCTTTACTTCCCAAAATTCCAACTCGGTTTCAAATCGGCAAAAAATCTGACTGTTACTATTTACAACTACAGTGTACGAAATATCGAGGTTCATAAGTATGTATGATGTCAATCGGTACGAGATTTCCATAGTACGTTTACTTATCGTAATAAAAAAATCCTCGAAATCCAATTCAAGAAAATCACATCATGTAAAATCGCTACCGTGAGTTCAGTTCATCATTCACAGTTACAAAATGATGAAACATCCAAAACTGATCATTCCTGCATAAGATCTGTTTTAATGTTATGACAATGTAAACTGTTCAAAGTTCTCTGCATTTGTTTAGCACATATTCAATTCTCAGAATGATACCAAATATTAATAACAACCTGATAATTCAATCGTCAATGTGTTGGCATTTCAGTTACTGGAATCAATTTTATGCCCCCTTTCATGGATTCATTTTCAAATTTTTTCTCGTTTGTGAATTTCCAACTGGGGGAGGGACCGGGAGGGGGTTCCACTCCCGGTCTCTCCCCCTAGTTGGAAATTCACTACCCTACCCCCCCCCCCCCCCCCACTCAATCGAAAACCTCTAGCCACTTCCCTGGTCGCTCGTTGTAAAATTTCATCTAGCTGTCAAGAATGAAATAAGGAACTAGGAATAAGAAACGGTTGTCACGTCCTTTGATTACTCTATCACATCGGTAGCAGGGCGTCCGGTGCATTGAATTTTTTTCCCGTCGATCATTCCAGGTACCGTGCGCTTGGTGGCTGCCAGTTGCTTTACACAGACTTCAGCCTGAAAAAAATTAGCTATCATCCATTGGGAAGATACAGTTAAATCTAGAAGTCCTGTCACGAATAGTGCGCTTATCTAGGCTTAATTGCGCGTTGGAATTGCGCGCAATTGCCATATCGAATGGCGTCCAAGGCACGACAGGTTCTCTTGGTTACTCATAGCAAACACATTCAATGTTTCTGCCAATGGACCTCCGGGTTACCCGGAGGTCCATTGACTGAAACATTGATTGTGCACAGGCCATATGTACAGAATTTGATAGCTTCACTTGGGCTATAACGCGTACATTAACGCGCATATCAACGTGCTATTTGTGCGCATTTCATGACAGGACTTCTAGTTTTAACTGTAGATAACTGTTGATCAGTTACGTGTACGTGTATTGAGGTCTAATAATATACTATACAACATACAAGCATACAACAGTACATCAGTACTTCAGAATTACCCGCATGTATTAACTCCATATAACTAATAAATAACAATAAAGGCATTTAGACGGTTAATGTTATCTATAGCGCCTACGTCGTGAATATATTATGTCGGTCAAGTACCTGACACTTATTATTCACTTTCAGTGGCGGTATCTTATCGCAGGCAGGAAATAAAACTTTTATCACTTTGGGTAAATAACAGGGTGTCTCCGTGTGTATGCAGGCATAAAATGAGGACAATATATAACAATATGGGTCACAATCTGCCCGCGTCGTATTTCAACCGCTCATTTATTTATTGTAAATCTTTGGTGTTGTTTTCGCACAAGAGTGGCCCTTCACAAAGCTATTACAGCTGCAGACAACGTGATCGAATGTTTCCCTACTTGTTCGAATACGTTCGTGTTACGCAACACGACTTTATCTTATCAAGGGTTGATTACAGATCGTTAGGCTCCATGTAAAATGCTAAAGTATTGCAGATGGCGCCTTATTAAACTAATTGTACGATATTACACCTACCCTCGCTAAAGACTGGGAGTGATCGGCATATGTTGTCGATAGGCGTCCCATCAACTTATCACATTAATTCGAGGCCAGTCGCATGTTCTGAGCACGGGTTGGCGACAATCAATTATCTGGATTTTGCATGGCAAGGGGTGAGTGTAAGGTCGACATCCGTTGGGAATAGAAGAGGGGTGTCCATTTCGGAGATGGGGGAACGTTTTAAAATTTGCACACAAAACTGACAAACGGCGCGTTGTCCGCGATATTCTGCACGAAATTGGGCCTGTCGGGTCTTTCCGCGTGTTTTATTTTGGAGAAGCCAATTCCTCGTACCACCCCCCCCCCCCCCCCACACACACACACACACTGTAACCCCACGCAGTCACCTCTTCCTGAGCTCCTGATATCATAGCAAGATTCTGCGCCGAAGAACAGTTATCCAATTAAAATAGAATACAGACAAAGGGAATATACTGCCAGTATTTTTCAACTGGAATGTCAGCAAGCCTCTGTGAGTGGATTCAGCTGCGAGAAGAATTCCTCGCATAAAATGTCATCACTTGCAAAAGTACGCACCGTCATAGAAGGCGTTGACCTTGGATATTCCACTATCAGTGAAATTTGGAAATGGAAAGTCAATCGGACCCCCGGTGTCTTCTTTGCAGATAACCACAATATTTTGCAGCCAAACTATTCTCCAATTATGTATAGATGCATTCAAATTATGTACAGACGCATTCAAATTGTGTATAGATGCATTCAAATTATGTACAGATGTATTCAAATTACGTGCAGATGCATTCATCTTATATTCAGACGCATTCAAATTATGTACAGGTGCATTCCAATTATGTACAGGTGCATTCAATTTATGTATAGACGCATTCATCTTATGTACAGACGCATTCAAAGTATGTGTACAGATGCATTCAAATCATGTACAGATGCATTCAAATCATGTACAGATGCATTAAAATTGTGTACAGACGCATTCAAATTATGTACAAACGCATTCAAATTATGAACAGGTGCATTCAAATTATGTATAGACGCATTCAAATTATGTACAGGTGCATTCAAATTATGTACAGACGCATTCAAATTGTGTACAGACGCATTCAAATTACGTACAGATGAATTCATCGTGTGTACAGGTGCATCCCAATTATGTACAGACGCATACAAATTGTGTACAGACGCATTCACATTATGTACAGATGTGTTCAAATTATATACAGATGCATTTATCGTATGTACAGATGCATTCAAATTATGTACAGATGCATTCAAATTGTGTACAGACGCATTCAAATTATGTACAGACGCATTCAAATTATGTACAGAAGCATTCCAATCATGTACAGACGCATTCAAATTATATACAGACGCATTCAAATTCACATTATGTACACACGTATTCAAATTATGTACAGACGCATTCCAATTATGTACAGACGCATTCAAATTATATACAGACGCATTCAAATTCAAATTATGTACACACGCATTCAAATTATGTACACACGCATTCAAATTATGTACAGACGCATTCAAATTATGTACAGACGCATTCCAATTATGTACAGACGCATTCAAATTATATACAGACGCATTCAAATTCAAATTATGTACACACGCATTCAAATTATGTACACACGCATTCAAATTATGTACAGACGCATTCAAATTATGTACAGACGCATTCCAATTATGTACAGACGCATTCAAATTATATACAGACGCATTCAAATTCAAATTATGTACACACGCATTCAAATTATGTACACACGCATTCAAATTATGTACAGACGCATTCAAATTATATACAGACGCATTCAAATTCAAATGATGTACAAACGCATTCGAATTATGTACAGATGCATTCAAAGTATGTAGACACGCAATCAAATTATGTACACTTGATGCCAATATAACGGATCACACGAGAACCGTTAAGGAATTGTGGTTGCATGCAAGGAGCTGTGGTTGTATGTTGTATGCATGCTGAACAGTATTTTCGCGATAACAGCCATTATTTCCAAATTAATAAAATACTGCGTTTTGATTGGCTGAGATGTACGGTGTAACTAGCAATCCGCAGTAGCTTTTCTTTACACCGTGGTTAAAGACGGTGTAAAAACAAGAAAACACAACAGCAGGCTATGTGGCTAAAAAAGTACCCATTTTTAATTATTAATTCATAACATCTGCTCGGTTATGTTAGAACAAAAATAAAAATACAGGAAATTTAATATTTATATGCAATAAAATATTACAGATATGTATGTCATTATAACTGGCTCATTGAGCCAGTTCCAATGGCATCCATATTTGTCTGGTTTTATTTAGAAACTTACAAAGTACAAATTTTCTGTCAGTTTTTTCCCACAATTTAGGTTAAAGTATTTAGTACACCCAAATTCTTGGAAATAAATCTGTTATTCTTGTGTTTTGCAGGCTGTATAGAAGTTTACACCGGTCTGGGAACTCATACACCCTTCGGCTTCACCTCAGGGTGTATGAGTTCCCAAACCGGTGTAAACTCCCATACACCATATAAAACACAAGTACTCCGGGTTGCGTATTCCCATTTGGTATCATGAGTGATACCTTTTCTTCTTGCTGCGGTGGTTGTGATGAAACATGAATTACTAAAAATAAAGCACCCTCCCCCGGTTCCAGGATCCACACGTGTGTTGATGCAACTACATACAACACATGTGACACATTGTCTGATGCAAGGAGATCCTAACAGCTTCCGTTACATGACAAACATACACATACTGTTTGTGTTGGGGTAAGTATTGGTCGTATTGGAAATACTCTATTTCACAGTCATGGGTAGAGGTAGCAGTGTACCGTGCTGGTGAGATTGCGCCCAATGGTAGTAACCATCGGTGAGTTGAATTGTAACGGGGCAATGGTCTGGGCGGGGGTGGAATGCGTCAAATATTGTACTTGCGGAAGGAACCCTTTTTTAGATAAATGTCGATCAATTGTGCTGGATCCGTCATATTGTGACGTGTTCAACGTTCACGTGTGTCGTGAACCGTTCGCCCGTTTAAAATTCGCAAGCCGTTACCGATACACATGTCAATGAGTTGCTGCTCGTGGATGTTTGTTTTAGATCGGTCTTCCAACAGTCGTTGCAGAACCATGCCATCAACGATATACCACAGTGGTTGTGTTATACTAATCGTCATCATCAGTTATATACTCAACACTATCTGGGTCAATCGTGAGACATATGGATCAAACCAGACAACCCCCATGTGTCTTCTATGATTTAAGAGGATGACACAGTAAGTTGTCATGTATACATTTAGTGGCTACAGGACGCAGTAGATTTGCTACCGTGTGTCTCAGCCAGGCATATTGCACCCCCTTTCGCTGATTCGTGATTGCTTGTCTTGTTTTATCGAGTTCTCCCGGACGTCACGAATAAACAATCAGTTGATATTGTAATACGTAAAGGTTATAAGCACCGTGTGAGTTTCCGAGAGGGTGTTTTGAAGTAGAGACCTCGTTTCTCGGTATGTATCGACTTGTCGCTAACGGACTTCTCGATAAATAATACAGAGTGTTATGACGATACACTAAAACCGCCCAAGTTTATAGGAATGTTTCAGCTGTGTTTTTCATTGTTTTATTTTTTCAGGTTTAACGTATGTTAGGCCGTTATAAACATATCATCATAGAAAAATGGTGTAGTTTAGTTTATGTCGTTGTTTTAGTGATTTATTTATAATTTAATTGATGTTATCAAAGTTTAACCTCGGAACGCCGTCCCTCTAATGTTTATACAAGGGGATGAGTGGTCAGTCAAACTGTTAAAGTCTGTATCAATTAACTGACTAACTATGATTTTCTGCCTTTGATTCAGACGTAAATTATAACGAGCTGCTCAACAGTTGATTAAAAGTCAGTATGTTTGTTTATTTGTTTGTTTGTTTGTTGAGGTGTTTGATACTTTTTTTCTTTGATTTAATGAAAGCATAATTTATGTTCAGATGATAAATAATAATAATGGGTGCATGTGTGTGAGAGAGAGAGGGGGGGGGGGGGGGGGGGTAGTTAAATGCGGGTCAAAAAATGAGCAAGCATTTGTGGAGGTAACAATCATTCAACTCGCATCAGAAGGTAGGCTTGCACCAGAGAGAAAGAAATACCGTAGAGTGGAAAATAACATTTCAATGGAAAAAGGTAAACTTTTACAGGGACTAAAAACCCCCATTGAATATGCAGACAGTGTATCGAAAATGGTTGGACTTTAAAGGGTTTATTCATGTGTTGTATAATAAATGTATTATGTTTATAAATTATTATTATTACTGAGACTAAAATATATGTGTCTTCATCACACTAATTATCTCGTTATCAAGTTACAAACAGACTATTAATTAATCCCTATTGTTCTCCAACTACCTCGTCCGATATATGAGAACAGTAGGAGACGGCGTTCCGAGGTGATCCCGTTATCAAGAACGGGGGCCTCAACACCTGTAATAACCAATGCCAATTGAGTGCAGGTAAACACCGTTCTGAATCGAATGATCGTACGTTCGGTTTTTGATACCTTGAATACATAATTATATTTTGTCTAGACGTTTATACTTGTACTTGCGGGAATACGTTCTTGTTGTATGATAAATAATGGGTATCATAAGTCTTATGTAATGCTAGCACGTGGACCAAAATGAGTGGTATGATGATATGATTATTTGTAACCTAAAATAATTAGATGGTGAGTAATTAACCTGTATGAAGTAATCTTTCATATGGGAAATAAATAATAACTTTTATTACACGCTAAACGATAGATTATCAAAGAAATTGCAGAAAGATAGAATCGTATCTCCCACTTTGAAGATATAGAAATTTTCACTTTCACGGTATCAATCAACATGGCGGCTTTCAAAGCATCACTTCAAGATGAATACGAGTTAAATGATCACTGGAAATGATCAATTTGTTCTAGAAACGCATAATGAAAAGTAAATCTAGTGTTTTTGAGTGGATACCGATCATCTCCAGCAATAATTCAACACGTATTCAATTTGAATTGATGCATGAAACACGCCAGTCCAAACAAGGTCTGAAAGTCCGTAATATAAGTTTTCGGTTTGGTACGTCCTTTCAAAGGACGTACCAAACCAAAAACTTATGTTACGGACTTCCAGGCCGTGTTTGGACTTGAAACCATCCAACCGAATCAGATCGCAAGACGCTATCTGTTCCGAGTATCGATCAAATCACTTCCGCGCATCAATGATTCAATGCGCTGTTTACTTTCATGCATCAAATCATGGTTGAAACGAATGGAATTATCAAATTCTTATAAAAAAGTTAAAATAAAAAGAAAATCTAGTGTTTTTGAGTGGATACCGAAAATTATCTCACTCGTGACTGCGACAGATGGTGATTTTCCCTCGCGCAAGATAAACATTTGTCTCGGTCACTTATGAGATAATTTTCGGTATCCACTCAAAAACACTAGATATCCTATATATATACAGTTACAACTAAAAGTCCTGTCCTGAAACGTGCACATATAGCACGTTGATCTGCGCGTTAATTTACGCGTTATGACCATAGTAAGGCTAGCAAATTGTGTACACGCGGCCTGTGCACAAGCATTGTTTCAGCCAATGGACCTCCGGGTAACCCGTAGGTCCATTGGCAGAAACATTGCCTGTGTTTGCTATGTGTAACCTAGAGAACCTGCCGTGCGTTGGATGCCATTCGATACGGCAAATGCGCGCAATTCCAACGCGCAGTTAAGCCTAGATAAGCGCACTATCGAGACAGGACTTCTAGTTTTAACTGTACAAGTGATTAACTGTATAAGAGTAAACGTAATTTCGGTAAGTTAATTTTTTGTGTAAATCCACCGCGGATCTACAAATTAATTTACTATTTACACATAATTCGAGTTTATTTATTAGACATGATTTTCTTTTCCCAGAATTGCCCAACTCAACTCGGCTGATGTGACTTCAAACTCGACTGATATGCCGATTTTGGCTGATATGAACACAGTTAGAGTTGTCCCTCTTGCTGTGTTGCTCGGCGCAACCGTTTTGTTTACGTTGAAATGTTCACAGTAATTGTTGTTCGTCGAAAGCGAATCAGGAAAATTGGTGTTACCCGGCAAGATGGAATGGCTTGAAGCTGAGTTTTGTATGACGAGGAATGAATGGTGGTAGTGTAATGATTAGGTGGAAGAAGATAAAAATGTGAGAGTTGTACACAAAATTTAACTAAGATTCACAGTCGAAAGCAGAGAATCGGCGAAGTGAGAGTAGAGATAGTTCAGCTATCCGGACGTCGTGGCTTCCCCATTGGGATTGCTGAACTGGGAGTAGAGGAAACTTCGCACTTTACAGACGTCGTGGCTTCCCCATTGGGATTGCTGAACTGGGAGTAGAGGAAACTTCGCACTTTACGGACGTCGTGGCTTCCCCATTGGGATTGCTGAACTGGGAGTAGAGGAAACTTCGCACTTTACGGACGTCGTGGCTTCCCCATTGGGATTGTTGGACTGGGAGTAGAGGAAACTTCGCACTTTACGGACGTCGTGAGGAAACTTCGCACTTTACGGACCTCGTGGCTTCCCCATTGGGATTGCTGAACTGGGAGTGGAGGAAACTCCGCACTTTACGGACGTCGTGGCTTCCCCATTGGGATTGCTGAACTGGGAGTAGAGGAAACTTCGCACTTTACGGACGTCGTGGCTTCCCCATTGGGATTGCTGAACTGGGAGTAGAGGAAACTTCGCACTTTACGGACGTCGTGGCTTCCCCATTCCCCATTGGGATTGCTGAACTGGGAGTAGAGGTAACTCCGCACTTTACGGACGTCGTGGCTTCCCCATTGGGATTGCTGAACTGGGAGTAGAGGAAACGTCGCACTTTACGGACGTCGTGGCTTCCCCATTGGGATTGCTGGACTGGGAGTAGAGGAAACTTCGCACATTACGGACGTCGTGAGGAAACTTCGCACTTTACGGACCTCGTGGCTTCCCCATTGGGATTGCTGAACTGGGAGTGGAGGAAACTCCGCACTTTACGGACGTCGTGGCTTCCCCATTGGGATAGCTGAACTGGGAGTAGAGGAAACTTCGCACTTTACGGACGTCGTGGCTTCCCCATTGGGATTGCTGAACTGGGAGTAGAGGAAACTTCGCACTTTACGGACGTCGTGACTTCCCCATTGGGATTGCTGAACTGGGAGTAGAGGTAACTCCGCACTTTACGGACGTCGTGGCTTCCCCATTGGGATTGCTGAACTGGGAGTAGAGGAAACTTCGCACTTTACGGACGTCGTGGCTTCCCCATTGGGATTGCTGAACTGGGAGTAGAGGAAACTTCGCACTTTACGGACGTCGTGGCTTCCCCATTGGGATTGCTGAACTGGGAGTAGAGGTAACTCCGCACTTTACGGACGTCGTGGCTTCCCCATTGGGATTGCTGAACTGGGAGTAGAGGAAACTTCGCACTTTACGGACGTCGTGGCTTCCCCATTGGGATTGCTGAACTGGGAGTAGAGGAAACTTCGCACTTTACGGACGTCGTGGCTTCCCCATTGGGATTGCTGAACTGGGAGTAGAGGAAACTTCGCACTTTACGGACGTCGTGGCTTCCCCATTGGGATTGCTGAACTGGGAGTAGAGGAAACTCCGCACTTTACGGACGTCGTGGCTTCCCCATTGGGATTGCTGAACTGGGAGTAGAGGAAACTTCGCACTTTACGGACGTCGTGGCTTCCCCATTGGGATTGCTGAACTGGGAGTAGAGGAAACTTCGCACTTTACGGACGTCGTGGCTTCCCCATTGGGATTGCTGAACTGGGAGTAGAGGAAACTTCGCACTTTACAGACGTCGTGGCTTCCCCATTGGGATTGCTGAACTGGGAGTAGAGGAAACTTCGGACTTTTCGGACGTCGTGGCTTCCCCATTGGGATTGCTGAATTGGGGGTAGAGGAAACTTCGGACTTTACGGACGTCGTGGCTTCCCCATTGGGATTGTTGAACTGGGAGTAGAGGAAACTTCGCACTTTACGGACGTCGTGGCTTCCCCATTGGGATTGCTGAACTGGGAGTAGAGGAAACTTCGCACTTTACAGACGTCGTGGCTTCCCCATTGGGATTGCTGAACTGGGAGTAGAGGAAACTTCGCACTTTACGGACGTCGTGGCTTCCCCATTGGGATTGCTGAACTGGGAGTAGAGGAAACTTCGCACTTTACGGCCGTCGTGGCTTCCCCATTGGGATTGCTGAACTGGGAATAGAGGAAACTTCGCACTTTACGGACGTCGTGGCTTCCCCATTGGGATTGCTGAACTGGGAGTAGAGGAAACTTCGCACTCTACGGCCGTCGTGGCTTCCCCATTGGGATTGCTGAACTGGGAGTAGAGGAAACTTCGCACTTTACGGACGTCGTGGCTTCCCCATTGGGATTGCTGAACTGGGAGTAGAGGAAACTTCGCACTTTACGGACGTCGTGGTTTCCCCATTGGGATTGTTGGACTGGGAGTAGAGGAAACTTCGCACTTTACGGACGTCGTGAGGAAACTTCGCACTTTACGGACCTCGTGGCTTCCCCATTGGGATTGCTGAACTGGGAGTGGAGGAAACTCCGCACTTTACGGACGTCGTGGCTTCCCCATTGGGATTGCTGAACTGGGAGTAGAGGAAACTTCGCACTTTACGGACGTCGTGGCTTCCCCTTTGGGATTGCTGAACTGGGAGTAGAGGAAACTTCGCACTTTACGGACGTCGTGGCTTCCCCATTGGGATTGCTGAACTGGGAGTAGAGGTAACTCCGCACTTTACGGACGTCGTGAGGAAACTTCGCACTTTACGGACCTCGTGGGTTCCCCATTGGGATTGCTGAACTGGGAGTGGAGGAAACTCCGCACTTTACGGACGTCGTGGCTTCCCCATTGGGATTGCTGAACTGGGAGTAGAGGAAACTTCGCACTTTACGGACGCCGTGGCTTTCCCATTGGGATTGCTGAACTGGGAGTAGAGGAAACTTCGCACTTTACGGACGTCGTGGCTTCCCCATTGGGATTGCTGAACTGGGAGTAGAGGTAACTCCGCACTTTACGGACGTCGTGGCTTCCCCATTGGGATTGCTGAACTGGGAGTAGAGGAAACTTCGCACTTTACGGACGTCGCGGCTTCCCCATTGGGATTGCTGAACTGGGAGTAGAGGAAACTTCGCACTTTACGGACGTCGTGGCTTCCCCATTGGGATTGCTGAACTGGGAGTAGAGGTAACTCCGCACTTTACGGACGTCGTGGCTTCCCCATTGGGATTGCTGAACTGGGAGTAGAGGAAACTTCGCACTTTACGGACGTCGTGGCTTCCCCATTGGGATTGCTGAACTGGGAGTAGAGAAAACTTCGCACTTTACGGACGTCGTGGCTTCCCCATTGGGATTGCTGAACTGGGAGTAGAGGAAACTTCGCACTTTACGGACGTCGTGGCTTCCCCATTGGGATTGCTGAACTGGGAGTAGAGGAAACTCCGCACTTTACGGACGTCGTGGCTTCCCCATTGGGATTGCTGAACTGGGAGTAGAGGAAACTTCGCACTTTACGGACGTCGTGGCTTCCCCATTGGGATTGCTGAACTGGAAGTAGAGGAAACTTCGCACTTTACGGACGTCGTGGCTTCCCCATTGGGATTGCTGAACTGGGAGTAGAGGAAACTTCGCACTTTACGGACGTCGTGGCTTCCCCATTGGGATTGCTGAACTGGGAGTAGAGGAAACTTCGGACTTTTCGGTCGTCGTGGCCTCCCCATTGGGATTGCTGAATTGGGGGTAGAGGAAACTTCGGACTTTACGGACGTCGTGGCTTCCCCATTGGGATTGCTGAACTGGGAGTAGAGGAAACTTCGCACTTTACGGACGTCGTGGCTTCCCCATTGGGATTGCTGAACTGGGAGTAGAGGAAACTTCGCACTTTACAGACGTCGTGGCTTCCCCATTGGGATTGCTGAACTGGGAGTAGAGGAAACTTCGCACTTTACGGACGTCGTGGCTTCCCCATTGGGATTGCTGAACTGGGAGTAGAGGAAACTTCGCACTTTACGGCCGTCGTGGCTTCCCCATTGGGATTGCTGAACTGGGAGTAGAGGAAACTTCGCACTTTACGGACGTCGTGGCTTCCCCATTGGGATTGCTGAACTGGGAGTAGAGGAAACTTCGCACTTTACGGACGTCGTGAGGAAACTTCGCACTTTACGGACCTCGTGGCTTCCCCATTGGGATTGCTGAACTGGGAGTGGAGGAAACTCCACACTTTACGGACGTCGTGGCTTCCCCATTGGGATTGCTGAACTGGGAGTAGAGGAAACTTCGCACTTTACGGACGTCGTGGCTTCCCCATTGGGATTGCTGAACTGGGAGTAGAGGAAACTTCGCACTTTACGGACGTCGTGGCTTCCCCATAGGGATTGCTGAACTGGGAGTAGAGGAAACTTCGCACTTTACGGACGTCGTGGCTTCCCCATTAGGATTGCTGACCTGGGAGTAGAGGTAACTCCGCACTTTACGGACGTCGTGGCTTCCCCATTGGGGTTGCTGAACTGGGAGTAGAGGAAACTTCGCACTTTACGGACGTCGTGGCTTCCCCATTGGGATAGCTGAACTGGGAGTAGAGGAAACTTCGCACTTTACGGACGTCGTGGCTTCCCCATTGGGATTGCTGAACTGGGAGTAGAGGTAACTCCGCACTTTACGGACGTCGTGGCTTCCCCATTGGGATTGCTGAACTGGGAGTAGAGGAAACTTCGCACTTTACGGGCGTCGTGGCTTCCCCATTGGGATTGCTGAACTGGGAGTAGAGGAAACTTCGCACTTTACGGACGTCGTGGCTTCCCCATTGGGATTGCTGAACTGGAAGTAGAGGAAACTTCGCACTTTACGGACGTCGTGGCTTCCCCATTGGGATTGCTGAACTGGAAGTAGAGGAAACTTCGCACTTTACGGACGTCGTGGCTTCCCCATTGGGATTGCTGAACTGGGAGTAGAGGAAACTTCGCACTTTACGGACGTCGTGGCTTCCCCATTGGGATTGCTGAACTGGAAGTAGAGGAAACTTCGGACTTTTCGGACGTCGTGGCTTCCCCATTGGGATTGCTGAATTGGGGGTAGAGGAAACTTCGGACTTTACGGACGTCGTGGCTTCCCCATTGGGATTGCTGAACTGGAAGTAGAGGAAACTTCGCACTTTACGGACGTCGTGGCTTCCCCATTGGGATTGCTGAACTGGGAGTAGAGGAAACTTCGCACTTTACAGACGTCGTGGCTTCCCCATTGGGATTGCTGAACTGGGAGTAGAGGAAACTTCGGACTTTTCGGACGTCGTGGCTTCCCCATTGGGATTGCTGAATTGGGGGTAGAGGAAACTTCGGACTTTACGGACGTCGTGGCTTCCCCATTGGGATTGCTGAACTGGGAGTAGAGGAAACTTCGCACTACTTTACGGACGTCGTGGCTTCCCCGTTGGGATTGCTGAACTGGCAGTAGAGGAAACTTCGCACTTTACGGACGTCGTGGCTTCCCCATTGGGATTGCTGAACTGGGAGTAGAGGAAACGTCGCACTTTACGGACGTCGTGGCTTCCCCATTGGGATTGCTGAACTGAGAGTAGAGGAAACTTCGCACTTTACGGACGTCGTGGCTTCCCCATTGGGATTGCTGAACTGGGAGTATAGGAAACTTCGCACTTTACGGACGTCGTGGCTTCCCTATTGGAATTGCTGAAATGAGAGTAGAGGAAACTTCCCCATTGGGATTGCTTAACTGGGTGTAGAGGAAACTTCGCACTTTACGAAAAGAATGAGAAACAATAGCACTGTCACAAAACTGTAACAGATCTGAGACTATTTTGTAAATACTTCTTTTTGTTTAATAAATAAAGAGGTTATTAATTTGTTAGTTTCATTTCTGCCGAGATAACAGCTCACGATAACTTCACACCAGCCTTCGACCTTCAGTCTTGGGCTGGTATGAAGTTACCTCGAGCTGATATTTCAGCCGATATGAAACTAAACAAGTAATAACATCTAAATGATGGTAAATTTACTTTTCTAACCCAACGCCGAGGGGCGCGGTGGCTCAGTTGGTAGAGGTGCAGGCTGGTCCTCGGTTCGAATCCCCCCTGCGGCTACCGCGTTGTTTCGTTGGGCAAGACACTTCACCCCCATTGCCCACGCGGGGGCACGGTGACGTCGTGTACTAAGGCGTACTGCACGTCGATGTTGCATCTGTCTTCAACCAATACTAACCCTGCTTGTGTGGAGTTAGTATGTTGGGGAGCTGGCAGTTGTTCGCCGTTGCTCGGTGGTTCTCTCCGGGTACTCCGGCTTCCTCTACCCGTAAAACTGTCGAGGACATGATTAGCCATTGTGCAGAAATATATGACCTCAAACACCAATAAACAAATAAATACTAACCCCACGCCGTCTTTCGTTATCGGCGTCCATGCGTCAGATTCAGTTTAATAATTTATTTATTAGGGTTTAACTACACTTTAACAGCCACAGTCATATCGTATTAGTGACAGTTTTATGGGTGCAGGACGCAGTACCCGGAGAGACCACCCAGCAACGACGAGCAACTGCCAGACGTCCAAAGGAACTAACTCCATGCAAGCAGGATTAGTATTGGTTGAAGATAAGTGCACCATCGATGTGCAGTACACCATAGTACACAGCGCCGCCATGCACCCACGTGGGCGATCGGGGTGAATAGCCTTGCCCAATGATACAACGCAGTTCCCCCTGGCGGGGATCGAACCGTGGACCTTTCGGTTTGAAGTTCAATGCCGTAACCATCGCGTTCCTTGTAAAACTATTCTTTAACCCTCTTCCCGATCTCGTTCCAATGAGGGGCCATAACCTATGTTTTTGAGACAAAAAATGAAAAAAAATAGTTATTCAAGAATTTTTTTTTTTTTCATGTTAGGTAAAGGGTTCATAAAGTATATGATAAAAAAATTAAAAATGAACATGATCGTAACACTGAAAAAAATAGCGAGGTCAATGAATAATAATACCAAAAACTAAACGGATACCATGTAAATCAACCCTATGATAGAAAAAAACTTTTCGAAAAATGAGATGTAGAGAGAAGATTAAAAACAACTAAAACTTATTAAACAGGATGATTTCTTTGAGAAACGAGAGAGTGATTGTGCAGAATAGTCCTTTCAGAAATGGTGCACTGTAAAAATCACCGTCTGATGTCATTAAAATCAGTAGAATCTAATAGAATGTGCTCGACTGTCAACTGACATTGACAGGGAACATGTTCCGGTAGCATATAACAAAAAGAAATGTGTAAGTCTTGTATGACCAACACAACATCGTGTCAGAATTACGTGATCTTTTCAACAAAGGTTACCAGACAGATAATTATCAGTAATAGTAGTTCGGAAGTGATGAAGCTTGTTATTTGTCGCTCCATCCCATTCCGCCTGCCACACAGATTTGATGTAGTTATTGATATGTTTAAAAGGAATCACTAAAGGAATTTTAAAATCAGTGAGAGGCGTGTTTAAAGCCTGTTTTGCTGCACTGTCTGCACTTGCGTTACCAGCGATACCAACATGTCTACATATCTCAAAAAGTGGTCTTTTGTCAATAAAACTAACATTATTATATTCTAGAAATCGGTGCGTACCAGGCATGTCAACCGGTACCGCCGGTTCCCTCATGATCCAACCGGTACCAGTACTGAAGCTTTTGTCTCACCGGTACCGGTACAAAATTATTTTATTGGGAAATTCCTAATTAAACGAGGGTAAACAGACAGATAATCGTGTATGGCACACTTGCATGGCATACTTTTAACTTATTTGTGAATTAACATATCACAACACTCTACAGGGGCACGGTCTGCCTGCACCACGACCACGATGTGGCCGACCACTTTGACTTTTCAAATGTCGCATTAAAGACAACGAAAGCGCCGTCATCGGTTACTTCAAAGAAATTATTCTGTGGCGACATGAAAGTAATCGTGCTTTATGATTACTTTGATGTCGCCGCAGATTAATTGTCACGGTGCCATGTTTGTCGTGCGATCTTCGGGAATGGGGCGGTTTAAATGCGAATTTCTCCCATCTGATTGCGATATGTCATCCAATTGTTGACATGTCCCGGTACCGGTACTGGTTTCGGCGGGACAGCCTCTGTCCCGTCCCGGTACCGGTTAAGTTGGTACCGCCTGTACTTTGACATGCCTGGTGCGTACTCCAAACAAAACGTTTCTCTATAATGGCGAACAATTGGAAGTAGTGAAACAGTGCAAGTATCTCGGGTCGTAATAAGAGCTTCCGGGATAATTGACGATGATCAGCTTAGAGATAACATCGCCTGAGTGCTAGAATGTTCTATGTCCCTAATGGGACTATGTATTATCTCCCCTATTGGGATATAGAACATTCTAGCACTCAGCCTACGATAAGAGTCTCAAAGTAAGTTTTTGTTGAAACAAAATCTACCCCTACAGTACTTGAATGCTAGTGCAAATATTGAATTGTTTGATGTGCTTATTAAGCCTATCGCCACAAACGGGTATGAGGTCTACGGTGTGCAGGATTAAAACCTACACAACCTAGCACAGGACGGTGAATTGTTCTCCGCTTCTGACAGGCTTAGGTTTAATGAGGTGCAAACAGGTTTTTGCAAACAGGTTTTAGGAGTAAGTAAATATACAAGTAACTTGGCCGTACGTGGACAACTTGGCGTATTCCCCATGGACGTTTTTATCATCGTGCAAATCGTGAAATTTTGGCTCCACCCCACGGAGTTGCCCAGCTCCAGTTGAGTCAATTCATGCATGAATGGTTTGCTGCTACAAGCTGATTCTACTTGGGATTGGGGTTAGCATAACGTGTTGATATACACACATTTCGGGCATTTGTGGACAAACAGGACAACATTTGGTGAACTTCGACTAATTAGCGCTTTGAAGAAGAAAGTTCAACAGGGCTGCATCAGCTGGTGGCACGAAAAAATAAATCCATCATCAAAACTTCAGTTCTTCAGCAGCATAAAGCATACCTTTCAGTTGGAAAACTATCTCTTGCTTCAAACAGATACAAAAGTTAAGCGGACCTTTACACGGTTACGGATTAGCGCCCACAAGCTTAATATCGAAACAGGATGGCACCTCCGACCCCAAACCCCAAGTAATCTACGGTTCTGCGTAAAGTGTCCAACAGAGGTGGAAACTGAGGTCCACTTCCTAACTAGCACCTTATATAGTGCCGAACGCAATGATTTGATGCAGAGATTAAATAATTTTCTCCCGCGTTCTGACCAATTAGATGAAGGGTTGATAACTATACTGGGGGTGGAGTAAAGCTTGTAAAGAGGAAAGAGAGTCTGAAAAGATAATAATACAATCAGATAACCCGTGGATCTATAAATTTACTATTTACAAATAAATGGAGTGTATTGGGAAATGTGGCGACTTCACAATCCGAATATGAAGACGTCCCTTGTTTGTCGGGTGACCATACATATGGTACAGTTTAAACTGAAAGTCCTGTCATGAACTGTGCGCTTATCTAGGCTTAATTGCGCGTAGGAATTGCGCGCGATCGCCATATCGAAAGGCATCCAAAGCATGCCATTTTTTCGTGGTTACTCAGAGTAAATACAGGCAATGTTTCTGCCAATGGACCTCCGGGCTACCCGGAGGTCCATTGGCTGAAACATTGCTTGTGCACAGGCGATATGTTCAGAATGTGATAGCTTTACTATGGTCATAACGCGTAGATTAATGCGCAGGGCAACGTGCTATTTGTGCGCATTTCATGTCAAGACTTCTAGTGTTAACTGTACATTAGAGTAGTATATAATTAGCGACATAGATACCTGTCGCGAATCATGGCACTTACCTAAATTGTGACTAAAGCGAAGAAAATCAGTCGTGTGATATTGGAGCGTATAGATCGATACAAATTAGCGGGGAAGTAGTCTGTAAGACTGCAGCCATACGAATTTATACCAAAAGTCTAGAAGGGAGCGTGGTGTGCGGTGGGTGGGATTAAGAAGGGGAAAATGTTAACGGCGACAAAAAGAATAGAAGTGGATTAATGCACGTCGCGACGTGGAAAACATAGAAATGGAGTAAGGAGATGTGGCGGTTCATTGGAAAAAAATAACCATGTATATACACTACGTCCGTCGTGGAACAGTGAATCTCCGACATAAAACAATGGAATCACCCTCAGATTTTCAATGAATGAAGCTCATTGAATACTTCCCGAACACTATTGATTATTGATTGACAAAAGTGACCGTAGGCAAACTTGCCCACGTGTGGATTTTACCATTCCATGGTAGTTGTACTGTTGAAAAAGAGACTATGCCCATGTGAATTTTTCCCAATAGACTTGACTGGGGCGGGGTTTTAGGGTAGTGTCGGGGCTGAGCGTGGAAGGCAAGTAAAATAGCCGAAATAAGCTGAAGCTCCCATATTTTAATCAGGAAATTTATGAACATTTATTTGTTCATTCATTTATTAGGGTTCAACGACACATTAACAGCCAAGGTCATATCGTGTCAGTGACAGTTTTACGGGTGGAGGAAGCCGGAGTACCCGGAGAGAACCACAGAGCAATGACGAGCAGCTACCAGCTCCCCAACATCGTAACTCCGCAGTGCAGCACAGGCATGATTAGATAGGTTGACAACATGCGCAACATCGACATGCAGCACGCGTTAGTACATGGCGTCAACGTGCCCCCATGTTGACAATCGGGGTTAAGTGCCTTGCCCAAGGACACAACGCGGGAGTCCGAATCGATCGCTCAGATGGTCACCCATCCAAGGAATAACCGAGCTCGACGTTGCTTTCTTCGGTGATCTGACAAGAACCGGTAACCGCAACGTCACCGCGCCCCCATTTATGAAAATAAACCTTCGACGGAAAATAAGGTGAGAAGTAGTTTGGGTATCACTTGGGAGACCCTTGTTTTCTAAAAATTTACATGAAAATGGTCCCCAACAACACTTTGATATAAATCTATAGAGAACAAAACTCATGAGTTTGATAATAAATTAGCTGAACTTTCTCATCCCCGTTGTATAGTTATATTGTTTTTTGAGGTCTCAATGGATGTTGTATAATATCGTTATCTATAGATATCTAATTCCCCAAGTCATTTATTTGCTCGGCATAAATTCCTTGTAGGCGTAGCGCACTTCCACAAATTAACAAGCACTGAGTCTGAATGGACAATTCCATGTGAATGTGCACAAAGAAGCAGGGTACAAGCAGTGGTGCCCCCCCCCCCCCCCCGTCAGAGAGGTCCAGCCCCACCGTCGGAGATTTTTAGTCAGCCCGTCGGAGAGTCTCGTAAACACGACTTCACGAGAAATTTCCGACAATCGAATGTGGATATCTCGTCTAATCTGTCTCGAACCCGTGCAGCACTGGAACTTTGATAGAGATTAGTGATTCTCACGAAATTCCTTAATGTCGTTCGTCAACCTAGCTTTATAGATGAAATATTTCCCGACCTTATTATAATATGTTTACTTTAACCCTTTACCTAAGGTAACGACCAAAACCGGCCAGCGCTATTCTCAAAAATCGCCAATTAATTTTCATTATTTTTTTCATTTTTTCACTCAAAAACATAGGTTATGACCCCTCGTTGGAACGAGCTCGTCGAGCTCGTTCCAACGAGGGGTCATAACCTATGTTTTTGAGACAAAAAATGAAAAAAATTAGTTATTCAAGAATTATTTTTGCAAGTGTCGTCTGCTTTTCAGGTTAGGTAAAGGGTTAAATAATCAACAAACATACTCAATTTGCTTCTATTTTGGTTCTCCAATTTACCAATTTTCACTCATTTGCCTTCGTTTGGGAGGCCAAATGTTATAGCCCCTCTGTCGGAGAGGTCAGCCCCCCTGTCGAGAAATCCCTGGCGCCACCCCTGGGAACAAGTCGTGTGATATAGAGGGTGTTCAGAACTAAATCTAACCTGTAGCACTGTATCAGGGTATGTCAACGAAAATGGTGTGTGCATATAGGGTCACAGTTTTACGGGATAAAAATGTAGGTCATTACAAACAAGGCGTTATGGCCTTATAAATATGCTTTATTAGCATAAGATAGCATGGACATAGCCTGAAGGCTATGTCCATGCGAATTTATACAAATAAACCTTGAGTGGGTCGATATAAGGTTCGTGCAATACTGATACCGTAGGCTTTTTAGAAGAGTGATATTCAGAGGCGACGAAAACTCGACAAAAGTGGAGGGGTACAAGTTTCCAAGGCACCCATGGTTCGGTCCAGCAGGTGGGAAATTACAGTCGTTTAACGGCAAGTGTACCATAACACACTATAGTACCCCATGTAGATGAACATGTTGCGGTGTGATCACTATCCTGTCCATTTCTTATACTTCAATCATCTTCTAACCCGAAGGTTAGCCTTCGAGTTAGACGATGGTTGAAGTAGAAGAAACGGACCGAAGCGACCGAAGGTTGGATTCTTTGGCCAAATGTTGTTTGGATTTGCAAATAATATATTACAGGAATGCCTGTATATTAACACGTTTGCATGCGACCATTTCAACTCAACGTGTAACAGCGCAACATGTCCGTGGAAAAAAAAGTAGGCCACGTGTCCCCATTTCCCCTGGTTTCGCTGCCCCTGATGGTATTTCAGTACTGTGCTATAGCATCGCTGGATCTAAAGGGGGACGGGACGATTCACCCCGAAGACAATTTGCCCCAAGCGACCTGAGACAAGTCGCCCCGAGACAAGTCGCCTCCAGCCTTTATTTGCTACTGATGGAGGTAACTGGTATTTATTAAGCTGGAGGTGTGAAGGGGTGATTGGTGTCAATAAGCCGGAGGTGAAGGGATTAGTAATGAAAAAAATGTGCATCCTTTGTCGATGAATATAAATGCATATAAAATTACATATAAAAACAAACCTAAAAAAGAATACAAAGTTCTTGGTTGTCTCACATTTCAGTTTTTATTGTGCAGACATCAGACACAGACAAATATACTTAAAAAGAGAAATACATAAGGAAATACGCATAAAATAATATAATAAAGGATATGATATATATATAAACTGTTTACGATATGCCTGTGGCTGGCTGTTGTCCCCTGAGTTCCAATGTGTTCTATGTGCCAGTTGGCACATAGAACACATTGGGACTCAGGGGACGGTCTATAGAAGTGGTTTGTTGTTTTGTCTTTTTGGTGATATATGGAAGAGACTTTCTTCAAAAACGCTGCTATTGATAGCGCAGGAGGTGCTGCTATGTACTGATCCCAAAACTCTTGCAGTGGTTTCTTCGTGTATCTTCCTGAATAATCAAGAGAAAAAACCAGAGTAAAGAGCCCCCTGGTGAGTTGGTTAACATGTTGATATGGGCATGTACTGACATTCTGAAATGGAACGTTCCAACTTAATGTCTCAATAAATAAACTTTTTTTGCAATGATCAAATTGTTGCATTATATTGACCAGTAATTTGTTATGGTATGAATTTAACTCAGGTTGCGTCAGCTGACTGCGCTATTTTTTTCAGTATATATATATATTTTTATTATCCACATCAAGCACATATATGTTTTGATTCCAAAATTTCTTTTTGTTCACAAAAGTCGTATAAATCATTTTCAATATTCCTAAATTATAAAAAAATTACAAAAATATCAAACACAATGAATGTTGATAATTTATGTACAAACATAGTCTGTTTGATTATAAGAAATATTTCAATTAATTTTTACACTGACCGGACACAACCCGCCCCGAAAAATCCGGACAACCCGCCCCAGAATAGTACCTGGGGCGAGTTGTCTTTGGGGCGAGTCGTCACGGACCTATCTAAAGGGTGAGGAGAAAGAATTAATAGTATACAGATAATGGTTCGCCAGGAACTACAGTCCGTAAGCAGTTAACCCTTTACCCAACGTAACGGCCAAAACCGGCCAGCGCTATTTTCAAAAATCGCCTATTAATTTTAATTATTTTTTCATTTTTTGTCTCAAAAACATAGGTTATGACCCCTCATTGGAACGAGCTCATCGAGCTCGTTCCAATGAGGGGTCATAACCTATGTTTTTGAGACAAAAAATGAAAAAAAATAGTTATTCAAGAATTTTTTTTGCAAGTGTCATCTTTTCATGTTAGGTAAAGGGTTAAAGACTCGATTATATCTCTCCAGGATTAATAAGGCGACGTATCGGCCGCATAATCTCTTGATCGGCCAGATTGTATTAGAAAAGTACGAATATAATACGATCAATGCTTTTGGACCCGACAGATGTGAACTAGTACATACCTATTCTCTTTGAGGGGGTGGGGGAAAGTATAAATATATAAACAAAAGCTCTCGCGACCATTTTGAATCCAGTGTGATAAAACAGTACTAAATATTTTTCCCATTGGCGACCATTATAACGTTCGTATGAAATAAAATTATGATCGCATTATTTTAATTTGGGTGTCCAAATATCTTTATATATTAATATATTTATATAATATACAGCCCTAAGAAGCTTTTTCAGTCCTCGTGGTCATGCAACAAATAAGAGAGAAACGTTGACAGGAAGGTTTCAAAATTTCAGTACAATGCTTCACCGGTTTATTAAACCAATATTTTTTACCAAAGGTGCAACTTTCAAGGCGGGTAACTCTAACTCAAATACTTAGTACTGGCATACCATATTAACAACAGTTCAAGGCGGGTAATTCTAATTCACAAATTTAATATTATTAACCCATAACACAAAAGATTCATTAACCCTTTACCCAACACAGACGATACCAAAATTTATTATTTTAAACATCATTTTTTTAAATTTTTTCAAAAAACTTCAACAAAACCATATCATGTGACCCCTCGTTGGAACGAGCTCGACGAGCTCGTTTCAACGAGGTTTCACATTATATGGTTTTGTTCAAATTTTTTGAAAAATAATATTTTTTCAACTGCCGGATTTGGATATAACGCGGGCGGATGCGGGCGATTCGTTGGGTAAAGGGTTAAAATAACATTCATACCACATTCCAATTGAAGATAAATATTTTTTATGATTTTGACGTCTTGTTTGAAGGAGGTTACATCACTGAATGACAACAAGAAGAGATTGTCCGCCATTGACACCAAGGGAGATAATATGCTTTGTTACGCCCTGAACGATAGATTATGATAGAAATCATATCCCCCACTGCGAAGATATAGAAATTTTCACTTTCACGGTATCAATCAAAATAGCAGCTTTCAAAGCATCACTTCAAGGTGAATACGAGTGAAATTACCACTGGAAATAATCCATTTGTTCTTAAAAGTATAAAGAAAGGAAAATCTAGTGTTTTGGAGTGGATACCGATCACTTTCAAGACGTATTCACCTGAACTGATGCATGAAACTCGCCAGCTGAATAGGATCGCAAGACGCTACCTGTTCCGAGTATCGATCAAATCATTTCCCCGTATCGAAGCGCTGTTTACTTTCATGCATCAATTCAAGGTTGAAAAGAGTGAAATTATCGATAGGAATGATCAGATTATTATAAAAAGCGTACAATAAAAATAAAATCTAGTGTTTTGGGGTGGATATCGAAAATCATCACACTCGTGACCGAGACAGATGCTTAATTTTCGCGAGCGATATCCTCTATGTACAAATACTTCAACGTGAAGATGAATATCTGCACAATCCTCCCCACCTTCAGATATCCAAACAATTTTTTTTTGATATGTGAAGAAGTTCGCGCATGCGTACCCAGAAGCATATAAAAATGCCCGATGCGACTGCGCACAATGCAAGAGGTCATTTTGGAGTGTCCCCTTTTATTAAATCAAAATACTATTGCAGTATCACTCTGTTGAATATTAGTGAACTGTGAATATCAATTTTATGTTTATGGCCGGTATTTTAAAATTGTAATTTGCAAAACTTAAACGCTGTCCAAATACAAAAAAAAAGCATTGACAATGACCTTACTGGAGTTGGAGAGAGTTTGGCTTTGCAGATAACTACTTTCAAATAACAAATGTAGCCGAAATGAACGAACAGATGTTATCTAACCTAATAATGATACAAGTCCTCCAAACTATATCTGGCATCACTTTAGCCAAGCTCTCAGGGCATGGTATGCTTTCAGACCGCCTGAGAAATACATTTGTGATAGGCACGTGAAATTGGGGAGAATAATAGTGGCCGAGTTCCCAGAAAACTCCCTTGGACTGGCGCCTGTAAAGGATGGTACGCATATTGCAGTAAACAGTAGTCAGTTAAACTGGGATTTTAGTTAGTCGTGTTCTTCGAACGATTCCTCTTTTTCCTCTTTTAAGAGAGGATTTTCACAGATCGACACGTGCGTGGGAATGGGTTGATCGAGTGCCAGCGCGGAAGGATAAAATTCCAGGCCTGCGGTCTCTCGTTGTATCCTTCCTCGAATTCACAAGTTCTATATCGATTAACCCATTCACACGCGCGTGTCGTTCTGTGTTTATTACACGCCTTCACTCCTACTAAAACAGTTATTATAAGGACACATAGCAATTCATTTGACAACTCGTCGCCTGAGTGCTAGAATGTTCTATGTCCCATAGGGGACATAGAACATTCTAGCACTCAGACGACGAACTGTCAACAAAACGAACACATTTTATCGGCAACCAAATCTGAGTGCTCATACTCTTCTTGTTCTGGATATCCTTTTCATGTGTCGAATCTGTTTATTCTCCGCTATTTTCGTACGCATTAAACACGCCATATCCTTCACTTTTAGACATTTAATTTACTTATTTCACAATCGGTTCAGTTTTGGGTGATCAGTCGTCTGCTCACCGATTTCCGTTCATCTGTGAGGAACAGATTTTCATTTTTCTCATGTTGATGGGAATTTCATAGAACAGGAGTGTAATACAATCTATACGAAGATCGAAATCACGAAACGTCCAACAGAAATTAGGAATACAATACGTCGTCACACAAAAGTTATGACATGAGGCGACGCTTTCTCTCTCTGAATAATGTCTAAGAGCTGATGCTTTCCATCAGCCATTGGAAACAATACCTGCGTCTTTATATTTCAGTCACTCATTGCTAGACTGAAACTGTCAGAAGCCGGAAGGAATTCGAGCGCAGTATGCATTTTCATTAAAAAGGTGAATGTCGGTACGTTAGGGAGTTCTTATTATCAGGTGGTCGAGAAGAGAAGTTCGCCATGATAAAGGTACGTTCAAACTCTCGAATCTTGGACCGAAAACAGATATGTAGTTCTCCGTACACGAAAAATAGTCGAGTATATCTCTGAGTGCGCGGAGCAGTCAATCTGGAAGCTGCATGGCGTGGTTGAAGTTCCAATAAGAGTAGTAACAAGACGTTCAGAAGAAATAGTCTTAAGTGTAAACCTTGGGTTAGGAAGACTATGTCCTCCACACATTAGGTTCTGGGAGCTCAACCGGTGACGTTCGTACAACCAGGCATAACTGGTTTTATCTGGAGCCATCGTAGCGAATTGCTCATCTTCATTTACAACGCACTATAGAATTATTTCGTATCATAAGTCTGCAGTTCATTCAGAAAACTATATGATAAACGCAAGAAAATGTTTATAATGCCAAGCCTCGACATCATTTATTGGAAGCTCTCACAAAGAGCTTCCCCTGAAATGATGTCAACACTAGGGATTCGTTCCTTGAGTGTGACCTGCAATGTTTTAGCATTACTGATCACGCCATCTTGCGCTCAAGGGACGAATTATTGAGAGATGAAAATAAATGAGATGGTTTTCCAATGTGTGGATATTGGTAATGGACATTTTTCCACGGGAGGGATCGAGTGTTAATAATGGGGAGACGTCCCCGGTATTAAAATGACTTCTGGCCTGGCTAAAAGAGTTGAGAAGAAACGTAAAAAAACAAACGACAATTTAGGTAACCCTTTCCCCAACGTAACGGCCAAAACCGACCAACACTATTCACAAAAGTCGCTAATTTAATTTTCATTATTGTTCATTTTTTGTCTCAAAAACATAGGTTATGACCCCTCTCTGGAACGAGCTCGACGAGCTCGTTCCAAAGAGGGGTCATAACCTATGTTTTTGAGACAAAAAAATTAAAAAAATAGTTATTCAAAAATTTTGTTTGCAAGTGTCGACTGCTTTTCGTGTTAGGTAAAGGGTTATAGATGCGTGTCAAATGGATACATCGTCATATCAAGTAACGTCACATATTTTCAATCAAAACATAGACACGCCTGCACTTATCAACATGAGAGGGATTCCAAAAAGTATTATAGTTTAACCCTTTATCCTCTGGTGGTATCCCCCAAGTTACTTCAATGGCAGCAATTGAAAGAGTCCATATTCATCACTTGGGGGGTATACCAATTAATATTTTCAACGTGCAGCCTTACCCCGTACACTCACTTTGCATCAACCCTACTTTAAGTAAGTATGAAGTATCATGTTCCTTGGCCGGTAAAGCGGACTCTTCGGTTCAAAGGGTTAAGAACAAGACCGTCTTTATTGAAGATTACACAACATGGTGGTGGGCGATAAATATTTCTTTAGGGGATGTATGTCTCATTATTATCTGATAAATCAATCACCAACGTACTGATCTGATTGAAGATAAGACGAAACCGACAGCGACAAACTCATTGATTTTTATGCAAATGACATTTTACTGAACAATATACTGTCTGTGTTGTTTATCGGTACGGAATGAGTGTCCTGTTCTTTTTTGATGAACACAAAATAAGTCTGTACACTCAAGGTCCTGACCGGAAATTGAGTAAACAGAAGGCCAATGTTGAAAGTACGGCTTAAAATAGTAATAATCTTCATTTTCATGGAGGAACCTATGAGCGGATCCCGGTGGAGAGGTGGCGCACAATTTTTTTGCTTTGATTTGTTTTGGGTTTTTTGGGGGTTTTTTTTTTTTTGATTTTTTTTTACTCATTTTTTTCACAAGAGCCAAAACCAGGGGCCAATACTATAAAATGT
Organism: Pictodentalium vernedei; assembly: GCA_031216915.1. Classification (NCBI taxonomy): domain Eukaryota; kingdom Metazoa; phylum Mollusca; class Scaphopoda; order Dentaliida; family Dentaliidae; genus Pictodentalium; species Pictodentalium vernedei. Next base: position 464,373,110 of record CM062290.1, read on the forward strand.
TTACAATTGTGTGTTCCAGAATTGTATTTTCTAGTTGACTTTAAATGGATTGAAATGAACCATTAGCATTTTCAAAGATGTAGCCCAGGGACGTCGCGACAGGGGGGGGGGGGGGGGGGGAGGTGTGTGTGGTGGTGTGGGGGGGTCTTACCCCCCCCCCCCCCCAATATTTGTCAAAACCTCAATAGTTGGAAATTCGGAGGGCAAAAATATCAACAGTTAGAAATTTAAAAACTACTGAATATACGGCATAATTCACTAACAAACCTATTTTTCCGACTGGAGGACCATAATAAGGAAATATTCCGACTACCGAGACTTTCGGGTGAAAATCGGGTCAAAGAATTCCGACTCCACGCGGCCTGCAGTCTGAATGACATTAATTAGAAGAGTCCATAATCACCATTTGGGGTAGTCCAATACACATTCTCAACGTGCAGCCTTTGGGCTGCACGTTGAAAATATCGATTGGTCTACCCTACAAATTCACTGAGCAGCCATTCTACTTTTTAAATGTATGGTGTGTCATGATCCTGGACCGGAAAAACGGTCTTACGGGTTCAAAGGGTTAACAAAAAGGTACTTGTTGTCATGTCAAGTGCCTGTGAAATCTTCTAGAAACACAAAACTCCCACTTTCCCAAAGGCGATGTTTCAAATTTGTCCGTCAGACAGGAGGCGTACGAGCCACTAGGGACAATTCGGGCAAAGCAAGATATTGAAAATTTGTATCCAACTCGAATTAAAAATGTTTCTCTTCAAAAAAATCACTGAATTTGGAACTGAAAATTAGCCTTATAACTATTACCAGAACCCATGAAAACGCATCTGAGCACATCAATTTTTCAAAATTTTCTAGGGGAGGACTTCAGACCCCCTGCTAAAGATTCTCGCCTTTGGCGCTCGCAGTTTCGCGCCTACCATCCTACGGTGCTTATGTGTCGGGATTCCCAGTTAGAATTTCAAAGGGTCTAACACCTCCCCCCTCCCCCCCCCCCCCCCCCATTAAAAGGCCTCTAGCTACGTCCCTGATGTAGCCTGTTGACAAAATGCCATACCTTTTAAAATGCTAATGATTCATTTTACTAGGTTACACTGAATGGTAGAAAAAGCATTTCTAGAAAATATAATTATAAACGTTTTATAATATTGGCTCCAGTTAAATTATACATTCGGCGATAAGAGCGGAGAGATTTTTATTTTTCAGATTCGGTTTAGTTTTCAGAAAAAAAGCCTCGGGTTCGGTTCGGTTTTTCTATGAGAACGGAACATGTAATAAATGACAATTCAGGCTCCTTAACTCCTTACATGCTGCTGGCGGATATTCCCGTCCAGGACAAGATTTCTCTTGCTACTAAAATTAGTATAATTTGGGTACATTTAATCAAATTTCCTCCCTGCAGACTGAATAGATTTCTTTCTTTACCAATGATTTCTTGGAATAATTTCCGACGAATTTTTCATCAAATCTAGTCATGGCTGCTTAACAGCAGCCATGACTAAATTTGTTGAAAAATATTTTGAAAATACTCAGCAGGTTAAGAGTTAACTTGAATAACATCCGGAATAGTTTTTATGACAGCTGTAAGTATCACCATTGGGGGCGCGGTGGCTCAGTAGGTAGAGGTGCAGGCTGCCAGCCGAGAGGTCCTCGGTTCGAATCCCACCTGCGGCAACCGCGTTGTGTCCTTGGGCAAGACACTTCACCCCCATTGCCCACGTGGGGGCACGATGACGCCGTGTACTAAGGCGTACTGCACGTCGATGGTACACATGTCTTCAACCAATCTAACCCTGCCTGTGCTGCAGTGCGGAGTTACGATGTTGGGGAGCTGGCAGCTGCTCGTCGTTGCTCGGTGGTTCTCTCCGGGTACTCCGGCTTCCTCCACCCGTAAAACTGTCCGTAAAACTGTCACGGTCATGATTAGCCATTGTGTATAAATATGTGACCTTAAACATAAATAAATAAATAAATAATAAGTATCACCATTGGGTTCAGACCAATCTCTCTTTGATCATTCCTATATATGGGGCTTGTATAGGATCCGGTACTAAACCTAGTCAGTCATACGAAGGCAAAACGTAGGGTAACAAATGAATAAAGTCCATCAAAACTATTCTGTTTTCTCGTTGTTACATTTTTTCATTGGACTAGACAATAAGGGGCAAACTGTGACAATGAGAACACGACGTATTCGCCCATTTGATGGATTCCAAAACCTACCCGAAAATAGCTACAGTACGTGGAGAGTGGATTGTAACTAAATCACCCGCGGAGTGGAGTTATCACCCAAAGTATCACTTTCAAATTCTGCATAAATGGACAAAAAGCGCACGCAAAAAAGTTTCAGCCAATGGACCTCCGGGTTCACCCGGAGGTCCATTGGCTGGAACTTTGCTTGTGATGGTTATGCTTTGCAACAAATTTGCAATTATTGCTCAGGTGGAATCCCACTCTGCGGGTGATTTAATGATAATACACTCTCCACGTACTGTAAAAGCAACAAACGTACCATTAATGTAATGGGATTCTTATGCCTGCAGAACCAAGCATTCATGGGGACAGGAACTGATAGTGTCTGAGGGTTTAAACGTTACCAAATGTGATGCCAAGCTGCCCAGAATAGTGCAATGTTTCTGTCAGACTCGGTTTCGGGAAAAAACGTCGGTTTCGGTTCGGTTTTCCTGTATGTTAAGAACATATGGTTCCTTGGAACAATTCCGCAATAGTTTGGACTCACCAAAAAACCCTCTCTGTTGGGTTGAGCCTAACTTTCCTTTGATTATACTTAGGGGTCCTTGTGGATCAGTTACTACGCCATTCATTCAGAAAGGAACATAAATCAGGGTAACGAATCAATAATTTTTTTTTTAATCTACAGTTAAAACTAGAAGTCTTGTCATGAAATGCGCACAAATATCACGTCGATCTGTGCGTTAATCTACGCGTTATGACCATAGCAAGGCTATCAAATTCTGTACATATGGTCTGTGCACAAGCACTGTTTCCGCCAATGGACCTCCGGGTAACCCGGAGGTCCATTGGCAGAAACATTTCCTGTGTTTGCTCTGAGTAACCAGAAGAACCTGCCGTGCTTTGGATGCTATTCGATATGGCAATTGCGCGCAATTCCTACGCGCAATTAATCCTTGATAAGCGCACAGTTCGTGACAGAACTTCTAGTTTTAACTGTAAATTGTGTTCTCCTTGTCACATTTTCTCGCTTATTGACTCGTCCGGTGGAGTCCGGTGGAGTCCGATCGGTGGAGTCCGGTGAACGAGTCAATAAGGGAGAAATTGTGACAAGGAGAACACGACGTATTTCCGCCTTTACCAAAGAGATAAAGTAACGAGAGTCGTCCGTGGTGCCACTAGTCTAGTTCCCTCTCAGTAAAATGACTTGATCTGTTAATACACCAACGCAGTAAACCGACCGGTCGTTTTTTTTCTTTTTTCTGTTGTTGGGTTTTGTGGTCCGGTTTTCCAGTTTGCTGCAAAAACCGGAACCGAGCCGAAAAAACGCCCATCTCTGTTCGTGATAAAACATGGACATCCACCCATACAGTAACTCATGCTATAGCTTCCGGTCTTGTCCCTTGTGAGCTCTTATAAATTGGCTTTGCTTTTTCAAAGTTTGAATGCATATATACAAAACTGGACACTACCTTCTGCTGGAAAACTGTGTGGTTGTACGCAAAGAATCCAGAAGAGGACTACGGTGACCTTCCATTTTCCATTTGAGTCCCAGGAAGGACCAGCCGAGAGGGTAATACGCCCCGAGGTGCTCGCCACTACTCACTACTACATGTCGGATGATGCTCCTCAACGTATAATAAAAATATGGCACACCCAACAAACACATAATCCAGTGACCACTCTTGAAATCATTTGTTACCCGACAGTCTGCAACAAATAAAAATAGATCTCATAAAATTTCAGTTATGTGAGATTCGCGAAAACCACTTCATTCCAGGTGCCATCTACATCTGGAAATACGCAACATGCTTTTCAATAAGAAACAAGACTTGACCGACAGTGGCAAATGGGCAGAAAACGTTGGTGTTCTGCTTGATTTATCTTTAGAATCGTCGATTGGGAAATCATTTAACAGATTATGAAGTTTACTCACAAAACCTTTCCGAACCAGACTCAGGAATGAGATCTGACAATGCGTGTAGTTCGGCAGGGTGGGGTGGGTGACTGGGGTTGGAGTAAGAGGGGTAATGTTACCCCTACAGAGCCAAGAGTCTACTCGGAAATTCCAACAGATCCTTCTCTAGCTTTACAGAATTGAATTTGATATTATGCAGATGGAGAGAAGCTGGCACTGTTCTCTCTCTGTACACTAGAAAATGTTTTTTTCGGATTGAGACACGATCTGAATTCAAAAAGTGGATTTTTGCTCCGTGAATGTTTAAGGTAGACCCTTCTATATCTTCAATGTACATCCCAGAGGCTGCGCGTTGTAAAAAATAATTGGTCTATATCCAAAAGACGAATATGGGCTCGTCAAATTGGTGTCACTGAACTGGCTTGGAAGATACCACTAAGTGTTAAAGGGTTAATATATGAATATACTATAAGCCTCAGACATGTACAGAGCTTGCATCCAATCAGTAAATTATCTACTGAACTACACGCATTGTCTGATCCTATTGGCCTTAGATATGTTCAGAGCTTACATCCAATCAGTAACTTACCTGTTATGAACATTTATTGACGACATTGTCAGGCTTAACTGGTAGAGTGCCGGAAGCCCATATTTAGGCTCTACTAAATACCACAGGTTGTGACTTTTACATCGACACTCTACCGATGGTGGTTTCATATTGACCCTGGCAAGAATCAAATTTTGTTGTTGGCGCCTTGCTCAGTTACATTTGATTGGATAGCGCCACTTGGCGCTATCCAATCAAATATAACAGAGCAATATATGGTGAAAAAAAAATCTGTGGTCAAGATTATATTTATTTATTGCTGTTTAAGGTCATATACTTGTGCACAATGGCTAATCATGACCGTGACAGTTTTACGGGTGGAGGAAGCCGGAGCACCCGGTGATAACAACCGAGCAACGACGAGCAGCTACCAGCTTCCCAACATCCTAACTCCGCACTGCAGGCAGGGTAAGATTGGTTGAAGAAATGCGTACAATCGACGTGTAGTACGCCTTAGTACACGGCGTCATCGTGCCCCCATGTGGACAATCAGGGTTAAGTGCCTTGACCAAGGACACAACGTGGAAATCCGAATTGATCGCTCAGACGGTCACCCATCCGAGGATTAACCGGTCTCGTCGTTGCTTAACTTCGGTGATCTGACGAGAACCGGTTACCGTAACGCCACAACGCCCCCTTGTGGTCAAGAAAACTGTAGTATTCTACCAGTTAAAGGTCTTGAAGAGCTGAAATGAAATTTTCTGATAATTCTTTCAATATTTAACGATGAGTGAATGTTGAAAGTATTGGTTGATAGAGGGCATAAACTAGAAATTTCTGAACAGAGAGTTCTAAAGTTGAAAGCCAGTAATTGTGTTACATCGATTTATTATGCGCTGAAGGATAGATTATCGAAAAAAATGCGGAAAGATAGAAATCGTACGCCCCACTGTGAAGATATAGAAATTTTCACTTTCACGCTGTCAATCAAAATGGGGGGGGGGGGGGGGGGACTTTCAAAGTATCACTTCAAGGTGAATACGAGTAAAATTATCACTGAAAATGATCAATTTGTTCTAACAAACGTGTAATAAAAATAATAGCAATAATTGAACATGTATTCACCTTGAAGTGATGCATGAAACCCGCCAGCGGAATCAGATCGCAAGACGCTACCTGTTCCGAGTGACAATCAAATCAGTTCTGCGTATCAATGCGTATCAGCTGTTTACTTTCATGCATCAATTTAAGTTTGAAATGAGTGGAATTATCGATAGGAATGATCAGATTCTTATAAAATGCGTATAATAAAAAGAAAATCTAAATGTTTTTGAGTGGAAGCGCAAGCGCTCGCGAAAAATAAACATTTGTCTCGATCACTCATGAGATAACTTTCGGTATCCACTCAAAATCTCTAGATATTCTCTATATATCCAGCTTCTCATAATTAGTAATAGAGCTAACGTGTGAAACCAGTTGAGACTCGTAATACTAGGACCTTGCGAATCGAAGGTATTTTTTTTTCGCTCGAATTGGATATGAATCGAATCGAATGTTTAAGGTTCGAAATCGCTATATGTAGTCAGAGATTTTTGTATGCAACTTTAATGATTCAAGAAACTCGTACACATCATATGGGGAAGATAGTTGGCTTGTTTGACACAGACAACACAGTAAGTTGCTATTGATCGAGACGGAAGAGGAAGTGACTGGTAGTTGTACAATAAAATAGAATACATCGGCGGAATGAAATCATGGTCAATACTCTCCACGTCTACGGAAACAAAAGTTCGTGTGAGGAAAAAACTTTAACCGTTTACCAAACGCAGACGATTTCAAAATTTATTATTTTAAATATATTTTTTTAATTTTTTTCAAAACATTTCAACAAAACCATATCATGTGACCCCTCTTTGGAACGAGCTCGACGAGCTCGTTCCCAAGAGGGGTCACATGATATGGTTTTTTTTTAAATTTTTCGAGAAATAATATTTTTCAGCTGCTGAATTTGCAAATTACGAGGGCGGATGCCGGCGATTCGTTGAGTAAAGGGTTAATGAATATCGATACAATTTCACAATATGACATAACGTTAGCTCGGTTACCTCTAATGATTTTTATTCTTCCCCGAACAGCTCTGTCTGGCCAGTTAACCGTAAAATTCGTATATTTACGTATTTGGCGAGAAATAATGACCACATATGTAGAGGATATGGAATGAGTATTTTTCTCATATAATATTTATGAAACGAGTCTAAGAATTTTCCGTTTCGGCGAGCCTCTGGCGAACCCAAACGGAAAATTCGGACGAGTTTCCTAAATATTATATGAAAAAACACTCATTTCATATTCTATTTATCATATGACACACACACGCACAAATTAGCCACTTAGTATGACTGTTTAACCCATCACCTAACTTGAGTTGTAGGCGGCACTTGGAAAAAACATCCTCGTATAACAATTTTCCAAGCCATTCATTTTTTTTATGTTTTCACTTTTTGCTCCCAAAACATAGGTTATGACCCCTCATCGGAACGAGCTCGACGAGCTCGTTGCAATGAGGGGTCATAACCTATGTTTTGGAAGCAAACAATGAAAATTTTTAGTTAGACGAGGATGTTTTTTCCAAGTGCCGTCTGCAACTCAAGTTAGGTGATGGGTTAAAAAGTCATACTAAGTGGCTAATTTGTGCGTGTGTGTGTCATATGATAAATAGAATATGAAATGAGTATTTTCTCATATAATATTTATGAAACTCGTCCGAATTTTCTGTTTTGGCTCGCTCGCCAGAGGCTCGCCCAAACGGAAAATTCTTAGACTCGTTTTATAAATATTATATGAGAAAAACACTCATTCCATATCCTCTATATACGCGAAAAGAAAGGACATAAGTTTCCGTGATCACCATCGGTATATTCGATTTCACTATTCGGCTATCAGGTATTCGAAAATCGAATCGGACAAACTATTCCAAATTAGAAGCGAATTCAAAAATTCGTAGGGTCCAACATAATTTCTATTTGTCCAGTTGTTGAGGGGTGAGTTAATTGGCGCAAAGCGTGTAATAATTTGGGGGAATTTAAAAGATGTCATATATAACAGAAATATATGGAGTCTTGTTACTTTTTGTGAAAACACATATGACACTATGTCCCCTGTATTCCAATGTGTTCTATGTGCCTACTGGCACATAGAACACAACCCAGGGAACGACTAACTAGTGTAGATTAGCAAGGTCGTGACAACCTTTATTTATTTATTTATTTTATTTATTTATTTATTTATTTATTTATTTATTTATTTATTTATTTATTTATTATTTATTTATTTGTGTTTAAGGTCACTTTCAGCATCTTTCACGATTTCACGTTCGCAACATAGGGATGAAGTCAGGTTTAGCCACTCATATATGCCTTTGCTGCCCACTTTAAAACACTTCCACTCCCAGGTGTTTGTGTCGGGTCCTACGTTACCAGTAAAGCAGAATTTGTTTACCACAGCCCCCCCCCCCCCCCCCCCCCCAATGGGGAGCTGTCGCAATGGCATCATAGACCCATTACAAACTGCTCTGGTTGAGACAACGCATAAAATTACGAAAAGGTAACGGATAAAATAATGACGGAAAAACCGACCTTTTGTGCTTTTAAGAATGGTAGGTGGGTGTGAAATACGTGTAATAGTCAGTGTGATAGTCCACATCTACCAATACGGCAATAGGTACGCTGTAAGATTTAATCTATGATGTGTGTTTTGTACAGTCATAACTCGGTGGGAATTAATGTAAAAGCCAATTGGTTCTTTGATACTCAGGCCGTCGAGCCAAAGTTGAAGTATGTTACCACCCACATAGCGGGTTATATCCGGAAAGGCTATGTTAGTTACCAATAGATCGAGGTCGATAATATGCCATCGGGCGAATTGTCGTTTGAGGACGTTGTGCGCGCAGATTGCTGAGTAGGTGAGGTAGATTGTAAGAACTTTATGTCAGAATGATGGGATCCAGTGGAGTGGAAGCCGAATTAATCATGTGAGAGAAGTTTCAGTGTTAAGCGTTGCTTGACTTTGATGTGATACATCTCTGTATGTACATTATCACCATATGGGTTTCCGAGGTGGTTATTGAAGTCGTAACCTCGTGTCTGAGCATGTATCGACCAGTCCATAAGGACGAGTCGATATATGACACAGAGGAGAGGTTTATGAACTTTTTGTTTTTTTATAAATGATGAACTTGATGTCTGGAATTGAGTTCTTGCGCCGTGCATGACGTAACCCCATTTCATTGTTTTACTTGTAGGTTTAGTGCTGCATTTTATAGCAGTGTTACAGCTGTGCTTCTTTGTATCATTTTTCATTTTTAACTCAAAGTAAGCCAATATAAAAATATCATCCTGGCCAAAAATAATATAGTCTATTTTATATCATTGAGCTGATGATCTCTTCATCATTTAATTACTGTAATCAAAAACTGTGGCCTCGACATGTGTGCTAACTCATTGTCAGTTGAGTGAAGATAACAACGTTCTCTTTCGAAATCGAATGATCGCACTTGCAGTTGCTGCCCTCAATACAGATTTGAAGCGACAGCAAACTCAATCGCGTGAGTGGAACGCCAGTGTGAGAAGTGTGACGGCGATGGAATAGAAGTGACTACAAATATTTATCACGCGAGGCGGACATGTAAATGAGGACGAAGGTAACGTGGGTTGTCGAAAATTGACAGAATACGACTGGACGATATAGGCCCGATATTTGCGACCGGTCTATTCCATATCCTTTCTAAATAAGTCAATTGTCAGTACCCTTTCAACACTTAACCCTTTGAACCCGAGTGGCCCCTATTTTGACAGTTCATAATTTCATAAACTATAATGGATGTTACGTGGATATATGGAGTAGACAAATTAATATTTTCAACGTGCAGCCCGAAGGCTGCACGTTGAAAATATTAATTGGTCTACCACCAAATAATGAGTGTAGACTCTTTCAATCGCTGCCATTGAACAGACATGGAAGATACCACCAAAGTTCAAAAGGTAAAAGTCATTCACTAATTCAGGAGAAGTGTTCATACTATCCGGTACAATTGGTGCCAATTGCATTGAGCACCAAAATATGGCAGCCAAAATACAGTTTTGGTAGGTACCAAAGGCTTTGTGGTTTATTACTTTAGCACGTCGTTTACTATAAAATCGCTCTTGGACAATACAGGGAAGACGGAATTCACGCCTGTGAAGTAATCTATAGACAATACGTGTTAAGTAATCTATAGACAATTTATGTTAAGTAATCTATAGACAATACATGTTAAGTAATCTATGGGCAATACGTGTTAAGTTATCTATAGACAATACGTGTTAAGAAATCTATCGACAATACATCTTAAGTAATCTATAGGCAATATGTGTTAAGTAATCTATAGACAATACGTGTTAAGTAATCTATAGACAATACGTGTTAAGTAATCTATAGACAATATGTGTTGAGTGATCTATAGAAAATATGTGTTAAGTAATCTATAAACAATACGTGTTAAGTAATCTGTAGACAATATGTGTTAAGTAATCTATAGACAATATGTGTTAAGTAATCTATAGACAATATATGTTAAGTAATCTATAGACAATACGTGTTAAGTAATCTATGGCCAATACGTGTTAAGTATTCTATAGAAAATACGTCTTAAGTAATCTATAGACAATACGTGTTAAGTAATCTATAGACAATACGTGTTAAGTAATCTATGGACAATACGTGTTCAGTAATCTATAGACAATACGTGTTAAGTAATATATAGACAATATGTGTTAAGTAATCTATAGACAATATGTTTTAAGTAATCTATAGACAAAACGTGTTAAGTAATCTATGGGCAATACATGTTAAGTAATCTATAGACAATACATGTTAAGTAATCTATAGACAATATGTGTTAAGTAATCTATAGACAATACATGTTAAGTAATATATAGACAATATGTGTTAAGTAATGTATAGACAATATGTGTTAAGTAATCTATAGACAATATGTATTAGTAATCAATAGACAATACACGATAAGTAATCTATAGACAACACGTGTTAAGTAATCTATAGACAATATGTGTTAAGTAATCTATGGACAATACGTTTTAAGTAATCTATAGACAATACATGTTATGTAATCTACAGACAATATGTGTTTAGTAATCTATAGACAATACATGTTAAGTAATCTATAGACAATACGTGTTAAATAATCTATAGACAATATGTGTTAAGTAATCTATAAACAATATGTGTTAAGTAATCTATTGACAATACGTGTTAAGTACTCTTTTGACAATACATGTAAAGTAATCTATAGACAATACGAGGTCAGCAATCTATGGACAATACGTGTTAAGTAATCTATAGACAATACATGTTAAGTAATCTATAGACAATACATGTTAAGTAATCAATAGACAATACATGTTAAGTAATCTAAGGACAATACGTGTTAAGTAATCAATAGACAGTACGTGTTAAGTAATCTACAGACAATATGTGTTAAGTAATCTATAGACAATACGTGTTAAATAATCTATAGACAATACATGTTAAGTAATCTAAGGACAATACGTGTTAAGTAATCAATAGACAGTACATGTTAAGTAATCTAAGGACAATATGTGTTAAGTAATCTATAGACTGTATGTGTTAAGTAATCTATAGACAAAACATGTTAAGTAATCTATAGACAATATGTATTAGTAATCAATAGACAACACATGTTAAGTAATCTATAGACAATATATGTTAAGTAATCTATAGACAATACATGTTAAGTAATCTATAGACAATACGTGTTAAGTAATCTATAGACAATACGTGTTAAGTAATCAATAGACAACACATGTTAAGTAATCTATAGACAATACATGTTAAGTAATCTATAGACAATACGTGTTAAGTAATCTATAGACAACACATGTTAAGTAATCTATAGACAATACATGTTAAGTAATCAATAGACAATACGTGTTAAGTAATCCATCGACAATACATGTTAAGTAATCTATAGACAATGCATGTTAAGTAATCTGCAGACAATACATGTTAAGTAATCTATAGACAATACATGTTAAGTAATCTATAGACAATACATGTTAAGTAATCAATAGACAGTACATGTTAAGTAATCTATAGACAATACGTGTTAAGGAATCTGCAGACAATACGTGTTAAGTAATCTATAGACAATATGTGTTAAGTAATCTTTTGACAAAACATGTTAAGTAATCAATAGACAATACGTGTTAAGTAATCCATCGACAATACGTGTTAAGTAATCTATAGACAATACATGTTAAGTAATCAATAGACAACATATGTTAAGTAATCTATAGACAATACATGTTAAGTAATCTATAGACAATACATGTTAAGTAATCCATCGACAATACGTGTTAAGTAATCTATAGACAATACATGTTAAGTAATCAATAGACAACACATGTTAAGTAATCTATAGACAATACATGTTAAGTAATCTATAGACAATACATGTTAAGTAATCAATAGACAATATGTGTTAAGTAATCTATAGACAATACATGTTAAGTGATCTATAGACAATACGTGTTAAGTAATCCATCGACAATACGTGTTAAGTAATCTATAGACAATACATGTTAAGTAATCAATAGACAACACATGTTAAGTAATCTATAGACAATACATGTTAAGTAATCTATAGACAATACATGTTAAGTGATCTATAGACAATACGTGTTAAGTAATCCATCGACAATACGTGTTAAGTAATCTATAGACAATACATGTTAAGTAATCAATAGACAACACATGTTAAGTAATCTATAGACAATACATGTTAAGTAATCTATAGACAATACATGTTAAGTGATCCATAGACAATACATGTTAAGTAATCTATAGACAATACATGTTAAGTAATGTATAGACAATATGTATTAAGTAACCTATAGAAAATACGTGTTAAGTAACCTATAGACAATACATGTTAAGTAATCTGTAGACAATACATGTTAAGTAATCTATAGACAAAACGTGTTATGTAATCTGTAGACAATATGTCTTAAGTAATCTATAGACAATATGTGTAAAGTAATCTTTTGACAATATGTGTTAAGTAATCTATAGAAAATACATGTTAAGTAATCTATAGAAAATATGTGTTAAGTAATCTACAGACAATATGTGTTAAGTAATCTATAGACAATACATGTTAAGTAATCTATAGACAATAGGTGTTAAGTAATTTATAGACAATATGTGTTAAGTAATCTTTTGACAAAACATGTTAGGTAATCTATAGAGAATATGTGTTAAGTAATCTTTTGACAATGTATGTAAAGTAAACTATAGACAACACGTCTTGAGCAAGCTATAGACAGTATGTTTAAAGTAATCTATAGACAAAATGTGTTAAGTAATCAATAGACAATACACGTTAAGTAATCTATAGACAAAATGTGTAAAGTAATCTTTTGACAATGCGTGTTAAGTAATCTATAGAAAGTACGTGTTAAGAAATCTATAGACAATATGTGTCAAGTAATTTATAGACAATATGTGTTAAGTAATCTATAGACAATACGTGTTATGTAATCTATAGACAATATGTGTTTAGTAATCTATAGACAATATGTGTAAAGTAATCTTTTGACAATGCGTGTTAAGTAATCTATAGAAAGTACGTGTTAAGTAATCTATAGACAATATGTGTCAAGTAATTTATAGACAATATGTGTTAAGTAATCTATAGACAATACGTGTTATGTAATCTATAGACAATATGTGTTTAGTAATCTATAGACAATACGTTTCAAGTAATCTATAGACAATACGTGTTAAGTAATCTATAGACAATATGTGTTAAGTAATCTATAAACAATATGTGGTAAGTAATCTATTGACAATATGTGTTAAGTAATCTTTTGACAATACATGTAAAGTAATCTGTAGACAACACGTGTTAAGCAACTTATAGGCAATGTGTGTTAAGTAATCTATAGACAATATGTTTCAAGTAATCTATAGACAATATATGTTAAGTAATCTAAAGACAATATGTGTTACGTAATCTATAGAAAATACATGTTTGGTAATCTATAGACAATATGTGTTAAGTAATCTATAGACAATTCATGTTAAGTAATCTATAGACAATAAATGTTAAGTAATTTACAGAGAATACGTGTTATGTAATCTATAGACAATACATGTTAAGTAATCTATAGACAATAAATGTTAAGTGATCTATAGACAATATGTGTTAAGTAATCTATAGACAATACATGTTAAGTAATCTATAGACAATATATGTTAAGTAATCTATAGGCTTCCTCCACCCATAAAACTGTCACGGTCATGGTTAGCCATTGTGTAGAAATATGTGACCTTAAACGCCAATAAATAAATAAATAAATACGCGTTAAGTAATCTATAGACAATATGTGTTAAGTAATCTATAGACAATACATGTTAAGTAATCTATAGACAATGCATGTTAAGTAATCTACAGACAATACATGTTGAGTAAGCTATAGCCAATGCATGTCAAGTGATCTATAGACAATATGTGTTAAGTAATCTATAGACAATATGTGTTTAGTAATCTATAGACAATACGTTTCAAGTAATCTATGGACAATACATGCTAAGTAATCTAAAGACAATATGTGTTAAGTAATCTATAGAAAATACATGCTAAGTAATCTATAGACAATATGTGTTAAGTAATCTATAGACAATACATGTTAAGTAATCTATAGACAATATGTGTTAAGTAATCTATAGACAATACATGTTAAGTAATCTATAAAAAATATGTGTTAAGTAATCTATAGACAATACATGTTAAGTAATCTATAGACAATATGTGTTTAGTAATCTATCGACAATACGTTTCAAGTAATCTATGGACAATACATGCTAAGTAATCTAAAGACAATATGTGTTAAGTAATCTATAGAAAATACATGCTAAGTAATCTATAGACAATATGTGTTAAGTAATCTATAGACAATACATGTTAAGTAATCTATAGACAATAATACATTTTAAGAAATTTATAGAGAATATGTGTTAGGTAATCTATAGACAATACATGTTAAGTAATCTATAGACAATATGTGTTATGTAATCTATAGGCAATACATGTTACATAATCTATAGACAATACATGTTAAGTTATCTATAGACAATACGTGTTAAGTAATCTATAGACAATACATGTTAAGGGATCTATAGACAATACGTGTTAAGGGATCTATAGACAATACATGTTAAGTAATTTATACACAATATGTGTTCAGTAATCTATAGACAATACCTGTTAAGTAATCTATAGACAATACATGTGAAGTAATCTATAAACAATACGTGTTAAGTAATCTATAGACAATACGTGTTAAGTAATCTATAAACAATACGTGTTAAGTAATCTATAGACAATATGTGTTAAGTAATCTATAGACCATACGTGTTAGGTAATCTATAGAGAATACGTGTTAAGTAATCTATGGACAATACGTGTTAAGTAATCTATATACAACACGCGTTAAGTAATTTATAGAGAATACATGTTAGGTAATCTATAGACAATACATGTTAAGTAATCCATAGACAATACATGTTAAGTAACCTATAGACAATATGTGTCAAGTAATCTATAGACAATACATGTTAAGTAATCTATAGACAATATGTATTACATAATCTATAGACAATACATGTTACATAATCTATAGACAATACATGTTAAGTTATCTATAGACAATATGTGTTAAGTAGTCTATAGACAATACGTGTTAAGGGATCTATAGACAATATGTGTTAAGCGATCTATAGACAATGCATGTTAAGTAATTTATAGACAATATGTGTTAAGTAATCTATAGACAATGCGTGTTAAGTAATCTACAGACAATACATGTTAAGTAATCTATAAACAATACGTGTCAAGTAATCTATAGACAATACATGTTAAGTAACCTATAGACAATATGTGTTAAGTAATCTATAGACAATATGCGTTAAGTAATCTATAGACAATATGTGTTAAGTAATCTATAGACAATACATGTTCAGTAATTTATAGAGAATCCGTGTTAGGTAATCTATAGACAATACATGTTAAGTAATCTATAGACAATATGTGTTACGTAATCTATAGACAATACATGTTACATAATATATAGACAATACATGTTAAGTTATTTATAGACAATGCGTGTTAAGGGATCTATAGACAATACATGTTAAGTAATTTATAGACAATATGTGTTAAGTAATCTATAGACAATACGTGTTAAGTAATCTATAGACAATCTGTGTTAAGTAATCTATAGACAATATGTGTTAGGTAATCTATAGACAATATGTGTTAGGTAATCTATAGACAATACGTGTTAAGTAATCTATAGACAATACGTGTTACGTAATCTATAGGCAATATGTGTTAAGTAATCTATAGACAATACGTGTTAAGTAATCTATAGGCAATCAGTGTTAAGTAATCTATAGACAATATGTGTTAAGTAATCTATAGACAACACACGTTAAGTCACCTATAGACAATAAGTGTTAAGTAAGCAATAGACAACACACGTTCAGACATCTATATACAATACGTGTTAAGTAATCTATAGACAATACATGTTAAATCATCTATATACAATACATGTTAGGTAATCTATAGACAATATGTGTTAAGTAATCTATAGACAATATGTGTTAAGTAATCAATAGACAATACACGTTAAGTAATCTATAGACAATACGTGTTAAGTAATCTATACACAATACATGTTCAGTAATCTATAGACAACACAGTGTTATTGTCGTTCTTTGTTACGCCTCAGTTAGATTGACAGTTTATCCATTTAATCTGATCCTTATCAGAACATTTTGTTACTTCATTTTTTTTTATCTACCTTAATTTTATAAGCCTTGTAGAAGATAATAAATTTTTTGCTGCGCGTCAATTTGGAGTGAATAACTAGTAATTAAATCATAATCACGAAATACCTTTGTTAAAGTCAATAATGGCTTATTTATTGATTAATTAAAATTAATTAATTATTTATTTATTTATTTATTTATTTATTTTATTTATTTATTATCAATATTTGTTATCATCTGTGGGTATTTTAAAGCAGAGCCAGGTGAAAGATCTAAACTTTCAGAATAGGGGATCTTCATACGTTCAAAAGATGGTTGCATTGTGGCGTTTTTTTCAACCAATTGTATTTAATGTATAATGTTTAAAAGAAAATCAAACTTAAAGCCTCACATTCCGCCATACAGAGAGACGCACAGATCATGTCTGACGAGATAACTCTTATTCCCTCGCAATTATTACCACATGGACAATGACATTGGTATTCCGGGCTGAGTAATGCCTTTTACAGTTAATCTTCTTGAATACAGGGTGATGTGACATTTTAACCCATTTTATTTTATATATAATGATTGACTAAAAGTCAAATCTGCAATCACGCTGAGAGTCACAGATGAATACTTTCAATGTAATCAGCAATTAAACGGAATTTTAGGGTGCGCGGTGGCTCAGTAGGTAGAGGTGCAGGCTGCAGGCTGAGAGGTCCTCGGTTCGAATCCCACCTGCGGCAACCGCGTTGTGTTCTTGGGCACGGTGACGTCGTGTACTAAGGCATACTGCACGTCGATGGTGCACTTGTCTTCAACCAATGCTAACCTGCTTGTGTGGAGTTAGTATGTTGGGGAGCTGACAGTTGCTCGCCGTTGCTCGGTGGTTCTCTCCGGGTACTCCGGCTTCCTCCACCCGTAAAACTGTTACGGTCATGGTTAACCATTGTGTAGAAATATGTGACCTTAAACCCCAATAAATAAATAAATAAATAAATAAATAACGGATTTTTGTTATCTGGTGTCAATAATAATTACATTGCTCGTAACCTTTTATCCGGGCCAAGGATAAAGTAGTCAAGTTATAATGCAGAAATGCGTCATGTGAAATGTTAAGTCACTGCATCCTTTACCTAGGTCAACAGAATCGTCGTTCAACGACAACTGGAGGCGGCGTAAACATATATAGATCGGATTGAATACGGTCAATTACATTTAAAATATTCCCACCTGAACTTGGCCAATAAAATTTGTAACAAAGCGTTCAATACTTTTCTAATAAAGCATCAATATTTTGTTCACGTATTTTAAAATCACGAAAAAGTGCCTTCATTATGAAAATTCCATTTTCATCGAAAAAAAGAATTCCTGTAAGGTTTTATTTGCTATTTAATTAATTGGTCGAGTTTCAAATCCGACTATCATTCATTATAAAGATTATTATTATTATAAATGTAAATATCGTTTAGAGATTGAAAACATGTGTTCAATAAATGAAAACAACTCTAAAATGTACGCCACAATCCAGGACAACAGGGGTTACGCCGCTCTACTGCCAATGTGAATGTTTAGCGGGCGGGCCAAGTCATTCCGAACAAGAACATTATTTATATCTGTACCTCTTCTAAATCCTGCAGTTTAATGAGAGTTCCTTGTTTTTAATGACATGAATATAACAAAAGTGGCACAGAGTTCACTTCTAAAAATGCACTTTCTAATTGGAATGCTTTGTAGAGGTTGTGAAATACTCAAGTACTCCTTAAATGCAGAAATATTCATTCCAGCAAGTTATGCTGGTGCAATATACAGTACGTGGAGAGTGGATTGTAACTAAATCACCCGTGGAGTGGAGTTATCACCCAAGCGATAACTTTGAAATTTTGTACATACCGACAAAAAACACAAGCAATGTTTCAGCCAATGGACCTCCGGGTTTAACCCGGAGGTCCATTGACTGAAACTTTGCTTGCGCTGGTTATGCTTTGCAACAAATTTGCAATTATTGCTTGGGTGGAATCTCCACTCTGCGGGTGATTTAGTGATAATACACTCTCCACGTACTGTAGAAAAGATTTAGGTAAAAACGAGGTGGACATTGTACACATTAGTCGGTCTAGTATAAGTAAGACTCCATTTTTTGTTTCCCAGGTCAATTAAATCAACATGAGAATTGAACACCACATTATTTAGGTTACAAATTGTCCCAGTATACAAGCGCGTACGTGAACAGTACTGATTGACCTTTTATCCCTCGGTTAGGGGATCTCATCAGATCTCATGTGACATCATAGTCACGTCACCCAGTGACGCCATGTTTGATTGCCAGGGCAGCACGCGTGAGCGACCATGTTGTGACGCCATTATCACAGTGATACGTCGAGTCGGTGCGTATGCACAACGCGTGTTAGGTAGAGTGACACGTGATTTCGTCGACCATTTGTATACTGATTGCCGCCATCTTGGTCTTTATGGTGGCACGTGGTTGCTATGTGACCTAAAATAATCCAATAGAAAAGGAGTGTGTTTGGAGGGTGTGTTCAGTTCAAGGGGAGTATGACTAAGTACCACAAACTACCCAACAATTGTTCAATTAGTTCAGATTCTCCAAAAATACATGGTTTCTATCTAACTGCCCTTTTGATTGCACATAGTGTAGTAGGCCCCGAAAGGGTCCTTGTTTTAACTATCACAAACAGCCCGACAACCATCAAAATTCAGCCAAATCTACAGATCCCTTCGGTTTTTTTTGTCTATCCGGATCGCCATATTCAATGACAAGTGGTTGCAATGAGCTTGAAGGGCTTCTCATATAATGGGATGCATTCTGGGTGTGCGCTCGACTCGATTGGAGTAGAATTACCACAAACAACCCGAAAATTATACCAGACACTCAAAACCTAAAACGCTCACCGAGTTGTAAAAAGAGACGAGTGTGCCAATAAGTGATGGGCAACAAGAGCATTTTTTTATTTGACATGACACAACTAAAGGTAGGGTTTTCCCCTCATTTGTGTCTGCTTGTCCTTGGAAAGCTTCCTAGGCAAAATCAAAGCTCTGTTCTGTGAAGTCTCGAAAACGTGTCCGAACGAAATTTTTATTTTGTTCTTTTTCCTGTGGTTCTTTATACCCCCTCTCCCTCCCCCTCCAACTCGGGCATAGATCAACTACTTAGGACCCAACTATACTAGATGACATATTTGGTTCAAATGAGCCCATTGGTTCTAGAAACAGAAACTGAGAGAAGAGCCCAAATGTGGGAGCCCAAATTTTGAACTACGGAATTCTTTTGAAAAAAGTGAACCTGCATCGCTAAAGTAAGTTCCATACCAGAAATCTAAGCATTATTGCGAGTGACTTATGGGAAGATGGTTTTTAAAGCATTTTAGGCCTAAAGGGCATTGTAACTTTTTGAGAAAAAAAATCAGAAGAGTAAACTCCACCAACTCGAAGATGGCGGCAGATTCATTTGAACAAAGTAGAAAAGGTTTACCCCAAAGATGGTCTGTGATATATATGAATGAACTTGAAGAAGAAGACAGGTTTCAAATTAGTTGAAGGAGTACAAGAAAGATGATGATTCAGCATTTTCCAATTGCCAATAGTGTCAAAATGGGCATCCCCATACGGCACCCCATGACAAAAAGTATAGCAATTTTTGGGGTTCATCTGACCCCACAGGAAGCTGCATACCAAAAAACAATATTCTGGTCAGAGCAGTTTTGGAAATACTAATAATGCTCCGAGTTAAACCCTGGGCTCCCACAGAGAGCCCACTTATTAAACCAGGGACTCGATTTGGACAATCTTGAATCTGACACTCCTGGAGATGTCACATACCAAAAACCATTCTGACTGGTGGATCTAAAGAAAAAGAAGATTTTTTAAGAACCTTTCTCATATTGCACTAAGTTAAACTTTGGACACCAAGAAATGGATGCTGAATACCAAATATCAAAAGATTCTGATAAGTGGTTCTGGAAAAAAAATGTTTTTCAAATTTTTTGCAAATATACTGGCTCAGCATTTTTTTTACAGAACTCTCTGACACAATCGATGGCAATTGTTTTTACCATTACATTCTGCTGGTCCCAAGGATGCTTCATACCGCATAACAGTTCTCTGTTCCGTGTGGTTTGGGAAAAAGGTTTCGGCATCAATCAAGTTCTCATGACACAGTTATGGGTATGCTCCCACAGAGAGCCCAAATATTGACCAACAATCTTCCCTTGAACAAACCTTTACTCTCCAAAACCAAAGGATGCCCCATAACAATTATCAAGGAATTCTCTCTAGTTGTTCATGAGAAGATTTTTAGGCTTTTAGGGAATTTATCCACAATCCGAAAATGGCAGCTGTTTCATTTGAACAAAATAGAAAGGGTATACTTCAAAGATGGTTTGTGCAATATATGTTTAAATTTGACCCAGTGGTTTTGAAGAAGAAGACAATTTTCAGAAGTTAACCGTTTACCTAACATGAGGAGCAGATGACACTGGCAAAAAAATTATTGAATAACTCATTTTTTGTCTCAAAAACACAGGTTATGACCCCTCATTGGAACGAGCTCGGCGAACTCGTTCCAAATGGGGGTCATAACCTATGTTTTTGAGACAAAAAATAAAAAAAATATTGAAAATTGTGTGGTGACTTTTGTAAATAGCGCTGAACGGTTTTTGCCGTTACGTTGGGTAAAGGGTTAACTGACGATAGTCGACAGATGACGGACGCCGGACGTGAAGTGATGGCAATAACTCCCACTGACTTGCAGTTTGGTGAGCTAATAAAAAAGGAAAATGAAAACCCGAAAAATAAAATCCCCAAAACACAAAGAAACAAATCCCCACAAACACGAGGGCAAAACTGATGCCGTGAGAGGTTCGTAAATTATAGTGACTTCAGCATATGTGTGACGAATTACCACAAACAACCCGACAACCTCCCAAAATCACAAAAACAACTAAAAATTACTGAAACGGATTTTACTTGGCTCGAATTCTTCCCGAATCTTCTTGATACGTGTAGCACGTAATGCTTTAGCGATTTTATAATCCTATTTGTTCTCATGTGCCATACACGAATGTGTATATGAGGGACATGGTGATTCCTCTCTATCTAACCTCAAGTCAGTCATATGCTAATCCAGGTACTTGGAAATATGAGGTCATGTGGGCCATGGAGAATTCCCTCAGTGAGGTAGATTGAGATTTTAGAGTCAAATTCTTTTTTCACAATATACATACATGTATAGTTTTCAATCGATTATCGGAACCGTCCACTACAATCGGCCGATTGTGGGCGATCGGATGACAATGGCAACGGCTCCTGGAATATCGGTTCAACCGATTGTTGCTAGCATTTTGTGATGATTCATTAACCGCGTTTTATTATCTTCTGCAATTTTTCAATTGTTAATGTAAAATGATGTCAATGATACCACTCCAAAAAGTTGAGAAACAACCACAATGTGTATTCTTAATCTCTCTAGCAGTTCATTCCGGAAACGTGAAGGGTACACTCTATTGATTCAGGTCGCAGTAAAATTATCAGCCGCCCGCACTTGGGGAAACGTGGCTCTGAGAGCCACGTTTACCGCCCAATTGTGCGCAACTGGAAATTTACTGCGACCCCATTCAACAAAGGTTAACACTGAGAAAAATGTTCATTTTAATGTAATTCTGTCGAGTCTTGCTCGTTGTGCAAGGTATTACAAACGGAATAGGCACCAGAATCGGCCGGTTTTGAGCTCAAATAACCGGTAATCGTTCAGCGACCATTTCTGGTAATCGGTTGAACACTATACATGTAAAGTAGATACAAATACCTATTGCACAAACATAATAACTAGTATATCGTGGGATGTGGTATTTCCAGATTGGCTGTCTACCTGCCACACCATGGACGATAGAGTATTTATTTATTTATTGATGTTTAAGGTCACATACTTATGCACAGTGGCTAATAATGACCGTGACAGTTTTACGGATGGAGGAAGCCGGAGTACCCGAAGAGAACCACCGAGCAACGACGAGCAGCTGCCAGCTCCCCAACATCGTAACTCCGCACTGCAGCACAGGCAGCGTTAGACTGGTTGAAGACATGCCCGCCATCGACGTGCAGTACGTCTTAGTACATGGCGTCATCGTGCCCCCATGCGGACAATCGGGGTTAAGTGCCTTGCCCAAGGACACAACGCGGGAGTCCGAATCGATCGCTCAGACGGTCCCTCATCCGAGGACTAACCAGGCTTGACGTTGCTTACCTTCGGTAATCTGACGAGAACCGGTTATGGCAACGCCATCGCGCCCCCGGACGACAGAGTAATTGCAAACAGACTGTAACCAAATGAAAAAAAAAGTAGAACAATTTATGTAACACATAATGAGGAATGGGGATCGAATTATGTGAGGTATAATCTATCGTTCTTGATATCCCCATTTCTAGTGACACATGTAACGTGGCTTCTATACATCTACTAGTTCCTACATGGCCCCTATATGGCCCCTACATAACTCCTATGCAGCCCCCAGTAATCAAGAAAATGCCCCAATGAAGTATATATAATCTGCCAATCCTCATATTCTCATCCCATTGAGGTCTACGGGAAAGTCCCCCAATGAAGATTAATCGATCACCCCTCATACCCATCTGGGTATTTGGGGACTGTAAATAACAGTGTTTTGGGTCTGATGGGGATTATTGTATACGACATCTTGGAGGATACTGGCTCATGCCTTTCTTCCATCAGGCCTGGTATTTTCAGAAGAGCGATTTAATCACTCGCCTACTGCTCGCCTTAAAAAAAACTAAGGAGGGCGAAAACTATCCACCTTGGCTTTAGAAAATAACTAGAAACTGTTTTAGCACACTAAAACACATGTCTCCCATTCCTTTCTAATTAATGCACTGCAAAATATATATACATGAATAATATTGACAATCATACCAAATATCTAAGGTCTAGGTCGAAAGACAAAAAAAGTTATGCCCCGGACAAAGTTTCCCTTAGAAAGCACATAAATCTGACGTTCAGGTCAACGGTCAAGGTCACATGAAGGTCACTATGGTACGCGACACACCGGCTCATGGTGATACATGCACATGCCAAATATCTAAGGTCTAGGTCAAAAGACAAAAAAGTTATGCCCCGGACAAAGTTTCCCTTAAAAAGCACATAAATCTGACCTTCAGGTCAAAGGTCAAGGTCACATGAAAGTCACATGGTTGGCGACACATTATGCCCCAGACAAAGTTTGTATGAGAAGAAGAAGAAGAAGAAGAAGAAGAAGAAGAAGAAGAAGAAGAAGAAGAAGAAGAAAGAAGAAGAAGAAGAAGAAGAAGAAGAAAGAAAGAAGAAGAAGAAGGAGAATATGCACTAAAACAATATGTCTCCCTGCTGGGAAGGGGAGACATAAAGATTACCATAGCAACCTATTCCTAAAACCCACATCTTTTCAGATTTCTGCTAGGTTAGTGGTCTCTGTAAGACGGCCACACTGCCCCTCCCACACCTCCGGGCCTTGCTGGGGACCGGAGATGTGGGAGAGGCAGTGTAGCCGTCTCACAGAGACTGTCTTGTTAGCAGCACCAAATAAACAAAGCACTAGACAGAACTCATCAATAGTATTGCCACTTTTCGCTTTTGTAAGCTTGAGGAGTGCTAATCGCTCTCCTAAGCGATGCGATGGGAGCGATTTTCAGCCCTCCTGCATTTTTTAAGAATGCCAGGCCTGTTCCACTGCTTCTACTTTCTCTACCCCACTACACGCCCTCTACCACCTAACTTGTATTTTGTACCTCACTACTAGCCTACTATCTGTTTAGCTACTAAGTACTCCATTTAACACTTACGCTGCCGAAAGCGTCTAGTATCACCTATTTTATGATGATTATCTGTATGGTCTGGTATCGCTGTTGGGGAGCTGGCAGCTGCTCGTCGTTGCTCGGTGGTTCTCTCTGGGTACTCCGGTTTCCTCCACCCGTAAAACTGTCACGGTCATGATTAGCCATTGTGCATAAGTATGTGACCTTAAACACCAATAAATAAACAAATAAATAAATGATCTGGTATGCGAGGATTAATCAGATGATATAAGAATTGTGATGATAGAGTTTCAAGTATATCATAAATTGTATTAACCCTTTACCCAACACGGACGATTTCAAAATTTATTATTTTAAATATCATTTTTTTAATTTTTTCAAAACATTTCAACAAAACCATATCATGTGACCCCTCTTTGGAACGAGCTCGACGAGCTCGTTCCAAAGATGGATCACATGATATGTTTTGTTTTTAATTTTTCGAAATATAATATTTTTCAGCTGCTGAATTTGCATATTACGCGAGCGGATGTGGACGATTCGTTGGGTAAAGGGTTAAACGTTCTCGCATCCAGGCGTACATAGAGGTCCTCCGTATAATGGATAAAGTGGGCGTGGAAATAAAAGGATTAATTCCTTCTACCGTTAGGACCTGTTAACCCTATGCTTATATAACTACTAGCGGGTGATACCCGGCGTTGCACGGGAGAAGATGGTTATATCAGCCGTTTTCGAAATAAAAGG
The DNA here is from genome assembly GCA_031216915.1 of Pictodentalium vernedei. NCBI lineage: Eukaryota > Metazoa > Mollusca > Scaphopoda > Dentaliida > Dentaliidae > Pictodentalium > Pictodentalium vernedei. Next base: position 464,398,231 of record CM062290.1, read on the forward strand.
TCAAGGTCACCAATTTCAAGGTCAAGGTCACCCCGATAAAGTCAAAATCAGTGGCGGCGCCATGGGGGTGGGGTGGGGGTGGGGTGGGTATGGGGGTTACTTACCCCTCCACTTTTTTCGCCAAGCGTAGTAAAAACATACTATCATGTTAATTTTTGTATTGAACGTTGCGGTTTAATGGTGGGTATGCTTAATTCCATATTCCCAAGTGCACTAAATCAGAGAAGTTTTTAAATTATGTTTGTGTGTCCCCCCCCCCCCCCCCCCCCCCCCCCCCCCCACACACACACACACACATTAGCAGCAAACAACAAACAAGAGTCGAGGGCCTAAATTGCAACAAGGCGTGCCGAGTTCAAACGGTCTGAAACATACCGCTTAAGAGTATTCGAGGAATGCCAGAATCGAGAGCGTGCAACGCATCCGTTTGGAATGCAGCCTACTTTCATTTTCGATTTGAGTGTCGTTTGGTGCTTTGTGCTCGCACTTTACAACAGCGTTCTTCCGTTAAAATGTCACCATCTACGACGTTTTCAGTAACTGAAAGACCCAACCAGTAAGTTTCAAAAGGATAAAACTGTTTTAATTTAATTGTCTGAGAATGTTCCAGAGAACTGTAACCCCTCACTTCTGTAACTCTGACGCCGCCACTGGTCAAAATGATCGATGGGTCAATATACCCGCACATATGAAGTTTTAGACCGATCGGCCCAGCCGTTTTCGAAGATCAAGGTCACCAATTTCAAGGTCAAGGTCACCCCGCACGAGCACCCCGATAAAGTCAAAATGATCGATGGGTCAATATACCCGCACATATGAATTTTTAGCCCGATCAGCACAGTCGTTTTCGAAATAAAAGGTCAAGGTCATCAATTTCAAGGTCAAAGTCACCCCACGCGGGCACGGCACCCATCCCATGTTACTCGCAGAGACGAATTACCCCCGTGTAGAAAATTTAAGATCGATCGGTCGAGAAACGGAGGAGTTCACCCGGAACAAAGATAGAGGGAGAGATAGAGAGATAGATACAGACATTCGCATTTATATATTAGATAACCAGCAAATCTCTTAGACCATCATTATGGTATGGTTTTCGTGTTTTTGGTTGTGTGGGGGTTTTTTTTTGTCTTTTGTTTTGGAATTTTTGTTTTCGCTATCGCTTTTTTTTATATAATTTTCAAATTTACTTCTCTTGTTCTCGTATAGGGCTATCAACGATACGAACATGTTGGAGAAGCTGTAAATTGTCGAAGTATTTTGATGGTACCGAACTAGTGTATGTACGAAATAATTAGTAGATCACGTTTAATTCCATTTTACTGCGAACACTTCTCAGAAGATTGTAATTACGCAGCTAACTACGCACAGTAATCATTTTTATAGACATGCACGATCATCTTGAGTACATTATTAACCGATTAAACTGGAAAAGGCTCTTGTTGAGTTCCGGAGTTACAACATGTCATTTTATAAATTAAATGACTGGTCAATGAACTTGTGGGTAGACAAATCAATATTTTTCCACGTGCAGCCTCAAGCCTTAATTAATTGGTCTCACCCAAAAAACGGATACAGTTAAAACTAGAAGTCCTGTCATGAAATGCGCACAAATAGCGCGTCGATCTGTGCGTTAATCAACGCGTTATGGCCGTAGTAAGCTGTCAAATTCTGTCCATATGGTCCGTGCACAGGCAATGTTTCAGCCAATGGACCTCCGGGAAACCCGGCGGTCCATTGGCAGAAACATTGCCCGTGTTTGCTGTGAGTAATCAGGTGAACCTACCGTGCTTTGGATGCCATTCGATGTGACAATTGCGCGCAATTCCTACGCGCATTAAGCCCAGATGAGCGTACAGTTCATGGCAGGACTTCTAGTTTTAACTATATGCAGTCTTCCAGTTACAAACGACTTGGATTTGTGGATACATTATGCTTCATTCTGTTATCACAGGGATTGACATTTTCAATAAAGCTAACTGAGTGGTCTATCTTTCTTCATTGAAGTTTTATGACATTTTTCACAGCCAGGGTCGCCTCGTGACAGACAGTTTTACAGGTGGAGGAAGCCGGATTACCAGGATAGAATCAGCGGGCAACGGCGAGAAACTGTCCGACTCCCGCAACGTACTAACCCCACTCAATCATGGGTTACCTTGGCTGGGGACAAGTGCGCCATCGACGTGCAGTACACCTTAGTACACATGCACCTACGTGGGCAATCGGGTTGAAGAGCCTTGCCCAATGATACAACGCAGTTAACCCTGGCGGGTATAGAACCGAGGACCTTTCGGTCTGAAGTTCAGTGCCCTAACCACCGAGCCATCGCAATCGCTGTAAACCTATTCTCTAATCCTTCGCCCAACGTAACAGCCAAAACCGCCAGCGCTATTATCAAAAAACGCCAATTAATTTTCATTATTTTTTCTTTTTTTTTGGTCTCAAAAACATAGGTTATGTCCCGTCGAGCTCGTTCCAATGAGGGGTCATAACCTATGTTTTTGAGACAAAAAATTAAACAAATTAGTTAAGGTTAGCATTGGTTGAAGACATTTGCACCATCAACGTGCGGTACATCTCAAGTAGTACACAGCTCCCCCGTGCCATCCCCGTGGGCAATAGGCATCATTTACTTAACAGAAAAGATCTTGGCCTTTAATGATTCTATCATACATAGAGATGCAAAGCAGATGAGATTCACAGACAGACGAGAAACATTCCGTTGATACGAGCAGCTGACTTGGGGCAATCTGGTTTCTTCGTGACGTTTTGCACGAAAGAAAATGACTTCGTCGACAATATTTTTTACACGAAAACAGGAGTCAAGGTTACCGAATAAGCTGTCATATGAAGTAGTCGGGAGATTTAAGATTCTAGCGTCTCTAGAAAAATGTATACTCTTCAAACCGATATTGTGAAGACGCCTGAAGATCAAATGAACAATGGGTGTGTTTTTCAAATGACACAATCATGTTTTAGAGGAATTTGGAATGTTGGTTTCTGATCCCTGGCCGGGATTCGAACCCTCGGCAGCACCACCTGGCAATCAGGAGTTCAACACTTGAACCACCACACCATTACAACCCGTTAAAAAACGATGGCTGGAATATAGCTTCTTAGTTAGCCCTTTACCCAACGAATCGCCCGCATCCGCCCGCGTAATATGCAAATTCAGCAGCTGAAAAAATATTATTTTGCGAAACATTTCAACAAAACCATATCATGTGACCCCTCTTTGGAACGAGCTCAACGAGCTCGTTCCAAAGATGGGTCACATAATATGGTTTTGTTGAAGTTTTTTGAAAAAATTTAATATATGATATTCAAAATAAAAAATTTTGGAATCGTCTGCGTTGGGTAAAGGGTTAAAGTCCTCATGATTATGTGGTTCATCTTCCTTTCTGCAACAGCATGAAAGTGTGGAACGCGCAGGCTACAGTACGACGAAAGTGCTGTGGATGGCATCAAACGAAGACTGGCACGGGCTTGTGTGTGTTTTTCAAATGACACAATCCTGTTTTAGAGGAATCTGGAATGTTGGTTTCTGATCCCCCGCCGGGATTCGATCCCTCGGCAACACCGCCTGGCAATTAGGAGGGGGTGTGACAACCACGTCATAATCAACTTATGTAGATTTTCTTGGACTAAATTTTTACCAAGACGATGGCCCTAAATGAGGGTCTTAGATGTTTAAAGGAACAAAAATCTCTCGCTCAATCGCAAAAGGACGATTTCTCATTCAAGGTAAACAAAAATGCTTTTCATCATGATGACAGATAGACATTTATCAGACCCACTTGCCCTGGTGTTTTTGTGATACACTTTTTCAGGTAAGATGCTATTGCAGGAAATTGCATCAATTGCAAAAGTGGGGCTTTTCGTATTACAAGGGCAGTGTCATTATGTCTCTGCACGTTGTTAGGGGTTCGGCGATTTCATTAAGTCCTCAGACCACAAAACAACACTGATAAACAAAGGTCACATAGTACAAGTTCTTACTATACTGTGCAGTCATTCTTCACTTAAATTGTGACATAGACTGTCTGGTATGCTGATTTGGTCAATTCGTTAAATCTTTATACGTATAGGATCAATTACTTATTCGCCCAGGTATACCCTGGTTTACCAAGGAACTGAGAACTCTGAAAGCTAATCGTCGAAAGCAAGAACGGGAAAGATCTAAATCTTACAATAAGGAAGCAGCATATAAGACTATTCACAATCAGTTCTCCAACAAACTAAAAGATGCCAGATAATATTACTACACAACATGTGTTGAAGCTTGAAATGGTGACAGCAAACATATGTTTAAAGTTGTTAAAAATCTGTGTACAGAAAAACAAAGTGTGTCATTTCCATCAAAGCTAGCTGATCAATTTGGCGAATTCTTCATCAAAAAAACAAAATTAATTGAGGAAAACATTAAGAACATAAATGTAGATAAAACTGACATCAAACAGAGACCATCAGAAAAAGAGCTTTCAACTTTTCGACAATTAGAAAACCACGAGGTAACCAAATTAATAAAATAATCCTCAAACAGATCTCAAAACATACCTGTTTTAAAAAGCCTGTAAGTGATGTTCTGGACTGTAAGATATGTATATATTCCGTTTGTATATTTGCACGAGCTCAGTAACGTGTACAACGCTTTAGAATATGGTTCTATGTCTTCTGAACTATAATTTTGGCGCTATATAAATGTGTATATTATTGTTATTATCAACTGATATGTTGAAGACGATAGCATGGGAGATTGTCCAACGACAAAGTCCCTTCGGGAGCCCTGTAAGGTAGTATGGAGTTGCCAGTCTTGTTTAAATGAAAAATTCATTTCACCTAACGAATCGGCCGCATTTGTCCGCGAAATTTACAAATTGAAAAAATCAGGCGTGTAACCACGATATCAAAGTTAAGGGGCCAAGAGTAATATCTGTGTGTGTGGGAGTGGGGGGGGGGGGGGCTAGTTCAGCGGCTACCCTCCTAACCAAAGGGGTTAGCCTCTACGTTTGGATCGTTGAACTACTAGGGGGCACACAGAATATGATGCGCAGAATAATCCGAGCAAAGATGGCGACGAGTGAGGGCGAACACAAGAGGGCGACACCCCTCTCGCTGGAGGAAGGGAGGGGGCCCTCCAACATGAAAAAAAAAAATTGAAATTCGAGACCAAAACACCGCAATTTCCTTGACTATGAGTCCGTTTGTGTCCATAATCTATATAAGTTGTAGGGTGGGGGGCGGGTACATAGTAAATATGTTAGGGTAACACATAATATGGTTTTGTTGATTTCTTTTTTTTTTTTTTTTTTTGAAAACTTGTAAAAAAACAGTAATTAGGATACATAGTAAATGTTGATATCGTGTCCGTTTGATAAAGGGCTAATGTGTGCGTAAAGGAACAACTGGGGCCGCGTTTCTGGCGTTACTGCGTTACCATTTTAAAACTTCAAATTTGCGTGGCTTAAAATTCTACAGTTTATAATTATATTATACAAATGCCCAGAATACTTGACAGTCCAGTTAATGTGATAGATTGAAAAACCAAAACACGTGCCTGTTTGGTTCCATGTAGTCAAATTCGGTTCCCCTATCAGGACAAACTGAAAAACCAGTTTTGCTCCCTAGAGAAACTAAAACTTCTGTGTGTGTGTTTTGAAAAACAGCAAGTCACATGTCTATAAAGGGATCATTCAAAACAATATAATGCATACAGTTAAAACTAGAAGTCCTGTGATGAACTGTGCGCTTATCTAGGCTTAATTGCGCGTAGGAATTGCGCGCAATTGCCATATCGAATGGCAACCAAAGCACGGCAGGTTCCCCTGGTTACTCCTAGAAAACACAGACAACGTTTCTGCCAATAGACCTCCGGGTTACCCGGAGGTCCATTTTCGGAAACATTGCTTGTGCGAAGGCCGTATGTGCAGATTTTGATAGCCTTACTATGGTCATTTCGCGTTGATTAACGCGCAGATCTACGTGCTATTTGTGCGCATTTCATGATTGGACTTCTAATTTTAACTGTAACTTGAGTATTCCAGTACGAAATCATGATACCCAGCATCGAGAAAGTTAACATGCACGAAAGATATTAAAAAGCTTGCGCAATTACTGACGGTCTGTTCTGTCTCCGTGTAAAGATTGCAGATCGATAGAACTGCACGTTGAATTGCAGCTGACGAATTAAGTTTGCAAATATCGATTAAGTTTGTCAATATCGTGAACAAAATGTGCGTTAAATGAGATGGAGAGATAGACAGCTCACTGGATTTCACAGTGACAGTCGTCATATAAAGTGCATGTCACCGTATTTATCATAAAACACTAGATGAGAGTTATTATGTATAGTACTCACGAAGTTCAGCCGAGTAATAAACAATTTAACCCTTTAAAGGTATGCAAAAATGTATTTGTGAAGGTAAATTCGGTGCTTCGTTAGCAAACAACAAAATGGCCACCCACATTTGAAAAAGGACAGTAGTTACAGTGGCGTAGGGGATGGGCCCGCGGGGCCCGCATTGCGGGGGGGGGGGGGGGGGGGCTAGAAGGGGGCCCCGTCTTGAAGGACGTCCCAACGCTGGAAGAAAGAGGGATAGGGAGAGAGAGCGAGACTGTGTACCAAATACACATAATTTCAAACTCTCACTTCCACACGACGTACTCTTTATAGTCTATGTATTATTCTTTTAACCCTTTACCTAACGTAACGGTCAAAACCGGCCAGCGCTATTCTCAAAAAAAAATGGCCAATTAATTTTCATTATTTTTTTCATTTTTTGTCTCCAAAACATAGTTTATGACTCCGCGTTGGAACGAGCTCGTTGAGCTCGTTCCAACGAGGGGTCATAACCTATGTTTTTGAGACAAAAGATGAAAAAAAATAGTTATTCAAGAATTATTTTTGCAAGTGTCGTCTGCTTTTCAGGTTAGGTAAAGGGTTAAGGGAACGCTACATCATTGTAACCGATAGGGGTGAGGAATGAACAATATACATGGTGCCCCTCAAGTCACACATGTTGGGCGTGCATGTGTGTATCGTTGGATGGTGGGGGTGAAACTGAAAAAATCTACAGAGTCGTACTTTTTGAATCGATCCTATAGGCTATACCTTCATTTCATTTATGGCGTATGTACTACGTGAAATCCTGTATGCTGTGCACGGTAACCACACTAAATTTGCTCCCGTTTTAAAGGCAAACACCGTTATGAAAGGGCCCCCGACTCTATCTCGCGGGGGGGGGGGGGGGGGAGGCAGAAGATTTTCCGCTACGCCACTGAGTAGTTATTTATTCCAAGAGGGCCTAATATGGCTGTTGTGTTAAATTATTACTGAACCTCCTTGCGAACTGTCAGTTGATGTTGCACTCGACTTCAACCGCTGCTAACCCTACTGATGCCAGCTCAGTAAGTAAGTTGTAGAGTCTGACATGTGATCGATGGTTCTTTTTTCTCCACCCGTAAAACCATTCGACACGATGTGACCCTGGTTATTGAAAGTGTTGTTAGACCCCAATGAACCAACAAATATACCCCCCCCCCCGCTCCCTCCTCCAGTGGGAATCCCAGGAAGTGGACTAGTGTTTGTTGACTGTGGTAAACAATTTCTGTTTCACTGGAAAAATAGGACCTGGAATCAGTGTCTGGGGTAGGGGTTATCTAAAGTGGGCAGCATTGGTATTAACGATTGGCTAAACTTACCTTCATACCTACCTATGCTGCGGTCACGAGATAGCCATAGACAATTTTTCGATTTTGAGGCGCCATCGCACCTGCAATTTTCACTTTTTGGTAGTAGACAATAGCGCGCCTCGGTTCTACCCAGCGATCGTTTAACTCTTTCCAGAGGAATCGGCCGCATCCGCTGCGTAACATACAAATTGTACAGTAGATTTTTTTTAAATAAAAAAACATGTCATGTGACCCCCTCATTGGAACGAGCTCGTCGAGCTCGTTCCAATGAGGGGGACACATGATATGGTTTTGTTGAATTGTTTTGAGAAATATTAACAAGCAATAATTAAAATAAAGCTGCGGTCACGAGATAGCCATAGACAATTTTTCGATTTTGAGGTGACCTGTCGTTCTTGCGCGCCATTGCTCCTGCAATTTTACTTTTTTGGGAGTAGACAATAGCGGTTCTACCCAGCTATCGAATAACTCTTTCCTGTTGAATCGGCTGCATCCGCTGCGTAATATACAAATTGCACAGATGTTTTTTTAACTCAACAAAACCATGACATATGACCCCCTCATTGGAACGAGACAATTGTTGACTGGCTGTCGGTAGTCCTTTAACCCGGTGGCCGTATTGACTGGTGTCCTTGTGTTTTAGGGTCGGTGATTTCATTGGGCGAATAGAGGAGTGAACACTTCTCATTGTGTTTTCAAATTCATGGTCAGTTTTATTTCCTTAATCATTTCATTTTGATCCCCCCCCCCCCTCCCACCCCCCATCCCATTTGAACACTACTCTTTCTATTGAACTTCTTGATTCTCCCCTTCAAGTCACATTATTCGCTAGTCGATGACTCATCTTCTTTAACCCTTTACCAAACGAATCGCACGCATCCGCCCGCGTAATATGCAAATCAGCAGTTGAAAAAATATTATTTTTCAAAAACATTTCAACAAAACCATATCATGTGACCCCTCGTTGGAACGAGCTCGTCGAGCTCGTTCCAACGAGGGTTCACATCATATGGTTTTGTTGAATTTTTTTGAAAAATTAAAAAAAATGATATTTTAAAATAAATTTTGATATCGTCTGCGTTGGGTAAATGGTTAAAGTCATATTGGTATCATGTTGCCCTGAAAATCTTGTTACTTTCGTGATTTGCAGGCCTATAATTTTATGCTGATGATTGGAAGGTCTCCTTTTTCAATAAATCAGATTCTGTTTTATAAATTAAATAAATGCTGAAAGTGATTTGGACCCTATGAAATTATATTTCTGTAATCCATTCAAAGATTTTGTGAATTTCACAGTTTTAATGATCGATTCTCCACATCCATTTTAGCTGTGCCTCAGTCGTTCAGAGATTTGAAGAATGTGTTCATTGCTGTTGATTTAACCCATATTTACCAAAGAATTATAAACATTCGGAATCATCAATAAGACATTCTCGTGTCATGTGCCTTCCAAATTATGAACTGTTTTAGCAGTGTTTCATAACTGCTCTGAGATACATTTCTTCACGTAATCTTTTGATGACGACAGGGGCGTAGGAAGCTTATAATATTGAGGTATTGTAATCGGGAGCTTTTAGGGGACAGCACGGCCGCCTTTGGCGGCCCGCTCTGCGTAGCCGAACCCAGGGAGAGTGCTGGAGGGGAAATATGAACTACCGAGAGCTCATTTCCTCGCTTCTCAAGTGAAAAAAATCAAGGTATCGTTGCTGTTAATTTTTGGTGTTTATAGGAGGATGCATGTTAGAGAGGAAGATGTTAACCTGTTGAGCGTCAAATCAGTCAGTGACATCGGCTACCAACTTTTCTATGCACAGTAAATGGTGTAGATCATACAGTTTTTATGTGCGCCTGTATGATGTAGAATATGCCACTGGATGATGATTTGTTCGTAAGATTAATGTTTTAATAAGTCTCTGTGTATTCAAACCTTGTATATAGTTTATCTATACTTTCAGTTATACCATTCAGTGGCGTAGGGGAGGGGCCCGCAGGGGCCGCATTGCGGGGGGGGGGGGGGGTACGGCTAGAATGGGGCCCCCGTCTTGAAGGACGTCCCAACGCTGGAAGAAAGGAGTATAGAGAGAGAGAGAGCGAGACTGTGTACCAAATACACATAATTTCAAACTCTCACGTCCACACGACGTACTCTTTGTAGTCTATGCATTATTCTTTTAACCCTTTACCTAACGTAACGGCCAAAAACGGTCAGCGCTATTGTCAAAAATCGATAATTAATTTTCATTATTTTTTTCATTTTTTGTCTAAAAAACATAGGTTATGACCCCTCGTTGGAACGAGCTCGTTTAGCTCGTTCCAACGAGGGGTCATAACCTATGTTTTAGAGACAAAAAATGAAAAAAATTAGTTATTCAAGAATTATATTTGCAAGTGTCGTCTGCTTAGGTAAAGGGTTAAGTGAACGCTACATCATTGTAACTGATAGAGGTGAAAAATGAACAATATACATACATGGTGCCTCTCAAGTCACACATGCTGGGCGTGCATGTGTGTATCGTTGGATGGTGGGGGTGAAACTTAAAACATGTAATGAAAAAATCTATGAACAGAGTCGTACTTTTAGAATCGATCCTATAGGCTATACCTTCATTTAATTTATAGCGTATGTACTACGTGAAATCCTGTATGCTGTGCACGGTAACAACACTAAATTAGCTCCCATTTTAAAGGCAACCACCATTATGAAAGGGCCCCCGTCTCTATCTCGCGGGGGGGGGGGGGGGGGCGGGCACAAGATTTTCCGCTACGTCACTGGTACCATAACAACATCAAGTTGATCTCACCGCCGAAATAAATTATAGTAAGTTTATTGTGTTTTGTTTGCTTCCAGGATATAATTTCTTCGTATTTATAGCATGCGTTTTACACTCGTGCCTCTTAAAGTTAACGAATAAACTTTTGCGTCAGCGAAAGCGGAAACAAAACGTCTATCAAGTTCTCGAAAGTGTGGTTAAAGACATTGTGAATTACAATCATTTCCTTTTGTGTAGCAGAGCGCACAGTTGGCTTCTACTTTGCGTCATCATTGCATGCACATTTTTCTAAACATTGGAAGCGAGCGATAATTACTTCAACATTCTCATAACACGCATCCGGAAGTGGAGTACACACAGCACGCGCCAGTCGCGCGGGGATTAAACTGGATGTTCTCCGATAACACTTGATTACATCACGTCCTCCAGTTAACTATCTATCGACTGAGTTCATGTCAGACTATTGGGTGCGATTTTCAAATTTACAAATTAAGCGATCGTTTAACCTCCATGTCTATTTGTTATGGCAATAACACATTTATGTGGAGCGCATGTGTAATTGTAACGCTGTTGTGAGGTGGAAATGGCGGGTGGGTTAGGGAGTACAGGGACGGCCGATATCCCATCATCAGAGAAATTTTGAGTTCTGCCGGATTTGGTAGAGAAAAGACAACACAGATATGTGATTATTTCGGCCTGGCATTTGTTTGGTTGACTTTTTCCAGACTTTATGGCATTTAAAGGAAAATAGAAATTGCGTCATCTCCATGGGGAGCACTGACGAAGCGAGACCGGTTCTCCTTATATCACCGAAGTAACGGAACATCGAGCCCGGTTAATCCTTGGATGGGTGACCATTCGGCGATTGATTCGGATGCTTCCCGTAGTAGTGGCTGATGAGCGAAGTTTGAATGTGTGATTCTGCGACGTTGCATCACATGCCAGTTGTGAACGTTGAGAATGTTCACCAGTACTACGCTATCCCGGTGTAAAAGGAATGGAAGTCCGTAGGAACGTTAGTCCCTCTGGACTATTATTCTGCGGAATTATAGTCCTGGGTCTAACATTTCTAGGAATAGTAGTCCGGCGGACTACTATTCCTAGAAATGTTAGACCTAGGACTATAATTCCGCGGAATAATAGTCCAGAGGGACTAATTTTCCTACGGACTTCCATTCCTGTTACACCGGCATAACTAGGTGTAAAATAGGGTGCTTGCCTTGTATGACCGTCTGTGGAGCACCGGCAGTATGCTCCGTTGAGTTGAGCTGAGAATGTCATAGAATGAACAAAGTCTGTGAACACCAGTGATACGGGATAATAATGCAAGTCAGAGATCACTGCGGTGGATTCTAGATGTTATCACTGCATTAATTTGAGACGGCAAACTCTTTTAGAGGGGAAATTCCAAGATAGACTCCAAATTTTCAGACAAAAATATATTTTTAGCTATAATAACTGTTTAAGACCATTTACTGTACAGTAGTCGTGGACTGGTCGTAATCCACGCTGGGGAAGTGATGTCCACGCATTCGTTTACTGGGTAATAAAAATCATCGTCAGCAAAATTTTAATTAACGAAGCACCGGTAATTATACTCGATGCTTCATTAATTAAATCATTGATGATTATTCCTATAATTAGTGTTTGGAATATAATATTATTGCGTCCGTGGAAATATTACACACCCATGGAAATGACAGTCCACGGCGGTCCAACTGTACATTGGTAACGATTGGTATAACTCGATGCAGAATTCTCCTATAGAATTAAAAAAAATGAAAAATACCAATCATCAAATGTACATACAGAGGACCATGTTTACCGATATAGGCCTACATGTCCTCAGATTTGAACGATTTTCATCCCCACAATGATTGAGAAATGGATTTGTCAAGTTATACTTATTGCTTCTACAATTTATTCTATCCAAACCTAGATTGCTTTGAAATCGCAAAGCGAATTGACTGAAGTCGTCCAACAAAGAAAGGCCAACGCTGAGAAGGCGAAGAAACCAGTGGTGGCGCCATGGGGGTGGGGGGGGGGGAGTATGGGGAAGGGGGTACTTACTCCTCCACTTTTTTCGCCAAGCGTAGTAACAAAATACTATCATTTTAATTTTTGTATTGAACGTTGCGGTGTAATGGTGGGTATGCTTAATTCCATATTCCCAAGTGCAGTAAATCAGAGAAGTTTATAAATTGTTTGTGTGTGCCCCCCCCCCCTCCCACACACACACATTAGCTGCAAACAACAAACAAGAGTCGAGGTCCCAAATTGCAACCAGGCGTGCCGCGTTCAAACGGTCTGAAACATACCGCTTAAGAGTATTCGAGGAATGCTCGAATCGAGAGCGTGCAACGCGTCCGTTTGGAATGCAGCCTACTTTCATTTTCGATCTGAGTGTCGTTTGGGGCTTTGTGCTCGCACTTTACAACAGCGTTCTTCCGTTAAAATGTCACCATGTACGACGTTTTCTATAACTGAAAGACCTAACCAGTAAGTTTCAAAAGGATAAAACTGTTTTAATTTAATTGTCTGAGAATGCTCCAGAGAACACCATTTACAACGTAAGTTTTAAAAATTTTCTCAACTTCGGGAGGGGTGTTTTAAAACTTACGCGTGGCGGGCAATACCCAACTGTACCCCCTCTCTTCTGTAACTCTGGCGTCGCCACTGGAAGAAACACTGTTTTGGCGGCAAACGGCGTTTTGGTAGCCAAGTATGGTGTATTTTGTGATTATGTTTTAAACATTGTTAAACGCAAATGCTGAAAAAGACGTAGTTTACGTCATGTCGGCGGTATCTAACGTTTAATTTTCAAATTATTGCTAAATCAAAAGACAAAATTTAGCAATCTCCTAATATTTTCAACTCGACAACACACTAAAATTTGAAAAAAAAACAACGCATTTTTATGTTTTCACCTATAACATTTTAATTCTCTGTTGTATGTTTCCAGTGATTATGACACAAAAGCATAACAGAAATGTGTTTCCATAATTTATGAAGTATACTTTTGAGAAGTGTTTTTTCGTATATAGAAACAAACGCACAAGGCCCACGCAAACGCGTTTCGAAAGCTTGTATTTATTTATTTATTGGTGTTTAATGTCACATATTTCTGCACAATGGCTAATCATGACCTCGACAGTTTTACGGGTGGAGGAAGCCGGTGTACCCGGAGAGAACCACCGAGCAACGGCGAGCAACTGTCAGCTCCCCAACATACTAACTCCACACAAGCAGGGTTAGCATTGGTTGAAGACAGTGCACCATCGACGTGCACTACGCCTTAGTACACAACGTCACCGTGCCCCCACGTGGGCAATGGGGTTTAAGTGTCTTGCCCAAGGACACAACGCAGTTGCCGCAGGTGGGATTCGAACCAAGGACCTCTCGGCTTGCAGCCTGCACCTCTACCTACTGAGCCACCGCGCCCCCTCGAAAGCTTGTAATGTTCGATAAATATTATCATAAACAAATTGTAACCAAGAATGCGCATGTATTATACAGTTGCAAGAAAGATATTTTGTATCGTGAGACTCTGATACATGCTGTATTTGGTATCGATGAACTAAATATTTGAATTAGAGTTACCCGCCTTGAAATGTTGCACTCGGAAATGATGCAATCTCTAAAAATAAACAGCCTTTGGAAAATATATTGTTTCAAAAAACATTTGAAACATTTGATCACTTCTAGACCTAAAAATACAATTTACATTTGGTGTGTTTTTGTACGGAATTCCCTGATAAATATGTGCACGTGAACGATACTTCCCTCCGTGTCATTTTTTTCATTTATTTGTTGCATGACACCCTGTTTTCGGGTCAGAAAAAAAGTTGCCCGAAGGGCTAAACTTGACAAAGATATTTGAATGCCAAAATTAAAGTGATGCCATCATATATTTTTTGCCTGAACGTTATAGTGGTGGCCTATGGGAAAATATTTAGTTCTGTGTTACCATTTGGGTAATTACGGACTCAGTATATACTTATCGTAGGACGAACGAGGTTATTAAGTACGGCCGCCTTGGACTGGTCACTTTCCAGGAGTGGGCAATATATCTATGGACGCAATGATATTAGATTCCAAATACTAATTATAAGAACAATCAACAGAAATTTTATTAATGAAGCACCGGGTAGAACCCGGGAACAACTCGGGTAGAACCCGGTGCTTCATTAATTAAAATGTTGCTGATGATGATTTGTATTACCTGGTAAACGCATGTCTGAACATCACTGTCCACGCGTGGATTATCACCACTCCAGGACGAATCTACTGTACTTCATTGATTTTATATCAGCCTAGATATCGAAGGTCGAATACTGACCGAATGTCGAAGGATGATGATATCACATCAAATATAATAATAACCTTTATTATGCCTCACGTTTGTAACATCAGCCGTGATTGGTTAATTTGACACCTTCTAAAAGTCATAGTACTGGAGTTTTGGGGCAAACCTATCGGAACGTTCTTCCCTGGAGACAAGAGAACAAAAAAATGTAAGCTCCACTTCGATTGATCAGCGCCGATTACGTACGCCCTCAATTTCTCAACACCATTCACCAAAACGCTGGCGCCGTGTCCGTTTAGCTTTTTTCGTCACCGGTAGACACAAACTTACCAACAAATGGGCATCTTCAGTGGGTGTGTTTTCAATTTTAACTGCAAACAGTGAATTCAAAAGAATCAGAAATATAAAAAACTCGCGTGTTGTTCACCACCTCAGTGAATCCTGAATATGAGTTATGACCTCAATCAATTATATTTCCACAAGTTTAGCAATCCTCGTCCTCACTGAACCTCCGTCTCAAGTTCAAAATGAATTGTTTCACACCGCTTAATTCTATCAATTCCCGTCGTCCGAGAAACATGAATTTATATTCCATTAATTTATACCACTTATCACACAAGCATTAACAATGAATTATAACATGAACAGCTGTAAACACTGGCATTTGTTGATATAGAAACTCCCAAAGCGACGGCACTTGTGACAAGTCATTTTCGAAGAGACGTCATTCATTCCAAATGACGTCATGTTTTTGGATTCGACTACATTGTTGTTACAAGATTGATGGCATGCTACAGTTAACGCTTAACAATTAATGTTACTTTTTGTTCGGCATAATAAAATAATTAGAACGTTTCTTTTCATGTTCTATCGGTCGATAGTACCTGCGTTTGTGTGATTTCGCTGCTTCAGGTTTTATTTCAGAAATCACACAAACTCAGGTACTATCGACCGATAGAACATAAAAAGGGACGTTCTAATATTATAGTATATTAATTACATGATTAAATTTAAAAACCACACAAGCACGATTAAAGCGGTTATTTATATTATGCCTTCAACTTGCAAGTTAGCGATATATCTTGATGCCATACACTCTAAAAAACCAATACATTTTGGTATTCTAGAATACCACCAGTATATGAGATACCTAAAACACCGAATATTGATAGCCTCCCCTATATTTTGCACGTATAATACCAAATGGATGGTTGTGGAATACCAAACTGTCGATAAACAGGAGTTACACCCCCTGCATATCCACCAAGTGAGCAACTTGGGCGCCAAGCGCGCGCGTCGTCTGTATCAACAATGGCGGTTTCGGTCGAAGCCTGGGACTTTGAAAACGCGATTGAATGGCTCATATATAGGAAGCGGGTTGGATGACTTGGTGCAAACGGTATTTGATTTATGTTAGTTGCAGTGTATGCCTTTAATATCTGTTGAAGGTTATTAAAGGAACTGCATAACTGCATAACTCATTTTTTCTTCTTTCATTGCTTTCATAGCGACATGATTTGTGGTGTTATCTACATAATAAATGTATCTTGGCCCGTGATGGAGGCTGGTACTTCTGCAGCTTTTCATACTTCGGTCCGGTTCTTTGGGTCCCTCAATGGAGCAATATTCGAGCCTACCCCTCCCATGTATATGCTGTGTACATGAAAGGGATGGGGGAGGGGTAAGTACCAAACTTTTGGTTTCTTGGAGCACCATAGGATAATTACTTGAGTTCAGTTCTCTGGAGAACCATAATAAAGTACCAAACTTTTGGTTTTCTAGAGAACCAAAACGAAGTACCAGACAGTTTTGGTTCCTCAAAGTATCATTACAGTTTGGTTTCTTGGAGTACCAACAATGTTTTGGTTTCCTGGAATACCATAATTTTGGTACCCCACACGGGACAAGTTGAGTACCACTTTTGGTATCACAGAGTACCCAGAACTTTTAGGGTGTACAGTAGTAACATATTCGAAACCACAAGATGTAAAAACTGTCTATTCGATAAGATAAAGTTTAACCACACCCTTCATTATTCATATTGCCTCATATATTCACGTTATTGGTGATCCTGTTGTGGCTGGGGGATTAGATTTATATTTTGACAATTTCTTGCTGAAAGTGGCAAGAGTTCGATACACAATCGTGGCGATCATAGAAACTTAAGTCTCGAAGAGTTTTGTTTGCTGAATCACAGTTGGTCTATTTAGCGTTATATTAACTCTCACTTATCGAGGCTTCTTGTATTCGATTAATTTGATTGCAAGGGGAGGCCACAGAAAATTTGCAAGACGTGACGTGGGGGTGGGTGGGTCTCTTGATTGCGCCAAAAATGTGCATTTCCAACTTGTGCAATTTTATGAACTTTTTAAAAATATATCAATATATCAGCTAATATATACCATCAGTTGTGTTTCAACCCTTGAAGATGATGTTGTACATCACACTCTTATCATAAATACAACATTAGGAGGCTTTATATGAGAGAATATTGGGCTTAAACTGGGAAAATGTCACACGTTAGTAGGGGATGGGTGTCTTGTTCGAAATGTAGAAAATGTGCACACAATATTTTGGGAACAATTCAAATGAAAATTTGTTCCCGTATATGTCCACCTGCTCTGGCCAAGCCTGATAATGAACAGCTTGTCATTTGTAGATTGGGGCCCACAGAAGCCCACATAGGTTTAAATTGGTGGTCCCAGTTTAACCCTCTACCTAACATGAAAAGCAGACGACACTTGCCAAAAAATGATTGAATAACTATTTTTTTTTTCATTTTTTGTCTCAAAAACATAGGTTATCATTGGAACGAGCTCAACGATGAGGGGTCATAACCTATGTTTTTGAGACAAAAAATGAAAAAATAATAAAAATTAATTGGCGATTTTTGAGAATAGCGCTGGCCGGAGTTGGCCGTTACGTTGGGTAAAGGGTTAAGAACATTATGAAAACCCCCTCTAAAGATAGCTGTGCCTACTAAGTTTATAAGTTTATTTTGGATTTTAATGGGAGAGTTGGGGTGGGTGTCTGAGAACGGTAGTAGAAAATGTGCACGTAGTGGGTGGGTGGGTGTAAAAAGGAGCCGAATACAAAATAGGACGTCACGTCTTGCAAATTTTTAGTGCCCCCCCCCCCCCCCCCCCCCCCCCCGTTGCATCTAATTTTTATATGAATACTAGTTTAATACGAGGTGTGAGTTTAAATTTACCGCTTAGAAATATATTCACATAGACACAAAGACAAGCGTAAATAATTTCGTTGGTAAAGGGAAAGCGCAAGCGTTGGTGGCCGTAATAATAATCCGCGTACTCGAATCCAAGCAGTGAACTTTTGCATTTATTTTATTTTCTCTTTATTTGTTTTGCCAACACAACCTTTTATAACTGATTCCGTGGTTACTTTCAAATCGTCAACAACAAACACATTATCCGTCATCATGATTTTATTGGATGGCGGCACCCTCGTGTGAAATGGGTGAATCAACTATATACAGTTAAAACTAGAAGTCCTGTCATGAAATGCGCACAAATAGCACGTTGATATGCGCGTTAATGTACGCGTTATAGCCCAAGTAAAGCTATCAAATTCTGTCCATATGGCCTGTACACAAGCAATGATTCAGCCAATGGACCTCCGGGTAACCCGGAGGTCCATTGGCAGAAACATTGCATGTGTTTCCTATGAGTAACCAAGAGAAGCTTAGATAAGCGCACTATTCGTGACAGGACTTCTAGTTTTAACTGTAAGATCAAGTTGTATCTTTTGATACCCCCACGATTTATTGAAATCCTGTCAGGTGGCACTTATATTGCCTTGCCGCCTGCCTTGCAACACAACGGCGCTCGGCCCACCGTTCCAGATGGGTTACATATGCTAAGTTTCTGAGGCACGAAATGAACAAAATAATAAAATTGGATGCCGACATGTTTCAGTACTTATTACAATATATATGTGTAAATCAACCACGTTTCATTTAGATTTTCACGGCTTCGTCTTGTGTCATTAATTGCAACGAGTTCCACCCAGAACATACAGAAAGAAAATGTGGGCAAATGAAAATGACATTGACATAATTATCACGGCCGTTAGTGAAGGTTGGCAATCAATAAACTAATTTTATTCACGCTAAACTAAATTGATTGCAAGATAAATCACATGTGGAAACTAGAGAAATAACTCTCTTGTAAATACAAACGTTGGTGCCGTATTGTGCACAATTTCCGTTTCTGTTTACAAGGAAAGCGTAAAAACCTATCCCAGGTGATGTTCAACTTGCATAGTTTAGTTGTCTGCTCATATAATTCCCAGTGTAATATTCCTTGCACGTCGTTTGTTGCATTAGAACTATTCAATTATGTAACACCATCTGCGCACCAATAACGCACCCTGTTGCTTCAACGATTCTCCATATTTCTAGTTGCAAAGATCAATGTTTATAATCCTTTCCGTGAATGTAAATATGAGTCGTTATTTATTAAATACGATTTTCTATCCCATAATTGGCCCTTATCAAATTTGGGCGATATCACTTTAGATTTGGCCGACATAAACCAAGTCAGAGTTGTTCCCCTAGGCGTAACCAAATTGTTTACATCGAAACCTTTAATCGTCAAACGCTGTGAAGGAAACTGGTGTTACTGTGCATAAATGCAGGGGCGGCGGAAGCTCGATAAGTGAGGAGGGGCATATTTACAGTGCTACCACGGTTCGACCCAGTGTGAGAAAGGTTACAATCGTATATCGGTAAATGTACCACGACTCGCCACAGTCTCTCGTTTAGATGAATATGCTACTGTGTGGTCACTGTCCTGTCCGTTTCTTCTACTTCAACCATCTTCCAACCCGAAACCCAGTCTTCGGGTTGGAAGATAGTTTAAGTAGAAGAAACGGGCCGAAGCGACCGAAAATGGGATTCTTTGGCTAAATATTGTTTGGATTTGCAAATTATATTACAGGAATGCCTTATATTGACACGTTTGCATGCGCCCATTTTAACCGTCTATCTAACATGAAAAGCAGACGACACTTGCAAAAAAAAATTCTTGAATAACTAATTTTTTTCATTTTTATTCTCAAAAACATAGGTTATGACCCCTCGTTGGAACGAGCTCGTTCCAACGAGGGGTCATAACCTATGTTTTTGAGACAAAAAATGAAAAAAATACTGAAAATTAATTGGCGATTTTTGAGAATAGCGCTGGCCGGTTTTGACCGTTACGTTGGGTAGATGGTTAACTCATTGTGTAACTGCGAAACATATCTGTGGAAAAAATGGAGGGGCACGTGTCCTATGTGTCACCCCCTCCCCCCCCCCCCGGCTCCGCCGCCTCTGCATAAAGGAGTGGTTTGAGGAATTAATGTCGGCAATGAGTGAGGATTAGGAGGTGTAAGAGAAAAAAGAGAGTTGTACGGAAAAGTCAACAGAAACTAAGATTCAGAATCAAAAGAAGGGACGTGGCGACAGGGGTGGGGTATGGTGTGTCACCCCACCCCCAAATCCTGACTAAAATTTCCTGTAGTTGGAAATTCGGAAAGCAAGTTTTGAGTAGTTGGACATTCCATCTATCTGGATTTTAGAGCTTCTGTGGAGATGGTGATGTCTCCTGCACTTCCTAAAATTCCAACTCAGTTTCAAATCGGCAAAAAATCTAACTGTTACTATTTACTCGAGCTTCATAAGTATACATGATGTCAAACGGTACGAGATTTCTATAGTACGTTTACTTATCGTAATAACAAAAAAATCTTCGAAATGCACTTCAAGAAAATCACATCATGTAAAATCGTTATCATTCACAGTTACAAAATGATGAAACATCAAAAATTTATCATTCTTGCATAAGATCTGATTTAATGTTAGGACAGTGTGAAATGTTCAAAGTTCTCAGCTTGAGCATTTGTTTAGCATATATTCAATTCCCAGAATAATACCAAATAATAATAACCTGATAATTCTATCATAAATGTGTTAGCATTACTAGAATTACTAGTTACTAGAATCAAATTTATGCCCCATTCATGGCTTCATTTTTCAAAATCTTTCTCGGTAGTGAATTTCCAACTGGGGGGGGGGGGGGGGGGGGGGGGGCGGGAAGGGGCTGAAAATTCACTACCCTACCCTCCCCCCCCCCCCCATTGGAAACCTCTAGCCACATCCCAGGACGCGAGGAAGTGAAAAAGCGGAGACGTTCGGATAGCTGAATAGGGAGAAGAGTAAACTTCGAACTTTGTGAAAAGAATGAGTGACAATACCACTGTCAGAAAACTGTAACGGATTGGAGAACATTTTATAAATATTTGTTTCGTTGTAATAAAGAGGTTATTACTTGGTTGGTGTCATATCGGCCGAGATATCAGCTCGAAGTAACGTCATATACGCCTTAGACCGAAGTCTCGGGCTTATATGACGTTACCGCGATCTTCTATTCGGTCTCAGGCTTATATGACGTTACCGCGAGCTTCTATTCGGTCTCAGGCTTATATGACGTTACCGCGAGCTTCTACTCGGTCTCAGGCTTATATGACGTTACCGCGAGCTTCTATTCGGTCTCAGGCTTATATGACGTTACCGCGAGCTTCTATTCGGTCTCAGGCTTATGTGACGTTACCGCGAGCTTCTATTCGGTCTCAGGCTTATATGACATTACCGCGAGCTTCTATTCGGTCTCAGGCTTATATATGATGTTACCGCGATCTTCTATTCGGTCTCAGGCTTATATGACGTTACCGCGAGCTTCTATTCGGTCTCAGGCTTATATGACGTTACCGCGAGCTTCTATTCGGTCTCAGGCTTATATACGGTGTTACCGCGATCTTCTATTCGGTCTCAGGCTTATATGACGTTACCGCGAGCTTCTATTCGGTCTCAGGCTTATATGACGTTACCGCGAGCTTCTATTCGGTCTCAGGCTTATATGACGTTACCGCGAGATTCTATTCGGTATCAGGCTTATTTGACGTTACCGCGAGCTTCTATTCGGTCTCAGGCTTATATGATGTTACCGCGAGCTTCTATTCGGTCTCAGGCTTATATATGGTGTTACCGCGATCTTCTATTCGGTCTCAGGCTTATATGACGTTACCGCGAGCTTCTGTTCGGTCTCAGGCTTATATATGGTGTTACCGCGATCTTTTATTCGGTCTCAGGCTTATGTGACGTTACCGCGAGCTTCTATTCGGTCTCAGGCTTATATGACGTTACCGCGAGCTTCTATTCGGTCTCAGGCTTATATGACGTTACCGCGAGCTTCTATTCGGTATCAGGCTTATATATGATGTTACCGCGAGCTTCTATTCGGTCTCAGGCTTATATGACGTTAACGCGAGCTTCTATTCGGTCTCAGGCTTATATGACGTTACCTCGAGCTTCTATTCGGTATCAGGCTTATATGGCGTTACAGCGAGCTTCTATTCGGTATCAGGCTTATATATGATGTTACCGCGAGCTGATATCTCAACCGATATGAAACTAACACCGGTAACTTTATAACTTTTATAACTTTATAACTGTATTCGCAGCACAATCATATATTTATATACAAATATATTGAATGCATAACAGTTTCACAGAGAACAATAAAAAGCAATATCTACCAATATAAAATGAATTACATCTGCTGCGGGTAATGACATAGTCAGATTGGCTGTCTTTTTGCCATTCCAGTCATCCTGCTGTATTCGGTTATCTTCTTGCCATTCCTTTCGACCTTCGGTCTCAGGCTGATATGAAACTCAACGAGTAATAACCTCTAAGTATTCCATTGAGAAATATTTTTAACCCTTTACCTGCATGAAAAGCAGACGACACTTGCAAAAAAAATTCTTGAACTAATTTTTTTATTTTTTGTCTCAAAAACATAGGTTATGACCCCTCATTGGAACGAGCTCGACGAGCTCGTTCCAATGAGGGGTCATAACCTATGTTTTTGAGACAAAAAATGAAAAAAATAATGAAAATTAACTGACGACTTTTGAGAATAGCGCTGGCCGATTTTGATCGTTACCTTGGGTGAAGGGTTAATGACAAGAATAGTGCATCATTACTCGTGTACCATACAATTTCCGATAGACGGTTTCGCCTTTCTCTCAGTTAATCTACGTATAGTCTTCAATATGATTTTCGGGAGGCGATACAGCTTATCCAGGAAAAAAGTAATTAATTCGGTTGGCTAGTTTTTCGTTCGCCTTAGGAGATACAGTACAGTCGGCGAGGTACCCGATGCTTCATTAATTAAATTGTTGATGATTATTCCTGTAAATATTATTGCCAATCTAACATTATTCTGTCCGTGGGAATATACTACCCACTCCGTACCACACTGCAAACAAATATAGGTTCTCTTTAGAACTAAAACTGGTTCTAATCTTGTCTCTGAGATGGAACCAGTTTAGTTTAAACAGTATTTATTTCAAATCAAATAAATTTACCAAGACTAGCATTCAATTTGAACAGAATAATACTTGAACTGAAGTAGATTCAGCAGTAAACTTGGAGCTTATTCAACGCAGTCGCCAAACATTTTTAAACAAAGCGAATATAAATACCTGGTATATTGGTTCTATACAGAACCAAAACTGGTTCGATATGCCAACTATTCATATCTCCTTTGCTTAATAATGATTTGATACAACCTCGTGTAAGCTCTAAACTTACGGCTGAAACCCCCTCAGTGTATGTTTAATTCTGTTAATATTTAATGTTAATCTTTATAAATTTATTTGATTTGAAATAAATACTGTTTAAACAGAACTGGTTCCATCTCAGGGACAAGATTAGAACCAGTTTTGGTTCTAAAGAGAACTTATATTTTTTGCAGTGCAGTACATGGAGACCGTTCTGTCTACGGCCGCCTTTTTTGCAAACGGACACACTTCTGGACCTTAAATCAATATTACGCACAACCGCTCCCACTGTGGTCATTGTTATTTACAACAACGGGGTTCGAACATGGGATTACGTCCAAGAGCATTGAGTCATTTAACCTTTTGAACAAGAGAGGGCGCTTTCCGGCGCAGGAATACGTCATAATGTCATTAAGTAGGATGGCTGCTAAGGGAATGTGTGGGGTAGACCAATCAATATGGCCCTGAACGTTGAAAATATTAAATATTAATCGGTCTACCCCCAAAAATGAATATGGTCTCTTCCAATTACTTTCATTGAACTGGTATGGAAGATACCACCAGAGTTCAAAGGAATAATTACATGTCTGGAGCCAAATGGATTTTAGGTGTTTCTAAAGCAGAATTTTACGCTGATACTGAAATAGCAGCTGCTGAACTGGTCTGTATTCGAAATGCAGTTTTTGAAAGTTTTCGATTCAATTTTGAAAAAGTGCAAAATAAAATTTTCTTTTCACACATCCATTGAATAAGGGTTTACCCAAACAAACAGATCATCAGCTTACAGATAACGAGATGTAAATACATACATATATAGTTACCTTTATATAGACTCGGATTTATTCGGTATTTATTTATTTATTAGGGTTTAACGACACTTCACCAGCCAGGGTCATATCGTGTCGGTGACAGTTTTATGGGTGGAGGAAGCCGGAATACCCGGAGAGAATCACCGACGACCAGCTACCAGCTCCCCAGCATCGTAAATCCGTACTGCAGCTCAGGCAGGGTTAAATTAGTTGAAGATATACCCACCATCGACGTGCAGGACGCCTTAGAACACGGCGTCATCGTGCCCTCGTGCGGACAATCGCGGTTAAGTGCCTTGCCCAAGGACACAACTTGAGAGTCCTAATCGATCGCTCAGACGGTCACCCTTCCAATGACTAACCGGACTCGACGTTGCTTAACTTCGGTGATCTGACGAGAACTGGTCGCCGCAACGCCACCGCGCCCCCGATTTATTCGATAAAAGACCCATTAACACAAATACATATCACTTATTCCTTTAGTTTCAAACTAATTAAAGTCCATATTGGTTTCGATTTTTAGCATAAACCTTAGTTATCTGTTCCAGTAATTTGCATTAACTATTTGCATGTAATTTGACCTGAAAGTTGCCATAACTGTGTACCAGGCATGTCAACGTACCGCCGGTACCAACATTCGAAAGTCACTTCAATATCCGAAAGTGCTACGCCCATTTACACAGTTTGGCCTTTGTTTTTCGGGTTCATAACTCAAGAAATAGACAGAAACAAACGATCGTTCCTTATATTATCGCCATTATGTTTATGCACAAAATGAGTCGAGATATAAAGGGTATGGAATGAGTGTTTTTCTCATATAATATTTATGAAACGAGTCTAAGAATCTTCCGTTTGGGCGAGCCTCTGGCGAGCCCAAACGGAAAATTCGGACGAGTTTCATAAATATTATATGAGAACGACACTCATTTGGTATTCTATTTATCATATGACACACACACACACAAATTAGCCACTTAGTATGACTTTTTAACCCATCACCTAACTTGAGTTGCAGTCGGCACTTTGAAAAAACATCCTCGTATAACTATTTTTTTTTATTTTTTGCTTCCAAAACATATGTTATGACCCCTCATAGGAACGAGCGCGACACGCTAGTTCCAATGAGAGGTCATAACCTATGTTTTGGAAGCAAAAAGTGAAAATATAAAAAAAAATGACTGGCGTTTTTCTTGTATTACACAAGACGGTTTTTGCCGTTACGTTAGGTAAAAGATTAATACAATATAACCCACCCTAAATATGATAGATAACGTAAATTCTCCCTACTGAAATTATGCAAATGTGGCCCAGTTGTATTTTGTTTAGCCAATCAAATTGTCCAGTTTTGAAATTGACCAATGAAAGCTCCCAACTCTAATTATGCAAATTATGAAAATGTGGCCCAGTTGTACTTTGTTCAGCCAATCAAATTGTCTAGTTTTGAAATTGACCAATGAAATTGACGGAAGGCTTTATTTTTCACTGATTAATATGAAAACAAAATATCAAATGTTTTAAAGTGAACAAAACGGACGAGTCATCTGATAAATTGCCTTACAAACACGAACGAGACTATGATACGACATTTTGTAGATAAACATAATGGTGATGATAGATTTATCTTACAATTATCAACCCTCATTCATAATTCACAAATAGAGCAATTGACAAAACATTATTTTTCTCAACATTTCGACAAAACCATATTATATGAACCCTCAGTGGAACGAGCTCGTTCCGGGGGGGGGGGGGGGGGGGATGTCACATGATGTGAGTTTGTTGAAAGGTTTGCA
Organism: Pictodentalium vernedei; assembly: GCA_031216915.1. Lineage (NCBI taxonomy): Eukaryota > Metazoa > Mollusca > Scaphopoda > Dentaliida > Dentaliidae > Pictodentalium > Pictodentalium vernedei. The sequence goes on from CM062290.1 coordinate 464,424,224, forward strand.
TATTTTCACAAAATTTAATTAAAGTACTAAATTGTGATATCGAATGCGTTGAGAGGTTAACCCTTTAACCAATGAATCCGTCTCATCCGCCCGAGTGATTTGCAAAATTAGCAGCTGAAAAAATATTTTTCAAAAAATTTCAATAAAACCATATTAAGTGACCCCTCTTTGGAACGAGCTCATCGAGCTCGTTCCAATGAGGGGTCACCTGATATGCTTTGTTTGAAACTTTTTGAATTTTTTTTTAAAATGCTGTTTAAAATAATACATTTTGATATCGTCTGCGTTGGGTAAAGGGTTTTAAGTAGTATTTTTATTTCAGATTTTATTTTCAGACTCTTAAGACTGCTTGTTCTTTCGGCTAAAACTGTATGCGGCTACCTTGAGATCCTCGGATAGACTCATTGAGCTCGTTCATGTTCATCATTTCTAAAAGACTGTGGGCTTAAACAGAGAAAATGATGTGCCTACTTGATACTTTCAGTGATGCACAAACAAAAGTATAAATGCAACGGGGTTCAATAATTTCATACTTATACTTTTGAGAAGTGTCTTTGATTCGTTTTTCGTATATAGAAACGTACAAGGCCCCTCGCAAAACGCGTTTCGAAAGCTTATAATGTTTTATAAAAAGTAACGTAAACAAATCGTAACCATGTATTATGCAGTTGCAGGATACAGGTTTTGCATCATGGGTCCGTGGTACACGCTGTATTCGGATAATTACAAAACTAATATACACCTATTGTAAGATAAATTAACAGACAGACTTCCCCTAGTCTACTAACAAATCCGAAGCTATGTCAGGTGGTTTCCATACTTTGGAAAATGCTACTATAAATGTTTTATTTTTCTACATAAGCTCAAGTGGATGAATCATATCCTTGTGATAAACAAATTGTTGCGTAATCACACGCGAAAGCATGAAATCCACTGATGACACTTCACAACTCTGATCTCTTTGTTAACCTAAATGCATTAATGTATGTCACTAACTGTGTATGAACACAATGAGATCATTTAAAATCTTTAAAACAACGAGTTTGAATAACTTTGAACTGATAAAATAATTGTTCGCATCTTCGTATATTCTAGTGAAGGGTCGCATATATACAGGAAAATGTGAAATCTGCGCACATTTAGTGTAACTTTCGGGGGAAATTACATGCAGTTTTCAGAATCAACAAACAATTCTAATTTATAAAACACCTATAAACCTTTTGGCCTCCAACATGCTCTTGTGCTAACGGAACTAGTGATCTTGCTCGGACTGAGTTACCACGAATCCTCAAAAAGATGTCGAAGTAACACTTCCAGTATAATGCTTCACATTCGGAACCAAGCACTAGCGCCACTAGTCTACATGTAATTCTGTTCGACATTCGACGCTGTTATTGCCTGAAACCCATCTAGCCCTAAAAAAGCTCATGTTTTTTTTTTAGATGCACTCGTCTGGGATATTTCAGTTGGTTGGAAAAGCGAACCTACAGTTCGCTTTTCTGACCAACTGATATATATACATGCAGTTCTGACGATTGAACCGGAAATGTCATAAAGATTTATTTTATGTGAATGAAATCTAGAAATATTGCTTAATCGAGACTTGGTGGCTTTACAATCAGAAATCAAGACCAACCACAACCGTATTTTCTTGATTGCGCCTGGTCGGTCCACAAATTATGTTAATGTCATTATGTTTTCAAGGGGAATTTCATACGTTTTGAATAGAATATCTATAACTAGGACAGAATACCTGTTTATTACACACCTGTTCTATGAAATTCGCACATCACATACATGCGGAACGGAAATCGTTGACGGGCTATTTTTTATAAAGAAGCGAAATTTCACTGGAATTTTCTACAAATCGTGGACCGCAATTACAATTTGAATCGCTAACGAAAGCTAAAAATCGTCCCCTGAGTTCCAATGTGTACTGTGAGCTAGTAGGCACGCCCGTAGGCACGCCACCACACGCCACTAGGCACCTAGAACACATTGGAACTCAGGGGACGAAGTAGTAACACGGGTTTTCCTCGCAAATTTGGTTGGAGATAAAATGTGTTCTTTTTGTTGATTGTTGTCAAATGGATTGCTGAATGTCCTTCTAATAATTGTTTTTTTTTATAGACGTGAAGGCGTGTAATAAACACAGGGCGACACACGCGTGTGAATGGCCTCTCGTTTTATCCTTCTGCGCTGGCACTCGAGCCATGTCGATTAAACCATTCACACGCGTGTGTCGTTCTGTGTATTTGCGTTTGTAAGTAAAGGGACTCCACATTGTATCACCGTCGTCTTCACATAAATGTCTACAAAAAGTGGGTAAAGGGCGTCGAATTTCTTGAAGAATTAGACTGGTGGCTTGAGACTTTGTTCGTGCAAGTACCGAAAACGATATACAATACGTGGGGAGTGGATTGTAACTAAATCACCCGCGCAGTGGAGTTTTCACTCAAGCTATAACTTTCAAATTTTGTACATATCGACAAAATACACAAGCAACGTTTCAGCCAATGGACCTCCCGGTTTAACCCGGAGGTCCATTGGCTGAAACTTTGCTTGTGCTTGTTATGCTTTGCAACAAATTTGCAATTATTGCTTGGGTGGAATCTCCACTCTGCGGGTGATTTAGTGATAATACACTCTCCACGTACTGTACGATAATAATTGTTTAGGTTCATTCCCACTAGACCAGTTCCCTTTAGACCAACTCCCACGAAGCCAATTCCCAACCGACCAATTCCCCTTAGACCAACTGGTGTGTTCTACTTTATAACTAATTCTATACGAATAATTTGATATATTTATAAATATTTATAAACGTTTTTAATGTTATTGATTATTCAAGCCTGAAAATAAGCAGTCTGTCATTTGTAGAATGAGGTCCCCAGAGGGTGAATTTGCTGATGCTACCCCATACAGTGGGCCAGTTTATCCTCTGGGTACCTATTTCTCTTTATGTTTGAGACCTTGATTCAGGTTGAGGTTCGCAGAGGGTAGATTTAGTGATGCTACCCTGCTGTGCAGGGTAGCATCACCAAATTCACCCTCTGGGGACCTTATTTTTCAGATGATGGTCGGCTCATTTTCTGGCTTGTTGATATTTTATAGATGTTGGGTAGATTTTTATAAATAAATGCTTTCCTAATTATCCTTAACCCTTTACCTAACCTGAAAAGCAGACGACACTTGCAAAAATAATTCTTGAATAACTAACTTTTTTTCATTTTTTGTCTCAAAAACATAGGTTATGACCCCTTGTTGGAACGAGCTCGTCGAGCTCGTTCCAACGAGGGGTCATAACCTATGTTTTTGAGACAAAAAATGAAAAAAATAATGAAAATTAATTGGCGATTTTTGAGAATAGCGCTGGCCGGTTTTGGCCGTTACGTTAGGTAAAGGGTTAATCAACCCTTAATCAATAACACCATGTAGTTGGTCTAAGGGGAATTGGTCTTTTAGGAATTGGCCTAAAGGGAATTGGTCTAAAGGGAATTGATCTAGTGGGAAGACACCATTGTTTACAGTGTCTGAATGTGCCTGTATTGTTCCACGATTATTTTCGACTCAAAAGTATTTAACTTTGGATGCACTACATTAATGCCCTTCTAGGTCCATGGCTTATTTTTTTAATCGTATCACTCTCCATATCGACCCCCGTTCTTTATATCTTGAGAGGACATGGTGGTGGTGAGTAATGATCTTCTAATGAGAAGAAAGACGAGAGAACGCGATGTCAGCGCGATACGACGGCTGATAAGGAGAACTCATGCTTTATCTAAAAGGTTTCAATTCTTTGGCGATCTCTTTCTTCGTCTGTTCCCGAGTTTCAATGACAGGTTTGGATAACTTAGTCCTTCCGCGTTTCAATTTGATATCCCCAATCTGTCTAACCATATCGATCTTTTGAATATTCTCTTCAATTCGAGGTATTTTTATTTTTAGAAATGTCATTTTTCTCAAGTTGAAATTTTATTAAATTAATTTAATTTATTTTTTCTAGTTCTTTTTATCAAATCAGAATAGTAAAAACGAGAGAGGATATGGAATGAGTGTTTTGGTCACTCCATATTTATGAAATGAGTCTTAAGTAATTTCCGTTTTGTCGAGCCTCTGGCAGAAAATTCGTAGACTAGTTTCATAAATATTAAGTGACCAAATCACGAATTTCATATTCTGTTTATCATATGACACCACAGTTACCAAAAGGATATCTTTTAGATAGAAAGGAAAAGTTAAAAAAAGGAATTTCACCTTGATCGTCATGCATTTGACCCGACGCGTCGCAGCTGCACGCAGTCGTACGTCATTACCGCAGTAATTTGACACATATCTTTTCGGTGATAACCGATCAGAAAGCGTTCTTTTGAAATTGACCAATCAAATCAACTGAAAGTGTTATAAAGCACCAACTGATATTTGTTGAAAATATGAAACGGTAAAAAGCCGAGAAAATGAAGAAGTCAGATGATAAACATTAAATAACCACATTTCTATTTGCTGGATCTTATACACGTGACTGATACTCAAAAATCAATGTGCACCGGTTTTCCATTGAATATCGTCTTTCTAAATATAGCTTTTGGAAATCTCCTTACTAGTTCTATATTTCAGTTGACGTAATCTCTATAACATTGTTTATTTTTATGCTATTCTGCAGATCATAACTATTTTATTTTTAAATAAAAGTATTTCTTGATGATATAACTGTACTTATAATTGACACATAGAAGATTTTTTTTGTTTTGAGTATGATGTATACAATAAAACAGTTATGGACTTTTGTGGTGGTAAATATGATGGGATATAAACTTAAAAAAAATTTTTTAACTCGACTAACGCCTCAATCAATATAAGTTCTTTTGATTCATATCACATCATATTCAACACCACAAAAGTCCATAATTGTATAATATCAAATGTAATCAAAATTCTATTTTCTGACTTCTCCGAAAGTATAATCTCCCTTTGACATTTCATTTATTTATTTTTTTTTTCAGTACCACCCGAAAAATCGCCATTATTTTTATTTTTCAAACCTCCCCTTCGCTTTTCATGGATAAAAACAAAAAAAAGACTTCTACCCTTTATAACTTTTCACCATTTTATTCCCGAGAGCCAAGATAAATGAATTTATCTGATAACCATAGAGTATAACAACCGTTGTATATTCTTGAAGTATATACAACGGGTGTTGTATATAATTATAATTAATGCGAACGACCTCTGACCTCTTTCAATTCCATTTTCATTCATTCATTCATGAAACATCGTTATATCACAGGGCAGGTTTTAATTGTACGCTTATTGCACTTTGTCAAAATCCTCTGATGGTGTCATTTCTTATTTATTTTGCTTCAATAAAGGCAACCTAAAATTTTACTTCAAAACATTGTAGAAATTACTTGAATGTTAATAGTAATTAGTATGCAGCGACTGCGAACTATTTATAGTCACGGCCTCGATCAAAAGTACTCGCGGAACTGCGCTAATTAAAAGTTCGTCTGCTCTACCTGAAAAAAAACACTTTGTAAAAATTGTAAACAAACGCAAAATTATTTGTTATATTGGGACTACAGCATAAAACATGGAAGAAAACAGGAAGTATGTCAAAAAAAGAATAACTCTACTGAAACACCGTTTTGTTACTGTTAATAAAATAGTTGAAATTTATTTTGTTCCAGCGCAGTTACATGATGCAAGAAGTGCAATCGCACTTTACAATCGCCGTCATCAACTTTGTAATGTAAGGGACACAACTATATGCGTCTTGTCCTATTTCTTCTGTCTCGTAGACTGGTTTTCTTTGGAGGCCCGTGGGAAGCATATATAAGTCGGGTAGACGCACGAGACGGGTGTCTGTTTGTTATCAGATAAAAACAATAAACATATAGTGTGTTTTTATATCTGTGTTATACAACTCGTTGAAATATGGTTTATTTTTTCTCGGCGAAGCCTCGAAAAAATAAACCATATTTCAACTCGTTGTATAACACAGATATAAAAACACACTATATGTTTATTGTCTATATAACTACAAAAGAATTGTTTTTCATCATCACATTTTCTGTGCCACTTTGGATCACGGAGTTAAGATTTCATTAACCCTTTACCTAACATGAAAAGCAGACGACACTTGCAAAAATAGTTCTTGAATAACTAATTTTTTTCATTTTTTGTCTCAAAACATAGGTTATGACCCCTCATTGGAAAGAGCTCGACGAGCTCGTTCCAATGAGGGGTCATAACCTATGTTTTTGAGACAAAAAATGAAAAAATAATGAAAATTAATTAACGATTTTTGTGAATAGCGCTGGCCGGTTTTGGCCATTACGTTGGGTAAAGGGTTAACATGATAATTTTAACTGTTAGTTGTTGATTTTTCTGAATATCGCTGGTCGAGTGTGGCGGGTATTTTCAGGTAAAGGAAAAGGATTCAATATTCACGATGAAATACTACCTCTTGTGACAAGAGACTAATTTTGTTACAGCTTCCCAGGAATTAATTTCCTCTAAAAGGCAAAGTAAATTTATTATAGACACCCGATAAGTGCCCGATGACGCATTCAATTTGTAATATGATCCACTGCACCACGCATCGTCTGATGTCCTTCCTGTAGTTGCATCTTAACTCTTAGCAAGAAGGCAACCCAGACTTATAGGTATTTTTCCTTCGGAACGTGGACGTGTCTGAACCATCACGGTTCGTTTGGTTGCGGTCGATCATAACAGGAAATATAAACCACGCAGTATATTGCCCCTCGAGTACCTTTCACTCATATTTATTTATTTATTGGGATTTAACGACACTTTAGACAGCCAGTGTCACCTCGTGTCGGAACCTTTCACTCACCAACTAGCTCAAAACACAACATCTTAGCACAGTCTGATGTCATTGAGTTTTCAAAAGTTTAGATTATTTTTTTTTTTTATTTATTGAGGTTTAAGGTCATATACTTATGCACAATGGCTAATCGTGACCGTGACAGTTTTACGGGTGGAGGAAGCCGGAGTACCCGGAGAGAACCACCGAGCATCGACGAGCAACTGTCAGCTCCTCGGCATTCTAACTCTGTTCAAACTCCTCTTAAGCAGGGGTACAGCGGTTGAAGACATGTGCACCATCGACGTGAAGAGCGCAGTAGTACACGGCGTCATCGTGCCCCCCATGTAGGCAACCGGGATAAAGTGCTTTGCCCAAGGACACAACTCGGGTTGTCCCGGACGGGGATCGAACTCGGGACCTCTAGCATAGAAGTCCAACAGTCTGCCACTGCGCACCCTGGAAGTGTAGATAGAGGATATGGAATGAATGTTTTTCTCAAAATATTTATGAAACGAGTCTAAGAATTTTCCGTTTTGGCGAGCCTCTGGCGAGCCCAAACGGAAAATTCGTACGAGTTTCAAAAATATTATTTGAGAAAAACTCATTTCATATTCTGTTTATCATATGACACACACACGCACAAATTAGCCACTTAGTGTGACATTTTTAATCCCTTACCTAAGTTGAGTTGCAGACGGCACTTGCAGACGGAAAAAACATCCTCGTATAACTAAACATTTTCATTTTTTGCTTCCAAAACATAGGTTATGACTCCTCATTGGAACGAGCTCGTCGAGCTCGTTCAAATGAGGGGTCATAACCTATGTTTTGGAAGCAAAAAGTGAAAATATAAAAAAATGAATGGCGTTTTTCTTGTAGGTAAAAAGATTAATACAATATAACCCACCCTAAATAGGACAGATAACGTAAATTCTCCCTACTGAAATTATGCAAATATAACCCAGTTGTATTTTGTTTAGCCAATCAAATTGTCCAGTTTTGAAATTGACCAATGAAGGCTCCCAACTCTAATTATGCAAATTATGAAAATGTGGCCCAGTTTTATTTTGTTCAGCAAATCAAATTGTCTAGTTTTGAAATTGACCAATGAAATTGACGAAAGGCTTTATTTATCACTGATTAATATGAAAACCAAATATCAAATGTTTTAAAGTGAACAAATGGACGAGTCATATGATAAATAAATATATTTGATCTAACTGATTTAATTTGACAAGGCTACTATATTTTCGCGAGAAAATTTCCTCGACTGTCCCTCTTTCAGGTAATTGACCAGAGTGGCATCTGTTATTTCTTACCCTTATCATATTATGGTATCATGAGCATTTTCAAGTGTTTGGGTATCCTTCACTGATGTAAATACCTCTAGAGTGCTGCAACATAAGCAAACAACGTCATCAATTAAACTGCCAAACCAAGATGGCGTCAATCAATGCGATAACTCCTCCCAATTTCTGACGTTTGATGATGTGAAAACTGTTACGCTGAAGGAACTGACGTTGTCTTTACCTAACATCAAAACTTAATAAAACAATCTCATGTTTCCACAATCGACACTTGATTTCGGCCAATAATAACTAAAAAAACTAAAATATGTAAAGATTCAATTTGTATTGCCACGAAAAATGTGCACATTACCATTATTATTTTTTCACAGCCATCAAAGTATATTCTTAAAAAAAAAAAAGATCAGAAATTGCGATGTGTCGGAAAACTAATAACCTAAGAGAAATTGTCGTTGTGGCGCCTTGTAAAAATATAACAACATTAGTCATTAACGATTCTTTCAACAGCCAGGTTCGTATGAATCGTGCCTTATTACCATAGTCTTTGCCGGAGCAGCTAGTGTCTAATTCCTATAGAAACCCTAGCGTTTTGTCGGAGCAACTTTTTCCTGTGCAAAACGTCAGCTCAATCCAGCCAGATCCGACAGGTGATATGCGTACTGCGTCGTATATTGTATGCACAGGCGTGTATTGTTATCCATGTACATGTCTTTGGATATACAGTATGGGTGTGTGTGACGGGAGATTGTTTGAGAAGCTGAGTTTCTCTTGAAATATTTTCCCGCGAAACGGTTGACATTGCCAACGACGTCGCGACGTCAGCATGTGCACATGACGTCATAGAATTGCTGAGCACTGTTGATGTCCATTGTACATTTCGACATGACTGTCAGGGTGTATCGCATTTCTCGTACTGGACTGGTAATGTTGTACCGTGCTGTTAGGATTGGTTGTTTGGTCTACTGTTATCCTTTAGTATACTCCCAACACACGTAATGCATCATACCATTGTGCTATTTCCCGACTGGCATAGATAGGCGTGGGTGTTCAAACGGTAATATAGGTTGTGTGGTATATACCACTGTTGATCTACTGTTAACCTTTCGCACTACTAACCTACCGAATATTTTGTTACATCCTGCGGTTAATAGATGTGGTGGGAAATGTTGAGTATTATGCTTGTTTAGTACGGTAGTATAGGGTGGACTGTCTGCATCTATATTACTATCTGGTTCTACTAACACATCTAAGGCGATATACTGTTTTACGGCCGGTATAGGTAGTTATGTAATGCTAGTCAATGCAGCGTTGTGGGGTATGATTTGTTGTCAAATGCGGTAGTACAGCATGGACTGTCTGTAGATCTGTTGGTGTACAGTTAGCCCTTAATACTATACTACTCAAAGTTTGCCACAGTTAAAACTAGAAGTCCTGTCATGAAATGCGCGCAAATAGCACGTCGATCTGCGCGATAATCTACGCGTTATGAACATAGTAAGGATATCAAATTCTGTACATATGGTCTGTGCACAGGCAATGTTTCAGCCAATGGACCTCCGGGTAACCCGGAGGTCCATTGGCAGAAAGATTGGCTGTGTTTGCTATGAGTAACCAAGAGAACCTGCCGTGCTTTGGATGTCATTCGATATGACAGTTGCGCGCAATTCCTACGCGCAATTAAGCCTACATAAGCGCACAGTTCTTGACAGGACTTCTAGTTTTAACTGTATGCACCAGGTACATCCAACTACCTGTTTTACGTTTTGGTTAAAATATTGTAATGAAAAGTGTATACATTTTTTATTTAATTATATCTTTAATGATCTGAGTTCAGAAATTAAGATTTTATATGTGTTTGACATTATTTTTTAGCTTTTGAACACGATAACCATGGAAAATGGACATAATTGGTAAAAGAGGAAATTTTGCAATATGCCAAAAAGTTGACGGAACGAACTGGCATGGCTTCAATATTGAGTATGAGACCCATTACTGTTACTTGCAGCTTGACAACGCATTCTTATGCTCCCAATCAGGTTCCTGGTGGTCCTTTATGTGATCTTGTTCCATTCTTGGACCAGCATGGCACCAAGCTCCTGGACACTTCTTGGCTTGACTGGATGGGCTGAAATTACAAGCTGCAACTCATTAGAGACATGTTCGATTGGATTGAGGTCAGGGGATCTTGCTGGCCAGTCCATACGCTCAATTCCCTCCCTCTGACGGTACTCCCCGACAGCATGGGCAACATGAGAACGGGCATTATCGTCCATCAGAATGCATCTATCAGCCACTGCACCTGCATAAAATCTGACGTGGACATCCAGGATCTCATCAATATAACGTTGTGCAGCCAATGTACCACGTTCAAGGACACCGAGCTATGTACGTCCATCCCAGCTGACGCCGCCCCAGACCATGATTGACCCTTCACCATAGCGGTCATGCTCAGCAATCTTGGCTGCATGGAAACGCTCTCCTGGTCTTCTCCATACCCTAGAACGCCTATCTGTGTGGTCTAGGCAGTACCTTGACTCATCTGTAAAAGGACAGGTCGGCAATCTTCTCGGGTCCATCCAAAGTGGCCCATAACACATTCATATCGCGCCAAACGGTGGTTCTGGGACAACGGCATGAGAATACATGGTCTTCTCGGTCGGAGACCACCTTCATGTAACCTTGCCCGGATAGTTTGCGTCGAAACATTTGCCCCGGGTGCATTCGGAAAGTCACTGCGAAGCTGGGTTGCTTTGGCAAAGCGTTTCCTACGGGCCAGAATGATCAAAAAAGCGTCTTCAGCTGCAGATGTTGCCCTGTCTCTGCCACCACTATGCCGTCTTACTGGTGTGCCATACTGCTGAAATCTTGCCCCGGCTCTGGTGATCACCGTATGGTGCATACCAAAGGCTTCACAAACCTGACGTCGGTAGCCCCTTACTCCATCATCCCTACAGCCCGCCACATTTCTGCTTCAGACAAATGTCTTCTTACATTTGCATTTGCCATATTCAATAATTAAATCACAAGGGTTTATGTTGAAATGAAGGTTGAATACCGTACACGTCCCATGTACATGTAGGCAGTACACGAAAACATCATGAAAATCAAGGGGTACATGCTTTCCATGACTGTCACAAAACGTCTGCCTGTCAAGAGAGCTAATGTAAACACTGGGGACCATCTCAATACATTCCTCAATCATATCCACCAAAAATATCGCAAATATGTCACAATGATGTGTCAAATATTTGGTGCTTAGCAAACTTGGAGTAGTATATTAATCCAGGTGAGGCGTTATACTGTTCTACAATTGATATAATTAGTATGTAATGCTCGTGTTGTGAGACAACTCAGTTTGTCTCATCGTAATGTTGTATCATCTGAGAATTCGTCTGAATTAATGTTTTCGAATTTAAGTAATTTTCTGTTGTTTTTATCGGATACCACTTTGCATGCACGTTCTCTTGTCGCGCTCTTTCGGGAGCGCGGTGGCTCAGTAGACAGACATGCAGGTTGCAAGCCGAGAGGTCTGCAGTTCGAATGCCACCTGCGACAATCGCATTGTGTCCGAATTGCCCTCGTGAGGGCGCGGTACTAAGGGGTACTGCACGACGATGGTGCACTTGTCTTCAACCAATGCTAACCCTGCTTGTGTGGAGTTGGTATGTTGGGGAGTCTGACAGTTGTTCGCCGTTGCTCGGTTGTTCTCTCGGGTACTCCGGCTTCCTCCATCCGTGAAACTGTCCGACACGAGGGGATTCTGGCTGTCGAAAGTATCGTTAAACCCAGTATTTTCACGCTCTTTCTCATACAAACAAAATCGATATTTTTTTCAAATTAACCCTTTGAATAAAGATGGTATGGTCCTTATCAGTTCAATAGCAGCAATTGGAACAGTACATGTCATTATTTGGGGTAGACCATTTAATATTTTCAGCGTGCAGCCTAGTGGCTGCACGTTGAAAATATTGATTTGGCTATCCCACACAATCACTTTGCAACCATCATATTTAATTATATTATGACGTATCGTGTTCCTGGGTCGGTAAATCTGCCTCTTGTGTTCAAAGGGTTAACGGTTTATTATCCTTTTAATTTCAAACCTCGTGTTCCGGGTTGGAATTATTTGTTTCGTTATCAGTTTGTTATCAGTTTGTTATCAATTTGTTATCAATTTGTTATCAGTTTGTTATCAGTTTGTTATCAGTTTATCAATTTGTTATCAGTTTGTTATCAGTTTGTTATCAGTTTGTTATCAATTTGTTATCAGTTTGTTATCAGTTTGTTATCAGTTCATCAATATCAATATAAATCTCCAAGCAAAGTGCTTTGTTTATAATGATACATGATACATCTGACCATGTCTGGATCAACTTTGAGCAGATTCAAACTTCTTAGTTAATCCCGTGCTACCTTAATATTCCATATCACCAAGATTGGCCTGAGCTGTGACCTACTCCTCCTATACTGGAATTGGGTGTGTTTGTTTTTATAAACCACAGACCACATAAGTGATTTGTAAGCATTCTGTTCCATAGAGGGAATTCTGGAAACTCTATTTAAAAATGTGCACACAACCTTGATTCCCCATTTTGTCATGCATCGAACGGCCCACCTACCTCTGCCTCAGTGTACTGAAATTTTATGAACGACCCCTTCACCTTCCCCTCCCCGATGTTTCGAATTTTATTCTTTTTAAAATGTTGGCCTCCAAAATATAGCGTATGACCCCTGACGGGAACGAGTTCTCACGCCCGTTCTAATGAGGGGTCATAGGCTATGTTTTTTAGGCAGAAAATGAAAATTGTTAGTTATTAAATAGTACCTATGTTAAGTGTGATTTGATTTTTGAGCTTTTAAAGAGTTTAAAACACGAGTATTTCCAGGTTGTAACCGGATATTTATTAACTAAAATTGTTCATGTGCTCAATGCTTTTATCTTGGAATGTTATCCATCTGGATACATGGATGTTTGCTCAGCGTATGAACTGATGATATGACACAGCCTGCTATGTGGGTCGTATCTATCCAATGTTTTTGTGCTGCTGTCAAGCATCAGATAGCGAATACAGGGACTTTACGACAGGGGTCGGGGGTGGGGGTCTGTGTCACACCCCACCCCCCCCCCCCCAATCTTGGCCAAAATTTCCTATAGGCGGAAATTCGGAGGGCAAGTCATGAGTAGTTGGAAATTCCATCTACCTAGATTGTTGAGCTTCTTTGGTGATGCTAATGTCTCCTTTACTTCCCAAAATTCTACCTCGGTTTCAAATCGGCAAAAATTCGAACTGTTACTGTTTAAAACTATAGTGTACGCAGTATCGAGCTTCAGAAGTATGCATTACGCCAATCGGTACGAGATTTCTATAGTGCGTTTACTTATCGTCATACAAAAAGACATCGAATCGCATCATGTAAAATCCTTATCCAGGGTTAATTCCATCATTCACAGTTACAAAATGATGAAACATCGAAAATTTATCATTCCTGCATAAGATCTGATTTAACGTTAGGAGAGTGTGAATTGCTCATAGATCTCAGCTTGAGCATTTGTTTAGCACATATTCATTCCCCAGAATAATACCAAATAATAATAGTAACCTGATAACTCTATCATACATGTGTTGGCATTTCAGTTCCTACAGTTAAAACTAGAAGTCCTGTCACAAAATGTGCGCTTATCTAGGCTTAATTGCGCGTAGGAATTGCGCGCAATTGCCATATCGAATGGCACCCAAAGCACGGCAGGTTCTCCTGGTTACTCATAGCAAACAGAGGCAATGTTTCTGCCAATGGACCTCCGGGTTACCCGGAGGTCAATTGGCTGAAACATTGCTTGTGTACAGGCCGCATGTACACAATTTGATAGCCTTACTATGGTCATAACGCGTCGATTAACGCGCAGATCAACGTGCTATATGTGCGCATTTCAGTACAGGGCTTCATTTTCAATTTTTTCTCGATAGTGAATTTCCAACTTATGGGAGAGACGAGCCTAGAGATTTCCCCAATCGGAAATCTCTAGGCACGTCCCTGAGTGAATAGTGGATACAAGCCATCTATGAGACGTCAGCAATATTGACCCGGTCTTCCGTTTCGTGTGTATTATCATGTTTGTTTGTTTGTTTCTCAGTTTATTCAGTTTAACGACACTTTCAACCGACAGGATCATATCGTGCCGGACAGTTTTACGAGTGGAGAAGCCAGAGTGTTCGACGACGAGGACAATCGAGCAGCAGGTATAGAAAATCTCGGACACACCAATTTACTGTAAGAAATATAGACAGAACGACACGCGCGCGTGTGAATGGGTTAATCGATATTGCACGAATGTCAGCGCGGAAGGATAATACGAAAGGCCACCGGCCTTCAGTTTTATCCTTTCGCGATGGCACACAAGTGCCATATCGATCAACCCATCCACAGACGCAAGTCGTTCTGTGTTTATTACACGCCTTCGCGTCTATAAAAGCAGTTATTAGAAGGACAATCAGCAATTCATTTGACTGCTATCAAAACAAAGAGCACATTTTATCGCCAACCAAACTTACGAGGGGAACCCCTATTACTATTTCGTTCCCTGAGTTCCAATGTGTTCTACGTGCCAACTTGACATAGAACACATTGGAAACCAGGGGGCGAGTTTTAGCTATCGATAGGGATTCAAAATGTAATTGAGGTGCACGATTTGTAGAAAATTCCAGTGAAATTTCGCTTGTATTGAAAAATAGTCCCTCAAAGATTTCCGTTCCTCACATGTGTGCGGAACAGATTTTCATTTTCCGCATGGTTTAGTGTTGCTGTAGATGGGGATTACATAGAACAGGCGTGTAATAAAATAGAAGTTGAAGGCAAGGGCTCCATTAGTACAAAAGGGTCACAGTGGCCCCCACATGGGCAACCTGGATTAAGTGTGCTGCCCATGAACACAGCAAAGTAACCGCCGAGGACCGAACCTACGACCTTTCGGTATAAAGTCAGAGGTAGCGGAAGCTCGATAAAAGTGGAAGAGTACAACTTTTCAAGGCTACCATAGTTAGGCCAAGTAAGAGAAAAATTACAATCATATTACACGCCTTCGCGTAAGAATAGACGTGGGTGTCCAAAGCGGTAATATAGAACGTGCGGACATACTACAGTCTCTCGTTTGGATGAGCTTGCCGCGGAGTGGTCACTGTCCCGTCCACTTCTTCTACTTCAATCATCTTCCCACCCGAAGGCTAATCTTCAGGTTGGAAGATGGGTGAAGTAGATAACGAAGCGACCGCAAGTGTGATTGTTTTGCCAAATGTTGTTTGGATTTGCAAATAATATATTACATGAATGTCTGTATATTGACACGTTGGCGTTCGACCATTTGAAATCATTGTGTAACCGCGCCACATATCTGAAAAAATTGTGGAAGGGCACGTGTCCCCTGCGCCGCCCCCCCCCCCCCCCCCCCCCCTGGTTCCGCTACATCTGTATAATGTTGAATGTTTCAACCGCAGATTTTGTTCCCCAATAATCACGGTACTAGAACCGTTAAAATTAAGAATGCAACATTCGTGACAAAGCTCGATACCAAATCCATCTGTAATGGACTCACGTGTAATAACGTTCGTGACAGTACAAGTTTTATTATCAGAAAAAACAAAAACGCTTTCGAAAATCAATAATGAATGAAAGAGACTGGAACACTGGGAGCAGTAACAATGATGAATTGTTCTTGAAAACATAATGGGGATTGTCTCACTGTTCTGTTGATATAAATATGATATTAGTGTTATAACCGACTAAAGACAACGATTTTCCTTCCCGTCTAAATAAATACGTATGATCTGTAGAAATATTATTAACGTTTCACCAGTGCAGTTTTTAAAATCTTACGACAGAATTTTCTATCCGCCTTTAAGTGCTGTATCATTGAAGAAGGCGTCTTATCTCGCGTGACGGACGGACGGACGGACGGACGGACGGACGGACGGACGGACGGACGGACGGACGGTGCTGAAGCATTGCAGGTGACGTCTTATCTCGCCAGGCAGACAGACAGACAGACGCCCAAGAAGGACAACAACATACTCTCAACTCTTTACCTAACACAACAAGATGCCAACTGCTAAACCATTTTAATAACTAAAACTTTTCATTGTTTTTACCTCTTACTGGAGCAAACATGAATACTTTGTTCCACGGAGAGCTGTACTTCAAAGTAAAATGGCCCTAAAATAATACATTTTGGATGCAATTGCTTGTAATTTCGCTTACCAGAAATAACTCTTTGGTTAGACGAAGGGTTGAAGGTTGTTGATCACTGGACGAGATGTGTTTGATACGATAAAATTATTTTTGAGGTTTTTCCTCTCCATTTGCATTTTCGACACAGTGTGTTGTGTAATTCTTATCGTAAAACCAAAAACTATAATGGACAAAATGATAGTCATGTGCATTATGGTTAAATGGAACATAAAATAAATACGTGGTCGTAGTGCGCAGGCGCTGCGCGTATTGTTAGGGTGATACGTGTTTCCGTTGTCCATTTTGTATACTAGAAGCCGCCATCTTTATTTTTATGGCACCACGTTATTGCTGTGAGCCTGGAAGGCTTCAAATTGAGCAGTAGGGTGTTCGGATGGTGTGTTCAATTGAATAGGAGTAAATCTAATTATCCAAATGGACACACCAGTCACTCCAAATCTCCAAAACAACCCAAAACTACAACAACGGATTTTAATTTGTTTTCAGTCCTCCAGAATCCTCGTTTTTTTCCAATCATTAGCGCGTTCCTTTGTATAAGAGTAACTGTATTGGTTCGGATTCCTGCTGAAACCTCGTTTTTCTGCTTATTCCGATCTATTCTGTGGCTTATTCGTCTATTCCTTAACCTATCTTGTCTTTCTAGTCTTAGTTTATCTTCCACCTATCTCTGGACCTATCCCGACCTCTGGCTTCGCCCTGTTCTTATAATCACCAGTAACCTGAATATACCTATACAAAGTTATCTCCCCTGTGTATACCGAAGTCCTATTCGATTCCTAAGGCCAAGGGTCAAACGAACAGGGACAAGTATTGATCGAACGACTCGAATCTTATCCTGTAAATAAACCATCGAGTTATTACTCGAACGTGTGACTCCTCTTACGACTCTTATCCTCATCTGGGTATTCAACGAACACGTTCCGTGTAAACCCCACTACCAGCACCCCTAACGACTGGCCTTCTGCGCCCCTTTTGTTGCATGATGCCACGGGGACCATGAGGAAATCCCTCAATGGCGTCTTATCTCAAACCCCTCTTGTCCTCATCCTGGGTATTGGAGGGTACTTATGACATGGTAATGTACTTATTGGGGGATACCTGGTAGAGATAGCTGTCGTAGAAATGTGTAGTTCCTACACTCGGATACTTTGTTACATTTGGTTACTTCAATGGGAAATATATAAAAAGGGTGCTAGCTCGGCTTTCTGTTTATATCCTTGAAGATCGGAGCTCATTCATGAAGACCATTCACAGAGAGATACTGAAGACAAAAGAGAAATATAGAAGCCTTGGAGTTTTTGTATGATACGAACAAAGAAGGGACAAGCAGCCTATAAAGATTTGACTACATGTTTTCGTAGATGTGCTGTCAACATTCGCGAAGACAGGATGCCACTGAATGCAACGGAATAAAATGACCTACGAGAACACGACAGTGTATTGAGGGCTTGAAGCTGCTAACATATGATGGAATTACTACCGATATAAAAAGAAGTCTGTTACGGAAATGTGATTTTCTCTCATCGCTCATTACCCAAGTTCTAGCCCTAAGAATAGAGCTGGGAGGGTTTTATTTTTCAGATTCGGTTTCGGTTTCGATTCGATTTCAAGAAAAAATCTCAGTTTTGGTTCTGTTTTTCTATGTGTTAAGAACAGATAGGATAGGAAATAACAGTTCAATCTTCTTAACTTGGCAAAAGCCCCGCCACTACTCACAACACAAAAGCCCTGTCTGTATAGGGATCAGCTTATCTTCCATTTGATAATTCTTAGGGATTGTAGAGGATCAGTTGCAGCGGCGGCGCCATGGGGGTGGGGACTGGGGGGGGGGGGGTACTTACCCTCCACTTTTTTCGCCAAGCGTAGTAAAAAAAATACTATCATTTCAATTTTTGTATTGAACGTTGCGGTGTAGTGGTGGGTATGCTTAATTCCATATTCCCAAGTGCACTAAATCAGAGAAGTTTTTAAATTATGTTTGCGTGTGCCGCCCCCCCCCCCCCCCCCCCCACACACACATTAGCTGCAAACAACAAACAAGAGTCGAGGTCCCAAACTGCAACAAGGCGTGCCGCGTTCAAACGGTCTGAAACATACCAATTAAGAGTATTCGAGGAATGTTAGAATCAAGAGCGTGCAACGCATCCGTTTGGAATGCAGCCTACTTTCATTTTCGACCTGAGTGTCCTTTAGTGATTTGTGCTCGCACTTCACAACAGCGTTCTTCCGTTAAAATGTCACCATGTACGACGTTTTCTATAACTGAAAGACCTAACTAATAAGTTTCAAAAGGATAAAACTGTTTTAATTTAATTGTCTGAGAATGCTCCAGAGAACACCATTTACAACGTAAGTTTTAAAAGAATTTTAAAACTTACGCGCGGCGGGCAATACCCAACTGTCCCCCCCACACTTCTGTAACTCTCGCGCCGCCACTGATCAGTTGCTTAGTCTATCTAATCAGGAAAAGAACATAAATCTCAGCAACAAATCAATAGAGTTCATCTAATCTATGTTGTGTTCTCACTGTCATATATTCTCCTTTATTGACTTGTCACCGGACAGTCCACTGGACAGTCCACCGGAATCCACTGGACGATTATCAGCATGTTTACCCTCGTTCAGGTAGGTATTGCACCATAATATAATTTTTCTGGTACCGATGGGACAAAAGCTTCAGTACCGGTACCGGTTAGAGCATAGGGGAACCGGTTGACATGCCTGCTTCAAAGTTCTGTCAGAGAAGCCATCGGGGCGAAATACATTAATACGCTGGGGTATCTTACGAATTTTTGCAGAAACCCAATTCATCAAAAATTTAATAGACTGCTAAACGGCTTCATGAAGAAGAGGTATATAACTGAAAAAAAAAACACAGAAATACGCATTGAAAAAGGGAAATTTTCTTTTTCACGACCTCTTGGCAAAATATTCATTCGATGGTAGTGATAATGAGAAGATTAGGCGCCAATTGGAAAATGGGATTGCTGAAAAAGGTATAAAAGGATCGTTCATATGAAAATAAATTCATTTGTGTTCCGGACGTCGAAGAGTGAAGCTGTTGGTGTCCAGGTAAGTGCTAAAATTAAAGCATGACTTTCACGTACAGATATTTCAGAATGATACCGGACAGAAGCTGACTTCCCGAGGAATTGGCCCAAGTGAATCGTATGGTAGACGGAGTCAAGAGAAGAAACCTAAACTAACTCACGGCTAAACCAGCTCACGGGGGTTGCGGAAAGAAACTAAACTATGTGGAGACACCGTATGGTGTGAGACGGGAGCTGAAGAATGAAGAGTCAAAGAAGAACAAAGTTACCGCTCAAACTATAAACAAGTGAATGAAAGAGATGTCAAAAGGAACGAGATGAAGAAAAATGAAGTTAACCCTTTGCAGTGGCGGCGCTACGGGGGGCATGGGGGGGGGGGCATCCCCCCCCCAAACGAAGGCTTTGTCTCCCCAGTTGCCCCCCCCCCCCCCAACCATCTCGCATGCATTTCCATCCACCCTCACACACAAACACATTCAGTCACTCTCTCTCTCACACACACACACCCCTCTCTTTTTTTATTCCCAATAATTTCCCATACACACTTAGCCCAAAGCCTCAGGCTAGCTGATGAACACATCCAGGCAGTAGAGATTTAAAGACTCGGATGCAGATACTTATAAGTTATAATTAAGTTATGAGCCAACAAAGGCATGTCTATCCATATCCCTTGTCTAAAAAAAATCATGGATTTCGCATTATGACAGACGGGCATTATCTCCCTTGCACTGTTCAATTATTTCACTTGGAAAAAACAATTGTTCTTCGTTTGAGACTCTCTCTCTCTCTCTCTCTCTCTCTCTCTCTCTCTCTCTCTCTCTCTCTCTCTCTCTCTCTCTCAATCTCCCTCTCTCTCTCTCTCACGCACAGACCCACCAGACGCGGATCCAGGATTTTTTGAAAGGAGCACCGCTAATTACCATTACATTTAGTCGAAACTTGGACCCAAAGTCCGTAAAATAATTTTTTGGTTTGGTACGTTCACAGGACGTACCAAACCAAAAAAGTATATAACGGACTTTGGGTCCAAGTTTGGACTACCTCATAACAAAGTAATGATATGATCCTTTACGTATTTGCCCCCCTTCATAGGAGTCTCCCCCCTAGTTGCCCCCCCCCCCCCCCCACAAAAAAATTTCTGGCGCCGCCACTGACCCTTTGATACTTGTGTACGTCTTATGATGTACGCGAATCTAACAGCACGTTGATACTCTGTGGTCATTTGTTTTGTTATTATTTTTCGATTTTTTAAAGTTATAACCTCAATTCCTTTTTTCTCCCGAATAGTTCTCAGTGGCAACCGTTGAGCCAAATGTTATCGCAGTTTAAAATACTAATATAATCCTACTGTCAAGACTTCTTAACTGGTTGAGTGCTAGAAGCCACTATCAGGACTTTCAAAAGATGAGGATACCAGAGCAAAAGCCAACACTTTCCTTGCTTATATTTCATATTCAGTCAAACACAAATCATATTTTGTTTATGTAAATTTGTTTTACTACAAAATACTGGAGAGTGCCTCTGGGCACTCTCCAATAATTTGTAATAAAACAAGTTTTGAATAACAAATTCAGACCATCAAAAATAATCTTGCCCTCAACTAGATAATCACTAATGTGATAATTACATTGTTAATGTAGTTATACGTTTTGGGTCCAAATACTCAATTCCCATTGGTCACCTGGATGAAAACGTCATGATCAAATGTAATTCACTTTCCAATGAATACATTTGGTCGAACTTTGACCCGCATTTACGGAAGAGCGCAGTTGACTGAATGTAATTCGGGTGGCGTTTGGGAGGGTTTTTAACTTTTAGCGCCTCTCGCAGTGATCAACTCCGCTGCTGTTTCTTTGGTGACATTTCCCAACTGTGGCATAAAGCCCGTTAAAATTGTTTTGAACATTCCAAGCTTCGTTGCGAAAGACGGCAATTTGACAAATTTTGGGTCAATGCCGAAAAACAGCTCTCAACTCAGAGTTGTGCGCTTTGTCTTTTGTGTGGGGATGGTTTTTCGCCTCGTTCGTTCGTACATGTTTTATTTCGTCTTTCTGCTTTGTTGTTTGGTAAAAAGTAGTTTAAACAGTTACGGAATGTAATTATAAGGATTGAATGCAATTTTTATGATCTTTATTGGAGTATGAACGTGTGGGAATGGGTACAAATTATCCGAAGGGATTCATACATAATTTGTACCCATTTCCACACGTTCATACTCCAATAAAGATTATAAAAATTGCGTTCAATTCTTAAAAAAATATCTTGTTATTGGTACTTTCCGACGTTTCACGTCGCTTTTCGAAAAACGTTGACGAAACTGAATTCCCAGTGACGTTTGAACGTCAGGATAATTCAAGTCTCCAAGGGATAAGAACAATGAAGTTTCCACTCACACGACAGTGAATAATGATGTTAAGCAAACTGAAGAGTTATCACTGAGAACAAAAACGAACTGAAAAGACTGATGTTTTCACTCAGAAAGAATGAAGTTTCTTCCCAACCTACAAATCAAACCAAGTATTCAGAAAACCGAAGATTCAATGTTGGACCAAACCAAAAACGACCCTCCAAGGCACGAAGTGATGGATTTACCTGTCTGCAACACGCTCAAATCAACTAACAAAGACAATGTGCCGGTGTGCAACAAGCGAACACCCAGCACTAAATGACTAGCCAGAATCAAGCAAGAAAATCCGTTAGAGGAAAAGACGTCTTTGTTCAGATGGTTGCCAGACTCTTCACAAAGAAGAGGGCGGATAAATTACATTTCACTGAGAGATGAAGAGGATGTCCTGGGCAATTCCATGAACTGAACAAAAACTGAATTACAAACGAAGATATCTACGCCAATTAACTATAAAGTGTATACTGTGATTGTGATAAATAAAAACGAGTCGAATGTTATATCTTGTTATCTTTGAGACTACCTAACCGAACTTATTTAAAAACGTAATAAATAATCGCCGCTTTCATTTCACTCTTCACAAGGCGTCAAGCGATAAATTTAGACAAGTTGCGTTCAGGTCGAGGTCACCAAAGGTCAGCATGGATGTAGTTCCACTGTAGATGTAATTTTTGGCTACTGAAATTCCATTGCCGGCGTTTTCACCACGATTGGTGTGTAAAGCTAAAATTTATTTCATAGCCTCATAGGTTTCTTATATACACTACTCAAAGTTTGCTAAGCACCAAGTATATCCAACTACCTATATTACGTTTTAGTTGAAATATTGTAATGAAAAGTGTATATAATTTTTTATTTAATTATATGTTTAATGATTTAAGCACAGAAATTAGGGTTTTCTTTGTGTTTGACATTATTTTTTAGCGTTTGAATACGATAACCATGGAAAATGGATATTATTGGTAAAAGAGAAATTTTTTCAATTTGCCAAAAGGTTGACGGAGCGAACTGGTATGGGTTCAATATCGAGTATGAGACCCATTACTGTTAATTACAGCTTGACAACGCCTTCTCATGCTCCCAATCAGGTTCCTGGTGGTCCTTTGTGGGATGTTGTTCCATTCTTGGGCCAGCATGGTACCAAGCTCCTGAAGACTTTTTGGCTGGATTTGGACGGGCTGAAATTACAAGCTGGAACTCATTCCAGACATGTTCGATTGGATTGAGGTCAGAGGATCTTGCTGGCCAGTCCATACGTTCAATCCCCTCCCTCTGTCGGTACTCCCTGACAGCAAGGGCAACATGAGGACTGGCATTATCGTCCATCGGAATGACTCTATTACCCACTGTACCTGTATACAATCTGACGTTGACATCCAGGATCTCATCAATATACCGCTGTGTCGTTAATGTACCACGTTCAAGGACACAGAGCTCTGTACGTCCATACCTGCTGATGCCGCCCCAGACCATGATTGACCCTCCACCATAGCAGTCATGCTCAGCAATGTTGGCTGCATGGAATCGCTCTCCTGGTCCTCTCCATACCCAAGAACGCCTATCTTTGTGGTTTAGGCAGTACCCTGACTCATATGTAAAAATGACATGTCACCAATGTCACCAATCTTCTCTGGTCCATCCAACGTGGTCCATGGCCCATTCATATCGTGCCTGTCGGTGGTTCTGGGACAGCGGAATGCGAATACATGGTCTTCTCGATTGGAGACCACCTTCGTGCAACCTTGCGTCGGAACATTAATCCTGGATGCATTCTGAAGGTTACTGCGAAGCTGGGTTGCTGTGGCAAAGCGGTTCCTACGGGCCTGAATGACAAAGAGCAGTCTTCAGCTGCAGATGTTGCCCTGTCTCTGCCACCACCATGCCGTCTTACTGGTGTGCCATACTGCTGAAATCTTGCCCAAGCTCGGGCGATCACCGTATGGTACACACCAAGGGCTTCACCAAACTGACGATGGGTAGCCCCTTGCTCCACCATCTCTGCAGCCCGCCACATTTCTGCTTCAGACAAATGTCTTCTTACATTTGCATTTGCCATATTCAATCATTAAATCACAAGGGTTTGTGTTGAAATGAAGATTGAAAACTCTACACATGTGATGTACATGTAGACATGTCCATGACTGTCACGAAAAGTCTGTCTGTCAAGAGAGCTAATGTAAACACTGGGGACCATCTCAATACATTCCTCAATCATATCCACCAAAAATATCGCAAATATGTCACAAGGAAATTTCACAATGATGTGTCAAATATTTAGTGCTCAGCAAACTTTGAGTAATATATATAGTAGATACAGTTAAAACTAGAAGTCCTGTCATGAAATGCGCACATATAGCACGTCGATCTGCGCGTTAATCTACGCGTTATGACTATAGTAAGCCTATTAAATTCTATACATATGGTCTGTGCACAAGCAATGTTTCAGCCAATGGACCTCCGGGTAACCCGGAGGTCCATTGGCAGAAACATTGCCTGTGATTGCTATGAGTAACCAGGATAACCTGCCGTGCTTTGGATGCCATTCGATAAGGCGATTGCGCGCAATTCCTACGCGCATTTAAGCGTAGATAAGCGCACAGTTAGTGATAGGACTTCTAGTTTTAACTGAAAGTAATCAAAGGTCACCTTGAATGTAGTTCCACTGTAGGTGTTAATTTTAACTTTTGGAATCTCATTGCTGGTGTGTTCACCATAGACACACGTGTTCACCACGGTTGATGTTTAAAGCTAAAATTTATGTCGTTAGGCTTTTTTATATATAGTAAAATAGGTAATCATGGTATAAATTACCATAACACAGGTAATCTCCGATAGCCAAGATGAGAATAAGATGGGTTTGAGATAATATCCCATGAAGGGATTTCCTCATGGTCCACAAACGACAAAAAGGGGTGGAGAAGACCAGTCGTGGGCTAGCTAAGGATGCTGGAAGTGGGGTGCCGCGGAACATGGTCGTTGAATACCCAGATGAGGATAAGAGGAGTCACTCGTTCGAGTAATTACGCAATGTTCGATAAGATTCGAGTAATACTTGTCCCTGCTCGATTGAATCGTGGAGGGGGCGCGGTGGCTCAGTTGGTAGAGGAGCAGGCCGCAAGCCGAGAGGTCCTCGGTTCGAATCCCACCTGCGGCAACCGCATTGTGTCCTTAGGCAAGACACTTCGCCCCCATTGCCCACATGGGGACGCGGTGACGTTGTGTACTAAGGCGTTCTGCACGTCGATGGTGCACCTGTCTTCAACCAATGCTAACCCTGCTTGGGTGGAGTTGGTATGTTGGGGAGCTGACAGTTGCTCGCCGTTGCTTGGTGGTTCTCTCCGGGTACTCCGGCTTCCTCCACCCGTAAAACTGTCACGGTCATGGTTAGCCATTGTGCAGAAATATGTGACCTTAAAAACACCAATAAATAAATAAATTTAATCGTGGCCTCCGGAATCATATAGGACTTCGTTGTACACAGGCAGGGGGGGGGGGGGGGGATAACTCTGTATGGGTATGTACAGACTACGGGAAATGAAGCAATCTGACTGGTGATTATAAGACTTGGACGATGGTAGAGGTCGGGACAGGTCCAGAGATAGGTGGAAGAGAAGCTATGCAGACTGCTATGATAGTCAGGATAGAGTTAGTAATAGGCAAAACAGGTCGGAGGAATACGTCAGAGAATAGATCGGGATAGGCAGGAAAACGAGGCTTCTGCAGGAAACCGAGCCAATAAACTTATTCCAGTAAAAAGGAGCTCTGCGTATTTTCCAACAACGTCCCTCGTTTTCTCAGGACGAATTGCTGTGTTGACGTACTAGGTACATCTCTTTTATAAATACCTCCCCGGCCATCTTATCTGACTTTGCTTCGATTTATTGGCTAAATATTTCAGCGAAAGCTTGCACGGAAAAACATTCAGATTATAGGAAAAACATTCATCTAGTTAGGAAGAACTCATCTCTCCTTAATCATATGCAAACACATCGTGAAGAAAATTGGCTTATAACATAATTGAATCTGGATCATTCAAACGGTACAATGACGTACTGTCACATCACACATCCAAGATGTCGCACGTCTTAGTGTCACGTCATCCACAACTTTTGCTTCATTCACGGACAATGTGAAAAGCTGGTATTGACATACAGAGAGGATATGGAATGAGTGTTTTTCTCATATAATATTTATGAAATGAGTCTAAGAATTTTCCGTTTTGGCGAGCCCAAACGGAAAATTCGGACGAGTTTCATAAATATTATATGAGAAAAACACTCATTTCATATTCTATTTATCATATGACACACACACGCACAAATTAGCCACTTAGTATGACTTTTTAACCCACCACCTAACTTGAGTTGCAGAATCTGGATCATTCAAACGGTACAATGACGTACTGTCACATCACATATCCAAGATGTCGCACGTCTTAGTGTCACGTCATCCACAACTTTTGCTTCATTCACAGACAATGTGAAAGGATGGTATTGACATACATAGAGGATATGGAATGAGTGTTTTTCTCATATAATATTTATGAAACGAGTCTAAGAATTTTCCGTTTTGGCGAGCCTCTGGCGAGCCCAAACAAAAAATTCGGACGCATTTCATAAATATTATATGAGAAAAACACTCATTTCATATTCTATTTATCATATGACACACACACGCACAAATTAGCCACTTAGTATGACTTTTTGACCCATCACCTAACTTGAGTTGCAGACGGCACTTGGAAAAAAACATCCTCGTAGAACCAAAAATTTTCATTTTTTGCTTCCAAAACATAGGTTATGACCCCTCATTGTAACGAGCTCGTCGAGCTCGTTCCAATGAGTGGTCATAACCTATGTTTTGGAAGCAAAAAGTGAAAATATAAAAAAAATGAAAGGCGTTTTTCTTGTAGGTAAATGATTAATACAATATAACCCACCCTAAATAGGACAGATAACGTGGATTCTCCCTACTGAAATTATGCAAATGTGACCCAGTTGTATTTTGTTTAGCCAATGAAATTGTTCAGTTTTGAAATTGACCAATGAAAGCTCCCAACTATAATTATGCAAATTATGAAAATGTGGCCCAGTTGTATTTTATTCAGCCAATCAGATTGTCTAGTTTTGAAATTGACGGAAGGCTTTATTTATCACTGACCAATATGAAAACAAAATATCAAATGTTTTAAAGTGAACAAAACGGACGAGTCATATGATAAATTCTTAATATGAAATAGGTGCTACCTAAACTGCAAACGTAGTAGAGTGTATTATCACTAAATCACCCGCAGAGTGGAGATTCCACCCAAGTAATAATTGCACATTTGTTGCAAAGCATAACAAGCACAAGCAAAGTTCCAGCCAATGAACCTCTGGGTTAAACCTGGAGGGACTGAAACATTGCTTGTGTTTTTTTTTTTGTCCATATGTACAGAATTTGAAAGTAATACTTTGGGTGATAAGTTAGATAACTCCACTCCACGGGTCATTTTGTTACAATCCACTCTCCACGTTCTGTATTTCATAAATTTGAATAAAAAATATACAGAGGATGTCATTGGGTGTGAGTAATTCCGCACCCATTACCAAAACCATTTTGAACACTTTAAAGAAAAAGTAAATTTGTGCCCAAAAAAATAATAATAGAATGCCCATGGCAATATTCATAGCAGTTTATTTGTCAGGCCACAGGGGTATAACTTGAAAAAAATAGGTAATAAATTTAACATTTATAAGCAAAACTGATCACAACATAGCATTAAGTAATGAATCCACAACCTTTTGAATTATTCTTTATTTATTGGTGTTTAATGTCACATACTTATGCACAGTGGCTAATCGTGACCGTGACAGTTTTATGGGGAAATAAAATCTAAACCCTTTCATATTGAACTAATGGGTCTCCTATTTTATGAGGTGACAGAATATAATTCAATTAAATTTATTATTTAATAAATGCACATTCATTCATTTAGGTTTCATTTTGTGCTATTATTCATTGTTCAAACCAACAACTATTTGTTTTGTAATATCATGCACAACTCAGGCTGCGCACTGGGGAAAAGAATGTTAAATACTTGTGACTAATACTTCCAAAAGGCCACTCTCTCAACGCTGGCAACCTTTCTTTCAGCTGGCTGGACTGTCCATGTGTACCAGAGTAGTGTGCTCACTGTGCTGCTTGGAACATGTAACACCCATTGCATGAGAAAGTTTGATAGCTTTGAGAAGCAGTAGTAGTATGTCTCGCACGTTTCAGGGACAGGTTGGGGGACCCCGGTGGGGGACCCCGGAAGTGACGTCATGTCACGTGACGTAGTGGCGCCATGTTGTGTTGTCATGGTAACCCGCGTGAGCGGCCATGTTGTGACGTCATCTCCATAGTGATACGTGGTGTGAGTGCGCATGCGCAGCGCGTGTTGTTAGGGTGATACGTGTTCCGTCGTCCATTTTGTATACTGGAGTCCGTCATCTTGGTTTCTATGGTAGCACGTGATTGCTATGTTACTAAAGCCTACAATAGGACGGGGTATGTTCGGAGGGTATGTTCGATTGAATCGGAGTATTTTCTGGAAGGACTTCCCTGGATAATTACCACAAACAACTCCAAATCACCAAAATCCACCCAAAATCACCGAAATTGACTTTATTTCCCCAATTTATCGACTTAGCACGTAGTGCTATAGTACTAAGGGGGTACCGGGGGTGCGTTCGATTGAACAGGAGTAATGTTCTGGCTTAGAATTCTCCCAGAATCCCTTTTTGGATCTCTATCCCATGACGTTTTTCCCTATTAAGAATAGCACGTAGTACTATAGGACAAATTTACCCAGAATTCTCTGCTTCTATCTATATATGAAATAGTTTACGTCTATCTGGCCATGTTTCTTTGTTCTAGAGTATACTCCAGTAGCGTAGAAGGGCCTATTATTTGGAACAGTTTACCTTATTATTGCTATATTTAGCAATTTCTGGTCTATTCTTGTTAGTTCTGACCCTATTCCGTGTACTCTTGTTGTTTCATTTATCTAACTAACCAATCAGATTGCTTGATTTCCCATAACCTGTATGCAAAGTTATCTCCCCTGTGTATAATAAAAGCCTATATCCAATGGCAATATCCCCGGACACCCCAATTTAGGCACCCCTTTTTGAAAAACATATGACCTTCGGCACCCCTTTTTTGTCATATGTGCTTATGTGAAAAAGCACAATGTGACACAATGTGCCCTAGCACATAGGCACATGATTTATGTGCCGATATGTGCTTATGTGAAAAGGCACAATGTGACACAATGTGCCCTAGCACATAGGCACATACGGGTATTTGAGGATACCTATTGCCTGGTTTTGTATTATTCGAGGATACCTACTAGAGAATCCCTTTTTTGTCATATGTGCTTATGTGAAAAGGCACAATGTGACACAATATGCCCTATCACATAGGCACATACGGGTATTTGAGGATACCTATAGCCTAGTATTGTATTATTTGAGGATACCTATCTAGGATACCTTCTGGAGAATCCCTTTTTTGTCATATGTGCTTATGTGAAAAAGCACAATGTGACACAATGTGACCTATCACATAAGCACTTGCTTTATGTGCCGATATGTGCTTATGTGAAAAGGCACAATGTGACACAATGTGCCCTATCACATAGGCACATACGACCAAAATGGGATTCCATAGCCACAGGCGTTTTCGAAAAAGGGATTCCACAAATGGGATTCCAAAAAGGGATTCCACAAATGGGATTCCGTTTCCATCTTGTCGCCAAAGCTCCACCGCCACTACTGGTCTATGGTCGATCTGTCCTATCATTAGCTTCAACAACAGTCTTGTTCCATTGCGGCCTTGTACCAGTACTATTGGCTAAACTACCATCAATTACTTCCTAGCTATACCTTCGCTGAAGCTTTCAAAATGTTCCATCTGATTTCCCCTGTATACATATAAGGCATTCCGTAAGTGGCCCTGTCCATAAAAACTGGATTCCGTGTTTTTACATCGACACTCGAGGGTATGGAAAGGGTTTGATAACACCCAATTCAACAATGACTACAAGACTCTGAACAGAGACAACCAACCACTACAAAACAATAAATGTACAGATCCAACATAACCAAGATCGAAGTAAACATAACAAAGTGAAAGAATATCAAACTAGTCGGATTGATCGAACAAGTTTGACAGACTTAATAGAACAAAGTGAACAAAGATCCAACACAACTAAGATCGAAGTGATCAAAACAAAGTGACGAAAATCAATCTGAACAGATCGAATATAACCAAACTCGAAGTGAATTGACCATAACAAATTGAACAAAGTTCTGAACTATAACCCCTAAATATAACCCAATGTTAACCCCCTTAAATTGAACAAACCTGAATGAACCCTTTGAATGAACTACAACCCTAATGGAGGTATTAACACCCTTGAACTCAATGAATTTTTGAACTATCATCCCAATGTTAACACCCTTTGAACTGTTTGAATTGAATAATTTTTTAAACTACAACCCAGTAAACTGAATTCTTCCAATAGGGAATGGGAATACCCTCGAGTGTCGATGTAAAAACACGGAATCCAGTTTTTATGGACTGGGCCACTTACGGAATGCCTTATATGTATACAGGGGAAATCAGATGGAACATTTTGAAAGTTTCAGCGAAGGTATAGCTAGGAAGTAATTGATGGTAGTTTAGCCAATAGTACTGGTACAAGGCCGCAATGGAACAAGACTGTTGTTGAAGCTAATGATAGGACAGATAGACCATAGACCAGTAGTGGCGGTGGAGCTTTGGCGACAAGATGGAAACGGAATCCCATTTGTGGAATCCCTGTTTGGAATCCCATTTGTGGAATCCCTTTTTCGAAAACGCCTGTGGCTATGGAATCCCATTTTGGTCGTATGTGCCTATGTGATAGGGCACATTGTGTCACATTGTGCCTTTTCACATAAGCACATATCGGCACATAAAGCATGTGCTTATGTGATAGGTCACTTTGTATCACATTGTGCTTTTTCACATAAGCACATATGACAAAAAAGGGATTCTCCAGAAGGTATCCTAGATAGGTATCCTCAAACAATACAATACTAGGCTACAGGTATCCTCAAATACCCGTATGTGCCTATGTGATAGGGCATATTGTGTCACATTGTGCCTTTTCACATAAGCATATATCGGCACATAAAGCATGTGCCTATGTGATAGGGCATATTGTGTCACATTGTGCCTTTTCACATCAGCACATATGACAAAAAAAGGGATTCTCTAGTAGGTATCCTCGAATAATACAATACCAGGCAATAGGTATCCTCAAATACCCGTATGTGCCTATGTGCTAGGGCACATTGTGTCACATTGTGCCTTTTCACATAAGCACATATCGGCACATAAATCATGTGCCTATGTGCTAGGGCACATTGTGTCACATTGTGTTTTTTCACATAAGCACATATGACAAAAAAGGGGTGCCGAAGGTCATATGTTTTTCAAAAAGGGGTGCCTAAATTGGGGTGCCCGGGGATATTGCCATTGGATATAGGCTTTTATTATACACAGGGGAGATAACTCTGCATACAGGTTATGGGAAATCAAGCAATCTGATTGGTTAGTTAGATAAATGAAACAACAAGAGTACACGGAATAGGGTCAGAACTAACAAGAATAGACCAGAAATTGCTAAATATAGCAATAATAAGGTAAACTGTTCCAAATAATAGGCTCTTCTACGCTACTGGAGTATACTCTAGAACAAAGGAACATGGCCAGATAGACGTAAACTATTGCATATATAGATAGAAGCAGAGAATTCTGGGTAAATTTGTCCTATAGCACTACGTGCTATTCTTAATAGGGAAAAACGTCATGGGATAGAGATCCAAAAAGGGATTCTGGGAGAATTCTAAGCCAGAACATTACTCCTGTTCAATCGAACGCACCCCGGTACCCCCTTAGTACTATAGCACTACGTGCTAAGCCGATAAATTGGGTAAATAAAGTCAATTTCGGTGATTTTGGGTGGATTTTGGTGATTTGGAGGGATTGTCGGGTTGTTTGTGGTAATTATCCAGGGAAGTCGTTCCAGAAAATACTCCGATTCAATCGAACATACCCTCCGAACATACCCCGTCCTATTGTGGGCTTTAGTAACATAGCAATCACGTGCTACCATAGAAACCAAGATGACGGACTCCAGTATACAAAATGGACGACGGAAACACGTATCACCCTAACAACACGCGCTGCGCATGCGCACTCACACCACGTATCACTATGGAGATGACGTCACAACATGACCGCTCACACGGGTTACCATGACAACACAACTTGGCGCCACTACGTCACGTGACATGACGTCACTTCCGGGGTCCCCCACCGGGGTCCCCCAACCTGTCCCTGAAACGTGCGAGACATACTACTAGCAGTGCACAATCCGAAAGAGGCTGCTGTCTGGGATTGACAATAAATCTTTGAGTGAAAAAGACAACAGGAGAATGAAATGGTGGACCAGTCGGGAAAGTACTTGATTCCTACTCCTACATGTATGTTCTAAATGATCATATCTGTGGATTTGAGAAGCAGTGCAAAATCCGAAAGAGGCTGCTGACAGGGATTGACAATAAATTCTTGAGTGAAAAAGACAACAGAAGAATGAAATGGCGCATCAGTCGGGAAAGTACTTGATTCCTATTCCTATGTTCTAAATGATCATACCCGTAGTATTGATATTTTTTTTGTATTTTCTACTCCATATTATTCTGATTTGATCCCCTATTTTTATTCATTTTCACCAGGTTGGACTGAAGTCTAATTCTGATAGTGCACAATTTTGGACTAAATTCTTGACATTTTCCAGAGGTGTAGATAGTTGGAGTTATTTTAGAATTTTGGGGTTGTTTATCCAAGATATGGCACTTTGAAATATTATGAAGTCAGTTTGTAACTTCAGTATAATATTCCACCCTGTACTATTAGTCCTCACCATACTATTATATGGATGACAGTCACAGGAGTATACCCCCTCTGATATTCCCAATAAATTTCACACAAGAAACATGAGGACATGGGTCAATGGACGAAAATACCTATACAATTAGAATATGGGATACAGATCGCTCTCACAAGTCACCACATTTATCACCCCCCCCCCCCCCCACCCCACAACCACACTGCCAACACACCAATTTCACTGTGACCCACCCATGCGATGAAAAGAAGAACTACAGTGTGATGCTAATTGAATTCCTCAATACCTTTATGGTGAGCAAAACCCTTCTGAATCAGACCGAAAACTGTCCTGGCTGAAGGCTTGTTTAAGAGACTTTACCGAGGAGGGAATTGGAGATGCATGGTGTTGGAGAAGAGGTACAGCTCGGAGAGAGTAGATCACCATTAAATCACAAACCTTTACAACAATTGTGCACACTTTTTGAGAACAGAACTCACAAAACATTAAAAGTTACAACATAAATCCCTGGGGGTGCAAGCGGACTATGATCTGAATATTTACAGGTTCTTATACAGTACTTTCTTAACAAAAACAGTGTCCTGCAAAAATCTGAATAAATTCAGACTGGTATGCTGTGATTTCACCCAGGGACTTGGTAAGGAGGATTTAGACCGGAGTCATAAGAAAATAAGCCAGCATCACCACAGCCCAGGGATTTTCCACTTCGACATCAATAAATACAATTTGGCAAAAGTTCTGTTGCCCATCATAACATTCTTTTCAAATAAATGTATTATGGTCCTGCAAAATTACAATCCCCCCCCCCCCCACCCCCACCCCCACCCATCATCACAGCCAATATTTTCTAACTAGTGTTCACAGTAATTACTATTCACCAAAAAATCGAGTTACTTGCCACAACTCCTTATATTTTTATGGTCTTGTTGTGAAATTCTAGTTTATTCTCTATGCTCCCCCCTCCCCCCCCCCCCCCCCCACCATCCACACAGAGGTTTTCTAGCAGTACCCTTAGAAAGTACAATTAACAATTTGATGAATGCTACGTGCATGCTATTCCCCCTTTCAAATATTTCTTCAAGGTTTTGGAAGCGAGAATTTCTGACTGCATCTTTTCTTTTTGTGTTTGATTTCTGACTTTTTATCACTTTCAAATGTCATAACTCAGCAGTCTGTGATGGGATTTGGGTGGGGGTATTAATTAAAATACCCACACGCTACCTCCATATCACTTCTTTCTATTTTCAAGTACATGTAGTTTAAGCAGGATGAAAATTTTCTGAAAGGTGGGGTGGGGGGAGAGGAGGTGCAACAAATATACTCACCAATTCAACTTCAACAACTCCAAGTAGGTTGGAAAGGGTCTTTGGGGGGGGGGGGGTGCATCAATCACCCCCATCGAACCAAAATCTGTGGTTGTATTTTCAACTTGCAAGTAGGTTAGAACATTATGTAGCTTAAATTTATGTAGCCCTTTCTGCAAGTTTGATCAACACATTGTCTTTCCAATGGGGGGGGGGGGGGGGGGGGCGTAGGCCTAAGTAAGCTATGGGGAGCCAGGGTCAAGATGCCGAAGGCATCTCCCAAATGCCGCAGGCCTTATAGCTGGGGGAGGGGAGGGGATCTCCCCGTCGCCTGTGTGGGGTTTGGAGGGTCTCCCCATGAAAGACAAGTAAAAAGTTTTGGACCAGATAGAAAATGAATTCAGTATCATTGAGTGTAAGTAAAATTGTCTGGTACCAAATTTATAGAATTAATTCCGACGCTTTAATTTGTAATTGTACTAGAGACTGTGTAGTTCCATTTAGCTGGTCGCCTGAAATTGCAAATGTATTTGGATACCGACAGACTGAGTGTTTGGTCGGACTCGGTCACTGATAAAAAAAAAAACGACAGCTGTTCACCTTCTGGTCTTCCTTATCTTTCGAAGGAATCAGTCATGAACTATTTACTGAATGATTTTATTTTTAAAAACAAAATATATCAACACTGCGTGTACACGTATTGATATTTGTATCTCTTTCTCACACCCACAGCCCGAAGACTGCAAACCGTCTTTCCTAGCCCAAATTGGCATCAAAGGTGGGTCAACCCGAAAGTAGCAACAATTTTCTGTGGAGTTTCCACTGCAGTGGAGGTGGTTGGGTGTAACACTATATTACTTCAAATCCTCAAACATGGAAAGATTGTGTACGGAATATCATTACCAGGTACCGGTGCCGTACTTTTTGATAAATATTAAAGTGGAAAAATCCTTCCAAAAACTTTATTGCGTCAGACAAATGGGGAAAATTAACGATCCGAAAAGTACGGCACCCTGCAATGAAGAGCAAAGTCTCAGGAATCCCATTGTGTTCCTCTTTTAACCCTTTACCCAATGAATCGGCCGCATCCATCCGCGTAATATGCAAATTCAGCAGTTGAAAAAATATTATTTTTCAAAAAATTTCAACAAAACCATATCATGTGACCCCTCGTTGGAACGAGCTCGTCGAGCTCGTTCCAACGAGGGGTCACATGATATGGTTTGGCTGAAATTTTTTGAAAAATTTAAAAAAATGGTATTTGAAATAATAAATTTTGATATCGTCTGCGTTGGGTAAAGGGTTAATTGTAATTGTATATTACGTATCTTCCAGAGAAAATCGTCATAAGCACAGGAGGGGTAAACCTGTTGTTTACAAAAATAGTGTCGAAAATGAGAATTGCGAGAAAACATCGACTCGTCGTTTTTAAACGTCTCGCGCAAGGAAAATACTTAAAATTATAGATTTTTTTTGCAGACACACTTGTTCATAGATATTTTATTAACCCTTTACCTAACATGGAAAGCAGACGACACTTGCAAAAAAAAATTCTTGAATAACTAATGTTTTTCATTTTTTGTCTCAAAAACATAGGTTATGACCCCTCGTTGGAACGAGCTCGTTCCAACGAGGGGCCATAACCTATGCTTTTGAGACAAAAAATGAAAAAATAATGAAAATTAATTGGCGATTTTTGAGAATAGCGCTGGCCGGTTTTGGTCGTTACGTTGGGTAAAGGGTTAACAAGCGTGCCACTTTGTAGCCTTCAACAATTTTTCAAGCAATTGAAGTTTAAAAATTGAACGACAAATGCTGCGCAAAGTGCGTTTCTTTTGTGTTGTTGTGGTTTCGATTTTTGACGGAACCTACCAGATGACGCCATATCCGATATCTATGGGTGACGCTGCACGTTCACCTGTTCCTTTTTTTCAGAAATTTAATTCGATTTCGACCAATGAAAACAACACAATTTGATCAACTTCGATTTCTATTTTGTGTTCATGGAGTGTACTTCCGGACACAGATTTTTGGATTGCTCAGACATATATTTTTCTGAAATATTCTAAATTTCGATCTTATATTTTCACACACACACACGTTACCATTATGCGCTCTTCGTTCGCTATTATGATGGTTAAATGACATACATGTATGAATTATGATTGACCAAATTAACACGTCTGAAAACGAGAAAAGATTGAGAAAAACAGTGTTACGTGATGACAAATTAAATGCTTAAAAATTTTAAAATGCTGCCGTATTTCTAAATTTTTACTGGCCTAAAACATTTAATGTTAATGATTTTTTCTTCATGTTTGTGGAGGGCAAAGTGGTACCCTTCTTGGCACTTTTGTTTAAATTAATAATATAATAATAATTTAGAATGAAGTGCTTCGGGTCATTATTGTATTTCGTTGATTTTTATGAGTAAGAATTTCTGAAGCTGCAAATTGTGAATTAGAAAGTGTCGATTTAACTGTACAGGCACTACTTCAAAAATAGGATATTGCGTAAACTAAACATGACCCCAGATGTAAGAAAACACCATTCATTCCGCTCCTGGCGACGACAGTATTCTGAGCTTGAGGCCAACCCAACAACAAGTAATGGGAGGTAACTCTGAAAAATAATCCATCCTTTTGAGGTTCTTGTGTGAAATTCACTCTCCTCTTTATTTTTCATTCTGCCATTATTGCGTAACTGGAAACTTTATGATACGAATTGAACTGTTCAAGAAATTGAATTATTATTAAATAGAAAATTCGACTGGGGAGGGGGTATGGGTGTTGTAAACCTGATTTGCCCCACACACTGGTGGGTGATATCTTTTAACCCTTTACCCAACGAATCGCCCGCATCCGCCCACGTAATATGCAAATACAGTTGCTGAAAAAATATTATTTCTCGAAACATTTCAACAAAACCATATCATGTGACCCCTCTTTGGAACGAGCTCGTTCCAAAGAGGGGTCACGTGATTAAAATAATGAATTTTGAAATCGTCTGCGTTGGGTAAAGGGTTATGAACCCTTCTGAAAATTTTCACTAGTCCTGAAACTGAAAAAGCATCATTTATAATGTGTCTGGGTCAGAAAATTTACCGGATTGATGTCAGAGTTGAAATTTTGAGGCCATGTCAATTTTAGAGTAGGAAATTTGAAACTCAAGTTTCCAGTTGGAAATAAAAGATCAAAATTTCTCGTCATTAGTTGGAATTTTAATATTTTTCATGAACATGTTAATTTATTGAATTTCCAACTATTTGATTTGTGACCTCGGAATTTCCAACTATTGAAAAAAACATACTCCTAGCTGGGGGAGGAGGGTGAGACATCCCCCCCCAACCCCCCAACCCCCCACACACACCCCTGTCGCCACATCCCTGGGTTCAAGTCTCAACTAATAAAATAATCCACCTGAGACGCGATGTTTTCGCATTTATTTTTCGACAGTTGGGATAGGTTAATGGCAATAAAGCGGATTTAGAATTCCGACCAGGACGCCGCGCAGTCAGGATCCGGTATAAATGTTCTGTCTGTTCTTGTTATTACAGTATTGTAGTCAGAGGCGGCGGAAGCTCCAAAAAAGTGTGTGTTGGGGGGGGGGGGGGGACCTTTCTGGGTACGGCAAGGGTGTAGAATGGAAAATACTTTTTTTCGGGGGTGGGTGTCAATGGTGGTGGGGCGGTGTATTCTTGCAAAATATATAAATTTATATACGCTACCCCTCACCCTCCAACCCACTCTATTTAAGACACTAACCCCAGCGTATTTATTTTAGTTTTATTTAGCACTTGTAACCCTGGTGGTATCTTCCATATCAATTCAATGGCAGCAATTGGAAGAGGCCATATTCATTATTTGTGGGCAGGCCAATTAATATTTCCAACGTGTAGCCTCAGGGCTGCACGTTGAAAATATTGATTGGTGTTCCCCACATATTCACTTACCAGCAATCATGTTTAATGAATTTATAAAATATCATGTTCATGGGCCGGAGAAGTGGCCTCTAGCTTTCAAAGCGATAATCATAACTTTAAAACCGTTCTTTGAATTATTACGCTCCATTTGGAGCTTTCTATTTTTATTCAATAAAATATTGAAAATCAATGTGGTCAATGTATAGGTGATGTGTAGTGACCATAGATAGGGGTTGTGTATGCTATGTC
This sequence comes from Pictodentalium vernedei, assembly GCA_031216915.1. Classification (NCBI taxonomy): domain Eukaryota; kingdom Metazoa; phylum Mollusca; class Scaphopoda; order Dentaliida; family Dentaliidae; genus Pictodentalium; species Pictodentalium vernedei. The sequence continues at coordinate 464,462,514 of CM062290.1, forward strand.
AATAAATTCCGTTCGGGTACATTTAATTGGTGAAAAAAGTGTGTGTGGGGGAGGGGATGTGCCCCCTCCCCTGGTTCCGCCGCCGCCGCCGCTGAATGTAGTAATCCCACCTCAATTTGAAGAGAAGGGAAAGCTATACAGGATAGGCAAGATGCTTAAATTTCAGTCACTACGTTTTCCCTTTTTTTACTAATTCAGATCGAGATATAATACTATCTTTTGCTACGGATCACTCTTATGGATCACTCACTACGGATCACTCACAGGATCACTCACTACGGATCACGCCTACCCATCTAAATATTTGCTACATAAAATATCAAATGTTTATAGTTTTAAGTTTGTTAATTTCTTCATTAGGGTTTAACGGTACTTTAAACAGCATCGATCATATCATGTCGGACAATTTTATGGGTGGAGGGAGTCGGAGTACTCAAAGAGAACCACTAAGCAATGGTGAGTAACTTGAAGGCTCTCTAATTTACCATCCAGACACCAGCAGTTTTCACTTGTTGAAGGTGTTACGTTAGTAGTATGTCATGTACCTTACACCCCTAGATTGCAGGACCCCGGAAGTGACGTCATGTCACGTGACCTATGTTGTGTTTTCATGGTAACCCGCGTGAGCGGCCATCTTGTGACGTCATCTCCATAGTGATACGTGGTGTGAGTGCGCATGCACAGCGCGTGTTGTTTGGGTGATACCTGTTTCCGTCGTCCATTTTGTGCACTGGAGGCCGCCATCTTGGTTTCTATGGTAGCACGTGATTGTGATGTTACCCAATTTTTCGGCAATAGGACGGGAGTATGTTCGGATGGTGTGTTCGATTGAATCGGAGTAAATCTAATTACCACAAACAATCCGACAATCTCTCCAAATCACCAAAATCTATCCCAACTTTTACTATTTCGAATTCTTTCTTCTATCTATATATGCAATAGTTTTCCTCTACCTAGCCATGTTCCTTTGTTCTGGAGTATACTCCAGTAGCGTAGAAGAGCCTATTAGTTGGAACAGCTTTGCTTATTATTACTATATTGAGCTATTTCTGGTCTGTTCTTGTTAGTTATGACCCTATTCCAAGTATCCTTGTAGTGTTCTTTATCTAGATCATTTATATAGATTATAACCAACCAATCAGATTGCTTGATTTCCCATAATCTGTATGCCGGGTTATCTCCCCTTATTACAACGAAGTCGTATCCGATTCTCATCACCTCTATATCCAATAGCCATATCCCATGGAATCCTATTTTTGGGAAACACCCGTGGCTATGGAATCCCTTTTTGTCGTATGAGGCCATGAGGGCTATGTAAAAGCCCTCAATGAGTCCTCATTTATTATCCCTCATAGCCTCATTGAATTTTGAGGTTATGAGGACCATTAAAAATCCCTCAATGAGGTATAATTTACTACGACTCTTGGCCTCATTTCAGTATTTGAGGATACCTATGGCCTGGTATTGTATTATTTGAGGATACCTATTGAGGATACCTCTATCGAGGATACCTTTTGGATAATCCCTTTTTTGTCGCATTAGGCTATGTAAAAGCCCTCAATGGGTCTAATGTAGTCTTACCAACCGCTTCCATCTTGTCGCCAAAGCTCCAAGGCCATTACAGGTCTATGGCCTATATGTCCTATCATTAGCTTCTACAGCAGTCTTGTTCCATTGCGGCCTTGTACCAGTACTATTGGCTTCTGTTATTCTGCCCCATATCTCACCCATTAATTACTAGCTATACCTACCTCAGTCTCGACTATAACATTGATCAAGGTTGAATCAGATCTCCCCTGTAAGCATATAAGGCATTCCGTTATTGAGATTCCTAGCCGAGTCCGTAAAATTTGGATGAGGGGTGAAAGGTACATGACATACTACTTACGTTGACATGTTGTACGTCTATGGTCGACGCGCTGTATGCCAATGGTCCACTTACCTTCATCCAATGCTAACCCTGCTTGTGCCAGGATGTTATATTAGAGACTGCAACAGTTACTCGGCATTGTTGGGTGCATCCCTGTGTGTGCTGTGACTTCCTCTACCTGTAAATGTGTATAAATTGATATAATTACATTGTTAATGTAGTTATACGTTTTGGGTCCAAATACTCAATTCCCATTGGTCAGCTGGGTGAAAACGTCATGACCAAATGTAATTCATTTTCCAATGAATACATTTCGTCGAACTTTGACCCGCATTTACGCTAGAGCGCAGTTGACAGAATATAATTCGGGCAGTGTTTGGGCGGGTTTTTAACTTTTAGTGCCTCTCGCTGTGATCAGCTCCGCTGCTGTTTCTTTGGTGACATTTCCCAACTGTGGCATAAAGGCCGTTACTAAATTACTCGTTTCCATTTCTAAAGTTGAGAAAATTAAAGCTTATTTGTCTTTGGGATATCATTTAGATGGAACAAATGCCTGCGCTAGTTCTTGATTCCAACGACTGAAAGCCGTGTGATTTTCAACAACGGCGAATGACGATTCGTGGGGAAAAAAAAGTAGTTTAAACAGTTACGGAATGTAATTATAAGAATTGAATGCAATTTTTATAATCTTTATTGGAGTATGAACGTGTGGGAATCGAGATTCATACATAATTTGTACCCATGATCCAGACTGTTGAAAGTGTCATTGATCCCCAATAAATAAACAAACAAATAAGGTACACATTTTCCTTTCCTGTGCCAATTTTGTCGATTAATGGGGCGTGGTCCTTAGCAAAATGTGAGTAGTATTATTATCAGTACGTTGTCTATTGTTCGTGAAATTTCAAGATGTTTTAGAGCTCTGGTTTGCAGTGGCGGCAAAACTAGGGGGCACATAATGTGTTGGAATGAGGTTGTCGTATTTCACGAGAGCCGTATGACTACGTCATTCCAACGAGTTATGTAAAACACCCACCGATTCAAACAAGCATCACGTTCTGTGTTTATTACACATCCCATGCATTAAAATTCAGGTAAATAAACACATTTTAATTTCGATGTTTAAACCCAAAGGTGAAGAGTCTGTTTGTTTTGCTTGTAGCTGTACTGATCAAATTGATCGATAAAAAATCAAAACAAACTTTTGGGAACCAGTCTAAATTACATTCGTTATCTTTTCTGAGTGGCGTGTGTGTTGAAATTCGTATGGCTGTTTCTTTTCGGCTGGTGCCCATTCACGCCTAACCATTTGGTGGCTATTACTGATAGTTAAAATAGAAGTACAAATTTAAGCAGATTGGCAAAACAACTGGGAGAAACCTTTTTAAAAGAAGTTCGAAGCATGTCAGGATGTCCGAAGATTTACCGAAATAAAGTTGACTACTTTATTTTGCTTTGGACGCTTCATTTTCACACTACTCGACAGACGATCGATAATTGCATAACGAAATTTGGAAACTTTTCGAAGCGTAATGCCTTTCACAACTTATAAATTATGGACACAAACGCACTCAAAATCAAGGAAATTGTGTTTTTTGTTGTCTTGAATTTCACAATTTGACCCGGGGAAGGTCCCAGGACCCCCCCCCCCCCCCCCCCCCCCCCAATGAGAGTGGTACACCCCCTCTTGTGCTCGACCACATCTTGCTGCTGCCAGGCTCGGATGACGCAGCGAATCGTATTATGTATGCCCCCTAGATATTATCATCCCCCCCCCCCCCCCCAGCCAAGTTGATATCCTGACTACGAGCCTGTGGGTGCTGTCAGTGGGCGAGCACAACGCTTGGGAGAGTAATACGTGTTTCAGTCATCCATTTTCTTTCCTGCGGGCCACCATTTTTTGTTTGCGGCTACTATGCGACTAATAGCCCTACAATATTATAGTGGCGTTCTCAGGGTGTCTTCGATTACATGAGAGTATGTTGAATCACCACAAATATCCAATATCACCCAAATCGCCCCACCATCTTCGATAGCACGAGGTTATATAAGAGCCAAAATGCTTCTAATATTGCACGGGTGTCTTACGCGGGTGTGTTCGATTCTATATGAGTACATCTAAATACCTGAAACATCCCGACAACCAATTGTTTATCTGGGACAAAATCCCTCCTTATCCTCGAAAGACAGACTCCTCGCGCTACTAATCGAAACACAAGGGAAAAATGGGTTCTATAACCTGAAATGTGTCCAAAATAGGGATTATAAGACCGGTGTAAAAGGAATGGAAGTCCGTAGGAACGTTAGTCCCTCTGGACTATTATTCCGCGGAATTATAGTCCTAGGTCTAACATTTCTAGGAATTATAGTCCTAGGTCTAACATTTCTAGGAATAGTAGTCCGCCGGACTACTATTCCTAGAAATGTTAGACCTAGGACTATAAGTCCGCGGAATAATAGTCCAGAGGGATTAACGTTCCTACGGACTATCATTCCTGTCACACCGGCTTGCAGATAAGTTATGTGTCACCTGGAGAGCGAGAAGTTTCAATCCCATTTCCAATAATCTGTGTCTTATGGAGGGTTTCGAAACACTGAGGTATCCAGCCCGAAGCCAGTGGAAAATTATTTTTCACATTTTTAACATGTTTGGTCCTTAAAATTCGGTAAAAATTAGGAAATACAGCTCTGAGATATAGATCGATGCTTGAAGTATTGCGTTGAATAGAAATTGGCGAAAGAGGCATAGGAATCGGTTCGCACAAAGTCGTGAGATTCCTCCGCACCCAAACCTAGTCTTCCACAATAAAGGGAAAGTTCTGTCAGAGATTACGCCGAGCCAAAGAAAACTTTTGTTCCAACTTTATATGAAAAAATTGATACTCTAACAATTATTATCAGTTTGCAGTTTTTGCCTGGCTGTCTTTATTGTGGTGTTGCTGCGCATGCGGAGAAGTGAAAAGTCAAGAAAATACTGGTTGTGAAGAGAGTAATGACGTGACTGGACTGGTTACGCGAAATAAATCATGAGAGGTGAATGCGCACGATTGTTTTACAATATAGTCCCTGGCCTCGAATGAATTATTTCACGTAACTAGTCCAGTCAAGCGATTACTCTGTTTATAACTTTTCTTTATTAACGATAATTATATTATTTAACCCTTTACCTAACGTAGCGGCCAAAACTGGCCAGCGCTTTTCTCAAAAATCGCCAATTAATTTTTATTTTTTCATTTCTTGTCTCTGAAATATAGGTTATGACCCCTCATTGGAACGAGCTCGTCGAGCTCGTTCCAATGAGGGGTCCTAACCTATGTTTTTTAGAGAAAAAAAAATTAAAATAATAGTTATTCAAGATTTTTTTTTTTTTGCAAGTGTCGTCTGATTTTCATGTTAGGTAAAGGGTTAAGGGGCTATATAAGTAATGGAATTTTGTTTATTTTGAAAACTCTCACCTCTGATATTCCTTCAATTCAAATTAAATATACACAAAATGTACATCAAAATGAAGATTGAGATGTATAGAACACGAAACACATGTGTAATGAACTCATAGAGTCGACCATAGGCACCACAGGTTCCTGGACGTCTGCTACCGTATTCGTACCAGAACTGATAATTTAATAATATTTCACGAGAACAACTTGTGGCCAAATGTGCTTTACATATCCAAGAACAAAGCCAGGGTATCAAAATTCTTCAAAAAACAGCGACAGAGCTACAAGGGGGTAAATTCCACAACCTTTGCTTTTGTTTACATATGAATTTACTTTCGATTTCCGGTCGACGTCATCGGATGGAAAAAGCATTTATTCAACGCCGTCTAAAATCAAATAATGAGAAAGATCGCCTTATACAGTATACTGTTATTAGATAGAGACTGCGCGGTTGCCATATTCAATGCAAGGTATCATGATACCTGTTGAAATTTCTTCGAAGTACGATTTTGTTTTTCAATGGAAATTCGTGGTATCGAGTGATTTGCGCATGTCTGTCGAGCATGGAAACCATCTTCAATAAAAATGCAGACAGTGTTGTCGTTTTCCAAACTGCAGTCCTATCGCTGCACTCGCAAGTGTTTTGAATGCCTAGCTTTGTTATTGAATATCTGAAGCACATTCGGCCACGAGTTGTTCTTGCGAAATATTATTTTATTATCAGTTCTGGTACGAATACGATAGCAGACTTCCAGGAACCAGTGGTGCCTGCTATCAATTATATGAATTGATTGATTACATATGTGTTTCGTGTTCTATGCATCCCAACCTTCATTTTGATGTATAATTTGTGTATATTTAATCTGAATTTAAGAAATATCAGAGGTGAGAATTTCAAAATAAACAAAATTCCATTACTTATATATTATATATATGAGGTAATGGGAGGTATCAACAGTGGTAGTGGTGGGAAAGTGTGGTACTTGACAAACACGGCCCCTATCAAAACTGATCATAAGACAAAGAGTGGTGACTTTGGTCAAGTCTGCAGTAGTGGTCCGGGAGTTTTGAAGGTCATGGGATGGTCCACGAACTAGGTACTGTATAGGGGACATAACGATCCTCAGAGAGGTGCTTTAGATACTCTTGAATCAAACAATGGTGTGACAGCGGGCGGGGGTTTCGATACATGGACTGATCTGATGAGTCGAGAGCAGATATAGTATGGCGTTCGAGGTACAACGGTCATTTACCAACCAGCCTGGTTTGTCTGGACCTCTAAGTCTCGTGGTGAAACGATCGTTTTGTATGATAGCTGTTGTGGGTTCGAGCCTCGGCTCCTGTACTCCTATCCCCTTCCTGTTACATTGGGGCTCGTCCGATCCTCAGCAGCTGATGGCAATGCGGGCGTTGATTCCACAGCTCTGAGGAGGAACCCGGAGTGCGATTCACGGGTGATCAATCGCAAAAGAACGGGGGAGAAGTGTAGCGGTGGAAGTATAAAAGACATTTATCAGCCAAGCAGTCTGTCCTGGCTCGCTTTGTCTCGTGCGAAATCGGTCGCGTTGAACGATAGTGGTCGAGCCTCGGTTCTTCTGTCCCTTCCTTGTTACATTAGGGGTGTGATTCTCAAAAAGAGCGAGAAAGTAGTTAGCGGTCGAAGAATAAAGATCACTTACCAACGAGCATGGTTGTCCCGGATCTTTTAATCATATGGTAAATCGGTCGTTTTGTATGAGGGGGTTGTGGGTTCCAGACTCGCCTCCCTCACGTCTCTCCCCTTTCTGTTACAATAGTAAGGACTAGATCGAATGCTAGGGCAGACAGAATTGGGGCGGAATAGACGGAAGAAATAGGTTCGGGGGAGAGTTAGAGCCAGATAAGCAAGTAGTTATCGGTCGTGACAGCTGATTAGAACCCGCCCCCAATGTTTCGTATATACTTTTCGAATACACTCAAAATATGTTAAAGGTTTTTGCGGTGTGCAGTACTCACACATCGAAAATGCCGGCATTGTTGGTCCATTTTTTATGCTTTTGTGTAATTGTCAGTTTGCTTGTGGTGATTCGGCATCCTCCCATGTCATCGACACACCCATGAGATACATGCCTCTATATTGTAGGAAAGTAACCGCGTACCACCATAGAAATTAAGACGGCGGTTTCCAGTAAACAAAATAAACGACAGAAACACATATTACCCTAACAACCGATCATAATGACAAATGACAACATACCTGTACCCGTGACACCAACAATGCACCTCGACATGACGTTACTGCCATTGTCATTCATAAGGTTATTCAAAAGAAACAAGCCTCGTCGTCTGCGATTGTCTTTGTTTCACGCATTTTGAATAATAAATCCTTGTTTTGTTCAGGATTATTACTCTGATTCCCGTAACCCTCTGAACCCCGGTGGTATTTTCCATGTCAGTTGAATCGAAGCAATTGGAAGAGTACATATTTGCTATTCGGGGGTCGACCGTTTAATATTTCCAACGTGCAGCCTTGGAGCTGCAAGTGGAAATTATTGATTGGTCTACCCCGTTCTTTAACTTAGCAGCCATCCTATCAAATGAAAGTATGATGTACCATGTTCCCGGACCTGAAAAACTGGTTCATGTGGTCAAAAAGTACAAATCAAATTACAAATTTTAAACTTTAACATACAGTACGTGGAGAGTGGATTGTAACTAAATCATCCGCGGAGTGGGGTTGTCACCCAAGCTATAACTTTCAAATTGTGTACACATCGACAAAAATCACAAGCAATGTTTCAGCCAATGGACCTCCGGGTTCAACCCGGAGGTCCATTGGCTGAAACTTTGCTTGTGCCTGTTATGCTTTGCAGCAAATTTGCAACTATTGCTTAGGTGGAATCTCCACTCTGCGGGTGATTCAGTGGTAATACACTCTCCACGTACTGTAGGCTCAACTTATTGCCAATTAATGGTGTGTAACAGAAATAGTTATAAATACTTACCATCAGAAACTATCAACTGTTTACTAAATTAGTATTAGTCCTGGGAATGTTTGGTAAATGGAAATAATGTTTGTTGTCCTTGTTTGCGGTAATTCCGGATGCTGATGTCCGGTACATATTTCATTCCCCTGATTCTACTTTCACTTTGATAAACATAAAGGTGATTCTCATTGGCTGTCACATGTTAACGTATCAGTGATTGGTCCATTTTAGTATCTTTGGCTGTCATTGGCACAGTCTTTACTTGGCATTTATTGGGCATTTCACGTCCAGGAGTTGTATAAATAAAGGCAATTCTTGTCATAAAGTGTCTGATGGTTTGCATAAAACCTGGAACACTTCTCTCATAACTTAGGTTAGTTTAATACTCCCCTCCCCCAGGTGATGTTAGCAGGTTAGGTCCAGTGGGTGTGTTCTTTTTGGAGAGATAAAAATGGGAGTGGGTGTTTAGATTTAGAAATTGGATTAAGTATATGGAAATGGACACCCTTTTGGATAAATTATGAACTGTTAGGGTTTTTCTCAGTAATTTGGTGTATTTTCGTTTAATTTAACCATTTGAACATGTAGACGTGATGTTTCACCTGATTAGCATTGGATAATTTTTAATCCTATCCACCACTACCTCATTAAAAGAAAAAAAGAAATTATACTTATATTTAACTTTGTTTTAAAATTTATTATAAGCCACAGTGGGTTTGGAGATAAGCCAGTAGACGGGTAGTGATCAGAAATAGTTGGTCGGAAGCGATGGAGCTTGTTATTTGTCACTCCATCCCAATCCGCCTGCCATGCAGATTTGATGTAGTTACTGATATGTCATTTGAAGTCACCAAAGGGATGTTAAAATCAGTGAGAGGCTTGGTTAAAGCCTGTTTTGCTGCACTGTCTTCTCTGGTGTAACCAAATACCCACATGTCCGGGTAACCAGCAAAATGCGATATCATACTGGTCAGTTCCAAAATGAGAGGATTCTTCAACTTGGGGTTGGGTAAAGCACGTAAAGAGGAAAGAGAGTCGGAAAAAATAATCGACTTTCTTTCCTGCACACTCTTCTTATGTTCAAGAAAATAGAACTTTGATTCGGTATTCCGATTGAGGTGATATGATCACCGGTGACAATGGCTGATGATACTTTGTCACCATCTTTAAATCCATCTGGTTTGAACATTGTATATGCACTGTATTTTGACTTAATTTCGGCATATTTCTGCTTAAACAGCAGCGAATTTGTCTCAGACTTTTGGTAGAAGCAAGATCCAAAATAACTGTTGTTTTTTAAGTTTCCAAGGAGGAGTTCGTGGTTCCCGGCATTCTTTTATCGTATCTGGTTCATTTCTGGCGGACTCCATATGAGGATGAATTTGAATTCCAAATGGAGGGATATGTTTCTGGTAACCGTTAAAAAATTCGGTATTTTGATGTTCTGAGACACAGTTATAAGCAGGGTTTGATGGATAAGAAAGAAGTTTAGAAACATATTGGAGTGAAAGTTTAATTCTGTGCTTCTCAAGACAAGGCTCCTCCACTTCAACAAGCATTGAATCTATCGGTGATGTTCTAAACGCACCCAAGCTAATTCTTATACCACTATTATGAATTGCTTCGAGTAGTTTGAAGTGATGAGTAGAATGAGGAGTTTCTTTTCTGAGTAGTTTCTCTAATGAAACAGTAGTGCTCATAGCCACCCCATCTGAAATGATCCCAATACTTACAAAAGAGTGTCCCCAGTTGTGCACAATGCTCCCCATCAGTCACCAAACAGTGACCTCAGGTGGTCCCCAACTACCAAGATCAGAGTTTGTCGAATAATTTCTTTGACGACTACTGTGTTTGTTCGATGATTGGATGTTTCCGGTGAAATGATTTATTTTCATGCCGTTTTCAGTCATTTGATGCAGACTTAAGAATCGAGCACACCTCAAAACCACATAACTATCTCCAAAGCACTACGTGTTTCCCATAGTAACCAGTGCAATCATAGATGGTCTATTTCAGATTCATGTTAACATAATCTACTTTTTCACAAAACAGGCCATATTTCTTCACCTGATAACAGGGACGTTGCTAATAGACCTGGCTGGTTGGGCCATCGAGTTCCCAAGACATTGATGTCTTATGCGATAACTAATGGGCCATCAAGTTCTCAAGACATTGATGTCTTATGCGATAACTAATGGGCCATCGATTTCCCCAGACATTAAAGTCTAAAGAGATAACTAATGGGCCATCGAGTTCCCCAGACATTGAAGACTAATGTACTAACTAATGGACCATCGAGTTCCCCAGACATTGAAGTCTAATGTAGTAACTAATGGGCCATCGATTTCCCCAGACATTAAAGTCTAAAGAGATAACTAATGGGCCATCGAGTTCCCCAGACATTGAAGACTAATGTACTAACTAATGGACCATCGAGTTCCCCAGACATTGAAGTCTAATGTAGTAACTAATGGGCCATCGAGTCCCCCAGGCATAGAAGTCTAATGAGAAAACTAATGGGCCATCGAGTTCCACAGACATTAAAATCTAATGAGATAACTAATGGACCATCGAGTTCCGCAGACATTGAAGTCTAATGTAGTAACTAATGGGCCATCGAGTTCTCCAGACATTAAAGTCTAATGAGATAACTAATGGGCCGTCGAGTTCCCCAGACATTGAAGTCTAATGTACTAAGTAATGGGCCATCGAGTTCCCCAGACATTGAAGTCTAATGAGATAATTAATGGGCCTTCGAGTTCCCCAGACATTAATGGCTAATGAGATAACTAATGGGCCATCGAGTTCCCCAGACATTGAAGTCTAATGTACTAACTAATGAGCCATCGAGTTCCCCAGACATTGAAGTATAATGTACTGACTAATGGTCCATCGAGTTCCCCAGACATTGAAGTCTAATGTACTAACTAATGGACCTTCGAGTTCCCCAGACATTAATGGCTAATGAGATAACTAATGGGCCATCGAGTTCCCCAGACATTGAAGTCTAATGTACTAACTAATGGCCCATCGAGTTTACTAGGCATTGAAGTCTAATGAGATAACTAATGGGCCTTCGAGTTCCCCAGATAATGAAGTCTAATGTACTAACTAATGGACCATCGAGTTCCCCAGACATTGAAGTCTAATGAGATAACTAATGGGCCATCGAGTTCCCCAGACATTAAAGTCTAATTTGATAACTAATGCTCCACCGAATTCCCCAGACATTTAAGTCTAATGTGATAACTAATGGGCCATTGAGTTCCCCAGACATTAAAGTCTAATGTGATAACTAATGCGCCACCGAATTCCCCAGACATTTAAGTCTAATGTGATAACTAATGGGCCATCGAGTTCCCCAGACATTGAAGTCTAATGAGATAACTAATGGGCCATCAAGTTCCCCAGACACTGAAGTCGAATGTGATAACTAATGGGTCATCGAATTCCCCAGACATTGAAGTCTAATGTACTAACTAATGGACCATCGAGTTCCCCAGACATTGAAGTCTAATGAGATAACTAATGGGCCATCGAGTTCCCCAGACATTAAAGTCTAATGAGATAACTAATGGGCCATCGAGTTCCCCAGACATTGAAGTCTAATGTACTAACTAATGGGCCATCGAGTTCCCCAGACATTGAAGTCTAATGTGATAACTAATGGGCCATCGAATTCCCCAGACATTAAAGTCTAATGTGGTGACTAATGGGCCATCGAGTTCCCCAGACATTGACGTTCAATGCGATAATTAGAGGGGACCCCCTGAAAGTTTCGTCCCCCCCCCCCCCCCCACTCAAAAAAAAGCATTGGTCCAATTCAAGTTTCACACAACATGGAGCCACAAAATGTTCCCCAAATAGGGGCAACACACGCTACAAATGCCTCAGATTCGCTGTTCTAGCACTAAAGTTTGCATACTTTTCTCGGGCGTGTGGAGAGGCTGGTCCTAATTAGGGCGCACCGGGAAGGGGGAGGTGGAGGCAACGACCAGAGGGTCCTAGTTAGGATTGGGGAGACCCGTAAACCCTACATATCAGCCTTTTAAATATCATCTTTCCTCCCCGAAAACTGGCTGGGGCACCTCATATTATAGAATCCCGGCTATGCGCCTGAAGAGATATAAATAGTAGAGCTTTTTCCGATGTTGGTATCTGTAATTCAATTCAACAAGTAGATTATCACAACGACGCCAAGAAACATGAGATCATTCTCGGCAGTGTAACTGTTCTCAAATTTCCGTGCTTTGATTTCATATTGTGTTTTCTTTCTTCCATAAGACAGAGTTGATAAGTGGCACCATTCTCGCAGCAACTAATCAAGTGAAGTCATACAAATGTCAAATTCGTGACAAAGTTTGAAATGGGCACGACACAGACATACTTCCTGATCGATAATAAAGGTGTGAGACGCTAACCCTTTACCCAACGCAGACGATATCAAAATTTATTATTTTAAATACCATTTTTTCAAATTGTTAAAAAAATTTCAACAAAACCATATCATGTGACCCCTCTTTGGAACGAGCTCGACGAGCTCGTTCCAAAGAGGGGTCACATGATATGGTTTTGTTGAAATTGTTTGAAAAATAATATTTTTTCAACTGCTGAATTTGCATATTACGCGGGCGGATGTGGGCGATTCGTTGGGTAAAGGGTTAACCCCTACTGACGCCCAGGACTTATTTCTCTCAGTAATATCTATGGCGAAATGGGCGGATCTATTTTACATTCATAGGGAACCTCATTAACAATTTAGTCCTACCGCACGGTATTGCTCGGTAAAGAGCTCGATAGAGAGCTCAGTAGGACTGTAGGATTAAATAAATACTGATATCCTTCCTACCGATGTAATGTTATATGTTCGTCTTCTGATGTTTGTTTTATTTTATTCGGGTTTATGTACACTTTCAACGGCTATGGTCACATCGTGTTGGATACTTTACGGTAGAGAAAGCCGGAGTACTCTGAGAGAATAACTGAGCAGCGACAGGCGCCCTCAGACTCCCCGGCATACTAACTCTAATCGGGGTTATCAGCGGCTGAAGGCAAACGCGCCATCGACTAGCAGTACGCCTTAGTACAAAGCGCCAGAGTGCCCACACGTGGGAAATCGGATTAAGTTAGGCAGTTACCGCTGGTTAGGTTCAAATCATCGACCTTTTGGTTTGGAGTTCAATGCTCTAACCACTGAGCCACCGGGAGCCCACCCCACCCAATGATGTTTTTGTCTTCACAGCATTATGCATATTTTTTGCAAATGGTTAGGAATGTTCCGTTAAAAGTCGATTTTCCTACCCCCAAGTTCAAAGAACTATTGGAAATATGAATGTATAACAATGGAAAGAGGCTCAAGGATGCCTGAGGCGCTAAACTGAGGCAGTTCTTTAAAGAGGATTTAAGGTCCCTTTTTTGGGGCCTCAGATTAAACAAATGTTAGGTTTATCCACCAGTATATTCATCAGACTAATTCTGACTACAATCGACCAAATAATTCATGGGCAGAGTTCTTTAAAGAAAGGAAAAATAAATTCTCCATAGAATTTTATGTTCAATCTCTATCCTCATCTGGTGTCCCCACCCCCAACGTCTCCAACATCAGTTGAACGTAATACTTTGAACAAACTATAATCCTGGAGCCATAGTAACACTAGAAAGGGATGCCACTTGGGTGAACTGAGATAACACTTAAATTCCCATAGACATTTGTTCGCCTGAGAAACTCCAGGTCTGTGTCACATTGGGCGAACTGATTTAACACTGATAGACATTTGTTCGCCAGAGAAAATCCAGGTCTGTGTCACATTGAGCGATCTGATTTAACATTGATAGACATTTGTTCGCCAGAGAAAATCCAGGTCTGTGTCACATTGAGCGAACTGATTTAACACTGAAAGACATTTGTTCGCCAGAGAAAATCCAGGTCTGTGTCACATTGAGCGAACTGATTTAATACTGATAGACACTTGTTCGCCAGAGAAAATCCAGGTCTGTGTCACATTGAGCGAACTGATTTAACATTGAAAGTTCCCATAGACATTTGTTCGCCTGAGAAAATCCAGGTCTGTGTCACATTGGGCGAACTGATTTAACATTGAAAGTTCCCATAGACATTTGTTCGCCTGAGAAAATCCAGGTCTGTGTCACATTGAGCGAACTGATTTAACATTGAAAGTTCCCATAGACATTTGTTCGCCTGAGGAAATCCAGGTCTGTGTCACATTGAGCAAACTGATTTAACATTGAAAGTTCCCATAGACATTTGTTCGCCTGAGGAAATCCAGGTCTGTGTCACATTGAGCGAACTGATTTAATACTGATAGACATTTCTTCACCAGAGAAAATCCAGGTCTGTGTCACATTGGGCGAACTGATTTAACATTGAAAGTTCCCATAGACATTTGTTCGCCTGAGAAAATCCAGGTCTGTGTCACATTGAGCGAACTGATTTAACATTGAAAGTTCCCATAGACATTTGTTCGCCTGAGAAAATCCAGGTCTGTGTCACATTGCGCGAACTGATTTAATACTGATAGACATTTGTTCGCCTGAGAAAATCCAGGTCTGTGTCACATTGAGCGAACTGATTTAATACTGATAGACATTTGTTCGCCTGAGAAAATCCAGGTCTGTGTCACATTGAGCGAACTGATTTAATACTGATAGACATTTGTTCGCCTGAGAAAATCCAGGTCTGTGTCACATTGAGCGAACTGATTTAATACTGATAGACATTTCTTCGCCAGAGAAAATCCAGGTCTTTGTCACATTGGGCGAACTGATTTAACACTGAAATTCCCTTAGACATTAATTTTGTTCGCCAGAGAAAATCCAGATCTGTGTCACATTGGGCGAACTGATTTAATACTGAAATTCCCTTAGACATTAATTTTGTTCGCCAGAGAAAATCCAGATCTGTGTCACATTGGGCGAACTGATTTAATACTGATAGACATTTCTTCGCCAGAGAAAATCCAGGTCTGTGTCACATTGGGCGAACTGATTTAACATTGAAATTCCCATAGACATTAATTTTGTTCGCCTGAGAAATCCAGGTCTGTGTCACATTGGGCAAACTGATTTAATACTGAAATTCCCTTAGACATTAATTTTGTTCGCCAGAGAAAATCCAGGTCTGTGTCACATTGAGCGAACTGATTTAATACTGAAAGACATTTCTTCGCCAGAGAAAATCCAGGTCTGTGTCACATTGGGCGATCTGATTTAACACTGAAATTCCCATAGACATTAATTTTGTTCGCCTGAGAAAATCCAGGTCTGTGTCACATTGGGCAAACTGATTTAACACTGGAAGTTCCCATAGACATTTGTTCGCCTGAGAAAATCCAGGTCTGTGTCACATTGGGCGAACTGATTTAACACTGACAGACATTTCTTCGCCAGAGAAAATCCAGGTCTGTGTCGCATTGGGCGATCTGATTTAACACTGAAATTCCCATAGACATTAATTTTGTTCGCCTGAGAAAAACCAGGTCTGTGTCACATTGGGCAAACTGATTTAACACTGGAAGTTCCCATAGACATTTGTTCGCCTGAGAAAATCCAGGTCTGTGTCACATTGGGCAAACTGATTTAACACTGGAAGTTCCCATAGACATTTGTTCGCCTGAGAAACTCCAGGTCTGTGTCACATTGAGCGAACTGATTTAATACTGACAGACATTTCTTCGCCAGAGAAAATCCAGGTCTGTGTCGCATTGGGCGATCTGATTTAACACTGAAATTCCCATAGACATTAATTTTGTTCGCCTGAGAAAATCCAAGTCTGTGTCACATTGGACGAACTGATTTAATACTGATAGACATTTCTTCGCCAGAGAAAATCCAGGTCTGTGTCACATTGGGCGATCTGATTTAACACTGAAATTCCCATAGACATTAATTTTGTTCGCCTGAGAAAATCCAGGTCTGTGTCACATTGGACGAACTGATTTAATACTGATAGACATTTGTTCGCCTGAGAAAATCCAGGTCTGTGTCACATTGGACGAACTGATTTAATCCTGAAAATTCTCATAGACATTTTTTCGCCAGAGTGCCATCGGCCGATGGCACTCTGGCGAAAAAATGTCTATGGGAATTTTCAGCGTTAAATCAGTTCGCCAGAGTACACACGAAAGGATGGCACGCTGGGGGAAAATGTCTATGGGAATTTGCAGCGTTAAATCAGTTCGACAATGTGACACAGACCTGGATTTTCAGTGGGGAACAAATGTCTATGGTAATGTCAGTGTTAATTCAATTCCCTCAAGTGGCATCCCTAACTGAAAGCAATGTTGTATACCGGATATCAAATTATTCTGCCTGGTTGGTTTGGAGAAGAAATTATTTTAAAGAATGTTCCTCACATTACACTAAATAAAATTTGGCCGCCATTGAGGGCCCAACCATGAACCCATGGATTTGATTTGAACCTATTTGAATCTGATCCATCAAAGGAGGATGATTGATAAATAAATAAAAAGGATTTTGACTAATGGATCTGAAGAATAAGATTTTTAAAGAACTTTCCTCATATCGTACTAACTTAAACATTGTGTTCCCGTAGGCGCCCGAATAGAAATCCAGGGACTCAATTTGAATAAACTTGAATATGACCTCACAAAGGATGCTGAATAACGATGTAAAATGATTCTGACTGCCTGCTGTGGATGAAGAAAAAGATTTTTTGAATTTTGCCACATTGCACTAAGTTAAAAGCATAAGCCCGAATATGAAACCAGGGAAACACTTCAATCTGAGTCCCACAAAGATGCTCTATACTAAATTTCTAAAGACTGCTGTATCTAAAGAACAAGATCTTAAAAGAAAGTTTCACACACTGCACAAAGCTAAAATTCGGGCTCCCAAAGGAAGCCTATTTATGAACTCTGGGACTTGATTTGAACATACATGAATCTGACCCCGCGAAGTGATTACAATGTTAAGTAGGAAGGGGTTTTTTGACCTGATATTTATTGCCGACATAATGACAAACCGTCCCCTGAGTTCCAATCGGTTGTATGTGTCTACTGGCACACAGAACACAATGGAACTCGGGGGACGAAACGTTGTCAAAATCTCACTGGGAGTCCACAATTGTATTGTCAGTCAACGTTGGAGCCATAAAAACGCAACGTTGACAACTTGCCACAACGGTGTTACAACCACAATGTGCTAGCTAGGATCGGACTTTACTGCTGGGTGAAATAGTTAACCTCCTTAAGAGTGCTACACATCGGACTTGACTGCTAGGTGAAATAGTTACCCTCCTTAAGAGTGTTACACATCGGACTTTACTGCGGGGTGAAATAGTTAACCTCCTTAAGAGTGCTACACATCGGACTTTACAGTCGGGTGAAATAGTTAATCTCCTTACGAGTGCTACACATCGGACTTTACAGTCGGGTGAAATAGTTAACCTCCTTAAGAGTGCTACACATCGGACTTTACTGCCGGGTGAAATAGTGAACTTCCTTGAGAGTGCTACACATCGGACTTTACTGCCGGGTGAAATAGTGAACTTCCTTGAGAGTGCTACACATCGGACTTTACAGCCGGGTGAAATAGTTAACCTCCTTAAGAGTGCTACACATCGGACTTTACTGCCGGGTGAAATAGTTAACCTCCTTAAGAGTGCTACACATCGGACTTTACAGTCGGGTGAAATAGTTAACCTCATTACGAGTGCTACACATCGGACTTTACTGCCGGGTGAAATAGTGAACTTCCTTGAGAGTGCTACACATCGGACTTTACAGCCGGGTGAAATAGTTAACCTCCTTAAGAGTGCTACACATCGGACTTTACAGTCGGGTGAAATAGTTAATCTCCTTACGAGTGCTACACATCGGACTTTACAGTCGGGTGAAATAGTTAACCTCCTTAAGAGTGCTACACATCGGACTTTACTGCCGGGTGAAATAGTGAACTTCCTTGAGAGTGCTACACATCGGACTTTACTGCCGGGTGAAATAGTGAACTTCCTTGAGAGTGCTACACATCGGACTTTACAGCCGGGTGAAATAGTTAACCTCCTTAAGAGTGCTACACATCGGACTTTACTGCCGGGTGAAATAGTTAACCTCCTTAAGAGTGCTACACATCGGACTTTACAGTCGGGTGAAATAGTTAACCTCATTACGAGTGCTACACATCGGACTTTACTGCCGGGTGAAATAGTGAACTTCCTTGAGAGTGCTACACATCGGACTTTACAGCCGGGTGAAATAGTTAACCTCCTTAAGAGTGCTACACATCGGACTTTAGAGTCGGGTGAAATAGTTAACCTCATTACGAGTGCTACACATCGGACTTTACTGCCGGGTGAAATAGTGAACTTCCTTGAGAGTGCTACACATCGGACTTTACAGCCGGGTGAAATAGTTAACCTCCTTAAGAGTGCTACACATCGGACTTTACAGTCGGGTGAAATAGTTAACCTCCTTAAGAGTGCTACACATCGGACTTTACAGTCGGGTGAAATAGTTAACCTCATTACGAGTGCTACACATCGGACTTTACTGCCGGGTGAAATAGTGAACTTCCTTGAGAGTGCTACACATCGGACTTTACAGCCGGGTGAAATAGTTAACCTCCTTAAGAGTGCTACACATCGGACTTTACAGCCGGGTGAAATAGTTAACCTCCTTAAGAGTGCTACACATCGGACTTTACAGTCGGGTGAAATAGTTAACCTCCTTAAGAGTGCTACACATCGGACTTTACAGTCGGGTGAAATAGTTAACCTCCTTAAGAGTGCTACACATCGGACTTTACTGCCGGGTGAAATAGTGAACTTCCTTGAGAGTGCTACACATCGGACTTTACAGTCGGGTGAAATAGGTAACCTCCTTAAGAGTGCTACACATCGGACTTTACTGCCGGGTGAAATAGTTAACCTCCTTAAGAGTGCTACACATCGGACTTTACTGCCGGGTGAAATAGTTAACCTCCTTAAGAGTGCTACACATCGGACTTTACAGTCGGGTGAAATAGTTAACCTCCTTAAGAGTGCTACACATCGGACTTTACAGTCGGGTGAAATAGTTAACCTCATTACGAGTGCTACACATCGGACTTTACTGCCGGGTGAAATAGTGAACTTCCTTGAGAGTGCTACACATCGGACTTTACTGCCGGGTGAAATAGTTAACCTCCTTAAGAGTGCTACACATCGGACTTTACAGTCGGGTGAAATAGTTAACCTCATTACGGGTGCTACACATCGGACTTTACTGCCGGGTGAAATAGTTAACCTCCTTAAGAGTGCTACACATCGGACTTTACAGTCGGGTGAAATAGTTAACCTCATTACGAGTGCTACACATCGGACTTTACTGCCGGGTGAAATAGTTAACCTCCTTAAGAGTGCTACACATCGGACTTTACAGTCGGGTGAAATAGTTAACCTCATTACGAGTGCTACACATCGGACTTTACTGCCGGGTGAAATAGTGAACTTCATTGAGAGTGCTACACATCGGACTTTACTGCCGGGTGAAATAGTTAACCTCCTTAAGAGTGCTACACATCGGACTTTACAGTCGGGTGAAATAGTTAACCTCCTTAAGAGTGCTACACGTCGGACTTTACAGTCGGGTGAAATAGTTAACCTCATTACGAGTGCTACACATCGGACTTTACTGCCGGGTGAAATAGTGAACTTCCTTGAGAGTGCTACACATCGGACTTTACAGCCGGGTGAAATAGTGAACCTCATTACGAGTGCTACACATCGGACTTTACTGCCGGGTGAAATAGTGAACTTCTTTGAGAGTGCTACACATCGGACTTTACTGCCGGGTGAAATAGTTAACCTCCTTAAGAGTGATACACATCGGACTTTACAGTCGGGTGAAATAGTTAACCTCATTACGAGTGCTACACATCGGACTTTACTGCCGGGTGAAATAGTGAACTTCCTTGAGAGTGCTACACATCGGACTTTACAGCCGGGTGAAATAGTTAACCTCATTACGAGTGCTACACATCGGACTTTACAGTCGGGTGAAATAGTTAACCTCATTACGAGTGCTACACATCGGACTTTACAGCCGGGTGAAATAGTTAACCTCCTTAAGAGTGCTACACATCGGACTTTACTGCCGGGTGAAATAGTTAACTTCCTTAAGAGTGCTACACATCGGACTTTACAGTCGGGTGAAATAGTTAACCTCATTACGAGTGCTACACATCGGACTTTACAGCCGGGTGAAATAGTTAACCTCCTTAAGAGTGCTACACATCGGACTTTACAGCCGAGTGAAATAGTTAACCTCATTACGAGTGCTACACATATTTAACTGTACAAGCCCTATTTCATTTTTGTGTATCCAAAAGTGTCTTTTTGAAAGTAAATAGCGTCAGGGAGGGAGTGACGTGGCTAGAGGTTTCCGATTGGGGGAGGGGGTGTAAGGTAGTGAATTTTCAACTAGGGGAGGGACCGGGAGGGGGAACCCCCTCTCTGTCCCGCTCCGTAGATGGCAATTCACTACCGAGAAAGATTTTTAAAATGAAGCCATGAATGGGGGCATAAAGTTGAATCTAGTAACGGACATGCCAACACATTTATGATAGAATTATCAGGTTATTATTATTTAGTATTATTCTGGAAATTGAATATGTGCTAAACAAACGCTCAAGCTGAGACCTTTGAACAATTCACACTGTCCTAACATTAAATCAGATCTCATGCAGGAATGATCAATTTTCGTTGTTTCATCGTTTTGTAACTATGAATGATGGAATTAACTTAGGATAACGATTTTACATGATGTGATTTTCTTGAAGCGCATTTCAAAGATTTTTTTTTACGATAAGTAAACGTACTATAGAAATCTCGTACCGATTGACATCATGCATACTAATGAAGCTCGATATTGCGTACACTGTAGTTGTAAATAGTAACAGTTAGAATTTTTGCCGATTTGAAACCGAGTTGGAAGTTTGGGAAGTAAAGGAAACATCAACATCACCAAAGAAGCTCTAAAATCCAGATAGATGAAATTTCCAACTACTCACGACTTGCCCTCCGAATTTCCAACTGTAGGACATTTTGGCCAGGATTGGGGGAGGGGGGCGGGGCGGGGGCAACATCAAGGCAGGGAGGGGGCTCAAATGCATCGATATTAGCTGTGGTTTATAATCGCAAGCCCTAGATTTAAAATCATCTTTTAGTTCGTGGGAGTTTTCAACGGAAGAGAGACCCAGCGTTTCTCCTTACTAAATCAAGAAATTTGCTCAGGTGATTAAATTTAAAAAAACTTGACCCTTTTTAAGGAATTTAAGGGTAATTAGAAATGGAATTCGCACAAAATACAAAAGATTACCAAACACAACGCACATGTAGTTTTCACTCCACTCCACTCTACACCAAGTTAATTAATAAAAAATAACTTTGATATTCGTTCTGTTCGGTGTATTTGTGAATTTTTCAGTCATGTCCCAGCGCTCTTTTTTTACAAATATAATGTATGCAAGTTACAAACGGAGTTTTCTGAAGAAAACTTGAGAAAAATGCATCACACTGGTATAGAAATGTATAATACACAGTGGCGGCGCCAGAAATTTTTTTGTGGGGGGGGGGGGGCAACTAGGGGGGCAGACTCCCATGAAGGGGGGCAAATACGTAAAGGATCATATCATTACTTTGTTATGAGGTAGTCCAAACTTGGACCCAAAGTCCGTAATATACTTTTTTGGTTTGGTACGTCCTGTGGACGTACCAAACCAAAAAATTATATTACGGACTTTGGGTCCAAGTTTCGACTAAATGTAATGGTAATTAGCGGTCCTCCTTTTAAAAAATCCTGGATCCCTGGCTTTGGGCTAAGTGTGTATGGGAAATTATTGGGAATAAAAAGAGAGAGGGGTGTGTGTGTGTGTGTGAGAGAGAGAGTGACTGAATATGCGTGTGTGTGAGGGTGGGTGGAAATGCATGCGAGATGGTTGGGGGGGGGGGGGGCAACTGGAGGGGGCAAAGCCTTCGTTTGGGGGCAAATGCCCCCATGCCCCCCCCACCCCCCACCCCCCCACCCCCCGTAGCGCAGCCACTGATAATACATGAACTAAATTGTGTGTTATTATATGACAGAAAAAATCGGGTATTTAATTGGCCAAAACTCTGGTCAGAAGTGTTGATATACTCCAGTATTGCTCATCTGTTCTATTTTTATCGAAATCAAGTTGATATTTCACCGCTATGTCATTGTTCTTTATAAATAGCGCAGGTTGGTTGATATCGTGATTCCAAATACCTGTTTGTGATAAAAATAGAAATGGTATTTCCAACTTGCTCCTTCCTTTAATTTCTCTGTTCCAATGTTTAGGAACTGTTCAAATAGAACAATTAACTACAACATGAACAAATAAGTTAATGAACATTGCTTCTTATGTATATATGTTGAAATTAAATTTATTTTGTTGCATTTGAATCTGCTGTTTTTCTTCGAAAAATATGTAATAAAGCAAGGAATTTGGAAACGATTTTTCTTTCGTAATAATAAAAGAATAATTAACTTTCATTGAGGTTGATACAAGATTGATTGATTGATTTTATTCAGAAGTACAACATGTATACAGTTAATAACAAAAATATACATATAGGTACCATACTTCAGAACTACATGACTGCACCACTGGGAGATGGCGTAGCCACTAGTGGCCGTCTTTCCGCCATTCCCGTTTAAAAAAATGATGAAGAAAAAGGAGAAAAAAGAAGAGAAGGGAAAAATGAAAGAAGAGAAATGAATACGAGAAGCAGACGTGACAATCGATGCAATCCTGACAACAGCGTGTTTACTAATAAGAGGGAATTTTATAACCATACTGCATATGACATATTAGACTAGTTCTTTCCGTTATGTGAGAGATCTATTTTATGTTTTCTAGCATGTCATCCCCCGAGTTCCAATGCGTTCCATGTGTCAGTAGGCATAAAGAACGCATTGGAGCCCAGGGGACAACATGATGATGATTGGGTTGAAGAGAGAGGTAGCGATGAGATGGGATAAGCAGAGCTACGACCTACAATCGGGGCATACTGGATTGTTACAGTTGACATGTAGTGAATATGAACGTAGAAATTGTTCAGTTATAGTCTTTTTGAATTGTGATCTTGGATAATTTTGAACTGGATGGTTCAATATTGTTCCACGTCCAAGGGAAAGTATGAATGGGAAGGTTAGCAGAGAACTGGGTCCTGGGTTTATATGTGCGCAATTTACCTGACTGTCTAGTGTCCATGCCGGATGGGTTTAGGTATATTTTAAAGCTATTCTCAAAACTTTCAGGTAAGATTTTATTATGCCAATCATGCATAAACAGCTGAACGTGAAGTTTATACAAGTCTGTGAATTTTAAGATACGGTGGTTTCTAAATAGTGGGTCGGTATGTGCATTGATTTTTTTTGTTGGATATGATTCGGATGGCTGTCTTTTGTAGTTTTGTGAGTGCTCTTGTGGCGAGTGAGTGCCCCCAGACTTTTATACCGTAGAGCATGTGACTGTGGATTAAAGAGTAATATAATGTTCTCAAGCATTTTTGTGGCAGAATTCTTTTCACTCTATTTATGGCATAAATAGCCCTTGAAAGTTTGGAACAGACAACCGAAAAATGGTGCCTGAAGTTGAGATTTTCATCCACAAAAAATCCTTCTTGATTATTCGCGATAGGAGTTATGGTTAAGTTGTTAAGCACAATTCTCCTACTTCCAGTTGAGTAACTATCACCCTGTTGATGTCAGATGATAAATATTTTGTCTTACTTTCATTGAGGACGAGTTTGTTCGCCATACACCAATTGTTTACCTTGTTGAGTTCGATGTTAGCTACTTCTATGATTGATTGCCAGCCGTGTAAGTAGTAGTGTCATCAGCATGCGATAACATTTTCATAGACGTGGAATTTATATTATCGTTGATGTAAATAATAAAAAGAAGAGGACCAAGAATAGACACCTGTGGAACACCTGTATATATGTCCTGAAAGCCTGAACAGACATTTTGGAATGATACCGATTGACATCTTTCTGTGAGATAATTTTTAAACCAGGTGTTCGCATGCCCTCGGATTCCATAGACTTCTAACGTTTCAAGTAAAATCGAGTGATTTATGGCATCAAATGCTTTGGAGATGGCTAGAAAAAAGAGCTAATGTACAGACTTTTGTCGGCTGATCGTTCATTTCGCCGACACTATTGACAAGATGTAGTACCTGGTGTATTGTTGAATGTGCCTTTCTAAAACCAAACTGATGTTGATGAATTATCTTGTTATCCTCCAGGAAATGTATTAACCTAAAATACATCAATTTCTCCAGTATTTTAGAGAACGTTGGTAAGATGCTGATGGGTCTATAGTTGTTGAATAGTTGTTGATTGCCAGATTTAAAAACGGGTATTATTTTAGCTATTTTCATTTTTGCTGGGACCAGGCCAGTTGAGAATGAGAGGTTAATTATGTGTGTTAAGGGTTCAGCGATTTCATTTATGATTTCCTTTGCCATTTTGGAGGACATATTTTCAAGGTCTCTACTCGGTTTTGGGTTTAGTTTTTTAGTGCACTGAATTACTTCGTGTGGAGTAGTTGGCAATATAAAAAATGATTCTTCACTGTTTCCCTCAATATACCCGGAGAATAGACGACAAGAAGGAGGCAATGCCAGTAGTGAGGGGTGCCACTCTGGGTACAAACATTTAACACTGAATTCCCCATACCCCAATGGTGCCACTTGAGGTACAAAATTAACATAGGATTCTCCATAGGGTTTTGTACCTCAAGTGGCATTTATGTACCCAGAGTGGCATTTTTGAAGGTAGGAAAAAGTTTTTAAAATCTTTTTCCTGCCTTCAAAAATGCCACTCTGGGTACAAAAATGCCACTTGAGGTACAAAACCCTATGGAGAATCCTATGTTAGTTTTGTACCTAAAGTGGCACCATTGGGGTATGTGGAATTCAGTGTTAAATGCTTGTATTCCGAGTGGCAACCTTGGGGTAGGGGGAATTCAGTGCTAAATGCTTTTTGCTGGAGTGCCAGCCACGGGTAAAATGGCATTTGAAGGACAAACCACCCTATGGAGAATCCTGTGTTAATTTTTCCGCCATAGTGCCAACATTGGGGTATGGGGAATTCAGTGATATATGCTTTTCGCCATAGTGCCAGCCATGGGTAAAAATGGACTGGAGGGAGAACCCCTTATGGAGAATCCTATGTTAATTTTGTACCTATAGTGGCAGTATTGGGGTATGGGGAATTCAGTGTTAAATGCTTTTCGCTGGAGTGCCAGCCTTGGGGAAGGGGGAAATCAGTGTTAAATACTATAGTGTCAGTCACGGGGTAGGTTGTTCAAAACATGTTTTTACTGACAAAAGTGTGTGATAAATACTATACTGACGGCCTTAGGTGGGTTTGTCTTCCATACACTTTATATACTGACAAAATATTCTGCTTTTTTAAAACTTGCTACCTAATATACATTGCTCGACTGGTGAAGTTTTTTTTTCTATTTATTACTGGAAGACACGACATATAAAAATACTGTCAGATTTAGACTGGGTGTTTTTTACACACGAATGTCTTATAAATCCGATATGAATGTGTGTGTTGCAGTCAATTTGTAATACAACACTCCGCCACTCAGAGAAAAATATTTCCCTCATTTATTTTCTCATTACGGCCGAAAATATTCTACAAATAGCTCATGTAAGAGATACATTTTTTTTCAAACACATGTTTAAAATAATTCACTAAATTCAGCTGTGGGAAAAAAAAAACGTACTCGTTCATGGAAGCGTATAATTGCAGACTGTTTAGTGATAGGAAATATATATTCAACAATTTACAGTTAGATATTACAGTGACATTAACCCCGAGAAACAATTTCATTTCTACACTACAAAACATACAGTGAATGTTTTGCAGTGTAAACTGTTTTAGCACCAAAAAAAGAATAGCTTTTCCTTTGAACCAAACTGAAAAAAAACTTAATTTCTCTTTTATGCCTGTATTGAATCCGTAACAGATGTTCAGCAAAAGAAGGTGCAATTCTGAGATATCGTTCTGAAAAGCTAACAAACCTTAACCACATTGAAAATTGGTAAAATATTTCAATGTGACGAATAAAACATTATCCTGATAGCATACAAGCCAGTTAAAAATTTGTCAAAGTTTTAATTTCGCTATTATATGTACTTAACACTCATGCTACACATTGTCAGTCTTTCCCTCCAAATTATTTTTGGAGGGGAAGAGTGATTTTTTGTATCATCTAAGTGTGGAAAGGCAGTGAAAACTAATACATTGAGTATTTCATCCACCTAAATCTAATCAATGGGGGAAAAGGCGCGTGAAATACTCATTGCATTATTTTCTGGCACCTTTTGCTCTCCCCTAAATAAGTGTAAATACACTTTGGCGGGCTCATAACCACAATTTTCTTATGATATGAAACTTGAAACATCTATCGAAATAGAATTTCCACCTCAAGATTATAGGTGTAAGGAGGAAAAACAATGATCACGCCGTTATCCCAAGAAAATAATCTGTGGCAATAAGCAAGATGTCTTTGAGTTATTTCTCAAAAGCTTAATATTTGCTAGTTGCTGTTATGCCGTTTCCAGATGTGGTGAATTACAAAATACCCCCTTTCAGACACACCATGGTGTCAAACTTTTGTTATACAATGCACATCACCACATTCATTCATTTTTAAAAAGTGGCTAGTCTCTTATTTTAGTTATTTTCTTCGTGTTTTAATCTAAAATCAAGGAGAAATAATTGGATTTTTTCCCAATTATTTGTACGCCATGTTTTGGTGGTTCACAATCGGTGGTTGTATAATCCTTCAACCTCCCCCAAGGAAAGTGAAAAAAATTATTTGATTTTTGAGGGGAAATTTAGTGATATATCCTGTTACCTAAAATGACGCTCTGAGTAAAAAATCTATGGCGTCTGTCAATTTTTTTGGAGTGGAGTGACAGTTATGGATAAGACTTTCCTGTGTTGGGAACCACGTCACCGCTGACTGCCATGTTAGAGGGAAGGAATATCACTGAAGAAGTCTTTCACACGCTTTTTTCCCCACTGGTTAGATTCAGGTGGGTGAAAAATTGAAATGAAGAAAGTTAAACAATTTGGTTTGAATACATTTTCTGAATGTTGTTTCTGAATAAGAAAATGATTTTCAGCGAGAGTCTAAATGGGGGGGGGGGGGGGGGTCACAGTTTGGGACACACATGCTTTGCAGTCAACAAGACTGAAAGACGTGATTTTGAGCGCCCCTGACGAATAAAAAAAGATGAAACGGTCATTAGTAGACTACAGTGATTCAGATGACAGTGTTGCAGAACATGTTGTATTTGGCAGCAAGAAACAGAGGTTGACTGCTAAGAATACAAATTCCATACGGAGATTGTATTCTATTCACCCTAAGTTATTGCGACAATCCAGAAAATTTCACTCAGAATCCCATATGTGTGAAGTGAATTTGAATCAATTCGATGTCAACAATCCATTTGAGTTTCTTAGTAAAATGTTTCAATCAGTGGTGGAAGATGTGAAAAAGGAATGTGGTATACAAGACAATGACCCCATGAGAATATCCATCCACCATCCAGGTCTTGAGGTAGGTATTTTTATTCCTTTTACAAAGGCTAAGGGGGTAAATGGTAAAACAGTGCTAGATGAAATTGAAAAAGTTATTCAATCAAATGAGAATTTTACTATCCATGATGTTAAATTATCTTTAGAAATAACACACACTTCACTACCACAAGGGTTGGGGCGTAATGCACCCATTTCATTTGCATCTGTTGGTAAAATGGTTAAAAGTAAACAGAGTATTGTTGAAATTAAACATGTCAATGATTCTGTGTGCTTTGCACGTGCTGTTGTAGTGGGGAAATGCCATGTTGATAAAAATAATTCAGAACTTTGGGAGAACAGATGGAACAAAATAAAAAGATCCAACAGACCGTCACAAGAAAATAAGGCAAAGGCGTTAATGGACAAAGCAGGTCTTGGTTATAATAAACCTTGTGGATATGAAGAATATTGTAAAATTCAAGGGGTACTCTCCCCAGAGTATGTAATTAAAATCCACCCACAATTTGCCAAAGAAACGTTCCTATTTGAACCACCACAAACTACAAAAGAGAGTAAAGTTATTCATATCTACCACCATGACCGTCATTTCGACACCATCTCTAAAATCACAGGGTTTTTAGGGTGTCACTACTATTGTGAATATTGCACTGTAGGGTATAATAACAAACAGAGAACGTCATAGATGCCCCAAAGGCTGTGTTTGCTATTCTCCACTACCCTGTACATCAGAAAATTCTGTTCATTGTTACACTTGTAATAGGGATTTTGTAAGTCCATCTTGTTATAAAAATCACACACCTCTATTACAGAACCAAGAAAAAAACATTTGTCAATTAGTTAAAAAATGTAAAAGGTGCAATTCATTAATATATCTAACAAAAGGAGATCACATCTGCGATGGCTTCAAGAAATGTAAATATTGCCATCAATTAGTCAAAAGCAAACATTATTGTTTCATTCCAAAATACAAACCACCCAAGAAAGACAAAATGCCGAAAGTACCCTTTGTGTTTTATGATTTTGAAACAACTCAAGACTCAGGTCTCCACACCCAAAATTACTGTGCTGCACACCGTGCATGTGGGAGTATATTTGCAAGCCTATAGATCAAGAATGTATTTTCTGTGACAAAGTTGGAAAAAGGGAATATATTTTTAACAGAGAATCTACTTTGAGTGATTTTTGCAATTGGCTTTTCTGCAAGGAACATTTAGATACAACAGGTATTGCTCATAATTCAAGAGGGTTTGATGCACAGTTTATCTTAAGACATCTCATTGACACCGCTACATCAAAACCCGATGTCATCATGAATGGAAACAAAATTATTTCTCTGAAAGCTTGTGGTGTTAGACTCATCGATTCATTGAGTTTCCTTTCTACGAGATTGGCACAATTCCCTAAAACATTTGTTTTAAGTGAACTAGCAAAAGGTTATTTTCCTCATCTGGCAAACACAAAATCATATCAAAACTACATTGGACCTTATTTAGATGCAACATTATGCATGCCTGAGTCTATGTCTCCCCCAGTCAGGGAAGATTTTATTAAATGGTGCAATCAAAAATTTACTAGTAATGCTACTTTCAATTTTGCCAAAGAAATGGACATGTACTGTAAGTCTGATGTGGATATATTACATAGAGGGTGTGGGGAATTCAGAAAACAATTTATCGAATGTGATGGGGTAGATCCTTTCAGGGAGGCTGTAACTTTAGCTGATGCTTGTAATAAAGCTTGGCAGAAAAATTCAATGCCAGAAAACAAAGTTGGTCTCATTTCAGACATAGGGTATCCTACTGCCATTAGATATTCCATGAAAGCCATTAGATTCTTACAGCTACTAGCACAAGAAGAAGGCATACACATACAACATGCACAAAACGATGAAGAAATAAAAATTGGAAATTATTATGTAGATGGTTTTCAAAAAGAGACAAATACAATCTATGAATTTTATGGATGTATGTGGCATGGATGTGAAACTTGCTATCCTGACAGATTTGAGAAAATCCAATCAATTCACAATTCTGTCAATCTCTGTACAACAAAACCCAATCACGCATAAAACATTTCAAATCATTGGGGTATAATATACATGTAGTCTGGGAGCACGATTTGGATCATCTATGCAAATCGGATCCTGAAGTTCAAGCCTCTTTAGATACATTTTTCCCACACATGGACCCAATTAAACCACGAGAAGCATTATCTGGCAGGAGAACAAATTCCATTAAATTACACTACAAAATTGACGAAAACACAGACACAGAAATTAAATATATAGATATCTGTTCACTTTACCCATATGTGAACAAACACAGGGAATATCCAGTGGGACATCCAGATATACTCACAAAGGAAAACATAGACACTGGCAAAATAAGCCAATATAGAGGTCTCCTTAAATGTAAAGTTTTACCACCTCCAAATCTTTGTTTGCCAGTTTTACCTATTCATTGTAATAAGAAAATGACATTCACACTTTGTAAAATGTGTGCAGAACAAGAATTAGATCAGTGTAAACACACACCAGAACAACGTGCACTTGTAGGTACATGGATATCTGTTGAACTTTGCAAAGCATTGGATTTTGGGTACACTCTTCTTGACACTTATCAGATTTGGCATTGGGATGAATGGTCTTCAGAGATTTACAAATATTATGTGAACAAATATTTAAAAATGAAACAAGAAGCTAGTGGGTTTCCAGATTGGGTAAAAACAGAAACAGACAAAAAAAAATTTAAAAACGATTATGCACAGATTGAAAATATCTATTTAGAAAAAGTTGAAAAAAAACCAGGAAAAAGATCATTTGCCAAAACCATGTTAAATTGTCTCTGGGGAAAAAATGCACAAAACAATATAAAAACTAAAACAAAATACATAAATGAACCATCAGAATATTTTGAAATAATACAGAACAAAAACAAAATTGTGAAGAATGTGGAATTTTTTTACCATGATCAGTTTGTTTTAGTAAACTACATTGACGCTACAGATGTTTACAATCCACACAATTCAGCCAATATTGTCGTAGCTTCATTTGTCACAGCCTAGGCACGTATGGAATTATACAAAGTTTTAGAACAATTAGGAACGCAAGTTTTATATTTTGATACAGACAGTTGTATCTACATACATAAACCATCACTTTGGAATCCAGAAATTGTAAATAGTAGATGAGGGCAGTGGACAGATGAACACCCAGGGGCAAAAATCACAGAGTTTGTAGGTTTAGGTCCGAAAAATTATGGATACAAATATATTAAAAATGGAGAAATACATACCACATGTAAAGTTAAGGGTATCACATTAGATTACATGACATTACAAAAAGTCAATTTTGAAAGTATGATTGAGTGTGCACGAGACAGAGAGAATTACAAATTAAACATTGAATATACACATAGAATTAAACGTAATAAAGATAGACAAGTTACAAGTGAAGCACAAAGCAAAACATTCAGATCTGTTTACACAAAACGTTTTGTTGTCGGTAAATATGACACACTCCCCTATGGGTAGAATATATAAATATTCGTCACAAAAACTTATTATGACTTTGAACAGGGGCAGGGAAGATGTCTCTACCTCTTAATCCTACATATCATATATACTTATCAGAGTTAAGAAGACTTTCGAGTTTTAGTATGACTACAAATCCTATTTTACAATCCAAGAAAGAAGATTTAGCTAAAGCTGGGTTTTTCTATGTAGGAGATGGTAAAGTAAAATGTTTTGTATGTGGACAAGGTTTACATAATTGGGAAGAAAAGGATATTCCTTTACAAGAACATGTTAAGTGGTCACCAAATTGTTCTTATATTCAATTGATAAGAAATTGTCAATTATATAAACCACCGACATGTATGCAAACACCTCCAGATAAAATATTTTCAGTGATGGATTATGGATTCACTTTAAATCAAATATTTTCAACAATGAAAAATATGACAAGTATCTAGCTGATTTTCCAGATTCTAAATCTTTATTTGCACTCATGGTACTAGATGATCAAAGGACAACATTTAGTACCATATTTGCAAGAAAAGCTTCAGGACAATTCAAAACTAAGTTGGACAAAATGTTTACAGATAATGTAGAAAATGATTTTCCTGATTGTCCTGATGGACAGAGTACATGGTGTAATGTAATATCTTATGCACAAAGTACATCAGAACAGACAAAAGAATCATCAGTTTGATTTCAACCATGAAACCAGTAAGACACATCTTAGAAAACAAGATCACACGTAAGGTATTATTATATGCATTTCAATAACAAAAGAATTTATTCATAATCAATTGGAAAAAGATGAAATGTATGGGGAATTTTGTAATGCATTACAAAACATGAATGTTTTTTACAAAGATAATGTAGAAAATATTTGGAGAAGAGTTATGTGGGATTTTATTATTTATGATGAACAAATCATGAATTATTTATATAGACAATGTATGCCACAAATAGATCAGAGTTCTTCAGAAACTTTACTTGAATTAAAAGTGCCCTTGAAAAGAAAACCCACTCATAGAATTGAAGAAGCGATGGAAACAGAAAGTATAGTGTTTTGACAACACTTTTTCACAAAAAATAATGGCATCAAGTGAATGTTTATTGTTTCAACACCCTTGTAATATCTTTATTTCAGGGCCTAGTGGTTCAGGAAAAACAGAATTTGTCAAAAAGCTTATTGATATGAAACATGACTTATTTCAAATTCCCCAACAAAAATCATCTGGTGTTATAAAGAATGGCAAAATACTTATACTTTACTTAAAGAGAGTGAAGATATTAAATTCAAAGAAGGCATCCCTGATGATGAATATGAAATTGTTAGTGATGTCACTATTCCACACCTTGCAGTTTTCGATGATATGTTAGGAGATAAAGATGAAGAAAAAATTAAATTATGGTTCACACGAAAAGGACATCATAGAAAAGCAAGTGTCATATACATAACACAAAATATGTTTCAACAGTCTAAATCTAGTCGTACCATAAGTTTAAATGCACATTATATGATTTTATTCCAAAATACTAGAGATAAAGGACAAATTAAAATACTGGCAAATCAAGTTCAATTACCACATTTAAATGCATCTTATAAAGATGCAAAGAGTACTGATAATGGTTATTTATTAACTGATTTTCATCCTAAAACCCCTGAGTCTTTGAGATTGAGAACTGATATTTTTCATCCTTGGGTGACGCAAAATGAACGTGGACCTATCATTTATACAAAAGTATAAATAACTGGTGCACTAATGAGATTGTGTCAGTTGTTCAAAGTTTTTTTCAACAAGTACATATCATCATGTCATCTTTTATTCAATCATTAGAACAATTAAGTCAGCAGACAAATCCATTTGCAAGAGAAAAATTGCTTAAGAAAGGTTTCGAGAAAATTTTAAAATGGCTTACATTAGCAAGTAGAATCATACTCAATAAAAAAATTAAATTGCCAAAACAAACTTTAACATATATGGATAAACATAAACAAGATCTTGAACAACTTGCAAATCCAAGAGTAGATCTTGCAACCAAACAAAACATTATTTTAAAACCAGGTGGTGGTGGGTTTTTTGGTGCTGTTATCATTCGTAATTTAATACGATGAGATGGTCATAAGACAAGTAGAAATTTTTATTCACCATTCAAAAAAACCAAAAGTAAGAAACGAAAATCACTTAAAAAGAAATGAAATGTTGATAAAAATTACATGCATGCAAATTTTTTAGTCACTCCTCAAAAAGAGACAAAAACAAAATCAGTTTTAGTGAGCAAACTTTGAAAACAAAAAATAGTACCACCATTAAACTTGACACGTACATCAAATACGGGGAATAGAGTATCACATGACATGATCCTATGGATTCTAGACAAAATGTGGGACATATACCACTAAAAGAAAACATCCCAACATCGGCACGTTTCACAGCTTTGAATGCACCTAAATGTGTTAAGGAGATGAGTTCTTATTTTCATTGAATAAAATGAAATGCATGTTGGTCTACCATATCATTTTATGAATACACTTTGTAGGGGTAAGATGGTAAAAAATCTCATAAGATTCCTCTAGTTAAAAAATATGGTGGGGTGTTATTGGCACTAAATCAAACACCTCCAGAATTTCAAAAACAAATTATGAAAAATGCACCTAAAGAATTGATTAATTGTATGTCAGAATGTTGTCATAATCTTTTAAAAGGAAACATATATCTAACCCCTGCTCAGAAACGAAAATTACAACCGAAGCGTGAGCAACTAAGATTTATTGCTAGTAAATCTGTATCTCTTAAAAAGAAAAAACAAATTTTAAATCAAAAAGGTGTTTTTTTACCATTACTTGGTCTACTTACTTGGGCCTGCTATCGGAGTTGCAACAAATCTTGTAGATAAATTGGTGAGTAAAATATGAAGAGAATGGCTATTGTACCTCATCAAATGTTAGAAGAAATGCAACATTTTAGAAATGAAAAATCTCAAAGACCAAGATTACCACCTGATCCTCAAATTACTTATAAAGCACAGTTGCAGAATGAATTATCATCTGTGTTAGAAAATTCAGAGTTATCAGAAGGTGAAAAAAAACGAAAGTATGGTGAACATTTACAAAAATTTCAATTGTCACATAAGAAGGAATTACAACCATCAGTGGTTATGCCTGAGCCAAAACAAAATGCAATGTTTTTATGAGATCGTATTATAGAAAGTGTCCCTGTTACAATGAAGCATAAAGCAACTTCATTATTGTCTGCTTTATCATCTCATCCACACATGAGTTGGGATGATCAGGGTATTTTAAGTTATGATGGAGAACCCATAAAAGGCTCAAATATCGTCGATTTAGTCAATGATGTTCTTAGACATTGAAAAGGTTTTAAACCGACCGGTTGGGAGATGTTCAATCGTGGTTTAAAAGCTATAAATATCCCTCAAGATTTTGTTGGAAATCGTGAATGTTGGTTGTGGATGAATCGAGATGCAAAACCCAATGAATATCAAAGTCCCCCTGAAGATAGTTGGTTAGAAAGTTCTCTGTCAACAACTCCAAAACGAAAAACAGTTCGAGGAAAGAAAACACCAAAATTATCATCTAGGCATAAATTGGCAGAACATAAACTTTCTAATAAATGGGAGGCATATTGAATGATTTATTAACTGAAATCTATTACAATACAAAACATCCTGCTGGTTATGGGCTGTATACAAAATTTATACAAAGCAGCTCATAGTAAAGATAAATCTGTTACAGTTGATCAAGTCAAAAAAATGGTTGAAAGGAGAAAGAACTTACACTTTACATAAACCCATTCATAAAAAATTTGCAAGATGGAAGACTGTAGTGGGTGGAATTGATGATCAATGGCAAATTGATTTAGCAGATTTTCAAAGTTTACAATCTCACAATGACCAATTTCGTTATTTAGTTTGTGTCATCGATGTTTTTTTCAAAATATGCATGGGTTATACCCATTCACAATAAATCAGGACAAACACTAACAAAATCTTTCCAAAGACTTTTGAAAACTTCTGGACGTAAACCATTATCTTGACAATCAGATAAAGGTTCTGAATTTAAAAATAAAGAGGTGCAGAAATTTTTAAAGAAACAAAAAATTCATTTTTTCACGACAGAAAATTCTGAAACAAAAGCTAGTATTGTAGAACGCTTTCAATGCACATTGAAAACACGAATGTGGAAATATTTTACACACAAACGTACATTAAGATATATTGATGTATTACAAAATTTAGTTGATGGATACAATCACAGTTTCCACCGTAGTATTCAGAGAACTCCTGCATCTGTGTTAATAGAAAATGAAACAGAAGTTACTCAAAATTTGTATAGTAAAAAAACATCTAAAGAGAGAAAAATAAAATTTAAAGTTGGCGATATAGTACGTATTAACAAAACCAAACATACATTTGAAAAGGGATATTTACCAAATTGGACAAAAGAGTTATTTAAAATCAACCATGTAAAACATACACACCCAAAC
Organism: Pictodentalium vernedei; assembly: GCA_031216915.1. Lineage (NCBI taxonomy): Eukaryota > Metazoa > Mollusca > Scaphopoda > Dentaliida > Dentaliidae > Pictodentalium > Pictodentalium vernedei. The sequence goes on from CM062290.1 coordinate 464,498,411, forward strand.
ACTTATAAACTTGAAGATATGGGTGGTGAAAGTATACAGGGGACATTTTATCCACAAGAAATTCAAAGTGTAAAATATGATAAAAAATATATCATTGATTCGGTTCTGGCAAAAGGTTCAAGAAGTGTGGGTAAGAAACTCGTCAAGGAGCTTAAAGTACATTGGGAAGGTTATCCCTCAAAATTTGATAGTTGGATATCAGAATCTGATTTAGTATAAAAAGAATATGTCAGTAAATGAAAATGCATTGAGTCGTGGAAGTGCAAGTGTTGAAGTACAAAGTCAACAATCACAATTTAATTTTTGTGGGAGTCTTGTTGCAAAAAATCAAGTGACTTATTTCACACAAATAATTGTTATTTATGCACCTATAATTACGGCTATCATTCACCTCAGTTTACAATCCCCAAACAAAGAATTGTGGTTGGTATTATTGAGTAGTTCTTTAGAATATATTCTTCCAAGCCCCGGTTTAAAGTATTTTAAACCACATGATAAGAAACATGAATTCATTTTACGTAACACTACTGAGTGATAGTTCTATGGATATGTTTCCAAATAACACACAATGTTGTTTTTAAACACATTTATCTAAACCGATTCATATTAATAAAGAACATTGGGAGGTGGGATTAGTTGAAGTAATTTTACCATCTGAGGCAAGAAATATAACAGATGATGAAACAAATTTTAAAATCATTGTAACAGATACAAAAATATCAGCACACATTAATAATATTAATAAATCGTTTTTCAAACATACAGTACGTAAGGGTGTTGCTGCTGTTGAGCTAAGTATTTTGCCGGGGTCATATGCAAATGGTGGACATGTTGCGGAAGCAATAGAATCCGAAATTCAAAAAAAACTTGGGGATATCTTTAAAGAATTTGGTGTGTCATTTCATCTTGGTTATTCATCTCGACATTCACGTATAAAAATTGTATCAAATAGTATTGCAACAGTTGAACTTGAATTATCAGAAAGTTTATCACAAAAAATGGGGTGTAAAGATGGTATGTTTCCAGTAATTTTTCCTAACACAGCAAAATATGCATTTAAATATAACATGGATTTAAATATGGATTTTAATCAACTCTTTATTTATTCTGATATTGCAGATTATACATTTCTTCGTGATATAGAAGCACCTATTTTACGTGTGTTACCATTTGAAACACGTGACGAATCTCTGCACACTCATAAAGAATTTGATAATGTACATTATGTACCAGTATCAAAATCTTCTAATGATCAGATCACTATAAATATAAATGGGAATACTGGTAAAAACAGTCAGTTTTCAAGTGGTAAGAGTGTTGTAAAGTTGCATTTTAGAGAGCGGCATAAATTCAATTTATAAAAATGATGCCAGTGTATCGAGGCGTACCACAGCAATACGGATATGGATTAGGGTCTATTTTCCACTCAGCAATAAGATCAGCAATACCATTAATAAAACCAATTGCAAAAAATACATTTCGAACTTTAAAGAAAGAAGGATTAAAACATGGTTCAGAAATAGCAAATGAATTGATGAGAAATCGTAAACCATCTAAAAAAGTAATGCTCACTCATGCAAAAGATATTATGACATCAATGGGTAAAGCTGCTTTGGGAATAAAAAGACAGAAACAAGAACCAAAACATCACTCTGTTGTTCGTTCTCAAAGAGTGAAGACACGTAAAAGACAATCTTATTCAAAACGAAATTCAAGACCACTTGATATATTTGATTAAATCATGATGTTACATGGATCTTGCGAGCATTTTTGTAGCGGATTTGATCCAGATAATGTATCACCAACATCAAGTGGTGTCGAAAATATTGGTGAGATTGAGCAATTTCCTATTGCATCTTTAAACAATTCTTCACCAATTGAATTTTTAATTCCAAGACAAACAACCAAGTGGTTAGATCTTGCATCATCTACACTTGAGGTTCAATTCAAAATTACAAAGCAAGATGGGAGTGTATTGGAAGATGATACAAATATTACTCCTATCAATAATTTCTTTCACAGTATGTTCAGTAACATTTATGTTACACTGAACGGTTCTCTGATAACCACCAATACAGACATGTATCCTTATTGAGCCTTTTTTGAAAATCTGTTAAGCTATTCAAAAGATGTGGAAAAAAACACAGCTAGTTACTAGTGAGATGTGGTATGTAGATACTCCAGGCCAGCATGCTGCAATTGCGAACGATTCAAATAACAAATGTTTGGTTGAACGTCACAAATTAATTGCAAACAGTAAATCTGTACAACTAAGAGGAAAAATACATTTAGATCCATTTGTGCAAGACAAATATTTACCAAATGGCGTAGAGATGAGAATTAAAATTCATCGTTTCCCATCTAAATTTTGTCTGATTGGTGGTGTAGATGGAAAAATAGAAATTCAAAAAGCCATATTCAGAATACTGGCCTTGGATTTAATTCCTAAATTTGCGAATGATCTTAATGCACAAATAGATTGAACAAATTACAAAATGCCCATAAGACGTACCGAAATGAAAATATTTACCATTGGAAATGGTCTTCGGTCAAAAATAGAAGACCATCTGTTTCATAAACAGATGCCAAAACAATTAATTCTTGGTTTAGTTCCGAATAAAGATATAAATGGAGATATTGATACATGTCCATTTAATTTTCAACATTTCAATTTGAACAAGTTGGAAATCACAATAGATGGACATTCCATTAAAGCACGTCCGTTTGAACCGAATTTCGAAGGTGGACTTTATCAAAATTCATATTTATCATTATTTGAAGCAATGGGCTATTTTGAACAAAATCAAACATTTAATATATCAATGCAGGATTATGCAAAAGGATATACCCTCTGGGGAGTTGTTTTGACACCCGATCAGTCAGGTAGTGGACCATTAGCTCACCCTATAAAATCTGGCAACCTACGACTGGATCTTCAGGTTGCTCAAGCTCTCACAGAGGTAATCAACGTTGTTGTCTATGCAGAATTTGATAGTGAGATAGAAATCAACAAATTCAGAGAAGTGATATTTGACTATTAACAATGCGCAAATGTGAACACTGCAAGATATACAGGGAGATGAGAAAAATAATAAACATAATAAGGAAACAGAAAACTCCCAATGAAAGACTGTTCCTTAGATTATTTACAGAAATTGTTGTGGATGAAGTGACAACTTTGATAAAACAAAAAGTGAACAATCTGTGGGGTGAATGTCAAGAAATACCTGGACAAGAACATGACTTTTGTATAAAAAAAGATATAAGAATATGGATTGAAGTGTATATGGAAGAGTGTATGGAAAAAGTGTGTCCATCAAGTGTACTATATAAACTGCACATACAAGCAAAGAAGCTGAATATTGAAGGATGTTTTGCAAATGTGAATGTAGACTTTGAAATTAACACTGATGAAGACATTAAGAGGTGGGCGGATTTAGTAGAGAAAGAATGGGGCTACTATACACGACTTAATAAAGAAGAAGAAATTGATTGAAAAGTACAACTTTATAACAGCCCTTTTTCAGGGCTAAGAAGAGATGGAAACCACTCAACTACAATATATTCTGGACAATTCTCCAAGGTTATCATTATTGAATGGAGAAGTGTGTTCAAAAGACTTATTACCAAAACAAAAACCTAAACATAGAAAAGCTTATATTGTGAACACAGATTCATCAAGAGAACCGGGAGAACATTGGGTGGTAGTATATTTCATAGACAATCATTCATGCATCTACTTTGATTCCTATGGCTTACCACCATTAGATAAAGACATTTACAAATTCCTAGTGAAAAACACAGATTCATGGACTATTAACACAATGAGAGTACAGAGTGTTCATACTGTGGTGTGTGGAATGTACTGTATATTTGCCTTGGATCATCTTGCTAAAGGATATGATTTAGAGACAGTTCTTACTATCAATTTCGACCCCAGAAATTTCCAAGAGAATGACAGAGAAGTTAGTCAATGGTTTGAGCAAAACTATTGACATTATTTTACGTAATCAAGATTAGGTGTCAAAACAACCCATAGAGTTTTTTTATAAAAACATTTTTTCGATTGTATATTTTTTGCCAATCACTATTATGTATTACAGATAGGATATTTTAGCATTTTTTTAAAAAAATCTTAAGCGATAATGCTTTATTTCAAGACACAATTCTGGCTATACATATTTTCTCAGCAAAATGGAATCTTGAAATAAAGTGGTATCACACAAAAAATCTCGATGTAAAAGGCTTTCTATAGATAGGCAAACTCAGATCTCGGTGTATAGATGCTTCTCACTTCATAAATTAAATATTGATCCCTAAAACTAATTCTTATTGTCTGTTTAAAATGTAGCAGTGCCCACTAGCTCTCCATAGCAGTAAAAAAAGAGAAGAGATACTTCTCTTTTTTTCACACCATTCCATCCCATAAGTGAAAAAAGAGTTAAGAGATGCTTCTCTTTTCCACTGTGGATAAGAGACTGTATGTTTATCAACCAATCCTTCCATATAGTAAAGCATTATACGGTTCAAAGTATGGAGAGATTCATTAATAAACATATATTTTGCCAGCATAAAAATGTTTTGAACAACCTACCCCGTGACTGACACTATAGGGACCAGCATTTAAGAGATACTTCTCTTTTTTCACCATTCTATCCCATAAGTGAAAAAAGAGTTAAGAAATATTTCTCTTTTCCACTGTGGGTAATAGATCGAATGTTTATCAACCATTCCTTCCATATAGTAAAGTGTTATACGGTTTAAAGTATGGAGAGATTGATTAATAAGCAAAATCCACATATTTGCCAGCATAACGTAATTGGGAGGCTTCTATCCCCGTGACTGACACTACAGGGAGCACCATTTAAGAGATACTTCTCTTTTTTTCACCATTCTATCCCATAAGTGAAAAAGAGTTAAGAGATACTTCTCTTTCCACGGTGAGTAAGAGATTGTAAGTTTATCAACCAATCCTTACATACAGTAAAGTGTTATACGGTTTAAAGTAGGGAGAGATTGATTAATAAACAGGCAAATATTTAGTGACTGGAAGGGGACTTTTACCCCAGGGTGCCACTATAGACACAAGCATTTAACACTGAATTCCCCATACCCCCAATGAGGCCACTATAGACACAAAATTAACATAGGATTCTCCATCAGGTTTTTTACCCAGGGGTGGCACTATAGCGAAACATTTAACAATGAATTTCCCATACCCCAGGACTGGCACTATAATGAACAAATTAACATAAGATTCTCCATAGGCTTTTTACCCAGGGGGTGCCACTCTGGGTACAAGCATTTAACACTGAATTTCCCATACCCCAGTAATGCCACTTGAGGTACAAAATTAACATAGGATTCTCCATAGGGTTTTGTACCTCAAGTGGCATTTTTGTACCCAGAGTGGCATTTTTGAAGGCAGGAAAAAGTTTAAAATCTTTTCCCTGCCTTCAAAAATGCCACTCTGGGTACAAACATGCCACTTGAGGTATAAAACCCTATGGAGAATCCTATGTTAATTTTGTAGATCAAGTGGCATCCCTGGGGTATGGGGAATTCAGTGTTAAATGTTTGTTCACAGAGTGGCACCCCTCACTACTAATGCCTCACTAAGCTTTTTGCCAATGTTAACGAAATATGAGTTAAATTTGTCAGCTATTGCTTCGGCGTTAGTTATTTCAACATTATCATCAACAAATGTCGACGGGGCGGTAAGGGTAGGGTTGGATTTATTAATTACTTTTTTTCATATTTGCCACGTTTTTTCATATTATGTTTGTTTTCTCGAAGTATAGTGTTATAATAATCTGTTTTATGAGCTCGTTTTAGTCTGTTGTATATGATACAGTACGTTTTGTATCTCGATTTGGTTTGCATTGTTCGGTTTTTTAATTTTTTTTACATGCAGTTTGTTTTTTTCCAATGATGACTTTAAAAGACCCAATGTCATCCACGGTTCGCGCTTTACAAATTTTGGGGGAACTTTAACAATTTTTTCTGGAAATGTGCGGTCAAAGGCTGAATGTACAATGTCAAGTAGAGTACTGAAGGCTTCATTTGTACACGATGCGTTCATTACGTTAGAGAAATCGCTTGCAGAGAATAAGGATTTGAAGTGGTTAGTGTTTTCCTGCTTAAATGATCTTTTTGGAGTTTGTACTGTGTGGACATGTCTTTTGGCTGATTTGTCTACATAAAATGTTGCAAAATGATCGCTTACATCAGTGATAATTATTCCAGATGTTTGTGACTTGATTTTATTGCAGAAGATATTATCGATTATAGTGGCGGAGTGATCCGTGATTCGCGCTGGTCTCGTGATAGCAGGCATAAATTCAGCACTGAATATGGTATCTATGAACAAGTCAGTAGTGTGTTTGCAGAAGTCCTGTAGATGGATATTAAAATCACCATAAGATAAACAGTCTTGTTTAGATCACCTAACACATCTAGTAAGTTTGACAGTTTTTTCCAGGAATAAATCGAGGTTGGCTTTAGGGGCTGTGTTAGGTCTATACATGATTCCAATGATCTGTTTTTCTTTCGTTGCGATCTCGACGAGCAGGGATTCAAAGACATGTGGGATAAACACAGATAGATCTTCGCGAATTTTAAATAGGATAGAGTCTTTAATAAATAGACCTACTCCTCCCCTGCCATCGTCGTGCTCAGGTCGCTGTCGTGTGATTAAATTATAGTAGCCATCAAGTGAGTTGGTAATATTTTCTTTTATATTAAATGTTTCTGTCAAGCCTATGACGTCTAAAATATTGGATTCGGTTTGAAGGTGACATATTAGGTCATTCAGGGGTTTCCAGTTAGCATTAAGGCTTCGACAGTTAATGTTAAAGAGACTAAGTGTGTTGGGTATTTTTGAAATCTCTTCATTAAAGCGTTCCGTCGTGCAGTATTCGCAACAACGTTTCTCAATTGTATAGGGAGAGTTCAAGTCGGACGCTTCGTTATCGGTAATTGCGTCGTTAAACTGGGAAATGAAATCAAATGAGCTACTGCTTTGTATCTCATCAATTTTCAATGGGTTAGCCATGAGCAAAACTCAAGAAGACGGCCATACTACTCAGAAAGGAGCTAAGGGGTTTATCAAAGATGTTTAATCTGATATTTTTCAAGGCGAGTTGTATGCTGTTGTCAGGATTTTGTGATATAGCGGGCCTTAAAGAAAAAACATTTTGTAGACGAACCATGATAAGGTTTCTTTGTAATATTCAGCTAGCTGAGTTGGTTTGGGTAATTTTGGGAAGGCATTTTGCTATGGGCACGATGAAACATGACATATATGAGTGGGTGCAGTACAAGAATATATAATGTAGCAATATACATTTCTGTTCAAACATTCATGCGTCGTACACAAAATATAGACAGGTGGATGCTTATGTGGGAGGATGTCTCTGGCCGCAGAACCCATAATTTATTTATTTATTTATTGGTGTTTATGGTCACATATTTTTGGACAATGGCTAATCATGATCACACTATGAGTCTCGACTCAAGAACAGGGATGAGCGTTAATAAGCCAATGCTGCCCATATTACAGAGGGTTTGCCCCTGCCAATCATTGGATGACTGAGTCCCATTTTGCAGTTAAACAGAGCCTATGCAGTAAAACAGAGCCAAAGAAGAAAAGTAACATTCACCGAGGCCGTAGGAATTATCAACCCGAGGAAACTAATATCAATCTCAAGTAAAGTTAATAATTATATAATATCGGCTTGTGCCTCGTCGTTTTGACAGGCATGCCTCTCGTGCAAAATATAACAAAATATATCATGTATATTCAGGACAGCCAACAAAATATCACGAGCATCTGCCCAAGGGAATTGGATTCGTTCGAAATATCTACAATTCCCCTGCATTACGTGTTAAAGTAATAGTTACATGACCAAAACAAATTGCTGTAAATTTTATTTGTGTTAAAAAATAAATAGGCGCTTTCTGAGAGACTGAATATACTTTATTTTCAAGTTAAGTTATGAGTCATGCTGCGTCTATAATTGTGGTAGCAGGTGGTAGGATGATATTATGTAAGAAATAATGACAAGAGAAAAATGAAAACTCACCAAAAAATAAGTTTTTGGTTTCCATCAAACTTTCACAGAACAGGGTTAATAAATATATAAATATTCCTCAATAGTATGGTAAAAGTATAACACCGCATTAATGTAGCCACAAAAATCCTGAAAACATTCTTCAACTAGAATGATGAAAAATTGAGATATTTAATTTAATTAATTTTCATTTTCATTTATCAATATTTCTTACATAGTATTATTCTATCACAATTATAGATGGCACCTGACTCATTACTTTAAAATAAAATTTATGTGGTCTATTGAACACAAGAAGCCGATTTCCCGTCCAGGAACATGATATGTCATAATTTCATTTAGTGAGATGGGTGCTTAGTGCATGTGTGAGGTAGCTCAATCAATATATTCAACGTGCAGCCCCAAAAAATAAAAAATATTAATTGTTTTTTCCCCAAATAATGAATATGGACTGTTCCAATTGCTGCCATAGAACTGATCTGGAAGATACCACCAGGGTTCAAAGGTTTAAATATTGTCAATTTATCTCTGAAAACAAAATAAATTGTCAGCCAATTTTAGTCATTTAATTACATGTATCACCTTAATAAATTACAAGGAAATTTATGTACGAAAAAAAGTGGATATTAAGTCAAGAGATCAAAAGGCGGCATTTGAAACAGTTTCGTAAAAAGTGTTTGTTAAAAATAAAAAGTTATTTAAAGTGTGTCCGTTTGGGCGCACCTGTTGATTTACTGTCAGACCTTGATAACAGTCATTTTTCGCCTTTTACTAATCTCTGGTTGGTATGGGTAGTACGAAATGGTATGCCATGTGGTGTTGTGGGGTATGCTTGGTTGTCTGCATTGGTAGGATAGTATGGGCAATCTATACCCATTTTGGTACAGTTTAGTCTTGGAGACATCCATTAACCGATTTCGATTATATACTCTACCACTTCCTGTATGGGTTTCATGTTATGTCCTTACAATACAGCTGTTCTGGATGTGGGAAGAATCAGAATGGAGTAGTATATTTTGATGCAGCAGTAGTTGGTATTTTGGTCACGGTGATTGTGTAACAGTGGTTGTTGTAATAGTTGTTGGTGTAGTAGTTGTCGTTGCCGATGAGATTGTCGATGTAGATATTGTTGGCGTTGTTGGTGGTTGCGCTGTATAGATTAGTGTTGTGGTTGTTTGGTGCTTTAGCGGTTGGTATGGTAGTTATTGGTTGATGTTGTACGTTTACTTGTAGATATTTTATTGGTTAGTGTAATGGTTGTGCTGCTTGAAGTATAGAACCAGTCCCAAAGGTGTCCCAATATCCTCTAGCCAGAACTGTCTTCAGTACACAATTCCAAAAAACAGTATCTTCATGAAGACTACAGCCTAGGAGACATGGGGACATTGAAAGTTATCTTCTATAAGCCGCTACGAGTCACATAGGAGCTAATAATCGTGAAGTCTTTTCTACGCTACTGGAGTAATGTCCAGAAGAATCGAATTGTGGAAAAATAGCATAATGCCAAGAGGGTCGTGTAGTATACGTCTATAAATAGATCAATGGATCAAGGCTAATATGGCCAAATGGGTACAAACCGCCAATAGTGGACGATCTAGCTACCCAACCCCCACATGACCTGCCATCTCGTACTTCTCATAGCAACCAGGCGACAGTAAAAGGCGTAAGGTGAGTAAGTAGCCCAATGGGTTAAAAGAACACTAACAGGTTACATACCGTCTTTACTATACTATCATACGTGACAGCCAGAGGCGGCGGAATCAGGGGAGCAAGAGGACACGTGCCCTTCCACTTTTTGCCACAGCCATATTGCGCGGTTATACAATGATTTAAAATGGGCGCACGCAAATGTGTCAATATACAAGCATTCCTGTAATATATTATTTTCAATTCTAAGCAACATTGGCAAAAGAATCCCACCTTCTGTCGCTTCGGTTCATTTTATCTACTTCACCCATCTTCCAACCCGAAGGCTCGCCTTCGGGTTGGAAGATGGTTGAAGTAGAAGAAATGGACAGGACAGTGACCACACCGCGACATGCTCCTCTAAAGGAGAGAGAGTCTATAGTATGTCACTGTACATTTACTGATATACGATTGTAGTTTTTCTCCCACTGGGCTGAACTACACTACAAAAAATATAGGTTCTCTTTAGAACCAAAACTGGTTCTAATCTTGTCCCTGAGATTAAACCAGTTCTTTTTAAACAGTGTTTATTTCAAATCAAATAAATTTATAAAGATTAACATTAAATATTAACAGAGTTAAACATAAATTGAGGGGGTTTCAGCCGTAAGTCTAAAGCTTATACGAGGTTGCCTCAAATCATTATTAAGCAAAGGAGATATGAACAGTTGGCATATCGAACCAGTTTTGGCTCTTTCCAGAACCAAAACTGGTTCGATATGCCAACTGTTCATATCTCCTTTGTTTCAAAATGTATGGCGGCTGCGTTGAATAAGCTCCAAGTTTACTGCTGAATCTACTTCAGTTCATGTAATATTCTGTTAAAATTGAATGCTAATCTTGGTAAATTTATTTGATTTAAAATAAATACTGTTTAAACAGAACTGGTTCCATCTCAGGGAAAAGATCAGAACCAGTTTTGGTTCTAAAGAGAACCTATATTTTTTGCAGTGTATGGTAGCCTTGACAAGTTGTGCCCCTCCACTTTTATCGAGCTTCCCCTACCTCTGCTGATCAGCCACTCACACACAACAATAGCATATGTCTTCGAATTATTTACTTCCCACGGCAACACGGTGGTGCTATAGGTGGGTCAGATGAACTAAGGGCTAACCGTTTTTTGATGCGAGTGAATATAGTTATGTCTTATAAAACCCGTTGATCTCTATAACAAAAGTGGTCAGATTTGTTTTATAACAAAACCTGTAGATTTTTATTTAACAAACTTATGACCTCAATTTTTGACAAAACCTGGCGATTTTATTACAAAAGTGGTATGCTGGTATGAAACTTGGCAATTTGTATTACAAATGTGGGAGCTATGACAAAACCCGCCAGTTATTACATTCGTGGGCGTAGAACAACACAACAATAGCATATGTCCAAGAATGGTAAGCGATTTGATGATGGGGATTTGCAAGTCGGAACTTGATGCGCTTAGTAAATAGGCGGCATAACACAACTGAAAGAGGTCCAATGGCGGAGATTGTTTTTCACGAAATGTAATAACAGTCAGTCTTAAATAAACATTCTTACCCGTTCGGACTGAAAATACGCATGTCTACCCGAAGCAACTGACGGCCATACACCTGCCTCATATGAGTCACGTGATCCTACCAGATTCGATTAACGTAATGAGGACAGAAGCAGTGTTCACATATCAGTATTGTAATAGTAATAGTAATAGTTTATTCAAGCAAAATAACACCTACAGAGAGGCAGATTGCATAAAGAGTTAACAGAGATATGATATGATTTTAATAAACAAATAATAAACGAAACAGTTATTTTTGTATAATAAATAAAGCTAATGTATCATACCTATAAGTATATAATGTCAAAACCCAAGGTCAGTTTAATGACCTACTATTTTGCAATTATTGTTTCTCTTTTCCTGAAGAACAGCAGGATTATGTTGCAGATGGTGTGACATAATGAGGCCGTATTATTGTTCATAATAAATTCAAACCGATCTTGTTTGCTTGCATTTGAGAAGTCTGCATTATTCCTGTTAATTATTGCAAACAACTGTACCCTGATGTGTGTATAGGCCGGGCGGTCGATGACAAAATGCATCTCGGATTCCACATCGTCCTTACAAACATCAGAAGCATTGCAAATCCTATCTTCTAAAGGTATTGGCGGCTGTGCATGTCTCCCCTTTTCAATTGCCAAATTATGATTACTAATCCGTAATCTTGTAAACATACTTTGCGCTTCTCTTGTTTTTGAGTAAGCTAAATAGGGCTCGAATTTAATATCATTTTTGAAGGCGCGATAAGTGCGCAATTTATTTTTACCGTTCTTTTGTTGTCATTGTTAAGGCATTCATTAAAATATAGTGTGTAATCATTTGTTAAATTTTCAAGTAATTTACTGGATTTATTATCGTGCATTGCAGACGATGGTATATTGTAACCTTCCAATATTTGACGGAATCCGCTATATTCCGTCGTTAATTTATGCTCTTCAAGTAAATCACGGAGCAATGTACCTGGAGTTGCACAATGAAGCCTGGCCATGAATTTGAACTTTTTGACGATGCTTTCGAGGGATAGTGGGAATCTGCCAAGTTCAGCTCGAACGGCATGGCTGGAAGAATTTTTATTAACACCGAGTACCATTTTACAGAAACTCTGTATCCCATAGTTCACTACCATACAGCAATATGGGTTTTATTAATTGATCAAATAATTTGGACATCACAGCAGTGGACGGGAGATGTTTACTCTTAAAACAATTGAAAAAACTGTAAAGTGCTTTGATCCCTTTTAGTTTTATAGCATTTTGTGCCTTTCCAAATTTCCCATTAGCAGAAAACGTTATACCCAGATAAGAATAGCTTCGTGCAATCTCCAACGTTTTGCCAGCCAATGTAAAAACTGGGGAGCCTTGTACCTTTTAGGGGGAAAACACCAAGCACTTAGTTTTCTCGGTTTTTACCCTCAGATGGTTATTCTTCGCGTATATTTGTAAATTTTCTAAACATGTTTGTAACCCGTTAAACGTACTTGAAAACATAATTAAGTCGTCTGCAAACAAAATATGACTTATGTACTTATTATTCACAACTATAGGGTCGCAATTTCTAGACAAGATTTTACGAATGTGATCTATAAATATTTTAAAAAGGGTTGGGGAGATCGCACAGCCTTGCCTAACCCCGATTGTGGATAGTAAAGGCGGACCTAGGCCCTTTGCAGTTTTAGTAAGATAGTAGCTTGAGAAGTACAAGGACTGTAAAATTCCAAGTATCTTACCAGTTACACCGCATTTATGAAATTGTTAAACAGCAATAGTCGGTGGACTGTGTCAAAGGCTTTCCTGAAGTCAACAAAAGCTGCATATAGAGGCCCTTTTTCCTTGTTTGCACTTATTGAAAATATTTTTGAGAACAAAAACACTGTCAACCGTGCTACGGTGTTCACGGAATCCAAACTGGTTGTCACTTATAAGCCGGTTAGCTTCGAGGAAATCATTTATCCGGTTATTTATAACCTTGTTTAATAATTTCCCGACGGCAGAGCTAACGGCAATGGCTCTGTAGTTGTTAGGGTAGTGCCGGTTACCCTTTTTGTACAGTAGGGTTAGGGTGGACTTGCTCCATTCAGTTGGATAATGACCAGATTCGAGCACTTGGTTAAACAACTTGACTGTTTCGTCTAGCATGTAGGGAATTACAGTTGTTAGGAGTTCGTTGGATATATTGTCGGGGCCTGGCGACTTTTTATTTTTTATTTGTCGGAGTGCTTTCCTGATTTCCTCCGGGGATATTAAGTCACAGTTCAATATTTGGGTCAAGGTTCGAGATGAATCGGTCGGAATGCTTGCCGTTTCAGCGTTGTGTGCAGGGGAAAACAGTTTTTTCAAAGAAATGAACAGCGGTGTCGGGATCAAGACTATTAACGTCACTCCTAGCAGATCGAAATTGTTTTATAATTTTCCAGTAACTATCTGGCTCCTTACATTGCAAGTCGTCCAGTTGGTCACATAGTTTTTTTATAAAACATTTTTAATTTGTATTTCACTTATGAGCCTTCTTCGCAGTGAAGAATTTAGCAATAAGTGATCTGTCACTGGGATTAAGCTTCATATCTTTTATAATGCTTTCCATTGTACGTTTCAAGTCTTTGCATCTGCGATCAAACCATTTCTTTTTGGGGGTGTTTTTCGGCTAGTCAATTGGACTCGTCGAGAAGCAAAGTTATTGATAGATTGAAGAATACTCATCCAGTCAGCAGCAGCCTTCTATGTGCCCTCCTGGTTGGATGAGTATGGCTTCATTCGATAGTGTGAAATATTTGAGATTATATTTGGTCGTGTTAGAATCAGTCTTGAACGTGTAGAGCTCGGTTCTGTCCATCTTGAGGGGGTTGGATTTCGGGTGTACTGATACTTGCTCGCCTCGCTGTTATCAAGAAGATCGATGCACTCGAAGTGTAGTACCAACTGGCAATGATTCGAGAAAACGGTCGGCGCTTTGATACAGAAATAATCAATATCCGAAAAGTAGTCTTCTGATATTATTATATAGTCGACAATACTCTTGTTGATTATATTATAATTTCAGACCGACATTTCTCTGATGTTGACTATTTTTTGTGTAAAAATGCCAAACGAATTTTCTGATCACTGCCAGTTAGCATTGCACCTGAAATAAAATAATGTCTTTATAGATAAAAAAAATTGACCTACAAATTCAAGAAGCCCAAGTTTTCGTTAAAGTGGACAAGTGAAAGTAGTGAAAAGGAGCAACATTTTCTTACTCAGACCCAAACTACTGATCAGCTTCTTCAATTCAGAATGACACCCTATTCTAAGGATAAGACTGTCACTGAAGAAAAGACCAGAGATCTAATGAATATATTAGATTCAGTAAATAAATTCGCCTGCAAAAGTGTTCCGCGTCGTGACAAGAACAATTTGCGGAAACGTAAATGGTTCGATCAGTCCTGCAAAGACCTAAAACAACACATCGTCGGTGGACGATCGAAACGTCGTATCTCGGGTTTTGGCGCGAAACCATTTTTTTGTCGTATGAGAATGTACAGTACGTGGAGTGTGGATTGTAACGAAGTCACCCGCGGAGTGGAGTTATCACCCAAGCTATAACTTTCAAATTTTGTACATATAGACAAAAAACACACGCAATATTTCAGCCAATGGACCTCCGGGTTTAACCCGGAGGTTCATTGGCTGAAACTTTGCTTGTGCTGGTTATGATTTGCATCAAATTTGGAATTATTGTTTTGGTGGAAGCTCCACTCTGCGGGTGATTTAGTGATAATACACTCTCCACGTACTGTAAGTGAACAGTGTCGTATAAAAAATATTTAATGTGGTCTAGCATCCAATGAAATAACATATTCTAGAAGCTTTGAAAAAATGACATTTTCCGATTGGACTACGTTTTGATGTCAAAAAATCGTATAAGTCTATACGACATTTTGGCACCTTATTCCAAGAGCGCAATTACTCATGATCCGCCGCATCCACCCATAAGCCATTTTGAAAATGAGCTTGAAAATCATCGTGGGGCTTCAAAATGACAGAATAATCATTTTGATATACACTGAACTAAGGTAAGTTTATATAATTGTATTTTATTATGTTTGTTGTATCGCTTGAATCCTAATTTACCCATTTAGTGCGTCGTGTGCTACATAGGAACTACTCATGGAGTGTATATAACGACCCCACCCCCACCCCCAACCACACACACACACACACACACACACACACACACAATTCGCTCCCTCGCGAAACCCAGTAATTACACATTTTGTTATGTGTTTGATTCACTTGGCTGCAAAATGGACTCCTATATGTTAATTCCGAAATAATAATGAACTTTTACGCCTTTTCCTTTACAATTAATCATAATGTACGAGGTTTTGATATGAATTACCAACAGAACGTCCCTTGAGCGAAATATAATAAAAATTATCATAGTTTGGCGGATCCAATATTTCTTGAATGGAGGGAAGGGCTAACTGTTATCGTAGTGCGTTGTGCTGAACAACGGCGAGTTTGGGGCGAGTAGAGTACGGGGGGTTGGGGGATAGGATGGAATCTGGACCTCCCGGACAAATGTTGAAGAATGGAGGTCAAAACTCGTGTTCTCAGCGATTCTGATATTGTTGTGTCCGACATCACAGGCTGCGTAACATTTTTTGTTGTCAAGTGAAGTTAACGATCTATTCTTTGCATCTATTCGTTTTTGGTGGAGCATGCGTTTTGATCGCAAGAGTCTTGAGTCGAATTTTGGTACCCGTCGCGGGTACGCCTTCATTAGATACGTCATTGTCGTACCTACAGGTTTCATTCTGAGAGAAAGAGAATGAGAGAGAGAGAGAGAGAACTGGCGGTACCGTAACTGTGAGCACATTTTCTCTGTTTTAGACCAACGTTGCGCGGACCGCGAGTCATTTGAGAGACGTTGTGCGGACATTTCCATGTCCCCACAATTACGGTGGGTTTCATCGGTCTGTCGCGGACTGTAGCGCAATGAATCGTGCATCGCCCGGAACAAAACGGGCAGAAGCTTCGAACTGCAGCACCGGCCTACACGTTGAGTTGATGTTTTCTCCCATCATAGCCACACTGTTGGGCAAATAAACGACAACCGACAAGCTATCTTGCCATCCACGTCTCCGAATTGGACTTTTATTTAATTTTTACAATATCTTTGAGATATTGGTGCTCCTGATAGAGGAGGAATTTCCAAATACAGATACAGATACAGCGGACACATTTTCTATTGTTTTTAATGTTAGCTCACAGTTTCCACAGCACATTTTATTATGTCAATGGTTGTTTGGTCAGGGATGCTTCGTAACTTTTGTAGAACGAAGATTGTTATATCACATGAAATGTCCTCACAACGCTCTCTCAGTCTCTCCTTTTGTCCCACTGACGGAACTTTCAGATTCTAAAGTTGTATTGTTGACAATTTCGAAGGCGTGTTTGGAAGTAATTTGGACATTTGACTATTCCACAGAGCGCTTACAAATAAAAATCTATCACTGTAATCAGGCATTTACATGTGCGGAGAATTTTTTTTTCGTTTATGGTTGTTGGTTTTAGCTAAATAAATTAAATATTCGCTCAGTGTAGCGTTGGAGTTGATCTTATCACCTAATTTCGAACCACGCTGCCAGGGTTCAAGAAACTAATGTCGATGCACGCTTCTACCCATTTCTCCGACATAACCAAGCGATACGAGTATTCCCACTACCAAAATTGCCTTATTAAATGCGTTTTTGTTACTTTTTATCAGATAATAAAAGCACGATTCCGCAGAGTGCAATCCCAGCTTATCAGCTTATCTGTCCAAACTTACGAAGTTCGTTTTCGTTAGTCCAAACATGGCCTGGAAGTCTGTAATATAATTTTTGGTTTTGGTACGTCCTTGGAAGGACGAACCAAACCCAAAAATTATATTACAGACTTTCTGGCCATGTTTGGACTAGTTTTCGTAAAAGCCCACATCAGCACAGTACATTCGCCATGGACTGGTTGTATTATACACACGTGGGGTAAAGCTGAAGAATAGGGGACTTTTCCTTTTATGTAAAAACATCACATTTTTCTCACCTTTTTTCTACATTTTCCTATTACTAGTCATGTTTTCGATAAAATGACCGAAAGATATTCACTTTGGACTGAGATTAGAGATAATTGAAACCCTTTTAATGTTACGGTGCCAGAGATTCTTCTGCATTCTCGCCATTTTGAAGTGTGCGTTTACATAAATTTCGTTTTCTCTTTGGCTGGCAATTGTAGGTCTATGGTCAGTGTAGTGAGGGTTAGGGTTAGCTTACCGGTAAGCTAACCATAGCCCTCACTACACTGACCCTAGACCATGTCGGGAACAGAACAAACAAGCGTACCAAATACAACCAATACACAGAGCAGACGCCGAAAAACACAAAAAAAAACATGGAGGGAAGATGAATGTGAACGTCACAAATCACACAGTTAAAAACAATTGTTGAGCAGTTATAATTGCCAGTAAAAGTAAATATCTTTCAGTCATTTTATCGAAAACATGACTAGTAATAGGAAAATACAGAAAAAAGGTGAGAAAAATGCATTGTTTTTACGTAAATGGAAAAGTCCCCTATTCTTCAGTTTTACCCACGTGGGCAGTGATGTCCATGCATGCATTTACCAGGTAATGAAAATCATCAACAGCCAAATTTTAATTAAGGTGCTATGTTAGGGAAACACCCAAACTGTTCTCTTGCTAAACTGTCCTCTACAATTTGATGCAAACCGGTTGCTATATTTACCCTGAACCATCCTCCAGAGCACCCAGACCATCCTCAACAGTGCCTGAACCACCATCTATGCAATTTAGAAATTGTGGTGACCATTGTTGTTGGTTTAAACAATGATGCCGCCAAGCGGACATTCTGCCTTCCTTGCGGAAACCCTGTGCATATAGATGTAGCACCTTAAATTCGCCGTTAAATCTGAGTAAAATTTATTATTTATGTTCTGGTTGAAATTTGGATATTTTTGTTTCAGTGTACACTGTACAGAGGGTTAAGGAATAAGGAAATCAATTGAGTCAACTGCATTTGTGGGAACCAAGAAAAGGGAAAAATATTTTCACATTTGCTCTTATTTCGAAAAGTATACAAACATATTGTCAACAAAAATGTCCAGAAAAATATATTAACATACAATACATTTGATAACATAATGATGAACTGTCGCTAGGTTAGATACAAATAATTTCAAATAAATTCTGTTTGGAGCGACATTTTCATTTGATCTTTATATGAATAATTTAATTTTTAATTTTAAATAATTATCAGATTGGCATTTATAAATATTATTTTATCACCAGATGTTGAACATTTGATAACAAAATGATAGTTATGAATATGAACTGTCACTAGGTTAGATATGAATAATTAACGTTTAATTCTGAAGACTTTTCAGAGCAATGATTATAAATATTATTTTACTGTCAGATGTTAAACATTTGGTAAGAAAACAATATTTATGAACTGTTGCGAGGTCAGATATGATAATGTTTACAAATAACTACAAGGACAATACAAACAAGGACACAGAGATAACAAGGCAAACAATTAGTGATACATGTACATGTAAATAATTATCGAAAACAAACATGAAAAATGATTTTGAAAACTCTCAAACTTTTGAAAATAACGTATTATTTACTCAAAATAATAAAAAATTAAGTTAAAAATATTAAAAAAAGATGGGGATGAATAATTGTTCTGGAGGATGGTTTGGATCCATTAGTGGCCAGTTTGCGTCAAAATGTAGCGGCAGGTTTGGGTCAAATTGCAGAGGATGGTTCGGCCAGCGGATGGTTTGGGTGTAATTCCTATATTAGTTATAAGTAAGAGAAATTTGTTTACTTTGAAATTCCCACCTCTGAAAGTCTGATATTCCATAAATTCAAAATAAATATACACAAATTATATATTAAAATGAAGGTTGAGATGTATTGAACACAAATTATATATGAAATCAACTTGTAAAGGTGAATGTAGGCAGTGGCACCAATGCGTCCTGGATGTCTGCTACGGTATTCATACCAGAACTGAATTTTCAGGCAAACCTCTTGCGGCCACATGTGCAAGCTTCAGATATCCAAGAAGAAAGCTAGGCCATCAGAATTCTTCAAAATGCAGTGACCGAGCTGTGTGGGGTTAAATTTCAAAACTATCAGTTTTGTTTACATTGTAAATTACTTTTTCTGGTCAACGTCTTCGGATGGAAAAAGCCTCAGTATAGATCAATGTCTAAAATCAAAAAATGAGAAAGATCACCTAAATATGGCATACTATTATTCATTAGAGACTGCGCTGTTGCCATAGTCTATGCAAAGTATCACGACACCTGTTGAAATTTCTAAGAATTATGATTTTGTTTTTCAATGGAAATTCGTGGAATCCCCAGGGCTTGATTTAACTGGATCCGCATAGCGAATTTTGAATCAATTTTTAACTATCGCTAATCAATTTTCCATCATAAAAACAAATGCCAATCATAATTTATCCATGTTACTAAACTGCTATTTAAATTTTAAAAATTAAATTGACCCCTGAGTATCAAGTGATTTGCGCATGTCCATCACATATGGAGTCTATCTTCAATTAAACTGCAGACAGTGTTGTCTTTTTCCTAAATGCATTCCAATTGTTGCACTCTAAAGTGTTTTGAATGCCTAGCTTTGTTCTTGGACACGTGAAGTACATTTAGCTACAAGTTGTTCTGGAAATATTATTTTATTATCAGTTCTGGTGCGAATATGGTAGCAGAATTCCAGGAACCATTGGTGCCTACAGTCAACTGTATGAGTTGAGTACATATATGTTTCGTGTTCGATAATCTCATTCTTCTTTTTGATGTATAATTTGTGTATATTTAATTTGAGTTCATGGAATATTAGAGGTTGGAGATTCAAAGTAAACAAATTTCTGAATTATATTGCACCTTAATGAAGCACCTGTTTGTACCCGGTACTTCTTCGATTAAATTTATCCTAAATATATCTATAATTAGTGTTTGGAATCTAATATTATTGCATTTGTTGAAATATACATGTAGCACATGCATGGAAAGTGACCAGTCTGTATATGTACATCGTCCAAACATGGACTTACATGTAACCCTTTACCTAACATGAAAAGCAGACGACTCTTAAAAAATATTCTTGAATAACCAATTTTTTGTCTCAAAAACATAGGTTATGTACCCTCATTGGAATGAGCTTGATGAGTTGTTCCAACGAGGGGTCATAACCTATGTTTTTGAGACAAAAATGAAAAAAATGAAGAAATTAATTGGCAATTTTTGAGAATAATGCTGTCCGGTTCTGGTTGTTATGTTGGTAAAGGGTTAAAAGTAGGTACTCTCTCTTTTGTAATAAGGACTCATTTTAAAGGGGGTTGTTCGAGGATGTTCAACAAAACTTTGGGAGAATTGTTTGAAGTTTTCACCAGTCATTGCCTGAAATGCTGATAAAACAAAGTCATATTGCACCCCAAAATAATGACAAGGGAACACAGAAATGGAATATATTTATGTTTTCTCCCCCCCCCCCCAATTTTTTTTTAATGATTTTGACAATAGGCAAGCTTCCAATGGCTTAAGTACACATGTAACGAATTGCAAAAATCATGAATAGATTGGTAATTCCAATGACAGGACTTAAAAATAAGACTTTGACCTTCAGGCTTGGAGGAAGCACATTGAATCATTTTGTTTTCCTTGTGTAACAAATGCCCCAAGTAGAAATGCCCGAAAAATTTAATTTCTTTATTCGGTAACATGTTGGACATTTGTGATCATTTCTGGTGTTTACATGTAGTTATGACAACTGCTATTTAAAAACACAAAAAATTGATCGATCACCTGATTTGGTTTGGAGTGTGTAATAGTTCATTCTATGCTTTACATGCACTTTGCATTACGGTTCTGCGAATATTCGAGATTTGATTCGATATCGATACCATGTGTGTGCTTCGAGATTGATCCCGAATCAGTCTCAGGATTCGATTTTTTCGAATCTCTCATACTAACTTCAATTTATTACATTTCCAATAAAAATAGGATAAAACTGTCATTAGAAAATTCATTCATGTAGGCTCAATTCCTATTTATTTGAGTAATTGACAATGTTTAATTGTTAGGTAAGGTGTGAATTTGGCCCAGAACATGATCCATAGTTTGGGTTTTTGAAGGCTTAACTTGTTACTATTCATGTTCTTAAGAATGTGAATAGTAACAAGTTAGGCCTTCAAAAACTAAAACTATGGACAATAAGCCTAGCTTTTTCAGCGACGGTGCTACAGAGAATATTTAGTTATTGGTTTTTAAGGTGTTCACTCCGTCGCGTAAGGGTCATTACAGTGTTCCGTAACTTCCGTTTGATGCAATATGAAATAACTTGTCTTTTAAGATTTGAATCGATGTCGATATCAGAGACACGAATTTGATTTGAGATTCGATTCAAAAAGAAATTTGTGATTCGCAGATCCCTACTTTGCATAATTTATGCTGAAACTATCGTCCTCCTGTAGTGTGTCCCAGGAAGGCAGTCTTTTGTTTGAACAGGCCAATTTTTCAAAAGTAATTGCTAGTTTGTTGATTGAATCCAGTCAGTCAATGAAATGTGCGAACAAAACCACGATTATTTTGGTTAGTGAATGGATTTTTCCGTAATTTCATAAGCGTATGAGCAGACCTTTGTTTATTTGTTTATTGGTTTACTTTACGGTATACATAATACAGAAAAATGTACATTAAACACATTGAAAATAGTAATAAAAATAATAAATAAATAACAATTGTGTTTATGAACAAATACAAAAATAGTGTATACCGTAGAGAGATGGCATAGCCAGATTGGCTGTCTGCATGTCATCTCCCTGTTAGCTATACAGTATCAGCTTGTGTCAGACCAACAATATGAAATATAAACTAACAGATAGTTATTTGCATGCACTATGTGTACTTATATATAACTAGTTATCCTGTCGACTTTTCCATGGATGCTTCCAATGTGGGCATTGTCTTTTGCATTATTAATAGTTGTGATCTGACAAGTAAGCAGCTTATATCAGAAGCTGATGACGAGACCCGGAGTCAGAGAGCGAAAACTCTTTTTAGTCGAGTTGTGTCGAAGTCAAACACGACTTATAGTTTGATGAATGGTGGCCAGGCGGGTGGGCGGGCGTAAACAATTGGTTTCCAGATGATAACTTGATAATGGTTCAACCCATGTTCCTGAAACTTCATAGGTAGGTTGGTATCAGTGAGAGGAAGAACCCTATTAATTTTGGACTTGCTTGGTCAAAGGTCAAGGTCACAGTGACCTTAAACATAGTAAATTGTAAACAATTGGTTTCCGGATGATAACTTGACTACGGTTCAAACCACGTTCATGAAACTTCATAGGTAGGTTGGCCTAGGTGAGTGGAAGACCCCTATTTATTTTGGACTCACTAGACCAAAGGCCAAGGTCACAGTGACCTTGGAACATAATAAATCGTAAACAATTGGTTTCCAGATGTTAATTTGACAATAGTTCCACCTACATTCATGAAACTTCATAGGTAGGTTGGCATTGGTGCAAGAAAGAGCCCTATTTATTTTGGAATCACTAGGTCAAAGGTCAAGGTCACAGTGACCCTTCACATTCCCCGTGGGAACCCCGGGAAGTAAGCAGCACTTGTTTACTGTGGTAAACCCGTTCCGCTTTACTAGTAAAATAGGACCCAGTCACCAATGCTTGGGGTGAAAGTCCTCTAAAATGGGCAACATGTAGATCAACGATTGACTGAACTTGACTTCATCTCCATGTTGTGTCACGATTAGCCATGGTGCATAAATATGTGACGTTAACCACCAACAAACAAACAGACCCTTCACATAGTAAATTGTAAACAACTGGTTTGCGGACAATAAGTTGATAATGATTAAACCCACTTCTGTGCTGTCACAACTCGACATTGGGTCGGTGATCCTATCGGCATTTTTTATTTTATTTTTTTTATTTTTTTAAGCCAGATCAGAATGTGTAAGTAAATTAAGGTTGTGGAAAAGCCAAATTACCGAGCTGTTAATAGCATATAATTAGAAAGGACGAAAAGATATGATTAAATATGGGCTATTACAGTTTACATTAGCATCATACGATCTTAATTTTTTGATCAACTCTTTTCTAAATGTGCCTCTAAGTGGGATATTGCGCTGTCTTTCATCCAGTCTGTTCCAAATTTTCGGGTAAGCGAATGTTGGGAGGACATCTAGAGATCTTGTTCGAGATCTTTCTTCAAGAAGCATGCCAGATTGTCTGGTGGATCTTCCACTTCTATTTTCCACAGCACTGAACAAATTATCAAAAGACACGGGGAGATTATTATTTCTCCAGTCAAATAGAAGCAGAGACGTATGGAGCATAAAAAGATTGCTAACATTTAAAGTTTTTTCTTTTTGAAACAAAGGATCTGTGTGAGAGTTATATCGTTATAGAGTGTTTTTGCATTAAAAACAACTTATTTATACCTATTGAGTTACCTCAAACATGGACCCCATAAATCAAATGACGGTGCACTAAAGTATAATACAACGTTTTCATTGCAGCATGTGGCAATATAGTTTTTACTTTGTTAAGAACATAGTTTGCACGAGCTATTTTTGCACACAAATTAGAAATGTGAGCCTTATTTGAGAGATGCTCATCAATAGGTACATGTATGCCTAGAAATTTTAATGACGATTTGTTTTGGTCAGAAGTAACTCTATCTATTTTCTTATTGTTTATGGAACTGCTCTCTTATTGCTGGGGTTTATAATGACAAATTTGGTTTTAGCAGTATTGAGGAGGAGGTAATTAGCCGAACACCACCGAGAAATCTTTTCTAGTTCAAGATTAATATAATTTACAAAAATGAATGTGGTCCGAGTGGTTGGAGAAAAAGCACTGGTATTTTCTTCCTCTTGGCATCTTTTTTAGGTCTTCCGTCTTAAAATGCTAGTTTACAACCCCATGTTATAGGTTTTCACCATTATGACTGGTTCCTACCCAGCACCCTTTGACGTAAGTTTACTCGACTAACTGGAAAAGGCTTCTTAGTTTCCCAAATTCCCAGTGTCAAGCCAAAGGTCTAGTTGAATGTAAATTACGCATGGCGTTTACTGAGAATTCCCACAAACCTGAATATAATAGATCTCAAGCCTTAAGTGCATGATCATAAGGAATTCACCACTGAAAAGCAATCAGCGTTGACACTCGACAGTGTCGTAATATAATAGATCTCAAGCCTTAAGTGCATGATGATAAGGAATTTGCCACAGAAAAGCAGGCGGTGTCAACAGTGTCGTATACGACACTGTCGATGCCGATTGCTTTTCTAGGGCGAACTGTGTGGGGTTTTTTTTTCAAAAAAAATATTTATCTGTTGCATTGTTTGATTCGAAGGTGTACTAAGCTATATTGCAAGCATCAGGAAACATGGCCAAACTATATAGTGCCGAAACACTGCAAAACTTTCAAACACCGCATAATTTTGGCGCAATTATTTTATTTGGGCACAACATTCACCATCGTTAGTTGGAAAGAATTTAAAAGCCTGCGTTTGAGATTCATGTCTGTAATCATTAGTATTCTAACAGTTCTAACCATGACAAATGATTGTTGATGTTAGGGGTCTTCAATGTTTACATAGCACCAATTTCACATTACCAGGCTTAAGCGATGTGATCTGTGTAGATCAAATTGACACTAAATGTAATTGCATGGCAAAGAAAGTTAGCATTGCCATGTTCCCAAATTTCACTGAGGAATAGCTAAGTGTTGTTCTCTTTTTTTTTAGCTCACCTGACTGAAAGAGCCTCATACTGGAAGGGATTGGGTGGGGGAAAATCCACCACAATTCTTAAAAAATCTTCTCATGAACCAGTGGGTACAATGATTTGAAATTTGGTATGGAGCTTCCTTTTGAGGTGTAGAATCAAGTTTCTTCAAACTAACTTTGTGGAACAATATTTGCCTTTGTAATGAGAGGGGCAAAATGTTTGTCCTCGCTCAAAATTTCTGTTTTCTGAACCAATGTTCTGATTTGAACCAAATTTGATATATGGTAGTAATTATTGAGTCATAAGTACTTGTTTCATGCAAAAAACACATTTTCCTGTGTCCCTCAGGAGCTAAAAATAGAAATATTTACAAATGCCCATATTTCCCAAACCACACAAAACAGAGAACTGTTATTTTTGAATGGTGAAGAAAATTGCCATTGGTTGTGTCAGGGCGTTGTATAAAAGGCCTAAAAAAATGCTGAGTCAGCATTTTTGTGAAAATTAAAAAAAAAATTTTCTCCACATCCACTGATCAGAATCATTATACAAACAAAGTTTGGGGTGGGGTATATAGGAATCACCCTGTCCGTCCGTCTGTCATCCGTCTGTCCATCCTTGTAAGAGCAACTCCACCTAAACCGTTTGAAGAATTTTCATGAAACTTCACACAATGGAAGAACTCCATATGCAGATGTGCTTGAAGCAATATAATTCCGTTCTGACGTTTCCAAGGGGAGATAATCTAACTTATACACTTCAGGCGCGGGGGGTATCACTTTGTGAGCCTGCCCACAGTACCTCTAGTTTTATATTTGGTATACAACATCCACAGGGGTTGTGTGGGGGTGAGGCTCAGATACAAGTGGGTTAAAATGCCCCCCCCCCCCCCCTCCCAGTTTATATTTTCGCTCAATACAGGAGCCCAAATTATCAACTTAGGGCAATATGGGGAACAATCTTTAAAAACCTTAGAACTTCTTCAGATCCACCAGTCAGAATATGTTTTTAATTTTGTGGTATACACATCTATAGGGAGGTGAGATTTAAGTTTGTTCAAATCCACTGCCTGGGTTCATATTTGGGCTCCCTATGATAGCCCAAATTTTAACTTTTTTAATGCAAGATGAGGAAATTTCTTCAAAGATCTTTTTCTTCAAATCCACTAGTCAGAATACTTTTGTATTTGATATAAAACATGTCGGGGTGTGTGTGTGTGTGGGGGGGGGGGGGGGGTTGTCACATTATAATTTGTTACATTTAGGCTTCCTATGTGAACCCAAATTTTAACTTAGTGCAATATGAGGGAATTTCTTCAAAAGTCTTCTTCTCTAGAACCATTTCATAAAATGTTTTGATATTTGGTATATAGCATCTTTGGGGAGGGGGGGGGGGGGGGCTCATTCAGATTTGTTCAAATAGAGTCCCTGAGTTAATATTTGGGCTTTTTATGGGAGCCTGAATTGTAACTTAATGCATTATGAGGAAATCTCTTTAAAAATCATGTCCAAATCCACCAGTCAGAATGCTTTTGTATTTGGTATACAACATCTCTAGAAGGGTGAGATTCAGATTCAAGTTTGTTTAAATTGGGTCTCTGGGTTAATATTTGGACCCCCCTATGGTAGGCCAAATTTCAACTTGGTGCAGAATGAGGAAATTTATTAAAAATCTTCAGATCCCCCCAGTCAGAATGCTTTCACAAACAGCATCCTGGTGGTGGAAGAGAAGAGCTCTGACTCAAGTTTGTTCAAGTTAAGTTCCAAGGTTGATATTTGGACTCCCAAGTTTTGCATTACTGGAAATCGGGGCATTATGTTGGTGGTACCATCCCAGTACTAAAAACAAAATCATCTGGTATGGACAGTAGAGTTATAAAGAATTAAACAACTCCATTCCCCTGTAGTGTTAACTAACTATAGATGCTAATTAAATCCTTCTTTAAACAACTATTGTCTGGTGAATGAATGCCTCAGGCTCCATCGGGCATCTTTTAATTCATTTGGATAGCAGACAAACATGGAAATGGAAACAGAAAGTTGTGCTAAATATAGTTTGGCATTCAGTCAAGTGATATTTTTGTGTAAACACAAGTTTGACAAATAGTATTAAATGTTTGTGTGGATATATTTTTTGTTTTGAAACCTATTAATCCAGTAAAATATTTTATGTATGGATAACAACAAAATTAAGATATTACCAAACACTGGCTTAGGTATCCATTTCTAAAAATGGCATCCCTGGATAAGGAAATTGAAAAATTGTCCTGCATTTTCGACTTTATCTACATGTACCAATATTGAATGAGAAGATTGTCAGTATTACATTTCCCTGTACAGTAAATGTATTGAGCATTTTCAATTCCATCGCCTTGCTGGATTAAAAAGAATGTAGCCATTTCTGCAATTCCTAGATCCACGAAAACAATATTTTGCCCAAGTTCATAATTTGCCTTTTACAGTTACAAAATGTTATATTGCTGATTTTTAGCTCAACTTTGGCGAAGCAAAATTTGAGCTTATGCCATGGCCAGTCGTCCGTCTGTCCGTCAACAATTCAATACGGCTCGGGCTAGAGGCCGTATTTATGAACCAATATTTACGAAACTTCTTGGGTACCATTGTTATGACCGTGGGACGAGAACGAGTGTTTTTGGGTCCGATCCGAAATTCAAGTTGGCCGCTGTCAGCCATTTTGTACAGACTTAGGTGAAATCAGGTTTTTGCGCAGAACTTCCATATGATAGCGCTGATTTGAATAATTTTTTGTATGAATCTTTAGTACCATGGGATACATCACATATAATACGTTTTTTTTTTCTCGTACGTAAATTATACAAATTAGACCAACTTTGATGTATTTAGTGTTACTTTCAGCGCTGTAAGTGCAAATGCCAATACGGCTCGGGCTAGAGGCCGTATTTATAAACCGATCTTTACGAAATGTCTTGGGTACCTATGGTATCACCGTGGGACGAGATCGAGTGTTTTTGGGTGCGGTCCGAAATTCAAGATGGCCGATGGCAGCCATTTTGTTCAAACTTAGGTGCAATCAGATTTTAGCACAGAACTTCCATATGAAAGCGCTGATTTGAAAAATTTTGTGTGTGAATGTTTAGTACCATGTACATGTATAATACAGGTTTTTTTCTCGTGCAGAAATTATGCAGATTAGATGAACTTTGATTTTTTCTGTGCTACTTACACACAGTAAGTACACATGTCAATACGGCACTGGCTAGAGGCTGTATTTATCAACCAATCTTCACGAAACTTCTTGGGTATCTCTGTTATCACCAAGGGACGAGAACAAGTGTTTCTGAATGCGGTCCAAAATTTTAGATGGCTGCCAGTAGCCATTTTGTACCGAAATTCGGTCTAATCAGTTTTTTGTATACAACTTCTATACGGCTCAGGCTAGAGGATGTATTTATGAACCGATCTTTACGAAACTTCTTGGGTACCTTTGTTATCACTGTGGGATGAGAACGAGTGTTTTGGGGTGTGGTCTGAAATTCAAGATGGCCACCACAGCCATTTTGTACCAAAATTAGTGCAGTCAGTCTTTTGTACAGAACTTCTGTATGAAAGTTCTGATTTGAATAAATTTTTTATGAATGTTTAGTAAAATGGAATACATCACATACAGTAAGGGGTTTTTTTTTCTTGTGCAGAAATTATGCAAATTAGATGAATTTTGATTTATTTAGTGCTACTTATACACTGTAAGTGCACATGTCAATACGGCTCAGGCTAGAGGCTGTATTTATCAACCGATCTTCACGAAACTTCTTGGGTACCTTTGTTATCACCTTGGGATGAAAACGAGTGTTTCTGAGTGCGGTCCAAAATTCAAGATGGCTGCCAGTGGCCATTTTGTACCGAAATTAGGTCCAATCAGTTTTTTGTCACAACTTCTATACAGCTCGTATTTATGAACTGATCTTCATGAAACTTCTTGGGTACCTTTGTTTTCACCTTGAGACAGACGTGAGTGTGTTTTGGGGTGCCTTTGTTATCACTGTGCTATGAGAACAAATATTTTGGGGTTCAGTCAGACCCACTCTGGGACTCAAAGATTTCTTTTCTAGTTTAGCATCTGACTGTCACCCACCTTTACAATAGTTTACCTATACGTTTGTTACAGGCTACGGTCAGTATTTATGTACAGACCATTACAATACTTTATATGTACCTTTGTTATCAGGTCATTACCTAGATCTTTGTCATTACTCTGTCACATACTATACATGTACATGTCTTGACAAGTTGAGCTACAGTGTCATTGACACTTTCATTCCACCTGGTTTGGAAATGAAAGCCTAATTTTTCCTGCATTTTTATTTGGGGTGTTTGTAACACATTGGGGATGAAATGGTAAAATATGCCTTCTCCGAGTCAGGTATTCGAAATCATTTATTTGAAACCCTGTCAATCGAATTACCACTCCACATGTATTTGTTATTTTTGGAATTCATTACTTTTGCCATTGGAAGCATGTCTGTTGTGAAAATCGCCCAAAAGGAAAAACTAAATATATTCCATTTCCTTGCTCTCTAGTCATTAATTTGATATATAAATTAGTATAATATGACTCTGTTTAATTCTTTTATCAGTATTTTGGGCATAGTTGAAAATTTCAAAATAAAGTTTTGTTGGATGACCACTTAATAAATACCTGCAATTACAAAAATCTCCAGAATGTATATTTTTAATTGTTCAATAATACCACAGGTTCACCCGTCTTTTTCAACTGTTGACAGATTGATCCTTTCTTAGAATTTCTCTCCTTCCTCATTTTGCAGGTGGGAAATATTTCTGATAAAAAAATTTCGTCCGGTATGTCACAGGTTGCTCTACCTCAATGCTCTCCCTTTCCCCTCTTCCATCTTCCTCCAAGCATGAACATTCCATCAGTTGACAAACATTGGTTTTAGTGTTGAAAGGATTGGCTATTTTGGGAAGTCGACTGGTTGACAGGACTAATCAACAAAAGTTAATTGGTTGGACATTTCTTTTGGAAGACTAGATTTTAGTGAGAATTTCTGATATGTGATTTTGACAATAATTTACATTCCTTCATGATGAACATGATTATTAATGATTATTAATAATGGTAGTCGTGAAGGAATATAAAACTATAGACTAAATCAGGTATCACAAGACCTAATTCTCACTAAAATGTAGTCTCCCAATAGAAAAGTTATGTTTTAAAGATAAAAATATGGTATCTTTTTTTGTGCCAGTCTGCATATACATGTAGTAGGAACCAGGGGCGGTGCTATTGAGGCAGGGGGGGGGTGGGGGGGTCTCAATATCCCAATATTTGTTAAAAAATCAAGATAGTTGGAAGTTATTCTGACAGAAATTCCAGCATTTGGAAATTTGAAGCATCATTGTATATGTAGCAGAGGCTTTTTCAGAATGTTATATTATATTTCCATGAAAATTCCAACTTCCGACGCCCACAGAAGAACTCTTATCAAATAACGCAAGTTTTTAGCTTAACTTAACAAAGTCAAGATAAGCCAGTACCATCATGTATGCGGAAGTATGTCAGTCTGCCATTCTGGAAGTCTGTTCACATTTTCTTTATCACAGGCAATACCCAGTGAGTTCTTGGTCGATTGTCGCAAAATTTTATACACATGTATGCAGGTTCGAGATCATGTCTAGAAGAGAACGATCCCTTTTGGTTGTCATCGGTCAACCATGATGTTGGGGACCTGCAAATTGCCAATTGAATCAAATATCAAACTGCAATGTGAAAATGAATCAAGGGCTACCCCTTTAGGTATCCATCCAGTCAATTTACCATTTCAACATTAATTGGTTTCAGATGCAGCAAACATGAAAACAAGAGTATTCTTTCTCAATCATTCTGTGATGCTACATTTTGACTAAATTGACCAAATTAATGTGGTGTGGGGGGGGGGGGGGCAGGCAGATTCAAGTCTATTCAAATCGAGTCTCTTGGTTTCATATTTGGGCTCTTGATTGTAGCCCAAAATTTCAACTTGGTGCACTATGATGAAATTTCTTTAAAAAATATTTTTCTTCAGATCCACCAGTTTGAATCTTTTCATATTTGGAATATAAAATCTCTTGTGAGGTTAGATTTAGGTTTGTTCAAATCAGACGTATCCCCCCCCCCCCCCCACCACCACCCCACCAGATTTGTAATTTAGTGCAAGATGAGGAAATTTCTTTAAAAATCTTCTTTTTCAGATACACCAGTCAGAATCCTTTCATATTTGGTATACAACATCTCTAATCCACAATTCAGATCTCCCGGTTGTATATCAAGGAGCTCCACTTTGTACATGTACATTATGATTAACTGAAGAGAAGGCATGATGCTTGGACTATTTTAGTCACTACTGAGGGGCTCAAGAATTGACAATGGATCCTATGGTTCTGTTCAAGGTGAGCACTTCAGGCCCACGGAACCTCTTTAGCTCGCCTGACTGAAAGTCCGGGTGAGCTATTGTGATCAATCACCATCCATCATCCGTCATCTGTGAACATGGTGTTTGCATCTTCTCCAAAACCATTGAACCAATTTATGTAAAATTTGAGATGCTTGTTTATTATGACTTCGCATTTTGATTTTGTTGAAATCAAGTTGCCCTGCCCCTCGGTAAGGCCACACCCAAAAAGTGTGCGTAAATCTTAAAAAATCTTCTTTTCATGAACCAGCAGTAGGAGATACTTGATATTTGGTGTGCAGCTTCCTTTTGAGGTTTAGAATCAGATTTGTTCAAGAGAAGTTTGTGAGACTATATTTTGACATTATCTGAGGGGAAAGAATTTTCACCCTGCCCAAAATTTCTATTTTCCAAACAGAGAGGCTGATTTGAACCAAATCGAAATGAGGGCTTATTGGGTCATAAGTACTTAATTTATGCCCCCCCCCCCCAAATTTTCCCGTCAGCCAATGGGAATTGCAGGAGCTAAAAACTGAGAAAATTTAAAGCACCCATATCTCCAAAACTACATGCCATCTAGAATTCTTATTTGGTGTGAAGTTTCCTTAGGACCAACAGAATGGAATGGTTGCAAGTATATGTTGATAACTGGAATCTCCCTTTCGATTTATTTCCAAATTAATGAACACAGTATGTTGTTGGTTATGGTTATTGTACAAGAATATAAAAAAAATCTGACAAGTACACATGTATACTCATATTGTGTGCTTCCCTCTTGTAATTACAGTTAAAACTAGAAGTCCTGTCACGAATATCTAGGCTTAATTGAGCATTGGCATTGCGCGCAATTGCATATCGAATGGCATCCAAATCACGGCAGGTTCTCCTGGTTACTCATAGCAAACACATGCAATGTTTCTGTCAATGGACCTCCGGGTTACCTGGAGGTCCATTGGCTGAAACATTGCTTGTGCACAGGTCATATGTTCAGAATTTGATAGCCTTCCTATGGCCATAACGCGTACATTAACGCGCAGATCAACGTGCTATTTATGCGCATTTCGTGACAGGACTTCTAGTTTTAACTGTAATAATGGGCGTATCATGTGCTCATGGCGCAGCTGTTTATTATCCCCGCATTTTCAAAAATGCGGGGATATTGTCGTGATCTCCGTACGTACGTCACACCCTGAAAGGCTCGTAGGGTATTCAATTTGAAAATTTAAACTATGCTAATGTGTTCAGGTAACATCTCTAGATGTGCATGAAGGTTTCGGAATTTTGATTTTACCCCCGGTGGTTCCAGTGGAACCACTTTTATCGTTAGAAAATCAGTTTTCATCGAAAGGCTCCAAGGGTATTTATTTCGAAATGCTTAAACTATGCTAATGTGTTCAGGTAACATCTCTAGATGTGCATGAAGGTTTCGGAATTTTGATTTTGCTCCCTGTGATTCCATTGGAACCACTTTTATCGTTAGAAAATCAGTTTTCATCGAAAGGCTCCTAGGATATTTAATTCAAAAGGTTTAAACTATGCTAATGTGTTCAGGTAGCAACTCTAGATGTGCATGAAGGTTTCGGATTTTTGCTTTTGCCCCTGGTGGTTCCAGTGGAACCACTTTTATCGTTAGAAAATCAGTTTTCAACGAAAGTCTCCTAGGATATTCAATTCGAAACGTTTAAACTATGCTAATGTGTACAGGTAACATCTCTAGATATGCATGAAGGTTTCGGAATTTTGATTTTGCCCCCGGTGGTTCCAGTGGAACCACTTTTGTCGTTAGAAAATCAGTCTTCTTCGAAAGGCTCCTAGAGTATTCAATTCAAAACGTTAAAACTAAGCTAATGTGTTCAGGTAACATCTCTAGATGTGCATGAAGTTTTCGGAATTTTGATTTTGCCCCCGGTGGTTCCAGTAGAACCACTTTTATTGTTAGAAAATCAGTTTTCATCGAAAGGCTCCTAGGGTATTTAATTCGAAACGCTTAAACTATGCTAATGTGTTCAGGTATCATCTCTAGATGTGCATGAAGGTTTCGGTATTTTGATTTTGCCCCCGGTGGTTCCAGTGGAACCACTTTTATCGTTAGAAAATCAGTTTTCTTCGAAAGGCTCCTACAGTATTCAATTCGAAACGTTAAAACTAAGCTAATGTGTTCAGGTAACATCTCTAGATGTGCATGAAGTTTTCGGAATTTTGATTTTGCCCCCGGTGGTTCTAGTAGAACCACTTTTATCGTTAGAAAATCAGTTTTCATCGAAAGGCTCCTAGGGTATTTAATTCAAAACGCTTAAACTATGCTAATGTGTTCAGGTAACATCTCTAGATGTGCATGAAGTTTACGGAATTTTGATTTTGCCCCCGGTGGTTCTAGTAGAACCACTTTTATCGTTAGAAAATCAGTTTTCATCGAAAGGCTCCTAGGGTATTTAATTCAAAACGCTTAAACTATGCTAATGTGTTCAGGTAACATCTCTAGATGTGCATGAAGTTTTCGGAATTTTGATTTTGCCCCCGGTGGTTCTAGTAGAACCACTTTTATCGTTAGAAAATCAGTTTTCGTCGAAAGGCTCCTAGGGTATTTAATTTGTATCGTATAAACTATGCTAATGTGTTCATGTAGCATCACTAGATGTGTATGAAGGTTTCGGAATTTTGATTTTGCCCCAGGTGGTTCCAGTGAAACCACTTTTATCATTAGAAAATCAGTTTTCATCGAAAGGCTCCTAGCGTATTTAATTCGAAATGCTTAAACTTTGCTAATGTGTTCACTGTTCAGGTAGCAACTCTAGATGTGCATGAAGGTTTCGGAATTTTGATTTTGACCCCGGTGGTTCCAGTGGAACCACTTTTATCGTTAGAAAATCAGTTTTCATCGAAAGGCTCCTAGGGTATTTAATTCGAAATGTTTAAACTATGCTAATGTGTTCAGGTAACATCTCTATATGTGTATGAAGGTTTCGGAATTTTGATTTTGCCCCCGGTGGTTCCAGTGGGACCACTTTTATCACTGGAAAATCAGTTTTCATCAACAGTCTTCTAGGATACATGTATTTAATTTGAATCGTATAAACTATGCTAATGTGTTCATGTAGCATCACCAGATGTGTATGAAGGTTTCGGAATTTGATTTTGCCCAAGGTGGTTCCAATGGAACCACTTTTATTGTTAGAAAATCAGTTTTCATCAAAAGGCTCTTAGGGTATTTAATTCGAAACATTTAAATTATGCTAATGTGTTCAGGTAACATTTCTAGATTAGCATGAAGGTTTTGGAATTTTGATTTTACCCCAGGTGGTTCCAGTGGAACCACTTTTATCGTTAGAAAATCAGTTTTCATCGAAAGGCTCCTTGGGTATTAATTTGAAACGTTAAGACTATGCTAAGGTGTTGCTAAGGAAATGCGGGGATACACCATTGTGTGCTTTGCACACAAATAAGTCGATCTAGTTATCATTGTTGGCTTCGCTCTGTAATTAAATTTCCGCTTGGCCAACTGGAACCCAACTTGGCATGTGGGTTAGTCATGATGAGAGGAAGGACTTATTGATTTTGAGGTCATTGTGCCAAAGGTCAAGGCCACAGGGACCTGGAACTTAAACATTACCTTAGTTGGCTTTTCAAATTGAAATTTTGCTTGCGCGATTGATAGTTAACTTGGCTTATGGATTGAGCATGATGAAAGGAAGAACCCTATTTATTTTGGGGTTATTGTGTCAAAGGAAAAGGTCACAGTGACCTTGAATTTTATGTTTTCTCAGCCAGAGTTGGTTTAATCTCCAAAATTAAAATGTTGTTTGCCTAATTGAAACCAAACTTGGGTTGTGGATCGGGCATAATGTGAGTAAGAACCCAATGTATTGTTCAGGTCATTATGCCAAATGCCAAGATTATAGATACCTTGAAATTTTATCATTCGGAGCTGGTTTCGGCTGTGTTTATTATTAAAAAATATGCATTTGCTGTCAAAACCCAACTTGGGGCGATATGGGGAATAATCTTCAAAAACCTTCTTCAGAACCATCAGTCAGACTCTTCTGATGCATGGCATACAATTACATCATTGTTATGAGGGTTATATTCAAGATTGCTTTTTTCGTGTGCCCCGTGGGAAACCCAGGAGCTAAAAATAGAACTATTAAGCATCAGTATTTCCCAAACCAAACGGAACAGAGAACTTTTATTTGGTATGAATCCTTCTTCCGACCAGTAGAATTGAATGGTAAGAAAAATGCCATCAGTTTTGTCAGGGTCTTCTGTGGGTGTGGGGGAGGCATAAAAAAAATGATGAGTCAGCATATTTGCAAAAATAATATTTTTTTTTCTCCAAAACGAGAAGTTAGAATCTTTTGACATTTGGTGTACAACATCCATAATGTGGGGGAGGGGGGGGGGGGGGGATGGGGGCAGATACAAGTTCATTAAAATGAACCTCTTCATATTTGGGCTCAATACAGGATCTCAAATTTTTAACATGGGACAATATGGGGAATAATCTTCAAAAACCTTCCAAACCACCAGTCAAAATCTTCAAATGTGTGGTGTACATCTTTCTTATGAGGGTAAAAATTCAAGATTGTTCAAACCAAGTCCCTAGGTTAATATTTCGGCTTCCTATTTAAGATTGTTCAAACTGAGTTCCTAGGTTAATATTTGGGCTTCCTATGAAAGCCCAAATTTGAACTTAATGTAATATGGGGGGATAATTATAAAATCATCACCCTCAGATCAGCCTGTCAGAATGCTTTCATATTTAGTGCACAACATCTGTAAGGTGGTGGTGGTGGTGGGAAGGGGGGGGGGGGGTCAAGTTTGAGCTCCCCTATAACAGCTGGAATTGGCCTTGTAGGTGAAGAATCAGAAATTTAAGTACCCTTTATAAATGTGTAAAAAAGATTGCTCCTCCAAGATTGTATCAAGTGGCACCACTTTTAGCTTAACAAAGTCAAGATAAGCTATTGCCATCACGCGTGCGGAAGTCTGTTAGTCTGTGAACCTGTGAGTCTCTTCACATATTTTAGCATGGGCTACACCCCGCAGTTCTTGTCTGATCGTCACGAAATTTCACATGCAGGTTTGGTGTCATGTCTAGATGAGAACGTCCCCTTTTGGTTGCGATCGGTCAACCAGTATGGCTGCCCAAAACCCGAAAACCATTAGCACAGTCTACAAGTCGTATTTATGAAGGGATTTCATTGTAACTTGGTACTATGCCTCTGTATAATGCCTAGATGAGAACGTCCCCTTTTGGGCATGATCTGTCAACCATGATGGCTGCCCAATCCCGAAACAAAAACTTTTAGCACAGTCTGCAGGTCACGTTTAATATGGACGGATTTCATTGTAACTTGGTAGGATGACTCCTTATGATGTCTAGACAAGAATTTCCCCATTTGGGTATGATCTGCCAACCGCGACGACTGCCCAAGGCCAAAACCCAAAAACCTTTAGCACAGTCTACAGGTCATATTTATTGAGGAATTTCATTGTAACTTGGTGGGTTGACTTCATATAATGTCTAGATGAGAAAGTCCCCTTTTGGACGTGATTGGGCAACTGTGACGGCTACAGGGGCCCGAAGCCCAAAAACCTTTAGCACAACCTACAGGTCATATTTGTGAAGAGATTTCATTGTAACTTGGTAGGATGACTCCAAATAATGTCTAGATGAGAACGTCCCATCCCATTTTGATCGTGATCATTCAGCCTTGATGGGTGCCCGAGCCCAAAATCTTCAGCAAAGGCAAAAGGTCATATTTATGGAAGGATTTCAGTGTAACCTGTTAGGTTGACTCCATCTAATGCCTAGATGATGACATCCCCTTTTGGTCGTGATTGGTCAACTGTGATGGCTACAGGTGCCCGAAGCCCGAAAACCTTGAGAACAGTCTACAGGTCATATTTATGAAGGGATTTCATTGTAACTTCGTAGAATCACTGCAGATGATGCCCAGATGAGATTGTCCCCTTTGGTTGCGATCATTCAACCATGATGGCTGCCCGAGCCCGAAGCCCGAATACCTTTAGCACAGTCTACGGGTCATATTTATGAAGGGATTTCATTGTAATTTGGTAGGTTGACTTCATATAATGTCTAGATGAGGAAGTCCCCCTTTGGCCATGATTGGGCAACTGTGATGGCTACAGGGGCCCGAAGCCCGAAAACTTTTAGAACAGTCTACAGGTCATAATTATCAAGGGATTTCATTGTAGCTTGGTAGGATGACTCCTAATAATGTCTAGATGAGAACATCGCCTTTTGGTCGCGATCATTCAGCCTTTATGGCTGCCTGAGCCCAAAGACCTTTAGCATAGTCTATAGGTCGTATTTATGGAAGGATTTCATTGTAACTTGTTAGGTTGACTCCATATAATGCCTAGATAATGACATCCCCTTTTGGTCATGATTGGTCAACTGTGATGGCTACAGGTCCCCGAAGCCAGAAAATCTTGAGCACAGTCTACAGGTCATATTTATGAACGGATTTCATTCTAACTTCGCAGGATCCCTCCAGATGATGCCCAGATGAGAATGTCCCCTTTTGGTTGCGCTCATTCAACCATTATGTCTGCCAGAGCCTGAAGCCCGAATACCTTTAGCACAGTCTATAGGTCATATTTATGAAGGGATTTCATTTTAACTTGGTAGGTTTGACTTCATATAATGTCTAGATGAGAACGTCCCCTTTTGGACACGATTGGGCAACTGTGACGGCTACAGGGGCCTGAAGCCTGATAACCTTTAGAACAGTCTACAGGTCATAATTATGAAGGGATTTCATTGTAGCTTGTTAGGATGACTCCAAATAATGTCTAGATGAGAACGTCCCCTTTTGGTCGCGATCATTCAGCCTTGAGGGCTGCCCGAGCCCCAAAACCTTTAGAATAGTCTATAGGTCATATTTATAGAAGGATTTCATTGTAACTTCTTAGGTTGACTCCATATAATGCCTAGATGATGACATACATTGTAACTTCTTAGGTTGACTCCATATAATGCCTAGATGATGACATCCTCTTTTGGTCGTGATTAGTCAGCCGCGATGGCTACAGGTGCCCGAAGCCCGAAAATCTTGAGCACAGTCTACAGGTCATAATTATGAAGGGATTTCATTGTAACTTCGTAGGATCACTCCAGATGATGCCCAGATGAGAATGTCCCCTTTTGGTTGCGATCATTCAACCATGATGGCTGCCCGAGCCCAAAGCCCGAAAGCCTTTAGCACAGTCTTCAGTTCATATTTATGAAGGGATTTCATTGTAACTTGGTAGGTTGACTTCATATAATGTCTAGATGAGAACGTCACCTTTTGGTCACGATCATTCAGCCTTGATGGCTGCATAGTCTATAGGCCATATTTATGGAAGGATTTCATTGTCACCTGTTAGTTTGACTCCATATAATGCCTAGATGATGACATCCCATTTTGGTCTTGATTGGTCAACTGTTACGGCTTCAGGGGCCCAAAGCCCGAAAACCTTCAGCACAGTCTACAGGTCATATTTATGAAGGGATTTCAATGTAACTTCGTAGGATCACTCCAGATGATGCCCAGATGAGAATGTCCCCTTTTGGTTGCGATCATTCAACCATGATGGCTGCCCGAGCCCAAAAACCTTTAGCACAGTCTACAGGTCTATAGGTCTTATTTATGAAGGGATTTCATTGTAACTTGGTTGGTTGACTTCATATAATGTCTAGATGAGAACGTCCCCTTTGGACGCAATTGGGAAACTGACTGCTACAGGGGCCCGAAGCCCGAAAACCTTTAGCACAGTCTACAGGCCATATTTATGAAGGGATTTCAATGTAACTTGATAGGATGGCTCGTTTTGGAATAATTTCACTGTAACTTGGTAACTTTCGTTGATATACATTAACTGTGAGGGCCACATACATTAACTGTGAGGTCATATTAACCCACCCCTCAGCTCTTTAGTACAGTGTACACCTCATATTATTTTTATCAAAAACATAGCATACATGGAACAGAAATGAACATATTCCCAATTATCACAATTCTTGTCTTATTTCATAATCCTTTCATAAACATTGAACATTATCCTTTTCATCAAACACAACACACAAGTTAAGCTACAGTGTCATTGACACTTTCATTTATATTGTGGTCAACTGAAGAAAAGGTATACATGAAATGCTTGGATTACATATGTTTTTTCATTACTTCTGGTGGGCTCTAGGATTGACAGTGGATCATCCTATGGAGACTGATTGCTGAATATAGTTTCATTCTTGGACTCAATTTATATCAGTTACTGTTCAAGGTGAACGTTTCAGTCCATATGTGTCCTTGTTAAAATCTTCTCATGAACCACGGGTATAATGACTTGATATTTGGTATGGAGCTTCCTTTTGAGGTATAGAATCAAATTTGTTCAAAGTTTGTAGGGCATTATTTGCCTTGGTAATGGTAGGGGCAAGAGAATTTTGGCACCGCCCAAAATTTCTATTTTCCGAAATGATGGTCCAATTTTAACTAAATTTGGTATGTGATATTATTGGGTCATAAGTACTTGATTCGTGCAAAAAAAAAAATCCCATGTCCTCATGGGAACCCCAGGAACTAAAAATAGAAATTTCAAACACCCATATTACCCTAACCACACAGAACAGAGAACTGTTATTTAGTATGAAGCATCCTTAGGACCAGTAGAATTGAATGATAAAATTGTCATTGGTAGTGTCAAGATGTTATGTAGGAATGGGGATGTGTGTGGGGGGGGGGGGGGGAGGGCGGAGGTTAGGAGAAGGGCATAAAAAAAATGCTGAAACAGCATATTTGTAAACATTTTGAAAAATTTTTTCTCCAGAACCAGTGGGCAGAATTTTTTTATATTTAGTATACATCCATATGGGAAACAGGGTTTGGGGGGGGGGGAGGTATGGAGAGTATTAAAAATCCTCTTTAGAATCTTTTAATGTTGCAATACATTATTGTTGTTTTGAAGGTCAGATTCAAGATTGTTCAAACTAAGTCCCTCGGTTAATATTTGGGCTTCCCATGGACACCCAAATTTTAACTTAGTGCAATATGAGGGATAATTTTTTTAAATCATCTTCAGATCTACTAGTCCGAATCTTTTGATATTTGTTGTACAGCATCTCTAGGTGGGTCAGATTCAAGTTTAAGATCAGGTCCCTAGGTTAAGGCGAGCTCTACTTTTTACATTATGATTAACTGGAGAAATGGTATGATGTTTGGACTATTTTAGTCACTACTGAGGGGCTCAAGAATTGAAAATGGATCCTATGGAGATTGATTGCTTAATGAAGATTCATTCTTGGACTCTGTTTATATCGGGTTCTGTTGAAGGCAAGCGCTTCAGGCCTCATGGGGTTTCTGGCTAGTTGAGCCATGGCAACAACTATTCTTTCATCAATTTGTTGTCAGAAACTGTTGGTCAAAATTGAACAAAATATGATATTTATGTTCCTTGTCAATTCATACAAATTAGTTGGAGGTGGGGGGGGGGGTCAGTGGGTACATGTGCAGGCTGTAAGCTGAGAGGTCCTCAGTTAGAATTCCACCTGCGGCAACCGCATTGTGTCCTTGGGCAAGACACTTCACCCCCATTGCCCACTTGGGGGCATTGTGGACTAAGGAACTCTGCACGTTGATGGTGCACTTGTCCTTAATCAATGATAACCCTGCCTGTTTGGAGTTAGTATGTTGGGAGTTGACAGTTGCTTGCCATTACTAGGTGGTTCTCTCCTGGTACTCTGGCTTCCTCCACCCGTAACACTTTCGTGGTCATGATTAGCCCTTGTGCAGAGATATGTGTCCTTAAACACCAAGAAATAAATAAATACAAATTTGCCATGCCCGTGTTTGCCTTAAAAAGGTAGCATAATTGTGTTAACACTTAGAGCTTTTTTAAAACGTTAAAAAATCTACTTTTTGGAGATCCTCAATTAGAATCTTTTGATATTTGGTATACAGCATCCCTTACGATGCTAGAAAGGAGTCTGTTCAAAAAGCAAATTAAGGGCTGTACCAAAATCAAATTATTTCAGTGGCCAGTGACCCAAAAAGATGACTTTCAACCTGAAAATACTATGAAGAAAAGTTCCAAGTGTGATCTTGTAACTATTTTTCCTGAAGGGAGAATGTCCCCCGAGTGTTGGAAAGACATTTTCATTTTCTGGACTGTGGTGTGTGCAGCCACAGAAGAAAAACAGGATTTCTGAGCAAGTATTTGGTAATGGAATATAAATTTTGTGGTAATATATTCTTCATATATAATGTGAGATTCCTGGTAGGAAAGGTACATGTTGTGCTTAAGATTTTGGCCCCAAAATATGAATTGATGTCATCTGATGTCCAGAGCACATTAGATGAAGCCTCACTATGTTATATTCCCCACCACCTTTATTCGATTGGATTATTTCTAAGCTGAAATACAACACAGGTTTTTAGGGCACTTGTCAATTCCACATGCCACTGTCTCCAAATACTGAAGAACTTGTCAGATTATGTGTCGAAATGCAACAAAACCCCTAAAATATTTCACTCTTGCTTCTTTGTATTTCCAGGATAAGTAACCAACATTTACACCCATTGTCCTCCGTGGGAACACCAGGAAGTGAAGCAGTGCTTGTTTACTGTGGTAAACAGACTGTTACACTGGTAAAATAGGACCCAGTCACTAATGTTTGGGCTGTGAGTCCTCTAAAATAGACATGAGGTATAAATGATTGACCGACCTTGACTTTATCTCCATGTTGTGGTCATAATTAGCCATTGTGCAGAAGTATGTGACCTTAAAAACCAATAAATAAATACATAAATTACACCCAGTGTTGTATTTTTTTCCCGAGTCCATGATAGTGAACCTGGTAAGTGAAGCAGTACTTGCTTACTATGGTAAATAAGTTCGGTTTGACTTGTCAATTACAACCTGGTAACCAATTCTTTCAGTAAAAGTCTGCAAAATGGGCATTCTGGGTATAAACAATTGGCAAAATTTCATTTTACATCTTTGTTGCAGTTGCAATCGGCCATATCTTCACCAAAATGTCATACCCCCCCCCCCTCCAAAAAAAAACAAACCAAAAAAACAATATTTTCT
Organism: Pictodentalium vernedei; assembly: GCA_031216915.1. Taxonomy (NCBI): domain Eukaryota; kingdom Metazoa; phylum Mollusca; class Scaphopoda; order Dentaliida; family Dentaliidae; genus Pictodentalium; species Pictodentalium vernedei. The sequence goes on from CM062290.1 coordinate 464,541,041, forward strand.
AGTCTGAACAACTGAGTTTTGCCTTACCACTGACTGAGTGAGTTCAGTAAACAGTTCCCCAAAAAGCAATCCAATACTGATCTTTTAATGAACATATAATGTGCACATTTTTGACAATGACAGAAGAATGGTTAATCTTCCAAGCAAACCAGTAGGATACTATGAGTTCTGGCATTATCGATTTGTTAGCTTACCTTGACAAAGTCAAGCTGAGCTAATCTTATTGCTCTCCATTCGCCGTGTGTCAACAGCATGTTTTGGCCTTTTCCAAAACCACTGGGCCAATTCTAGTTTAAGTTTGTGTGAGTATTGGTCTCGAAGAGGCATTGCATTTTGTTCGACTCAACATGCCCATCCCCATGGGGGGCTGGGGAGGGGGGTTGTAGAGGAAAATGCTCAAAAGTATTTTAAAATCATCTTCTTATGAACCAGTGGATGCAATGTCTTGATATTTGTTGTTTAGCTTTCTTTTGACTCATAGAATCAAGTTTGTTCAAACGTAGTTCGTGAAGCAGTATTTGACTTTGTAGTGGGAGGGGTAAGATTTTGGCCCTGCCCAAAATTTCTTTTTTCTGAACTGATGGTCTGATTTGAACCAAATTTGGTATGTGGTATTATTGGGTCATAAGTGCTTGGCTCATGCAAAGAAAAAAAAATTCACATGTCCCCATGGGAACCCCCAGAAGTTAAAAATAGAAATATTCACGGAACAGAGAACTGTTAGTGGAGTTGAAGCATCCATAGTGCTAGCAGAATTGAATGGTAAGAAAAAATTGACAATGGTCATGTTAAAGTGTATAGGGTATAAAAAAAAATCCAGTCGTCATATTTGCAAAATTTAAAAAAAAAATATTTTCTTCAGAACCAATGGTCAGAATCTTTTGATATTTGGTATACAGCTTCCACAAGGGGTCAGATACAAGTTAGTTAAAATGAAACCCATTGGGTCTTATTTGGACTCAATACAGCAGCCTGAATTTTTAACTTTTTGCAATATGGGGAATATTCTTTAAAATCTTTTTCACACAAGTTAGAATCTTTTAATGTTTGGTATACATCATTGTTATGAGGTTCAGATTCAAGATTGTTCAAACCAAGTCCAAAGGTTAATATTTGGGCTTCCTATCATGGAAGCCCAGATTTGAACTTGGTGCAATATGGGGGATTTTCTTCAGATCCTCCAGTTTCATATTGGGTATACAACCACTCTGGGGTGGGGGGGGGGGGGGAGGGGGGTCTCTAGGTATATATTTGGGCTCTCAGTGGTAGTACAAATTTCAACTTAGTGCAATATGAGGGACTTTCTTTAAAAATTTTCTTCTTCAGATTCATCAGTCAGAATGCTTTAATATTTTTGGTTTTCAACATCTCTGGGGAGGTCAGATTCAACTTTCTTCAAATCGGGTGCCTGAGTTATTATTTTGGCTCCCCGTGGGAGCCAGAATTGGACATGTAGCTAAAGTATTTTTTTTTAATTCGGAACCATCTAGAGGTATGTGACTAAGATTAATCCACACAGGTTGTATCAAGGGGCTTCATAGGGGAACTCCACATTTTATGTTTTGATCAACCGATCAAAAGGCATGATGCTTGGACTATTTTTGTCACTCCCGACGGGCTCCAGGATCGACAATGTATCCTATGGAGATGGATTGTTTAATGTGGATTAATTTTTGGACTCTGTTTATATTGTGTTCTGTTCAAGGTGTGTGCTTCAGGCTCTGTGGGGACTCTTGTTGTCTCTCTTGACTCTCAATCTGGTGATCTATACATGTATTGATTACCGTTCGTCGTCTGTGAACATGGTGTTTGCGACTTCTCCAAAACCGCTGAACTGATTTACAAGAAATTTGAGATAATTGTTTGTTATAACATCACATTTTGATTTTGTTCAAATCAAGTTGCCCCCACCCCTCGGTAGTGCCATGCCAAAAAAGTGTGCCTAAATCTCAAAAAATCTTTTTCTTATGAACCAGCAGTAGCAGAGACTTGATATTTGGTGTGCAGCATCTTTTTGATGTGTAGACTCTAGAAAAGTTTGAGGGGCAATATTTGCCTTCATTATGGGAGGGACAAGACTTTTTGCCCCACCCAAAATTTCTGTTTTCCAAATCTAGAAGCTGATTTGAACCAAATTTGATAGTAGGGTTTATTGGGTCATAAGTACTTAATTTATGCCCAAAAATATTTTCCTTCACGCCATGGGTACCGCAGGAACTAAAAATATAAAAATTTTAAAACACCTTTTTCTCCAAAACTACTCGACACTGAAAATTCTTATTTGGTGTGATGCTTCCCTAGACCAAGAGAATGGAATGGTCCAAAAAAATTGCTATCGGTTTTATCATAGGGTACTTTTTCGGGACTTAGCATTTTTTAACACTGTGCCAGTGTGGGTAATGGGAAAAACATTTAAGACTCTTCGACTCCCAAACCCCTGTACCAAAAGCTTTCATTTTTCACATATAACATCTTTGGAAGATTGTTTTGCATGTGTATTGAAATCAAATCCCTGGGTCCATATTTGGGCTCTCTATGGAAGCCCAAATGTTTAAATTAGTGCAGTATAAGGAATGTTCTTTAAAAATCTTCTTCAGATCCAGCAGTCAGAATGTTTTGATATTTGGTATGCAGTATCCTTAGGGGATGAGATTCAAGTGTGTTCAAACCTAGTCCCTGGGTTCTTATTTGGGCTCCCTGTCAGTGTGGGAACCCGAATTATAACTTAGTTCAAATTGAGGAATTTTCTTTAAAAATCTTCTTCACATCCACCATCAGAATCTTTTGATGTTTGGTATACAGTATCCTTATGCAGGTGAGATATAAATTTGTTAAAGCCAAGACCCAGAGTTAATATTTGGGTTGTGGGAGCCCGAATTATAACTTAGTTCATTATGAGGAATATTCTTCAAAAATCTTCTTCACATTCACCAATGTGAATCTTTTGATATTTGGTATACTGTGTCCTTAAGGAGGAGAGATATAAGTTTGTGAAAGTCAAGTCTCTAAGTTCATATTTGGGCTTCCTGTGGGAGCCCAAATTGTTCCAAAATTTCTATTTTCTGAAATTAGTGGCCAATTTGAACCAAATTTGATATGAGGGCTTATTGGGTCATAAATACCTAATTTATACCCTCAAAATCTTCCCCTCGCCCCATGGGAACCACACAACATAAAAATAGAAAAAAATACCCATATCTCCAAAACTACATGACACTGAGAATTTTTATTTTATTTGAAGCTTCCTTAGGAACAGCAGAAGGGAATGGTCAAAAAAAAATGCCATCGGTTTTATCATAGGGTACTTTTCCAGGACTTTGAAAAAATGCCTAGTCATCATTTTTTAACACTGCAAGTAATGGGAAAAAACATTAAAGAATCTTCTTTCCCCATACCACTGCTCCGAAATCTTTCATATTTCACATGCAACATCTTTGGAAGATTCATTCACTACGCCTCAGTACACAGCATCATCGTGCCCCCATGTAGGCAATCGGGGTGAAGTGTCTTGCCCAAGGACACAACGCGGTTGCCGCAAGTGGGATTCGAACCGAGGACCTCTCGGCTTGCAGCCAGCACCTCTACCAACTGAGCCACCGCGCCCCCCATTTTAACAAAATAGAAAGGGTATACTCCATCGATGATTTGTGCAATGCAAGTTAGTTTGAATTTGGCCAAGTGGTTATGAAGAAGTAAAGTTTGCAAAAGCTAACGGACGACGGACAACCGACGATGGACGCCAAGTGATGGCAATAGCTCCCACTGACTTGCAGTCAGGTGAGCTAAAAAGGGGCGCCGAAGGCCAGACGTTATCCAAAAAAGGAGGATAACCTTCTAGGATACCTTTTGCATGATAACTGTCCGATACTGTCATAGATACTCTACAGCTTCTATACCATCCTTCGTCTTCATACCCCAAAGGCCGCTACTACTGTCCTCTCTATAGTAACCATCATCTGTTCTATCATCAGCTTCTACAGCAGTAATCCGATACTATCGCCTTGTACCACCCTTGCAGCATAGAACCATTACTTCTGATTTGTATCACCTCTACATGCATGCTGGCTATCTCAGGTCACTATCTCTACCCTCGACTAAGTTTTATAAAGTCAACAAGACCATCGATACTGTACTGCGATATCAGAAACCAAGCATACACCACATAATCGAATGACCCACCATTCCTAACAACCCACTGCGTAGTACAAACCACTGGGTGGTGTTCTTGTAGTGAGAACTAACAACATCCCTGCATTGTACAGTCTGCACATCACATACTACCAGTTCTAACCTTACCTCGCAATACCGCCTACTACCATAGCATTACACACTACATATACCAATCCGTTGGTAAACTGCCTCCAGTGGATTACTAATACCAAATACTAACAGTAAACCAAGTGGCGTTCAGACTGTATACCATATACCATCGCACTAGACAACAATACATTACCCTACCCCCTCCCCATACTGCTTGGACTAGCATTACGCACTACTTTTACCAACCCCACTGGTAAACTAACTTCAGTGGATTACTTACCAAATACTAACAGTAGACCAAGTGGCGTACAGATTGTATGCCATATAAAATCGCACTAGACAACTATACATTACCCCCCCCCCCCCCCCCCATACCGCTTGACCTAGTATTAAGCACTACCTGCCCACTAATAAGGTAACACAAATCAATCGGTTGGTTATTACTACCAAGTGTTAATATGAGACACTCAAGAGTATATACCGATCATACTGTACTACCGTTCTAAACTACCAGGCAATACTCCATCTCACAATACTGCATGACTTAGCATTACGTACTACCAACACCAGTCATAGGATATTATTTAACATTATGCGAAGTAGTAGTACCAAGGGCTAAGAGAACACATAAGGGGTATATATAGCCCATACCATACTACCACTAAAACTACCAACCATTACCCCTCACCCCCCACAATACCGCTTGACCCACTATAACGTTCTGCCTATGCCAATCATATAATAACAAAACAATCGGTTGGTTGATAGTACCCGGGGTTAAGATGGATCCTACAGTCAAAACTTGACCTAGCGTTAAGAACTACCTATACCAGCCATAGGATAAGATGTGACATTTGGTGGACTGATCGTTCTAAGGGCTAAATGGGTACACAGTGTACATCCAGTACTACCACACTAGACGACCATGCATTACCTCCACCCCGCAATACCGCCTGGTCAAGCAGTACACCCTACCTGTACAAGTTACAAAATAGGACAAAGCAATCGGTAGGTTAACAAGGATTATGATGGGACCTGCATGGGTATACAACGCTCGTACTATGCTACCGTTTTAAACAAGGACTATCTTACAATACCCCCACTAGATGGACAGGCACTACTCCCACGACCGGGGGGCGCGGTGGCTCAGTTGGTAGAGGTGCAGGCTGCAAGCCGAGAGGTCCTCGGTTCGAATCCCACCTGCGGCAACCGCGTTGTGTCCTTGGGCAAGACACTTCACCCCGATTGCCTACATGGGGGCACGATGACGCTGTGTACTGGGGCGTACTGCACGTCGATGGTGCGCATGTCTTCAACCAATCTAACCCTGCCTGTGCTGCGGTGCAGAGTTCAGAGTTACGATGTTGGAGAGCTGACAGCTGCTCGTCGTTGCTCGGTGGTTCTCTCCGGGTACTCCGGCTTCCTCCACCCGTAAAACTGTCACGGTCACGATTAGCCATAGTGCATAAGTATGTGACCTTAAACACAATAAATAAATAATAAATAAATAATTTTGTTAAAATGAAGCAGCTCTCTTATTCGCGCTCTGGTTAATGCCCCAAAAGCTTAAAAATCTTCTCACGAATCACAAGAGGAAATGCCTTGATATTTGGTATGGGACATCCTTTGGTGTTGAAGATTAAGTTTGTTCAAGGGAAGTTGGTAGGTCATTATTTGGGCTCTCTGTGGGGGTATATCCATTTTGGGCTCTGCCCCAAATTTCTATTTCAATAACCGGTGGGCCAATTTCAACCAATTTTTCCATGTAGTATAAGAGGGTCCTAAGTAATTGAGTGATGCCCCCCCCCCCCCAAAAAAAAGGCAACCCCAGGGACTAAAAACAGAAAAAAATTCAAAAGCTCATATTTCCCAAACCACACGGAACACAGAACTTATTTGGTATGAATCATCATACGGACCAGCAGAATGGAATGGTTGAAAAGCATTGCATTATGTCAACAAGAGAGAGGAGAGACTCCCGCCACCTGTCAAATGCTTAACCCTCTCAAGTCTTCCATAAGTGGCCAAGGAAATATTTATCTTATTCATGCTTGAATACCTTTAATTTAACCCCCTCAACACTTCAATATGTTTTCCAACTATCTTATTTTATGTTGAACCCTATCAATGTTCTGCATATATATGTTTTTCTGGTTTCTTGGAAACATTTATCTGATTCCTGTGGGAATATCTTTTAACATAACCATCTCAAGACTTCAGTGTGGGTTCCAAAGATTTTATTTTTTTATTAGGGTTTAACGACACATTAACAATAACAATCAGGGTCATATGATGTCAGTGATCGTTTTACGGGTGGAGGAAGCCGGAGTACCTTGAGAGAATCACGGAGCAACGACGAGGAGCTGTCAGCTCAACAACATCGTAACTTTGAACTCTGTGCCACGCCACAGGTTGGGTTAGATTGGTGAAAGACATGCACACATTCGACGTGCAGTATGCCTTAGTACACAGCATCATCGTGCCCCATGTAGGCAATCGGAGGTAAAGTACCTTGCCCAAGGACACAACGCGGGAGCGCGAATCAGTTGCTGAAATGGTCACTCATCCAAATACTTACCGCTTTTGACGTTGCTTAACTTAACCCCCCCCCCCCCCGAAAAAAAAAAAATCATTGATGCCTTGATCAAACCCTTTCAATCCTGTGCACATATATGTTTTTTTCTGGTTCCTTGGAAAAAATGATCTGATTCCTATATGAATATCTTTAATTAACCCTCTTATGACTTCAAAGTGTTTTAGAAAGATTTTATTTGATGTTGAACCCTTTCAATTTTGCGAACATATGTTTTTTTCTGGTTTCTTGGTAATTTATCTGATTCCTGTATGCATATCTTTAATTTAACCCTCCCAAGACTGCAATGTGGGTTCCAAAGATTTTATTGATGCCATGATCAAACCCTTTCAATGCGGTGCACATATGTTTTTTTCTTGTTTCTTGTAAAATGTTTAACTGATTCCAGCATGAATATCATTAATTTAACCCTCTCAAGACTTCAGTGTGGTTTCCAAAGATTGTATTCCATGTAATACTGTTAATGAAAACCTTTTTCTGATTTCTTTAAAAATATTTTACCTCCAAAAATAAGCCTCCATAAATTCTCTTTCTGTTTTGTGTATTTTTGATGCTTTAACCATTTTCACACAGATTTGAATTGACCAGTGGCAGTAAAATTCTGTTTCTCTAGTTTGAAATTTGTCTTTTTCTTTAAAACCACTGGGCCAAATTCATTCATTTGTGGCACAAATCATCTTTGGAGTAAACCTTTGTTCCAATGAAGCTGCTACCATCTGCAGGCTGGCGAAATAAACTGTTCTGATACCCCCCCCCCCCCCCCCCCCAAAATTACTATATCCTTTGGGGTGGAGTTAATGCTTCATAAGCCTAAAATGCTTTTAAAATTTTCTTTTGATAAGCCACTTGCAATAATGCCTATATTTCTTGTTTGGAATTTACTTTAGTGATGCAGATTCACTTACTTTTTTTTTCGAAGAAAATCAGTAAGTCAAAATTTGGGCAACACTCACAATTTCTATTTTCAGATCCAGTGGGAACGTGTGCACCAAGTTTGTCATGTTGCATATAAGTGTACCATAAGTATTCGGTTCGGTGGTTGATTGTTAATACTTCACAAAACAGATCTTGCTAGGAAGCTTTGTTTGGACCAGCAGAGAAATCAATGGTCAAAAAAGGCTGTCTTTGATTGTGTCATAGCGAAATAAAAAAATTGCTCTTGCTCCTGATCACTTACTGATAGATACACTTATCTCTGTTGACGGGAGCGCGGTGGCTCAGCGGTAGACTGTTGGACCTCTATGCTAGAGGTCACGAGTTCGATCCCCGTCCGGGACGACCCGCGTTGTGTCCTTGGGCAAGGCACTTTAACCTGGTTGCCTACCAGTATATTAGGGCGTGCTGCACGTCGATGGTGCACGTCTTCAACCGCTGTAACCCTGTTTGAGCGGAGATTGAACATAGTTAGAATGTTGAAGAGCTGACAGTTGCTCGGTGGTTCTCTCTGGGTACTCCGACTTCCTCCACTCGTAAAACTGTCACGGTCGCGACTAGCCATTGTGCATAAGTAAAGGTGAGTGTTTTAAGCTTACTTGAGCCTCTGGTTTATTGCACGAGGGGCATGAGAAAATCACAGTATTTTCTTGACCGCCCATCACCTTCATAGCTACCACTTCATTGCTGCTCGACTTTGCTTTACCTACTACCTATACCAACCCGTTCATAATACGAAACATTTGATGAATTAGTGGTACCAAGCTCGATTGCCTACATGGGGGCACGATGACGCTGTGTACTAAGGCGTACTGCACGTCGAAGGTGCGCATATCTTCAACTGCCGCGGTGCAGAGTTCAGACTTACGATGTTGGAGAGCTGACAGCTGCTCGTCGTTGCTCGGTGGTTCTCTCCGGGTACTCCGGCTTCCTCCACCCGTAAAACTGTCGCCGACATGATATGACCCTGGCTGTCAATGTGTCGTTAAACCCCAATAAAAAAAGAAAAAATGTAACAAGGGCTAACAGGAGACCTTCGGGGGGTATATACAGCCCACGATAAATTACCGTTCTGAACTACCACGCATTTGACCCACTCCCACAATACCACTTGACCTGTCATAACGTTCTACCTATACCAATCCTATAATAAAACAGTGCGATTGATTGGATAATAGTACCAGGGGTTACAATGGACCCTACAGGAGTGTATCGATCATACTATACTAGCGTTCTAAACTACCAGGCACTACCACTTCCCTCCCCGTGGGAACCCCGGGAAGTAAGCAGCACTTGTTTACTGTGGTAAACCAGTTCCGCTTTACTAGTAAAATAGGACCCAGTCACCAATGCTTGGGGTGAAAGTCCTCTAAAATGGGCAACATGTTGATCAACGATTGACTAAACTTGACTTCATCTCCATGTTGTGTCACGATTAGCCATGGTGCATAAATATGTGACGTTAACCACTAACAAACAAACAAACAAACTACCACTTCCCACAACACTGCTTGACCCAGCATTACGTACTATTTGTACCAGTTATAATATAACGCATTAGGTGACCTACAATGGTATTTTTCCGTCCATACTATATTGCCACCATTATAACCCCCCCCCCCCCCCCAGGCATTAACCCACCCCACAATACCGCTTGATATCTAGCATTATGTACCACCAACAACAGTCATAGGTTAATATGAAGCTTTAAGTGGATGAATAGTATTAAGGGTTAACATTGTGCACTACAATGGTACAGAGCGTACATCCTGTACTGCCACATGCTTTAGGACCCCCCCCCCCCCCCCCCCCCACACACACACACACACACACACATAGAGTTCGCTATAGGTTAACCAGGATTTAGATTGAACCTACAGAGGTGTACTATACTACCGTTCTATACCACCAAGGACTATCTCGCAAAACCGCACTGTCATTTTCGACACTTGCCATCCCCAGGCCACCTTTCGAGCCATCCATTCGAATCTCTATTCTTAATCGTAGTCGTCGGGAACATGGTCAGGCTTTGTAAGTAGGTAATAAATCTTTCTCTTTTAAAATGCTTTGTAGGATAGATCGGGATTCGTACAATCGTCATGAGGTTGTTAAAAATAACATCAACCTGCTCATCGGCAATATGTTCACCAAGATGTACAACAGCCGGGATATTCTTTGGGCATTAATCAACCAAAATCAAATTATATCATTGGTAAAATACTCGAACACATGACTTTCAGCCATAAAATACCGTGAAGAAAAGCTCCCAAGTGCGCACTTGTTACTCTTTTCCCGAACGAAGAATGTCCACTGAGTTCGGATGAACCATTGTTCTAGGAATGATTTATTTACGAATGGAGAAAAATGCAAGGCAGACACTCTTATTTTTACCATTATAACCAAAGTTTACTGATGGGAGTGGATTACCACACAATCACTAATCGCAACAAAATCGGGTTTCTAAATAGGTGGATAGACCTTTTAACTCGGCTGGATAATCCGTTCCTTTAACACCCCATCACCCCACCTTGGTATGATTGGCTTCTCCCTATGGAACCATCGCTCCTTACCGTTTTGTAACAAGGTCATGCTCTTCCTTCAGTCGGAGAGTTGGTTTTATAACTTTATTTTTTCTCAACATTGTTGGTGGATTTCGATTGACACAATCTTTTGGCGGAATTGGCAATGTTGGTTTCTAGTTCTCCGCCTGGGGTCTAAACCTCGGCAACCCCGCCTAGTAATCTGGAGTCCAACGTCTATATCTCTGGGCCATTGTACACCAACTGTGGATTTGGTGTAGTATTTTAGCTGAAGTTCCTGACTATTACTTGGTACAACTTTCCTTACTGCACTGTAACGGCAGCTACATGAAAATATGGAACGCGTTTATTACCGTGCCACGAAAGTCACGCGATTGGCCTAAGACGAATAGGGACGTGGCTAGAGGTTTCCGATTGGAGGGTTGTAGGGTAGTGAATTCCAAAAGGTCCCTCCCCCTAGTTGGAAAATCACTACCGAAAAAAAATTAGAAAATGAAGCCATGGGAGGGGGCACAAAATTGATTCTAGTAACTGAAATAAGAACACATTTATGATAGAATTATCCGGCTATTATTATTTGGTAGTAACCTGTCAATTCGATTGAGGGTCTTACCAAATGGGAACTAATAGTGGCATTCACATTCAACTGTTTGGTTTTATGACATGATCGCGTATTTATCTTGACGCACGCTATATATGGCTGCTTACGAGAGGCTCAGACTCTGTCCACGCTGGCCCCAGTTCGACTCCGCTCAACCGATGCACTCATGGGTTTTTTGGCTATACAACACCACACCTAAAGATATTTATAGGTCAAGATTCTAAGTTCGAACAAGTAACTTGGAATTAGTAATGGGATTCACATCAAACTAGGAACAAGTTGGATTTGTGATATTATGGTGATTTTACAAGGGCCGCATTTGCCATGAGACGTCGACCTCTTTTCAACTTGGCACGATTGACACACACAAATGGGCTATCGATATACTGCACCTAACCTAAACACAATGTGAGTAAATATTCCAAGTGCGAGCCAGGAACTAGTAGTGGGATTCACCTTGAGCAAGAAGCTAGTAATGGGTATCCCGCCGCTGATGTGGAACGACTGCAGCAGAAAGACGAACGTCAAGAAAAACTGTCCAAGAGCCACCAGTCCATTGGAACATGAAGTTAAACATTCAAATGCGTTTGTGCCCATGGCCTTGTATTTTTCGACTACGGAGTGCGTAGTCGACATCCAAGGCAAAGACAGTAAAATGGGAAGGTCGCCGTTAGAGCTCTTCTCTTCTTGATTTAATGATCAAATAAAAGTAGCGAATAAAAGTGACGAAGTTGCCACGTCTGTGCTATTTTTGAGGAGCGACCGTGCAATACCCTTCGACATTCAGGGCCTTGGGCGAGTTTACCAGAGGGGATTGCAAGGTTTGCGAGTTGACCGTAGGTTGAAAGATGTTTTATTTGGGGTTCACTCACTTATTTTCTCTATCCCTTTACCACGTTGCCCATGTTGTTTGATGGCGGTCCAGTTTCCCTCCATCAAATAATCACAAAGAGAGAAGTAGATTTCCGACCAAGCTTGGGAACTGTTAACATGTCGTCGTGTGAGAACCGCAAGGTTCTATCTTCCACTAAAAGATAGAACCTTGTGGTTCTCATGCGAGGATGTGCTTCTGAGACATCGAACGTTTAAACGTGAGCAGGTCTGATCGGAATCGAAACGGACCGGAACGAACCGAAACGGATGGTTGGATGGATGGAGTTCGGAAGATGAAAAATGAAACATTTTTTACCTGCGTATATGTCGATGAGACAGTTGCGGCCCAAGACTGTCTGAGGACCCCGGACATACTTAAGCAAGGGGCCCCATATATGCCGTCTGGGGTTTGGACAGTGGCAAACCATGGGGTGTTTACGAGGAACAGACCGCCTCCCCAATCTCACCCGGCCCCCAATTCAAACCACATTCAGCAATATTCACCTATCAATCACGTTACAAACGCGTTGCCGCAAAATCATTACACTATACGGGGCTGGGAACGTTCAACATGATTCGTTCGGGATTGAAGCACAAATACTGCTCGGAAGTCAATATGGGCTATTGTCATGATTTGGAAAACCGATCATACATGTATGTGTAAATGGTTTGTCCATCTCTCCATCTGTCCTAGCATCCATGCAAACTTATTTTGTTTTCCGTGTGATAACTTGAGTAATGAACAGGTTTTCACACTTGGTATGTAAATCATTTATAAGGTACACTGGGTTAAAATGCAGGCATGCAGATATTTGGTGACAGTCACCGACACCAAATCAGGCGTTTGGAGCCTGGGTAACTTGTGGCTGTATCTCTTGATATTTGTAAATTTATGATCTGTTTGAGAATCTGTTCCCCGAGAGAACGATACAAGCATTAGCACGTCTGTCCACACCGCAACTTCCATGTCTTTCCAGAACAGAAAAGTACCACCAGTCGGAAGTAAATGTTTCCCCAGAATCAGTCTTTATCCCCCCCCCCCCCCCCCAAAAAAAAAAAAAAAAATTCCGGAGAAGCCCCCTCCCCATAACCACTCTTAGGAGTGAGACACCCTCGCTGAGACTCACCCCCACTCGGCACTCGGGACATACCTATAGCATGTCACGTCGTTTCCAAGGATATTGTCCAGGCTCTCTGTCTGAGAATCCTAGCTCATGATCCGGGAAGCTCCCCCGATATGTTTTTATGAAAAAATCGAGGCCCCGAGAGCGAATCTGAGAACTTTTGGGAGTCAAATTCAAAACTAGCACATGCTGCGTGGCTTGTAAGTGAAACTAGGCGCACATGTTTGCGGTTACGGCAACGAATCTAGGATCCGATACTTTATTTCCAATGGATGCGTTTGTTGGAGAGGAAATTAATATAGGAACGCATTGACAGCGGTACATGCTTGCGGAAGCATTCGAAATTGAACTGCCGCTGCGAATCCCATTAGCATCGGACTAAAAATTTCGGTATTGGCTTTCGAACGATGAAACCCGTAGATCAAAAAAATGGTCCCATATTTGGCCGCCATCTTTCTTCTTCCTCTTTTTCTTTTCGCATTTCGAATTTCTTCTTTTTTTCTTTTTTTTTTTTTTTTGTCTATCGCTTTTAGCCGTTAAGCATATCTCGTTCCAAACTGAGAAAAATGTTAAGTTGACTGTTTTGTTGGGACAACTGCGTTGTGTCCTTGGGCAAGTTGATTGCCCTTGTAGGGGCAGACACAGTGACGCTGTGTACTCAGGCGAACAGCACATCGATTGTGCACTTCTGCTCAACCAGTGCTAACCCTGCTTGTGTGGAATTAGTACGTTGGGAGTTTGGTAGTTGTGTGCCGTTGCTCGGTGGTTCCTTCCGGGAACTTCGGCCTCCTCTACACACATAACTGCCCAAAATGAGGTGATCCGGGCTATCGGAAGTGTCATTAAAAACCTAATAAATAACTAATAATAAATAGCTATGTTTTAGTGCTGTATCTTTGAGATACAAGATGAGGCAAAATGTTGAAATGTGAAAGTATTTTAGTGTCTTCATTTTCATCATGTGTAACTCTTGTTTCTTTTCTTTGAGCATATATGACGCATGTCCATTTCAACGACGTTTCTCACTTAATCTGGATCACTTTTACGTGTCCGTGTGAAGCCCATAGAGCCCCCATTACTCCCATGAGTGGCCATTCGGTTTGTTATATTAGTAATTATTGCCACCTTGCAGGGAGTTTCAAGTCCAATAACGTGATTCTTCCAGTCCGGCAGAACTCCATAACGCCCAACTGCGACGTACTGGATGTAATAAGAGGAATTTGCCGTGTGGCACGGTTTATTAACTCTCCCCCGAATGATTAATAACCGTCTGGCGTAATAATGTTCTTCAATTCCGCCTCGGGCTGTTGGTCAACCGGCGCCCCCCCCCCCCCCTCCCATAATCATATAATCATGCCATTGTTATATTATTTACCCACCTAGAATGGTTAAGTGTCTTTTGGCCAATTAATGGTGTCGGTTCCATCTCAATCTGACCGCTAATAGATGGTACAGCTGGCCTCTGGCTGCTATTCCTTCCTGTCGGACAAGAAAGAAACCGTAATAACTCCCAAAATCACGTCTTTGTCATATAACAAAGGTCCAATTCGGTCCCATTTCGGTCGATTTTTGTCCGTTTCTGTGATTAGTCATACCCCTTTTTCTGATGCCCCCAACCCCTAGATTTTCAAAATTTCGAAATTTTTACTGATCACTTGGCCGATTGCAGCAAACCTTGAAGACAGGGGGAGGGGGGGGGGGGGCGGGAGTATACAGGGTGGGACTGCATGTTTTCTATTCTTTCCACCTTCCCTGGGAAAGTCAACTGATAAAATTAGTTTAGCATATGTGAAACTGTGATTTGAACTTTGCTAGCCGTTACATATATCGGGAAGAGCACGGGTGTAACTCTACTCCAGCCAACAAGGTTTGCTCAATATTTAATTTGTTCATTTTGTGTCCTATTTTATTTCCTTTTTGGGACTGTTTTGTGAGTTTTTCTGGGATATCCAGTTTATGGTAGTTGCTTGTTTTACGGTATGTGATGGATACATGAAATCCGAAATTGCATTGAAACTGAGTGGCGCAGGGGTGGGGTGGGGGGGGGGGGGGGGGGGTTTGGTAGGGCAAGAATTTTTTATGTGTTTTGTGTGTGTTTGTGTTTTGGAGGAGTGGTCAAAATGAAATGTTCAGACTCACCAGTACAACTAACATGTAAAGCCAAATCCTACATACCAAGTTTGTCAACATTTCTTGAAAAAAAAGCAAATCAGAAAATCTTCGCCCATTTGTTTTGTGTTTTTTTTTACTGAGGGTGGGGGGGGGATTACCTCGCTGTTCCCCCGCCGCACCCTATCTTGGAGGGACATTCTGGCCTAACGGGAGTCTGGGAGATTTCCAGATAGTCCAGTGCCCCATTCAGAAGAAAATTCTCATATAACATTACAGACGACGTTTCGTTCGGAGATCTTACCAGTCTAGTGTATCGGACCTTTGCCATTACTTGGCCACACGCGGGTCTGGCGACCTCAAATTTGTTGGTCGATGTGAACTCCAGTTTCATTTTGACCAGGTGTTAGATAGCCAATAGTTGAGGATTAGGGAGAGGGGGATGTTAGTGGCCTGCCCATGAGGGATAGTCGGCCTAGTTTTGAGATCAGACGGCTCATGGTAGAAGACTCTGAGTGTGAACTAGCCTATTGCTGACTGTTGGTCATCCTGTTTTGAGGGTAGGACCGCATAGGGTTAGGAACTGATCGACCCAGTACTGAGGGTGGGTCGATCCATATTGGGTGTGGGTCACCCATAGTTGAGGGCTCCTCAGACCAATTGTGCATGATAGCTCAGAATTAGTCAACATATTTTCATCCGAAAGGGCTTAAAATCATATAGATGCCACTAATTTTAGATTGAATCATCGCGGTTCTTCTTTTCTAAAAACCTTTCCCGGCTTGACAATTTGCGCCCGGTAAGTGTCTTCATGCATTGGAAGTGGACTTTTTTACCGAAAGATTCCCCGTATGGATTTTGGGGGGGGGGGGGGGGGGGTCAGACCGCCCCTGCCATATTGTTTGTGAGTTTGTTGGTGGGCGTCGGGACTTAAGTATACACTTATAGTGTTACGGTAATCAAATACTGTTGTCTCGGTAATTATTAACAAATGTCCTCACAGTGCTTCTCTCAGATGTCCCCACAGTGTTTCTCTCACTGTTTACCGAAAAATTCCCCGTGCTGGTTGGGAGGGGGCCAGACCACCCCTGCCATCTTGTTTATTTCCTTGTTGGTGGGTATCGGAACTAAAGTAAACACGTATAGTGTGTAGGGTGACCAAATACTATTGCCTCGGTAATTATTAACAAATGTCCCCACAGCGCATCTCTCAGATGTCCCCACAGCGCTTCTCTCAGAAGTCCTCACACATTTTCTCTCACTTTTCTCTCACTTTTCTAAAAGTGGTTAAATACAACTTCTTTTGGTTAGATAAGGTTAATTATGATCATATTTAACCTAATCCGGTGTTAATTCATTGAAAAAGCTCACAACAATTTTTGGTCCCCACAGTGCAGGTCTGAGGCTGATGTCCCCACAGTTACGGTAAAACCGTCCAGAGAGAGAGAGAGAGAGAGAGAGAGCGAGTGAGAGCGGGAAACGACAACTGTTATGGGAGATGATAGATCGAAACGTTCCGTCAGTGAGACAGGGCTATAGAGAAAAGACAGAAGGCCGCGGAAGAGATGTAGATCTGTTATGAAAGATATTGGGGAACAAAGCTCTCACCAAAATGGGAGAAGTGACCGAGAAGTCTTAGCGTGTTAGCTTGGGAGACTGTGAAGGCAACAGGGACTGCTGAAGATATAAATGTTGAGGGGTGTAAAAGGTACAAAGCTTATGAGGCAGAAAGGGAGAAAGACAGATACAAAGCCAGGCAGAAAGACAGATTGGCACAACAGCATGATATGATAGCTAATTGCTATGGGAGATAAGGATCGCTTATAAGCGACGGGGAGTCGGGGGAGAGAGGGATATGGATAGATGTGTATGAGTGGGTGATGATCGAAAGGCTGTGAAGAGAGAGGAAGAGTTATGGAAAAGAGATTAATGAATCGTATGGATGAGATTGAGATATAGGGAGTGTGGGGGGGGGGGGGAGTGGGGGGAGGTAGACATGGGGTGGGAGATAGGGAATGGAAAAAATGAATTCATGATGATATGGATGGATGTATGGGTGGATGGAATAATGGATGAACAGATAGCTGGATGATTGGTGGTGATGCGTGGACGTACGGGCCGACGGCCGGCGGATGGACATACAGACGAATGAATAGTCATGTTTAAGAACCTAGGAAGCTTGCGCCCATTGTGAATTTTTGTGAGCTTGTTTGTACGTTAGGTTTTGTATCATTTCAGATCATCGAGGTCATCGAGGTGGGTAAGAAGTCCGGGTGACGTTAGCATTGCTCAACCAAAGTCTTTGTTGCACATAATTGCTGGGAGAGAAACTGGCAGCTATTCACATAAAGTGCCGCAATATCAGTTTATCGAACAAGTGTATTGTATCTTATTCAATGAGTCAACGCCGCGTTATATTGTTATAAACCGGAAATCAGACGACAAATATCAGCTTTTGCAGTTCCGTTTTCATCCATATTGTAAAAATGGATGTTGGGCTTGGAATGCCCAGATGCAAAAAGCTTGTTCAGCTGGCATTGAAGAGTATGTCATGTGACACTAGACAGAACGAAGAGCTTGTGGAAAACCATATTCCGTACCATGTGGAAGGTGAATGCATATTGGGAAACAGTGAAAGTTCATTTAACTGCCAAGAACCTGTTAGTTGTGAAATTGATACGACATTTATTCAGCATCCAAATCAAAATGCAAACAGTTTATCTTCAATCGACTCAGTCATGTCTCGCGAGGAATGTAATGGCGCAAGTTTTGACTTTTCAGAAGATATGTCTGTCAATCACCTTGATCCTTCTCATTCGCAAATATGTACTAGTTCGGCTATGGATTTGAATGTATCAGAACAATCACCTTTGTCCAGAGAGGCTGAAGATGCACCACCTCTGGGCAAAGCCGAATGTTCTAATCCAATGCAGTTCCTACTTTGTGAGGACGTTTCACCGGGCAGTTATACTTCTCTGTCCAACTATCGCATCCAGAGTCGTGAAATAATGGAACTGCCAGAAGAAACTAGTGGACTTCAGGACAGTGGGCTTTTAGAAAGTGAGATGGATGGCTCATTGAAAGATCCAGACTGGTCTTCTCCTTCAAACGAAAATGTTATGTTTTTTTGAAGAGGGCCACATTCGTCAAATAGCGGATTCTTGTGACAGCCAGGAATCTAGTGATGAATGGACAAGCGAAAACGTCTAGAAATAAAAGTCCTAAACCGAAAGTTTGGCTGCGAAATGTCAACAGAACCTTAAGGGTGCAAGGCAAACAGTACCTGGGTATGAAAAAGTCCGACGGTGGAAAGTGGACATTTTCCCAAGAAAGATCACGGCGGGTGTCACGCCCAGGTGCGTGTTCACTTCGCTGCAAAAGTATTCAACAGAGTAATGAACTGAACGAAGACGATCGTCAGGTGATTTTACAAGCCTTCTAGAATAATATGGATTGGTCAGAAAAGCACGCGTTTGTTGCTGCACTTGTGTGTAAGTCACCATGTGAACAACAAAAGGGAAAAACGCAAAATATTTGCCTACAAGTATAATCTGCGCAAGGACGGTGAACTAAAATCAGTGTGTAAAAATATGTTTTTGAACACCATCTGTCTTGAAGAGAAGGCTTTGTATGCTTGGATATCCAATGTCGAGCACGGAATATGTCGAAGATCCAAAGTACCGAAGGTCTCTACAGACAGCCCAGAAATATGTGCGGTCAAAAACTTTTTGAACTCTCTCCCCAAACTGGAGTCTCACTGCTGCCGAGCATCAGCTAACAAAACCTACTTAGAACCAACATTCTATTCATCCGCTGATGTGTTAACCCTTTACCACACATGAAAAGCAGACGACACTTGTAAAAAAAATTCTTGAATAACTATTATTTTCATTTTTTGTCTCAAAAACATAGGTTATGACCCCTCATTGGAACGAGCTCGACGAGCTCGTTCCAATGAGGGGTCATAACATATGTTTTAGAGACAAAAAATGAAAAAAATAATGAAAATTAATCGATTTTTCAGAATAGCGCTGGCCGGTATTGATCGTTACGTTAGGTAAAGGGTTAAGGGAATGCAACACTTTCAATGCAACAGCGGGTCAACCACCTGTTTCACGGAAAACGTTATGATGAAGTGCATCCCGTGACTTGAACTTGGGAACTCTACAAACCTAAGAACGACAAGTGTAACGTGTGCTGTTCGTTCGAAGTTGGAAATTTGAATCAGGGTGAGTACGAATGTCACATCCGCAGAAGGACAGAGGCAGAGGGAAAGCTCGGGATAAAGATAGAGCAATTTCATCGGATGGACGTATTGTGGCATTGACTGTTGACGTTGAATCGGATATACTGTCACCATCACTGAATGCAAGCGCTTTGTATTATAAAACCAAGCTTACCTACTACAACTATACGATTTATGATCTGGCATCCAACGATGTAACATGATACTTTTGGCACGAAGGTGAGGTCGATTTGAATTTGACTAACTATATTTGTGCGTTGCCGTCATCCGTTGAGGAAGTTCTAGCCTTCAGTGGCGGATGAACGAGCCAGAACAGAAACTGCATCATTTCAAATGCCTTAGTAAAATATTGTCGATGGAACGCAACATACTTATTGTTCAGAATACCTTGAAAAAGGACACAATGAAATGGAGTGTGACTCTGTACATAGTACAATCGAAAGGAGCACACGTCACAAACCAATTTTTTCTCCACAAAACTATGTTGAAATTATCAAACGAACTCGGCGCGGGGAACCCTACACAGTCAAATACTTAACCCATGACTTCTTTAAGAGCTTTAGGTCGCTAAGTTATTATAAGTCGATTCGCCCTGGACCTGCCAGAGTAGGCCCAGTTGTGGTTGACATTCGAAGTTTGAAGTACACTGCAGATGGTAATATTCAGTACAAGCTTCAATTTTCAGATGACTTCAGTGACGTTCCCAGAAGATCTAGTCGACGATCTGGAGGACTGGATCCAACGACATCAAACGTTGTTGTGCTATCACCTTTTCACCAGTCACCAATACCAATTAAAAGGAACAAATGCAAACATTTGCGAGAACTGAAGGAGGTTATACCTCATGACTAACATACATTCTACGATAATCTTCCTCATGATTGAGGTTCCTCAACAGGACTTTCAATGCAGAAGGATTATGTAGTTTAATTTCGAAACCAACTCGTCAATTTTGTTCCATGAAAGCAAATTTTCACAGTACAAAACAGTCAAAGGTTCTGTGGATTAGAAACGGAAAAACATTTGAGGTTCTGCATGATAGAACACTACAGTTAAAACTAGAAGTCCTGTTATGAAATGCGCACAAATAGCACGTTGATATGCGCGTTAATGTGTGCGTTATGGCCCAAGTAAAGCTATCAAATTCTGTACATATCGCCTGTGCACAAGCAATGTTTCAGCCAATAGACCTCCGGGTTACCCGGAGGTCCATTGGCAGAAACATTGCATGTGTTTGCTATGAGTAACCAGGAGAACCTGCCGTGCTTTGGATGCCATTCGATATGGCAATTGTGCGCAATTCCAACGCGCAATTAAGCCTAGATAAGCGCACTATTCGTGACAGGACTTCTAGTTTTAACTGTATGATTATTATTACATAGCGTAATGACATGTTGAAGCCTGATACCCAATTGTTCCTCTGTTGCAGGAATTCAGAACCTTCGAGTGTATTGCTTTACTACGAAAGGTATCTCTGCAACAAGTGGGATATTATAATAGCGCTCTATACTCATGACCTCTGAGGATGTTGTAAATATATTTCATTTTGAGACATCAGAATTACTGGGTGTCATTCCTGTAAGCTTTGTTTATTATTAATCTCTTCGAATCACTACACCCCAACAATGCAAAGCAGTCAAACAAATCTGTTACACAGAAGCAGAGAATGTCTAGATTCTGGTGACTGCCTAGCAAAACACTTTAATAATTATTGTTACATTATGTATTAGCATGTTTTTGCCTGGACCCAGATGTTCCTTTATTACTGGGACACAGAACTTTGCCGAGTTTATTTCTCCACCTTTGAAGCAGTACAGTACACACGTTATAATTTGGTACTTAGCCTCTGAGTGGGTGGATATCTGTTCGTTCGCTCACAGCTGAGAAATAGTCTAGTTTCTGATAAGTACCTGTCCAAACATTGTAACTGTAACACATTTACATAATCAAGGCAAAATTTGCCTGAGCCCCAGATGTTGCTCTGTTACTCGGGTACAGAACCTTTATGTCTATTGTCGCGCTACGCAGTGTATTGCTACAAAAGGCGATACCATAATGGAGATCTACCCTAAAGACTTCCAAGAAACTGTAAATTTTTTCCATGTTCAAATATCAGAAGTACAGGTTTACGTTCAGTTGATTTTTTCTTTTGTTTTACAATGGAGAATCAAAACTCCACAAGGCAAAAGAATCGAATGCCCAGTGTCTCCAAAGCAGACATGGTCAGGGTTCCCATGGGGATGCAGGAATGTTTTTTTTAATGTGTCAGGTACTTATGACCCAATAATACCACATACCAAATTTGGTTCAAACCGGACCATCGGTTCAGAAAATAGAAATTTTGGGCGGAGTTAAACATTTTACCCCTCCCATTATAAAGCCAAATATTGCTTCACAAACTTTGTTTGAACAAATTTGATTCTACACCTCAAACGGAAGCTACATAACAAATATCAAGTCATTGTACACACTGGTTCATGACAAGAAGATTTTTTAAATATTTTGGAGCATTTTCTCCCACTCCCTCCCTATGGGGCTGGGCATGTTGAGTTGAACAAAAATGTAATGCCCTTTCGGGATCATCACTCACACAAACTTTCACTTCAATTGGTCCAATGGCTTTGGAGAAGGAGACCAAAACATGGTGTTGACGGACGGAAGACGGACGGACGGACGGAGAGCGATGAGATAAGCTCAGATTGACTTTTTTGACGCGTTTTTGACGCCAAAAAATAAAAAATAGGTATTCAAGAATTTTATTTGCAAGAGTCTGCTTTTCGTGTTAGGTAAAGGGTAGAGCGCAACCTGAACCAATAAAAGCATGAAATGCAGATGTCTATATGAAACCTGCCAACGATAAATACTTAGCGATTCATTGGGATTGGGCGGCACCTAAAATTGTCCCCGGGCGGCATCCTGTGCTTGTACGACACTGCCTATAACATGATGTGATATTGTTTTCATGGATATTCCCTTATTCTGTTAAACTATGCATCTGATACGTATGGCTTGTGTTTTCCCGGTACAAAATATAGTTAGGCCTATTTTACCATATTTGTATCACTTTCCGCGGGTGTGCAATATTTCCACGGACGCCATAATATTAGATTCCAAACACTAATTATAGAAATAATCATTAATTAAAAATTTGCTGATGATGATATTTTGTTATCTGGGAAAGCATGCGTGGACATCACTACCCACGCGTGGGATACGACCAAGCCACGGCGACTGTACTGTAGGAAAACAATACACAGAATTTATGTTTGGAACTGCCGAACCTCACATTGAAGAAACGATACGCATTTATGGCCCCATATTCAATCCATTTCCGACTTGTGGGGAGATTTTATAAATATGCGGCAAAAGTGGGCACTTTGCTCGATTGAAAACGTCGCAGAAGAGACAAATCATGCGAGACAATCTCCGGCATCATCTGTGCACGCACCCACTTCCAGCAATTAACAAGAAGATTGTCGTGAAATGCGCCTACAAGAGAAACGCAAGTTCCACGTGACTGCATTTGAGTCGTGTGTCTCCCCCCCCCCCCCCCCCCCCCCCCCCCTCCTCCTCATTCCACCATCACATCAGGATTCCCCAGTTGTGATATGATGGTGTACAAATACTTTACGACACTGTTTCAAACATGGAAACAACTTCTTTTTCCTCTTCCAGTGATTTAGAAGAAAAAACATTTGACACTCGGGGTTGGCTTTCTGAATCAATTGAAGCGTGTCCGGGGAGTTGCAGAAAAAGTAATTCACCACTGACTAGCTGAGTAGACAAAAAAAATCCCAACCAACGGATCAGACGTTAACTGTGTGCTAGACACTCCGCATACCATTGGGAAGTCCAGTATAAATATCATAGCCAAGAGTTTCTAATTTTGCGCCATCTCACACGCTGGTGTCCAACGAAAAATATCTGAGGGCGAGATTCTCCTACCCCACATGATTGAACCCTAGTCATGTTGTGCTTTTTTTGCTTGTGGTTAAAAGACACTATCGACATCCAGAGTCACCTCGTGTCGGACAGTAAAAAGGGACAGATGAAGCCACACTGCAAAAAAAATATAGGTTCTCTTTCGAACCAAAACTGGTTCTAATCTTGTCCCTGAGATGGAACCAGTTCTGTTTAAACAGTAGTTATTTCAAATCAAATAAATTTATAAAGATTAACATTAAATATTAACAGAATTAAACATAAATTGAGGGGGTTTCAGCCGTAAGTTTAGAGCTTATACGGGGTTGTCTCAAATCATTATTAAGCAAAGGAGATATGAACAGTTGGCATATCGAACCAGTTTTCGTTCTATACAGAACCAAAACTGGTTCGATATGCCAACTGTTCATATCTCCTTTGTTTCAAAATGTTTGGCGACTGCGTTGAATAAGCTCCAAGTTTAGTGCTGAATCTACTTCAGTTCAAGTAATATTCTGTTAAAATTGAATGCTAATCTTGGTAAATTTATTTGTTTTGAAATAAATACTGTTTAAACAGAGCTGGTTCCATCTCAGGGACAAGATTAGAACCAGTTTTGGTTCTAAAGAGAACCTATATTTTTTGCAGTGCAGACTATCTGAAGAGAAACAACCGAGCAGCCGGGAGCAACTCTCAGTCTCTCCAACGTACTAACTCCGCACAAGCAGGGTTAGCATTGGTTGACGGCAAGTGGATAATCGACATGTAGTCCGCCTTAGTACACAGCGCCAACCCACAACTGAAATTGAGTGCCCTGCTCATGGTCACAACGTTAGCCCAATGCCGTAACCACAAAGCTACCGCGTTCCTGTTGTGTTGTTTTAATCTGAAGACAGTGTGTTGCTTTATACAGCGAAATGTAAATGGATTTTGTCAATATATATATCAGGGTGTGTCGTCTCAATTTTTGTGTTGAGAAATCCCTTTGAAATGGGTCATTTATAGGCAGACGCGTCTCGTTATTCTAAAAAAAAAAATACTCATCTCCTTACCTCCCCTCACAGTACTTTTATTAACATTGAACCCACTTCACAATGGTGCAATTAAGAATTTAAAGATTCACTCCTGTTGGACAGAAAAAAGGGTGCAAAATTACTATGTTAAATATCTAGCTGCATTATGGGAAAAATTAAAATTAAATAATTTGCAGCTTGAATTTTTTTTATATTTCGACATCAGTTTAAGAGGGTTGTTAAAAGCACCGTGATTGGGGGTTACGACGTGACACTTCGTGATGCCTCAAGTTATTTTCAGAATAAGTAGACACGTCTGGGTATAACAGCTAATCACTCCAATCTATTTTCATGACAACACGTAACCACATACCTTTTAATCAATTAAATTACGTAGGTAATTTCCCTCCCGCCTATTTCTGATGCGTTTGTGTGAAATAATGTACTTTAATCAAGTTTGCGTTCGATGCCGAAAAGCACGACAGACAAAATTACGATAATCCCATTACACGATTTTTACATTAGGGATAATTACACACATTTCCTTGAAGGTTTGTTTTTGACGATCCAAGATTACATTGAATCTCACAGGTATTTTAGATCTGTCGGTAGTTCTCCTGCATCTTAATAATTTGGAACATTTGCACCGATAGGTGGCGACAGAGTGGTGGAGTGAAGGAGAAGACGAGGCTGATGAAATATCAATACGTGTCTGTAAATAATTTATAAAAGAAATGTTAACTCTTTCAACACGAGGGGCTGCTTCTCCGGTCCAGGAACACGATACGTCATAATCTCATTGAGTAGGATGGCTACTAAGTGGACGTGTGTGGTAGAACAACTAATATTTTCAACGTGCAGCCTGAAGGCTGCACGTTGAAAATATTAATTGCTCTACCCCCATTTAATGGATATGGACTCTTCCAATTTCTACCATTTAACTGACATGGAAGATACCACCTGTGTTCACAAGGTTGAAGGAACGTCCAACCTAACTTTGGTTAAATTTTCTCCATATTCCAAAAGGGCTAGAAAGGAATAACTCCAATAAATTATATATCATTTTGGGGGGGGGGGGGGGGGAATGAAACATAGATTCTTTGGAAACTAATATTTGCCATGGAACTGTTACCATCTGGTAGAACGCACCGCCTGAAAGTTTGCTGTGGCATAAGTAGAAGACCAGATGTCTTACAACAAAATACCTTAAATTTACTGAATAGTTATATTCTGCAATCCTTCTAGTACAGACTCGGCGATTTTTTTTCTCATTCTTGCAAGGAACGGCCAGTAAGATTAATTGTAATTTTGGGTGTCCAAGTTTCACAAGGGCTGCCGTTTTTCTTGTGTTTGTTTACCTTTTATGAAGTTCACCATAGGTCAAATCCACACAGTTCACAAAAACAAATATGGAGTCACGAGAGAGAGCATTAATGTAAAATGAAGAATGTGGTTTTTATCAGTCTGCGGTGATCATACCCAACCCCCCCCCCCCCCCCCACAAACACATAATTCTGTGTCATTTTGTATGAGATTTGTGTCAAATTGGTAAAAATTATGAGGCTGATACATCAAAAAAGGAAAACTACAAAACTTTCTCATTTGGTATTATATGTGATCACTTCTGGTGTTGTATGGGCAATGGTAGCTGCCAAGAGTGCCGTGTGAATGCTCAAGTACAGTTACAACTAAAAGTCCTGCCCTGAAATGCGCACATATAGCACGTTGATATGCGCGTTAATCTACGCGTTATGACCATAGTAAGGCTATCAAATTGTGTACATGCGGCCTGTGCACAAGCAATGTTTCAGCCAATGGACCTCCGGGTAACCCGGAGGTCCATTGGCAGAAACATTGCCTGTGTTTGCTATGAGTAACATAGAGAACCTGCCGTGCTTTGGATGCAATTCGATATGACAATTGCGAATTCCTACGCGCAATTAAGCCTAGATAAGCGCAGATTTCGTGACAGGACTTCTAGTTTTAACTGTATGATCAAAACAACAGAAATGACCCGCAGGATACTTACATCAATCGACTTTGTTATAAGTTAGAAAGCATGGATTCTAATGCATTTGTGTACAACGTGGTTTGGTGTGCTACATCACTTTTCAGTAGATGCTGTTTGGGGAGGCATGGCTGTTGTTTACTCGTGGAATTTAATAATATTAATAACTGATCTTACACATACTAATTTAAGTAATTTTAACCATTTACCCAACGCTGACGATATCAAAATTTGTGTTTTTAAAAATTATTTTCCCCCGTTAGAACCCCGGGAAGTGAAGCAGTGCTTGCTTACTGTGGTAAACAAGCTCTGTTTCACTGGTAAAATAGGACCCAGAGACTAATGCTTTTGGTGCGAGTCCTTTAAAATAGGCAACATAAGGTATAAACTATTGACTGTCCTTGACTTCATCACCATGTAGTGGTCATTATTAGCGAATGTGCACAATTATGTGACCTTAAACGCTAATAAATAAATAAATAAATATAAATTATTTTTTCAAATTTTTCAAACTATTTCAACAAAACCATATCATATGACCCTTCATTGGAACGAGTTCGACGAGCTAGTTCCATTGAGGAGTCACATGATATAGTTTTGTTGTAATTTTAGAAAATTAATATTTTTTCAACTGCTGAATTTGTATGTTACGCGGGCGGATACGGCCGATTCGTTAGGTACAGGGTTAAAGGCAGTGAATTACAGGCCTGAACAAAATTGAAATTATGTTGGTTATTACATTCATTTATCTAAAAAAAAGTATGAGACGTTGTGATCTCATCCAGGTCTGCAACCAGGGTTGAAATTTGGCATTACAAGGAGCGATTTTTGTCTTCTGAAGGATCAATTCCTACTTCAACATACGCCAGAAAGTTTTATTTTGTCTGCTGAAATAACAAGATTCATTATTTGATTTTTTTTATTTCTGCCCACTAACTTTTGAATTATCATTCTTAATCATTTCACGCCCCCCCCCCCCCCTTCCCAATCATAGTGACTAAGTTCTACTAATTTGGATACACCGTGCCAAGCAATTTCCTGTCTTCTGAAGTATCAATTCCTACTTCAACATATCCCAAAAAGTTTTATTTTTTCCGCACAAATAACAAGATTCATTGTTTGATTTTTTTTTTAGTTCTGTCCACTAACTGTTGAACGACCATCCAGAATCATGATGGGATTATGTCCAGGTTGGGGAGGTGCCCCCGCCCCCCCCCCCCCCCCCCTCTTAACACACGTTGTTTGGGACGTTGAAACGCTTCCTGACTATCCTGTACAGCTCGTCCCATAAATGTTGGATCGGAGACATATCTGTACTGTACAGTGGGCAATCGAGAACTAGGACATTGTTTTGGTCGAGGAAGTCACGACAAACTGTCGCATCTTGCGGCCTCGCTTTATCCTGCTGCAACGTTTATCCTGGTGCAACGTAAAGTTAAGCGCGTGGATAAGTGGAAGGACGAGGGGCATGAGGACCTCATCCCGATATCTTACGGCTGTAATATTTTCCTTGATGACCACGAGAGGTGTTTCCACGCCACGAGAACCCCCCCCCCCCCACCCCCCTAAAAAAACATAACAGACCCTCCCCCGAATCTGTCGTTTTCCTTAACGCACGCGTTAGAATATCGATCACCTCGACGTCGATAGCAACGTTGTCGTCCATCGTTGTTATCCCATACTGAAACTTGCGTAACGTTCTACAGTTTCCGGATTCAACATTGACACTAAGTAAGGACTGTATCTCGCAATTGTGACAGTGTCCTATGAAGGTATCGTGTGTTATATATTACTTCGCCTCGCGGATTCGAAAACAGCCATGAAATGTTTACAGATGTCAGGTCTTTAGAAGATAAAGCGTTTCCCAACTGGGCCCAAGAAACACGTGATCAAAACAAGCATGTCATCAAAAATACAAATTGTATTTCGTGATCGTTCATTTTCCTCTGAGAATGTTCAACACGTCGATGATGAAATGATGAATATGGTTTTCATCCCGGTTGCCTACATGGGGGCACGATGGCGCCGTGTACTAAGGCGTACTGCACGTCGATGGCGCACATGTCTTCAATCGCTGTAACCCTGCTTGAGCGGAGCTTGAACAGAGTTAGAATGTTGATGAGCTGACAGTTGCTCGTCGATGCTCGGTGGTTCTCTCCGGGTACTCCGGCTTCCTCCACCCGTAAAACTGTCACGGTCACGATTAGCCATTGTGCACAAGTATGTGAACTTGAACACCAATAAATAAAATAAATAAATAAATGTGAATATGCTTTCTCCGAGTATGGTGTGTTGGGTATTTTATTTACAACTCAGACATTACAATTACCTATCCATTCCGTTATTCTTGTCGGTTACTTAATCGGCTGGCAATTTCTTTGTCACCAAAAACAAAAAAAAAAATATTTTTTTTAAAGTGGATAAATTCAAGTTTTGTGCACTTTTGTCATTATTGTGGTATATAATATGTCGCTATTCACCACTTTAATTGGTAATTATGGCGCTGTTAAAGTTTTGAAAAAAATGTTAAAAGTTTTGTTGGACTACCCCTTAATAACCGAGCAATATTACACCAGAAACTTTGTTTCTTTGTTGGGATTTAACGACACTTTTAACAGCCAAGGTCATACCGTGTCAGATAATTTTACGGAAGGAGGAAGCTGGAATGCCCATAGAGAACCACCGAGCTACGGCGTGCAACTGTCACTCAAACTTTCTAATCCGAAGCCAGTAGAGTTTGCAGCGATGGAAGGCCAGTGGTCAATTGATGTTCAGTATGTTTTAGTACATAGCCCCTCCGTATCCCACACGTAGGCACGATTGACGTTCAGTACGCCTTAGCACGCAGCCTCATCGTATCCCACATGTAGGCACCATTGGCGTTCAGTACTCATGAGTACAGAGTCCAACCCTAACACACACATGGGCACCATTGACGTTCAGTACGCCTTAGTATACAGTCCCACTGTATCCCACACGTAAGCATCATTGACGTCCAGTACGCCTTAGTACACAGTCCCACCGTATCCCGCACGAAGGCAGCATTGACATTCAGGTCGTCTTAGTACACAACCCACCGTACCCCGCATGTATGCACCAAATGTTGACCTTCAGTACGCCTTGGTACACAGCCCAATCGCATCCCACACGTATGCACCATTGACGTTCGGTACGTCTTAGTGCACAGCCCCAGCACATCCCACATGTATGCACCATTGACGTTCGGTACGCCTTAGTACACAGCCCCACCGCATCCCACACGTAAGCATCATTGATGTTCGGTACGCCTTAGTACACAGCCCCACCGCATCCCACACGTAAGCATCATTGACGTTCGGTACGCCTTAGTACACAGCCCCACAGCATCCCACACGTATGCACCATTGACGTTCGGTACGCCTTAGTACACAGCCCCACCGCATCTCACACGTATGCACCATTGAAGTTCGGTACGCCTCAGTACACAGCCCCACCGTATCCCACACGTATGCACCACTGTCGTTTAGTACGCCTTAGTACACACCTCCACCGTATCCCACACGTAGGCACCATTGACGTTCAGTACGCCTTAGTACACAAACCCACAGTATCCCACACGTAGGCACATTGACGACCAGTACGCTTTAGTACACAGCCCCACTGTATCCCACACGTAGGCACCATTGACATCCAGTACGCCTTAGTACACAGTCCCATCATATCCCACACGTAGGCACAATTGACGTTTAGTACGCCTTATTACACAGCCCTACCGTATCCCACACGTATGCACCATTGACGTTCAGTATGCCTTAGTACACACCACCGTATCCCACACGTAGGCACCACGGACGTTTTGTACACCTTAGTACACACCACCGTAGCCCACACTTAGGCACCACTGACGTTCAGTACGCCTTAGTACACAGCCCCACCGTATCCCACACGTAGACACCACTGACGTTCAGTACGTTGGTAGTCGGGATCAAGTGTCTTGCCACTGTGCAGATATCGCCGGTTACGACCGAATTATCGACCTTTCCGTTTAAAGCTCAATGCCCTGAGTCCCCGCGCATCCTTGCCGCTTAGAACACTATAGACCAAAATCATGTAGAGTCATTAATAGGAGGGTAGCGGACACACGACAGCTACAACAATTTATTACTTTCCAAAATGTGATTTACTGGGATTTCCGGGTTTGATTATAAACGATAACTTCACAAATGAATTATGCAATCAACAAGTGGGTCATGTATCCGTTTGCGCAAACGAAGACGCTTTGCCGTGGGTGTAATGGGGACTTCATTGTTTTTTGTTTTTTTTAACCCTATACCTAACATGAAAAGCAGACGACACTTGCAGAAGTTTTTTTTTAATAACTATTATTTACATTTTTGTCTCAAAAACATAGGTTATGACCCCTCATTGGAACGTGCTCGTTCCAATGAGGAGTCATAACCTATGTGTTTATGCCATAACCTATGTTTTAGAGATAAAAAATGAAAAAATAATGAAAATTAATCGGCGATTTTTTAAAATAGCGCTGGCCGGTTTTGACCGTTACTGGTAAAGGGTTAAATAATATAACTATCGTTAATAATGAAAAGTAATAAACAGAGTAATCGCTTGACAGAGCTGGTTACGTGAAATAATTCATTCGAGGCGACTATATTGTAAAACACTCGCGCGCATTCGTCCCTCTCCTCTCATGAATTATTTCACGTAACCAGTCCAATCAAGCGATTACTCTCTGTGTTACAAATTAGTGAATTGACTGTCGTTTCTGAATATAAACAATACTTTGAGCTCAGACCTGCGGCTAATGTTTACTTGTTTGTCTGGTGTGGGGTCTAACCGGGGGAGCAATGGGTTCAAATTACCAAACAGACCGAGAAAACACATTTTTCCATACATTCCAAATCAGGGTGCGTTGTGTTAACTTATCTTTAAGAGTTTTTCAAACGTTAAGAGCTCAGATGGGATAGGGATGAGGATGGGTGTATGGTGTTGGTAGACGTCCCATTTGGAGAGAATTGGGTTTCTGTTTACCCTCCTCATATGAAGAATTAACATATCGTCCTTTGAGTTCCAATGTGTTCTATGTGCCAGTAGGTACGCCAGTAGGCTGCCAGTAGGTACGCCAGTAGGCTGCCAGTAGGTACGCCAGTAGGTACGCCAGTAGGCTGCCAGTAGGTACGCCAGTAGGCTGCCAGTAGGTACGCAAGTAGGCTGCCAGTAGACACATAGAACACATTGGAACTCAGGGGACAATATCTGTGAGGATCTCTCGCAAGATCTCAAGCTACCACTCAAATTCTTAATCCTTTATCGAACATAACTGTCAAAATCGGCAGCGCTATTCTCAAAAATCGTTAATTAATTTTCATTATTTTCTCATTTTTGTCTCTAAAACATAGGTTATTCAAGAATTTTGTTTGCAAGTGTCGTTTGCTTTTCATGTCAGGTAAAGGGTTAAACGAAGTTGAAGGTGTTATGGACCTAGAACAAAAATAGTTGCTCATCCATTTTTGAATTCAGTAGGATGGAATATTTCAGTTGGTCTGAAAAGCGTATCTCAACGATAATTAAACATATATTTTTTGTTTGAGTCAACGCGAGAAATGTTTTTCAATGGAGACTAATAGAATCGTTGATGTCATTACCATTACTGTAAGACATATTTGTTTACTAATTATTGTGAATAAAGACTCTTGGGAGCTTGGTGGCTCAGTGGTTACGGCATTGAATTCAAACCGAAAGTTTCACGGTTCGCCAAGGGCAACTGCGTTGTGACCTAGGGCAAGTCACTTCATACCGACTGCCCACGTATGTGTGTGTGTGGGGTGGGGGCGCTGGTGCCGTGTGCCAAAGCGTACTACGCAGCGATGGTACACTTGTCTTCAGCCAATGCTAATCTTGTGAGGAGTTAGTACCTTGGGGAGTATGGCAGTTGCTCGCCGTTGCTAGGTGGCTCTTTCCACCCGTAAAACTGTCCGAAACGTGGTGGCCGTGGCTGTCGAAAGTGTCGTTAAAACCCAATAAATAAATTAATTAATTAATTAATTAATTAATTAATTAATTAATTAATTAATTAATTAATTAATTAATTAATACTCTCCACAACTGCATATGTGGGCACGCAGCTTATTCAGCTTATTGTCGTAATAACGTGAAATTATTATAGTGAATTGAATACTTTTCAACTGGAATATCTGTAACTAATAGAAAGAATATATGTATGTCTTTGTACGGAAAAGGGCGTCACATTATATCAAGGGTAGTCTGCACGCAAAGTCAACGAAAAGTGGATAAACAAACAGACAATAACAGCCGCGAATTCCTTACAGAATTTGACACGTGGCCTGAGAGTAATATCGACAGGGGGCGGGGTGGCATTGCGGTAACCGGTTCTCGTGAGATCACTGAAGTTAAGCAACGTCGAGCCCGGTTAAAATCCTTGGGTGAATGGCCGACTGAGCGATCGATTCGGACTCCCGCGTAGTGTCCTTGGGCAAGGAACATAAACCCCGATTGTCCACATGGGAGCAAGATGACGCCGTGTACTCAGACGTACTACACGTCGATGGTGCGCATGTCTTCAACCAGTCTAACCCTGCCTGTGCTGCAGTGCGGAGTTACGATGTTGGGGAGCTGGCAGCTGCTCGTCGTTGCTCGGTGGTTTTCCCCGGGTATTCCGGCTTCATCCACCGGTAAAACTGTCACCGACACGATATGACATTGACTGATAATGTGTCTACAAAAAAAGAGAAGAAAACAGAAAAAGTAAAAATAAAAAATTAAACGTAAACTATTTGTACGAGCCTCTTCTGTCCATGACTTGAGGTTATGTGCGTGATAACCTTTCCTAGGACCATCGTTTCACTGTTTCCAACTCTGAACTGGACGTTGGTTGTTTGTTGGTTAATTTGGGTATGGGAGCCCGGTGGCTCAGCGGTTACGGCATTGGACTTCAAACCGGAAATTGAACGGTTCATTCTCCACAAGGGGAAACTAGTTTGTGTCCTTGTGTAAGGCATTTAATCCCGATTGTCCACACGGGGACAAGTTGGCGCTGTGTATTAATGCGGACTGCACGTCGTCAACCAATACTAACCCTGTTTGTGTGGAGTTAGTACATTGGGGAGTCCGATAGTTGCTTGTCGTTACTGGGTGGTTCTCTCCGGGTATTCCAACTTCCTACACAGTAAAACTGTCCGACACGAGGTGACCCTGGATGTCGAAAGTGTCGTTAAACCCCAATAAATAAATAAATAAATAAATTTGGATTAAAAGTTTAAAATGTAAAGGATAGATTTATGGGGAACAGTTTTTAGGTGATTTTTCTATATCCAGTCGAACAATTCCACGGGCGGCTGGACCAATTGTCTCCAGCTATGCTACCCATAACCGATGAGATTTGGGGTTAGTAACAAAGGAGATGGAAGGAAAATCGAAATAGATTTATGGACACCAGAGCGTTCACATCCGCGCCAACAGAAGAAGATCCCGAGACAGCCGATACATGGGAGTCGAATGTGTGCCTCCTTGATTCCGTATGTAGGCCACTACTGTGAATTGTCCGAAAGAAGTAGGACAATATGGTCCGACAGATGAGGGACCCAAAGCAGAAAACTCAACAGAAGAGCAAGGAGCTCCTTCTGGTTGATATGAAGGCCCACCTGCTCGCTGTCCCACTTGCCGTGAGTAGACAGACCGAGAGGATCCAACGTCGCACCCCAGCCCCGATCGCTGACATCCGCAGTAAGGATGCGATCGGCCAAAGGAAGATCCAACGGAACACCCTGTGTCAGCCAGGGAATATTGGCCTAAGGGTGGAGGTGACAAAGCAGAGACCGAGGAGTAGTGAGTTCCAGGTCCAGCGGATCTCTATTCAGACGCCAATGATCCAACAGGAAGTGTTGGAGAGGTCGGATAAACAAGCGACCGAGCGGAATGAGATCTGTCACCGAACCGCAAAGGCCCAATCATCCGAAGGAAAGTCCTGGCCGAGACCGAGGAAGATTGAAGCAGGTTCCGAGTCAAGGCGGAAAGAATCGTCGCCCGAGCACGGGGGACCGACACTACATTGTGAAGAGTGTCGAAATCCATCCCAAAATGACGGAATCGCTGAGAAGGAAGGAGATCCGACTTCTCGCGATTGACTCTGAAACCCAGCGACGCTAGCAGGCAAAGAAACTGCCGGACATCGAACTCAAGAACAGCAGCATCGTGGTGCCGTTGGAGGATGTCGTCTAGGTAGGCTGACGAGGTCACAGCCGACTGAGTGCGGTGGAAAGCAAGCACATGTGACATCAGTCGGGTGAAGGCCCAAGGAGCCAGGTTCAAACCGAACGGGAGAGCTCTGACTTGATAGACTCGATCCCGAAACGAGAACCGAAGGTATTTCCGTGACGCCAGATGAATGGGTACATGGAAGTAGGCATCCTTCAGGTCGATACTGGCAGCAAAGTCGCCCTGATGAACTAAACTGCGAACCGACCGCAAAGTCGCCATACTGAAACGAGGTGCTATAATGTACTCGTTCAGGAAACTCAGATCGATGACAGGACAAATCTGGCCGTTTTTCTTCGGCACCAAGAAAAGTCTCGAGTAAAACCCCGGTGAAAGGGTGTTCCTGACCACCTCGATCGCTCCTTTGGAGAGGAGATTGTCGGTTTCCTGCACCAGAAGGTCCCGACGCAAAGAATCGGAAGGGACCTGAGTCGGGAGGGGCACCCGAGATAAACTGGGGTGCCGATGGAAGGACAGTCGCAGACCGGATTGAATGACGTCGAGGACCCAATGGTCTGACGTTATCTCTGTCCAACGGTCGTAAAACAGCGACAGCCTTCCCCCGACTGGAGGCGAATCGAGGTGAGAACCTTTACTTGCGGCCTTGACGAGGCCCCCGAGAGAAGAAACCACCTCGGGAAGTGACAGAGTTCTGAGACTTTCCTGCCTGAGGCAACCAGCGAGCCTGGCCACGTCGGCGCTTCTTATGTGCAGAAGGAGCAGACGGAACCGAAGGCGTAGCCGACGAGGCAGACGCAGCAGCACGCTTGGCGGGCCTGGAACGACCAATACCCGCAGCAGCAGGTTGGTCAAGCTGTCGTAGCAAAAGCTGGTCCTTCGAATGACGAAGAACTTCGCCACGAACAGCTTCCACGGAACCATGGAACAACTGAGGTCCCACCAAAGAGGCAGACCTCAGAACAGCACGTTGCTCAGAAGGAAGGGATGGAGAAGAATCCAACACCGCATCCCGGCGTGCCAGCTCCAAATTAACCATGTTACAGGCGTGAGCGTGTGTCACGTTCATAAGAGCCTGTGACAAAACGCGAAAAGGCGCCTGAGCGTCATCAAACTCTCATGGTGGAAAATATTCAGCCAGAGCAGAGACGACATGGTCCGCGAGAGATAACATGCCCAGCATCTCTCGGGACAGGCCCACCATAGATTCAACTACCGACATCGGGAGAACTGCCGACTTAGGCTTAGTTAACCCGAGGGAAGAAGAATCCTCATCCACAGTAGTCATCCCTTGGAAGACTGGTGGAGAGACGGAATCGTAAAAACGAAACCGCGATGGAGGCAGAAAGGCATCAGCTCTAGAAAAGAAGGAACCCTTGAGGGCCTTAGAACGCATTTGGCGTCTAAGCCCTGGAAGGACTCAACAACCTGAGCAGATTGCAGAGGACGCAAAGCCCCGGAGCTAGAAGGCTCAACAGGGTTACGGCGCTCCACAGTGGACTGCGGCCGGACGGTCACAGATGGCTGGTCTGAAGGTTGAACGTCCGGCAATAAGCCGAAGACGAAATCCAAAGCCTGCCCCAAGACAGACGAGGGGGGCCCATCACCTTCCATAAAATCGTCATCCTCCATAGCAGAGGAGACGTAGCCCAACTCGGGCTGACCAGCAGAAACCTCCTGGGAAGACTGAGCAGTATCCAAGTGGCCAGGCGAGACATTTCGGCGACCGACCAAAGGAGGTTGTGCCTCAGGAGGCACAGGGAGGCCAACTTGAGGGTTGCCAGAAAGCAACCGGGTGAGCGCCAAAACGGCCTGTCGCAGGTCACCCTGAGAATCCGTCGCAGCAGCATCGCCCGACGGAGTGTCCTCCCAATGGACCCTTCTGGTAGAAGAACCCAATCCTCAGAAGAGACCGACGTCGAACGTCGATCGGTAGACAGAATAGGGATACGGTGAGAAGACACCGGAGGATAGTCCCGATTGTGACGCCCAGGGGCCATCACTGACCTCTGCGAAACAGAAGGTCCTGCCTGCAAATCCTCGAAAAAGACCAACGGCGCACGTCGATCGGTAGCTGGACCTAGGACACGGTGAGAAGACACCGGAGGATTGTCCCAAGAATGACAGGAACCTGTCATTGGCCTCTGTGCGGCAGACGGCCCCAACTGCCCATCCTCTGAGACCGACGGCAAGCATCGATCGACACCCAGACTCGGAATACAGTAAGGAATCACCGGAGGAAGGTCCCGAGAGTGACAACTAACAGGGGCTGTCACTGACCGCTGCCGAACAGCAGGCCCCGGAGGCCAGTGTCCCAACACCATCCTGCTAGGCGGCACACTAGCAGGGGAAGGAGGAACAATAAACGATTCACCCGAGGGACGAGGAATCGCTGCCGAAGCGACCGACCGGCTCAACCGACTAGGAGCAAACCTAGCCAGATGAGACGGAGCAGACAGCAAACCCGCACAGCCCCGCCGCGAGGCTAGGGGAGGCTGAGAGCACACAGACACACCAGAAAATCAGCAAAGTAGCACGAGTCACAAAAATTTCCGACCATGTACAAATGGCGGAAATAAAAGGAATTGACGTCACGGTTGTTGCGCATGCGCTCGGTAAACGCAAGAGGTGTGCAGAGAGAGTACCTGTAATTTCGAGCGCTGGTCTCGCTCGACCCTTTTTTCGATCTTTTTCGTGCTTTTGCACTCTAGTACTTTTCCAGCTCGTTTGGAAAAGTTTCTAAAAGCTTGAGTTAGTTCCAAAGTAGGGCTTGCACTTATGTTACAGCCAATTGTAAACAATTGTGAGTAGGTTGAAAAGAAACCTCACTTTTTAATCGGCGAAAGTTTCCTACAATGCAACTCGAAATTTAACCTGTTCAATCTTGTTTGACAGAGCTCAAGGAGCTCTGTCAAACAAGACTGAATTGGTTACCTTTCTAGTTGCATTATGGACAATATTTGTGGGCTCAAGTTTTGATATTTCGGTATCAGTATAACGTGGGTTAATTGACTTAACAGATATGTTTAACCAGCACTGTAAATAAAGATATTTTTTCACTTAAACCCTAATAAATAAATAAATAAATAAATAAATAAATAAATAAATAAATAAATAAATAAATAATATCGACAAGTTATTTCACGCCATATTGTTTTAATCCTGACTTTAACTGGACCTGAAATCGACACTATCAAAAACATTTTTTGAATTAAGAAAAAAACATCTTTTGCCTCAAAACAACAACTAATAACCCCTCGTTGGAACGAACGTGACGGTAGAAATCAAAAGATATTTTTACCACCATGCTTGCGTGAAGAAAAGACCTTTAACTGATAAATTTGCGTGACAAAATATCGTATTTCTTCCCAAATGACGCATTTGCTCTATAGAAAAACTAATTGATATCCGTTTCACAAGATGAACGACCCCAAAAATCATGACACGCAGGTGACATTTCATAGCCGTGAGCTGGTTTAATATTTCGTGCGACAAGAGTAATGTAACAAGAAACTGAAACATAACTCCACGTTGGCATCTGTATTTAGAAAAGTGCTTGCGTCTCGCAATTTCGACGAAAGAAGCTATTTGTCTCGTCCCTGATTTGTTAGGTCGTTAGTGTTTCTTCCCAGCCACTGTGATTAGCAATTTTACAACTGTGGTGTGGATAATCTAAAATATTTCTGAAACGCGTATCAGATTCAGAGAGAAGTGTGGGTGCCCCGGTTCCCACATTTCTCTCCCGATCTGTTACACTGGTGACGTTAACAGCCACAACAATTCGTCGCCTGAGTGCTAGAATGTTCTTGTCCCCTATGGGACATATAACATTCTAGCACTCGGGCGACGAATTGGTGACAACGAGGGCGTTCTCTCGACCGCTTTGAGAAGGGAACTTAATACCCAAGAGAATTTAGGGAGCGAATCACGGGTGGTGAATCGTAGAAAGGTATAAAGCGGTTGAGGTATAAAGGCCATTTACCAACCAGCCCTGTTGGTCCGGATCTCCTTGTCATATGGAAAATCTCTCGCTTTCTGTGCTCGCGGTCGTCGGTTCTTGATTTTGCTCCCGCACTTCTCTCTCGATCTGTTAAAAACAAAACGAATCGAGGTTGGGTTCTTTCTCCATGTAACGGTACGCTTCTAAGTTTTACCTCCTTTGTACCGGTGAATTACAGATTTTAGCAGATGAAACTGGAATAATAGTGTTTTGGAGGGTTCTACCATTAGAATCCCACCATTTATTTATTTGTTTATATTTGTTTATTAAATGAGGTTTAACCACCTTTTAACGGCCAAGGTCATGTCGTGTGGGTCAGCTTTACGAGTGGAGGAAACTAGTAGAATCACCACGCAATCGGTGAGTACCTGTCGGACTCTCCTACTTACTGAACACGCACAAGCTGGGTTAACATTGAGTGAAGTTATGTGTACCATCAAAGTACAGTACGCCTTGTCACACTGCTCCCACTTGGGATTAAATGTCCTGTCCCTGAACACAATACAGTTGACACGGGCCAGATTCGAACCCACTTCCTTTCGATCAGAATTACATTGCCTTAACCCTTTCCCTAACGTAGTGGTCAATACCGGCCAGCGTTATTCGCAAAAAATCACCATTTAATTTCATTATTTTTTTAATTTTTTGCCTCAGAAATATACCTTATGACTCTAATTGGAACGAGCTCGTTGAGCTCGTTCCAATCAGGGGTAATAAGCTATGTGTCTGACGCAAAAATTAAAGAAATTAGTTATCCAAGATTTTTGTTTGCAGGCGTTGTCTGCTTTACGTGTTAGGTAAAGGATTAACCAATGAGCCATCGCATTTCCTCGCATTCAACTGATAGAAGTTACAATGCCTCTTGTGTCTTTTAGAAAATGAACTTCTAGTATCTACAAGTCGAATGTGTGGAGCTTCACATGCATATATTACATGGTCTTTAAAAATGTCAACCCGTTTTCAATTTGCAAATGACGGGTTATCTTTTTTGACTGCTAATTTCAATACACAAAAGGCAATGTAATGCTTTTATGCAGCCAAGATGCATGGACAGGGTCCGGCCGAAAAATGTTTTTAATATATTTATATACATGTATTAATATTATAGTTGTAAAATGCCTGAAGATATATCTTATTATGAATTAATCCGTTTCCGTTTTTGTTGGTCGTTTCTGTTTGTCGTGACGTGCCCTATCTCCTCAGCTTGTATGAGCCCTATCGACTTCAAACTCAGCAGGTTTCGCTTTTCTATCAAGTATAACTAAATGGACATGTTTGGAGACAATATATTGCGTTTTTTAGCGAGAACCGGCAATTGTGCCGCAAGATTGGTGCAGGTAAAGCACTTTCTGATTCCGAGCGTTCTAGGGTTTAAGGGAGGTAACTCGAAATGCCTCCTTTAAAAAAAAACTATGGAACACGATAACTTATAGTGCCTCACTGGAACGTGTCCGGGGGGCTCCTTCCAGTGTGGGGTTAAAAGTTACAAGTTATTATTTCGGGGCCAAACATGCACCAAATAATAAAACTTGAATGCCGATGTTCGTGAATTGTGCTGGCTGTTGGATTAGGCAAATGTAAGTACGTAAAGCTCGCCTCCACTTGCAAAATATTCGAAATAACATTTCTACCCTATTTGATTATTTGATTCCTGTTTTTTATCACTACAGATCTGCATAGATCGTATGTACCACTTCCTATTCTTTTCATTAACATATCGGATAAAATGTAATCCTGAAAATGTCGGTGCGTATTGGACGTAATTGTTCGAGTCTCAGACGCTGTCGCCCATACTGAAGGTCAGTTGTTGCGAGTCGTCTGCCATTTTTTCGACTTTACAAAATATTGACAGGCACTGATAGCATTTTAAACATGAAAATGTCCAGTGGCACCAAAGCCCCATTCCCTATGTGTGGGTGGGTGGGTGGGTGGGTGGGTTTTTGGGTGGGTGGGGTGACATCGCGCACCCACTACCTCCCCATCCTTAGTCTTCGGGGGGGGGGGGGAGGCAAACGAGGTTGATAGTCACTTTTTGGAATTCATTTATTTATTGGTGTTGAAGGTCACAATATTTCTGTGCAGTCTCTTTTTGGATATAAGAAACATATATTCAATCGCGTTATTAACCCTTTCCCTAACGTGAAAAGCAGACGACACTTGCAAAAAAAAATTCTTGAATAACTAATTTTTTTCATTTTTTGTCTCAAAAACATAGGTTATGACCCCTCGTTGGAACGAGCTCGACGAGCTCGTTCCAACGAGGGGTCATAACCTATGTTTTTCAGACAACAAATGAAAAAATAGTGAAAATTAATTGGCGATTTTTAAGAATAGCGCTGGCCGGTTTTGGCCGTTACGTTGGGTAAAGGGTTAATACAAGAAACATATAGCTAGTATCTAAATATAAGAACTCGATAAAACAGATCATTTGTCAAGAGAGATCCAGTGAGCACAAGCCTATATTCGTCACGTGACAACCATAAGGTTCTAGCTTCCAGAGGAAGATAGAATCTTCTGGTTCTCACACGACGTAGAATTGGCGTTCATTAATTGTCCAAATGTTTGTTTTTCAGACCAGTGGAGCCGCGAACGTGACAGATTTGGGGTGTAACCCTGATTTGATGACTCATGTTCCGATTGATAAAATATTCCGGCTACATCATCAAGGCATTTCTTCGTCGAATGCATGCCTTGATGACGTAGTTGGAATGTAGCCAGTGGTGATTATACAGTACAGTCGCCATTGGCTGGTCGTAATCTACACATGGGCAGTGATGTCCACGCATGCGTGTACCAGAAAATAAAAATCATCAGCAAAATTTTAATTACTAAAGCATCGGGTTGTACCCGAGTTGTACCCCTGGTCGTAATGCACGCGTAGGCAGTGATGTCCACGCATGTGTTTACAGGAAATAAAAATCATCAG
The DNA here is from genome assembly GCA_031216915.1 of Pictodentalium vernedei. Classification (NCBI taxonomy): domain Eukaryota; kingdom Metazoa; phylum Mollusca; class Scaphopoda; order Dentaliida; family Dentaliidae; genus Pictodentalium; species Pictodentalium vernedei. The sequence continues at coordinate 464,582,417 of CM062290.1, forward strand.
CAAAATTTTAATTACTGAAGCACCGGGTTGTACCCGAGTTGTACCCCTGGCCGTAATGCACGCGTAGGCAGTGATGTCCACGCATGCGTTTACCAGGAAATAAAAATCATCAGCAAAATTTTAATTACTGAAGCACCGGGTTGTACCCGAGTTGTAGCCGAGTTATACCCGGTGCTTCATTAATTAAATGTTTAATGATTGTTCCTATATTGAGTGTTTGGAAACTAATATTACTGTATCATTGGAAATATTGCCCACTTGTGAAAAGTGACCAATTCACGGCGGCCGAACTTTAGTTAAATTAAATATACATGTAGGTGTTATGAGGCAGTTTCTTATTTAATTAACATGTACCGTATCGGTATCCCATATAGGGTCATGGTGGACCCCAACAGCATGAATCGAGTAATAAAGGCCTCCAACAACCCGAAGCGGGTAATACAGATCCCCAACAGCCCGAATCGGGTAATACAGACCCCTAACAGACCGAATCGGGTAATACACACCCCAACACACCGAATCGGGTAATACGGACCCCAAGAGACCGAATCGGGTAATATAGATCCCCAGCAGACCGACTCGGGTAATACAGACCCCCCAACACCGTGAATCGGGTAATACTGACCTCCTAACATCAGGAACTGGGTAACACAGACTTCCCAACACCATGAATCGGATAATACAGGCCTCCTATCACCATAACTCGAGTACCACAGACCTCCATTTGTATGAGTGACTGTATGTCCAAGTATCATATCACCTTTGGTGTGGAAACGACCTTGTACAAGCCAACGGCTTACTGTCGAATCCACAAACATCTTCATGTTGTGTACTGTACTCACTGAGGTTTGAACTAAGTATCATATCAAGAAGACCGTACATGACTGAAAGCAAAAGCGAATCTATGACTCCACTGGAAATATCATTGGGGAGAATTGAACCAAAGCCCCCCTTAACGACGACCCTGATTCCTATCTTTAAAGTAATGTGTTGTCACTAACTAACTTTACTGGTGAGACAGACTGAACATCAGTGAATGGCTGTCGATGTTGTTATAAACAGTTAGGCCAAGGGGTAGCAGAGTATCTACCTCACCCCAGGAAATTTTCGACACTATATTTTTCTGTAAGACCAAAATCTGAATACTATTTTACCATTTCGTTGCCTGAGTGCTAGAATGTTCTATGTCCCCTCTGGGACATAGAACATTCTAGCACTCCGCCGACGATTTTCTGCCACCTGACGACCGGTAGGTATGCACGTAATATTTGTTACCATTAAAAATTGCATCAAAACTGCTCAAATTTGATAGTGTACTATAGTAACTCGATTGTTCTGCAACTTGGTTGTACAATTCTTTTAATTCTTTTGTAATCATTCTATAGACAGTTTTGCTTTAATTTACGTTTCCATGCGCTACTTTAAAATACAAGGAATATCTATCTATTCATCTGTTGCATTTGTAAACACTAACTTAAAATACAAGGAGTATCTGTCTATTCATATGTTCCAGTATGTACAGCCTCCTTAAGCGTTCTTTCAAGGGCCTTAGCATTCTCCACGTATAACTCCGCCCTTTTAGTGGCGATATGGAGTTGGTTAGACGTGACGCGGCCCTGGCTACATCCACGCATGTGGATAGTAAGGTCAAAAACTCTCTCAGAGTTGCTCCGGTCTCCGATTCTCTGCTATTTAAATCCGCTTCCATACAGTCGGATTCAGTGGAGAAAAGTAGGACAGGCATTTCTGGGGCGAATACATCCAAGGGAAGTTCCTATAGAGGTTCCTATGTGTCCTCTGCGTCTTACTCTAGAGACCGTCAGGGTAGCGACTCAGGTAGGGGCCGTAATACTGGCCGAGACATCCGGTCAGACGCCCCTAGGTCGACGGGGCGAGGTGCGGGCCCTGGAGGACATGGTTTCTCCTTCTGCAAGCCTCACAGGACCAGGAGGTAATGGTATTATCCTCTATCGTGTTCCAGTGAGCGGAAGACGGTCGAGTTTCTCAATCAATTGGGAGTAGATTACGGACGTCCTTTGGATTCAAGGGGTGATTTCGGAAGGACTAAATTGTCCTTCAAACGAAAACCTCCGTTAACTCAAAGTCTAAGATGGACTCAGCTTCCGTCAAGTCTCAAGAAGAGGCTCGCTTCTATCGGAAGTCCAGTCTCTTCTGGAATGATCGCGATAGAGATCGTAGAAATCCAGGAATTTCCAGGTTTTTACAACCATCCTTTTCTGGTTCCAAAACCAGACGGCTCGTTCCGTCCACTCATAAATCTGAGCTGGATAAACAAGCTGATCGTGGCTCCAAGTTTCTATATGGAGACCATCCGATCGGCCAGAGCGAGTATTCATGTGTACGACTATGCTACATGCATAGATCTTAATATGCGTACTTTCACGTCATGGTACATCAGGCGTTCAGAAAGTATCTTCGATTCCTCATCATAGGAGTCATGTATCAGCTCCGAGCAGTGTGCTTCGGTCTGAATCTAGCCTCCTGGGCTTTCACTCGAATAATGAACTCGGTAATGACTCATTTCCGAGCTCATTCGTCTTTGATAACGTCGACCTACCTGGATGACATTCTTCAGAAGTCTGGCAATGAGTTAACGCTTCAGAACAATGTGCAGAATCTTCTTCTATTGATCTGACGTCTCGGTTTCAAAAGTAAACGAGGAGAAATCGGATCTGGTATCGTCCAAGTCATTCACCCACCGGGGGATGAGCTTCGAGACGCACAGCATTCTCGTTCATCTGCCGTTAACCAGAGCGAAATTAATCTGTTGTTATGCTCGCTATTGTCTTCACTCAGACAAGGTCTCAGCAGAGATCTCATGAGACTGATACGTTTGTGCGGAGCTGCCGCGATTTTATTCCGAAGGGGCGATTACGCACTTGTCCTCTCCAAATTTCTTCTGATCCAGAATTGGAGGGTGAAGATTCTTTCGCTCGATACGGACATCTTCTTGTCAAATCAAGTGAATAAGAGATTCAGACTTGGGCAGGTTTTCAGTGCTTAATTCAGGGAGTTCCACTGCAATTGCCAGATCCGAGTTTTACAGTTTTGACAGATGCCAGTCAAACAGGTTGGGACTTATCATTGAGCCCAACGGATTTGAACTGCCAGGGTCTTTGGGATCCGTAGTTCCTAATCAAGCACATAAACATCAAGAATGATGTCATTTTGGCTTGCGCTTCGTTGTTGGATGAACGTTATTCAGAATGCTAACGTGCTAATTCTGTCCCACAATTCGACGGTATTAGCGTATTTTCGGAACTAGGGAGGCACTCATTCCATTCTGTTATTCATGTTAACGGAATGAATCCTTCTGTTTGTACTAGAGCATCAAGTTCCCCTATCGGTCCGTCATATTCCGGGTCGTCTGAACGTATTAGCGGACTCCCTTTCACGAAGGGGCCACTTGTTGCCGTCAGAATGGACTTTCCAAAAAGGAGTATACAATCCGATTTGCTACCAAGGAGAGCGGCCAATGATCGACTTATTTGCGACGCATCTCAACAATCGGTTGCAGACGTATGTGTCACCATGTTCGGATCTTCGAGCGTTTGCAATAGACGCTCTATCGATCTCGTGAGACGGAATAATAGAATATGCGTATCTTCCAGCGCAGCTGATTCAGCAGATATTGCTCAAGTTAAATAATCTCAATGCAAAATTCTGTTGGACGCTTCTCTATCTCCACAAAGACCGTGGATTAATCTACTCAGGCGTCTGTTGTGGGACATGCCGTGGAAGCTTCCTCCACATTTCGGTCCATTCTATGGCCGGATGGATTCAATTAACTATCACTACTGCTTATGATAATATCTTCAATCAGCAGTCTGTGCTTTAGATTTAAGCTCATGAAGTAAGAGTTCTTTCTACATCATGGGCTTACGCTAATAATGTTGCTATTACAGATCTAATGAGGGCTGCATTTTGGTCTTAGCCTTCCACTTTCACGAATTTGTATCTGAGAAATATTGAGTCCATTTCTGCAGATCTGCATTGTTTAGGTCCATTATCTTTCACTCAGAATGTCGTCCACTAAACAGTCGCAACTATATGTGTGTAGGCTTTCGGCTCCGGCAGTGACTCTGTCCTGCTGCCCTCTTCGCTCTGGAGTATTTGATCCCGGGTAAGGGGAGGGGGGGGGGGGGGAGCGGGTGTTCCCTTAGGTCACCTGCTTTATAGTGTAAAGCAAGGGAATACCTCCCTTGAAGTCAGTAATTCTGAGTCGGTACCGGGATGGTTTTAAAGTGTAAAACTAATGGTTACTCATCAATGTAATATTTTTAAAGTGTCGCTCGGTGTGAAGCATTTGTATATGTCACATGTTAATCGGGCGTTAATATACAATCCTCGGACACTTTTAAATGAGTATATAGAGTCTCATTTCTCTTGACCTCCTTTATTTATTGGCTTTCCTTTAAAAAATATTAGTATAAAGGGTTATACTGGATGTTAATAGAGACCATTGATGTTATTGTGCTCAATTACAGAATGGTGTTGTGTCTTTCTTTTTTGATACAAATAAGAAAGATAGATGTAAAGCCTATATCCCCTTTTCTCCTTGAGGGGATTTTCCTTTATGTCCTAGGCCCTCCAACCTTTTTACTATTCAGCTAAGTCTGGGTCATTGGTACAGTATAAAAATGTTAAAAAATTTATAGTAATTTATATATTTTTTATACTTCCAATGACTCAGACGGGGATGGCTCTCCCATGAGTTGGGAACTCTTACCTCCCCGCTGAGTACATAACGCTTACCAGGCACTGGTTGTAAGAATGACATTTGGCGCCAACTTCGAGACCTCCTTGACACTGCGCATGCGCAGTGGAGTAAAAGTATGTAGGACCATATAGGACATGTAATTTTCGGTTTTAGATGCAAATTTGGAGGATTGGGGGTAAAATTTGCGTTTGGCCCTAGATATTTTAGAGTTAGCACCAGCTAAGTTTGGGTCATTGGTAAGTATAAAAAATATATAAATTACTATAAATTTTTTAACTTTTTTGAGAATCTGGTAAGGGTTGTAAGTTTGGGTCATTGGTAAGTATAAAAAATATATAAATTACTATAAATTTTTTAACTTTTTTGAGAATCTGGTAAGGGTTGGTTCCAGTTTTTTCTCCACTGAGAACAAGCTCAGAATCTGACATTTTCTGGAAAAGCTATCAGTGAAAAGCTATCAGTGAGAGCTTTCCAGAAAATGATGTCAGCTTCTGGTCTTATCAGTGTAGGAAGAGAAAAGATACATAGTTTATAGGATTATCCTACACAACTTATTTTGACTTGTACTGTAAAACAAGTGCAACTGTAGGTTGATATCTTCAGCTGTAATCTAATTATGTTTGACACATGTTGACAAATTGTTTAGAAATCTAGTTTTCTTTATTATCTTGCAATCATGTCAGCTCAGATGACAGTAATTATTGTATATCTTTTAAGATTCCTGTAACACTTTACCTGTCCAAAAGCTATTTTGAAAGCGAATACTGTCTGAAAAAATTGTAATTTTCAAAATATTTTAACCCTTTTTTACTGATTTTTTTTGTTAAAACAGAATTCATAAATGTGTGCATTATCAAGAAAATCTTCTTCGAAACTACAAGGCCAAATGGTTTGAAAAAACTAAATGTGACTGATGACTGTAACCCCCTCTACCAATGATCCTTATTTTAATCTTCATCGGGTTGCAATTATGGCTGCAATTGTGGCTTATAGTTACCATAGAAACCCTATAGGAAATGACGTTTTCATCATCTTCACTGAAAGTACTGAGCCAATGTGAACCAGACTTGGCAGGCATTGTCTATGAGAGGTTCTCTACAACTGTTACTCATTTTATTCTTGTTGGGTGAAAAAAACGTGGCCGCCAGAAGCATTCTTTGATTCTGATTGGTCAATTTTGAAAACTCTTCTCCTCTGAAACCACAGGGCCAAAAGTTTGCATGGTTGATAACTGGGACACCCTCCACCAACATTCCTCATTTTCATGTTGATCGTTTTGCAAACATGGCCATAATTGTGGTTTAAAGTTACTATAGAAAAAACCTATACGAAATCACATTTTCATCTTCTCTCTGCATATATTGAGCTGACGTGAACCAAAACTTAGCAAGAATGGTCTATAGGAGGCCCTCTATAAATGATCCTCTTTTTGTTCCCATTGGCTGGAAAATATGGCATTCTATGATTCTGTTTGATGGATTCTAATGTTTTGAAACTTCACGTGATTGAAAACTGGGACACCTTCTACCAATGATCCTCATGTAATTTTGATGTAATGTTGCAAACATGGCCGCATTTGCAGCTCATAGTTTCCATGGAAAGCCTTTTAGAAATCACATTTTTATATGTATTTCCAGGTGAGCGATTACAGGCTCTGTAGAGCCTCTTGTTTATTATTATTAAATATGATTTTCTCTCCAAGAATTGCCGATTATCAAACTCAGCTGATATGATGTCGATCTGGGCTGATATGAACCAAGCTAGAGTTGTCCCCCTTTGCTGCATTACTAGTTACAACCAATTTGTTTATAGCCTAATTGTTCACCATTATTCGTCAAATGCTATCAGACAAATTGGCATTACCAGGCAAAATGGAGTAGTTTTTGTGTGGTGAGGACTTAATGATGGCAAGTTGTAAAGAATAGGTGGATGAGGAGAAAAAAGTTCTACAACAAAATTTAATTCAAACTTCAGATTCAGAGTCCTAAGCAAAAATTCTTCGAAGTGAAAGAACTGATAGTTCCCACTGGGGAAGCTGAGGAGACATTTGGATAGCTGAACGAGGAGGAGAGAAAACTTCGGACATGCGAAACAAGCACGCTGTCAAAAAACTGTAACAGATCTGAGAACATTTTGTAATTATTTGTTGCGATTTAATAAATAAAGGGGTTATTACACAGGCTTGGCAATTTCAGGAGAGCGATTTTTAGCTCTCCTTACTGCCCTCCTGAAAGAATTAAGGAGAGCGAAAAATTGCCCTCCTAAATATTTTGGTCTGGGATGATTGAGATTACATGTATTATGCTCACATTAAATTTTTGTTGTAAAGCAAAAATGTAATTTAACTTCGAAGTCACATAACATCACGTAATTTCATTTTGAAAGTGGTTTAGTGGTAAAAGGTAATGGCTGCAACCATACCCAAACACAGTTGCAATCATTTGAAGCAAAATGGGTCACAGCAATATTTTTTTTCTGTCAGTTTCAAGTTCAACAACTGACATCACAGTTTGAGGGGTAATTATTCAAGGAATATTGACACTATAATAATAATAATAAATTTTCTATAGCGTAAAACCACCAGAGGTGCTCTAAAACGCTTTACAAACAGATTATGCAAAACTCGACTGGAACAGATACGTTTTCAATTGTTTCTTAAATACATTTAAATTTGTTTGTAGTTGTATTTCAGGAGGAAGCATATTCCATAGGCGTGGGCCAGCAATTGAGAAAGCTCTCTCCCTTGCCAGGCCAGACCTAGTGAATGGTACGTTCAGTAAAAGACTGTTTGAGGAACGTAGACATCGTTTCGGAATGTGGCGGGAGACCAGCTCGCTCAAGTATGCAGGAGCGAGGCCATGGACACATTTGAATACCAAGATGAGAATTTTAAAATGTACTCTGCTCTGTATTGGAAGCCAATGGAGCTCCTTTAAGACAGGAGTGATGTGGTCAGACCGTTTGGCGCCAGTTACAATTCTGGCAGCAATATTCTGAATTCCTTGCAACTGCTGTAACAAGTTAAGTAGCAGGCCAAGGAATAGAGAATTGCAATAATCCAACTGGGATGTTATGAAAGAGTGAACTAGCTGTTTCAATGCTTTCTCACTGAGAAAAGCACGCAGTTTACTCAAATTTCGAAGTTGCCAAAAACATGATTTAGAAATCTTTTTGATATTCGATTCCAATGTGATATTGGAGTCGAATATGACGCCGATGTTTCTCGCACTGTCGCTTACCTTAGCGACAGAGTCACCAACGCTTATTGATCTAACGGGACGAGAAAATGAGGTTCGCTTTTTAGAAATAACTAAAACCTCTGTCTTAGAATCATTCATTTTCAGTTTATGACTGCACATCCATTGTCTGACAGAGTTGACGCATGTTTCCATTTCGGACACGCTAGCAACCGTGTCAGAGACATCGGCTGGATCGAATACCAAGTATAGCTGTGTGTCATCAGCATAGAGACGATATGGCACACCGAGATCTCTTAGCATTCGGCCCAGCGATGCAGTGTATAGTGTGAAAAGTACAGGGCCAAGCACTGAACCCTGGGGTACACCACATTTTAAATGTTTTCTGTCAGACCTAGTGTTATCAATGGAGATTTGTTGTGAACGATGTGACAAATAGCTGTGAAACCATTTAAGAACAGTCCCAGTGACACCATGTTGTTTCATAATGTCCAGCAAAAAGTCGTGATCGACCGTGTCGAATGCGGCGGAGAGGTCCAAAAGTACGAGAAGAACGGCTTTACCATTTGCTAATGCGCAGATTATGTCATTGTGTATGCGTAGAAGAGCAGTCTCTGTACTATGTCTTGGTTTGTAAGCTGACTGAAATGGCTCCAAAAGGTTATTCAGGTTAAGATGATTATTCAATTGATCGACTACAATCTTTTCAGTGATTTTAGATATAAAAGATAGGTTTGAGACTGGCCTATAATTCTCCAAATTATTTGGGTCTAATGATGGTTTTTTAATTAGAGGTGATACCAGAGCGTCTTTCATCACATCCGGGACATTTCCTTCCATAAGTGAAGCCTGAACAATTTTAGTGATGATGGGCACAATAGTGGACGCCATAGATTTCACAAGTGATGTAGGAATTGGGTCCAGAGCGTTAGATTTGTTTGGCGAAGAGTTAATGCATTTTAACACCACAGCCTCAGATACTTTTGAAAAATCGGACAAATTTGATTTTATCGTCAGTTTAGATAGCACAGGCGTATCAGCATCATTAATGCTTTCTTGAATAAGCTTGATTTTTGAAATAAAATAGTCACTAAATCTTGATAGGAGATCGGTTACAGATGAATGCTCAGGAAGAATTATGTTCTTTGTGTTGCCTAGTAACTGCTTTGTGATAGTGAATAAAGATTTACTACCTGATGTGTCTGTAATCAGATCGTTGTAATATTGACGTTTAGCCTGTTTTATCAGTGCATTTGTTGTGTTACGTTGCTGGTGTAACATTTGACGATGAACTTCAAGTTTGGTCTTATTGTACAGCCGCTCCAACCTACGGCGACTGTGTTTTGCATCCATGATGGCATCCGTAAACCAGGGAGCAGGTTGTCTTTGAGAGATTGTTCTTGATTTCAATGGGGCGTGCTTATCCAAAATAGCAGAAAAAGTGTGTTATTATACATGGAGCACAAAACATCTGATGGCCCAGCGCTGCAGTTAATTAGCTGTGTCGATTTAATGTTTTTTTCAAGGGATGAGCGATCAATAGAGTTAATTTTACGAAACTGTATATGCCGCCGTTGGTTACTTGGTTTTTTCAGTAGCATGAGTGACGAAACGTTAAAGTGATCAGATATTACTGGATCATGTACCGTAATGTTTTTCATAATTGGCGTGTCACCTTGTCTGATCATTATAAGATCGAGGGTGTGCCCGCTCTTGTGAGTTGGTTCATGCACAAGTTGTGTATAGCCAAAAGACTCAATGAGAGTTAGAAACTTTTGAGCATAGCCATCGCTTAGAACATTCACATGGATATTAAAATCACCAACGATGACTAAATTGCCACCATAAGACACAAATGCCGAGAGAAACTCATTGAATTCCGTGAGAAATTGGGACTGTGTGAGCTTATTCCGCTTCGAAGGTGGAGGGTGGTAGACAATCAGTAAACGGACTGTAATGTCGCTTTTCACCAAGCAGTCAATGTATTCATTACTACCATTACTACTATCCTGTCACTTGAAGCACTTGCACCAGGATGTGACTGTAGATTCAAGCAGACCTGTTGTCCAAGAAAGTCATACGCCTACCACTACCACCTTCAACCCCCGCAACTACCACTACCACCTTCAATCCCCCTTGCGGGGGTTGAAGGTGGTAGTGGTAGGCGTATGACTTTCTTGGACAACAGGTCTGGGTACACACACATGTCTTGTCAAGTGTGTGTTCGGTTGTTGAGTGAGACATCTAGATGTCCAAGAGATTTCGCTTTACCTCAGTAAAGTTAATAAAATCACTGATGTAATAGTCTGTTGGTTTCAGTTTCAATGAGTTCGTTCAACTGGATACTTAAAATGCTGTGTAAAGCTAATTGCTCTCCTAAGCTGATTGAGGAGAGCGCTTTTTTGCCCTCCTGCATTTTTTAGAATGCCAGGCCTGATTACCAGGTTAGTTATCAGCCTTTTATAACTTCACATCAACCCTTGACCTTAAGTCTCATTTTATCATATCAGAAGATGGTCAAGTGGGAGTGATTGTATGTGTGACAGTTCAGGTGATGTGATTAGTGTGAATCTGTTCATCACAATGTCCAGTCCTATGCATTTATAATGTGCTGTTCTTATGGTGGACATTTGAAAATTCATGCAAAAAGGTAAAAAATTTCATCATTTTTAGCTCAGCCTGACAAATGTCAGCAGATCATTTTCTGGTAATGATTTGTCCATCATATGTCTTCCATCTGTCGCCCATCAGTCTTTACCACTGAATACTTTCTGACAACAAATTTTATTACAGTATGTGTTATCTAAAGACAGTGTATTGAGAATTATAATATGGTATGTGCCCCATAAGGTCAAGGTCGCAGACTCTATGTTAAGGTAACTGAAAAACTTTGACATGTCACTGTCACATTAGTCTGGTCCATATAACTTGGTATGATTGACAGATCTTATTCATACTTGGTTCAATTATTGCTCATGACTCAAAGGTGGGTCGTGACTTTGATCCAAGGCTTATCAAGGTCATGGTCACAGGTCGTGGTCACAGACGGCAAAACTTTGATATTGTTATACATCTCTTGTCTGTTCTGTATAATTGAATCTTGTCCATGCCATAACTTCTTAACCACTGAATATTTTTTGCTAAAACTTTTATTACAATATGTATTATCAAAAGACATTGTGTCGTCAATTATATCTGCCTATCAAGGTCAAGGTCACAGGCCCTATGTTAAGGTGACAAAAAAACTATGACCTTTCACTCTCACTTTCTTCCGGCCCATATAACTTGATTTGATCAACAGATCTTATTCATTCTTGGCACAATTATTGCTCAAGACACAAAGGTATGTCACAACCTTGACCCAAAGTCATATCATCAAGGTCAAGGTCTCAGTAAAACTTTGATATTTTTATACAGGCCTTGTCTGGTCTGTATAATTGAAGCTTGTCCTGGTCATAACTTCCTAATCATTGAATATTTTTGATAAAACTTTCTAACAATATGTATAATCAAAAAACAACTGTGTTGTGAATTATAATTATAATTTGGTGTGTGTCATTCAAATTCAAGGCCACAGGCCCAATATTAAGGTGACAGAAAACCTTTGACATTTCACTGTCACTTTTGTCTAGTCCATATAACTTGGTATGGTTGACCGAGCTTATTAATACATGGCACAGTTATTGATCATGACTGAAATGTGTGTCGTGTGACTTTGATGCAAATAATATCATCAGGGTCAAGGTTACAGACAACAAGACTTTGATATTGTTTGTCTGATCTGTACAATAGAATCTTGTCTGGACCATAATTTCTTAACCACTGAATATTTTTTGGCAAACCCTTATAACAGTATGTAGAATCAAAATTATAACAGTATGTAGAATCAAAATTATAACAGTATGTAGAATCAAAATTATAACAGCATGCAGAATCAAAATTATAACAGTATGTTGAATCAAAATTATAACAGTATGTAGAATCAAAATTATAACAGTATGTAGAATCAAAATTATAACAGTATGTAGAACCAAAAGACGACAGTGTGTCCCAAATTATAATATGGTATGTTCTCCTCAAGGTCACAGTTACAGGCCCTTTGTTAAGGTGACAGAAAAACTTTGACATTTCACTCTCTCTTTTGTCCGCTCCATTTAACTTTGTATAATTGATAGATCTTATGTATACTTGATAAAATTATTACTCATGACTAAAAGGTGTGTAGTGACTTTCATCCAAAGTATATCATCAATGTCAAGGTCACAGTAAAACTTTGATATTGTTTTTAGCCCTTTGTCTGGTCTATAATTGAATCTATGTGACAGATCTTGTTCATTCTTCACACAATTGTTACCCATAACATAACATTGTGTCATCACCTTGACCCATTGACATAGTATCAAGGTCAAGGTGGCCAGCAGTAACACTTGGATTCTGGAATACTGTTCTTGTCCAGGTTGTACAATTTGATCACTTTGGTCTGGTTCTTATAACTTGGTAGGATTGACAAATCTTACTTGGACCACTTATGGCTCATGACTCAAAGGTGTGTCACGGCTTTTGAACCAGCGTCATATCACCAAGGTCAAGGTCATAAACAAAAAAAAATTTGGACATTGTTATACATCCCTTGCCCGGTCTATATAATTCAATATATGTGTCAGACTTTGACATTTCACAATCACCTTTGTCCGGTCCACATAATTTGCTATGATTGACATATCTTATTTATATTTGGTCCAATTGTGGCTCATGGCTCAAAGGTATGACACGGCTTTGAACCAGTTTCAAATCTTCAAAGTCAAATACAGCGAAACTTTGATATTGTTATACATCCCTTGTCTGGTATGTATAATTTAAATTTTGTTTGGCATTATAGCAGACGATAGATTTAATTTTTTTTTAATTTTTAATTTCAACATAGGTTAATGAGCAGTGTCAGCAATTTTAATATCATCCCATCAGAGCCTGGTCTTAATTAATAAGATTTCAAGGTAACAATTTCTCTTCTATTATCTCTGTCTTATATTTATATATCTGCCAGGCTTGGCAATTTCAGGAGAGCGATTTTTTAGCTCCCCTTACTGCCCTCCTGAAAGAATTAAGGAGAGCGAAAAATTGCCCTCCTAAATATTTTGGTCTGGGATGATTGAGATTACATGTATTATGCTCACATTAAATTTTTGTTGTACAGCAAAAATGTAATTTAACTTCGAAGTCACATAACATCACGTAATTTCATTTTGAAAGTGGTTTAGTGGTAAAAGGTAATGGCTGCAACCATACCCAAACACAGTTGCAATCATTTGAAGCAAAATGGGTCACAGCAATATTTTTTTTCTGTCAGTTCCAAGTTCAACAACTGACATCACAGTTTGAGGGGTAATTACTCAAGGAATATTGACACTATAATATACTACCATTACTACTATCCTGTCACTTGAAGCACTTGCACCAGGATGTGACTGTAGATTCAAGCAGACCTATTGTCCAAGAAAGTCATACGCCTACCACTACCACCTTCAACCCCCTTGGGGGTTGAAGGTGGTAGTGGTAGGCGTATGACTTTCTTGGACAACAGGTCTGGGTACACACACTTGTCTTGTCAAGTGTGTGTTCGGTTGTTGAGTGAGACATCTAGATGTCTAAGAGATTTCACTTTACCTCAGTAAAGTTAATAAAATCACTGATGTAATAGTCCGTTGGTTTCAGTTTCAATGAGTTCGTTCAACTGGATACTTAAAATGCTGTGTAAAGCTAATTGCTCTCCTAAGCTGATTGAGGAGAGCGATTTTTTGCCCTACTGCATTTTTCAGAATGCCAGGCCTGATCTGCCGTGAAAGTAATGACCCTAATTGGAGCTATATAGGCTGAGGGGCATCTTGTTTTTATCTACATTTGTATTTCAAAAGGGGGAGGTAATGGTTTTGAAAAAGAGTTCATTTTGTGGACCCCAAAAGAGCTCCAATAGAAGTGAATGAATGCAACACACAAAATGTCTCTTGAAGACTCATTTCATTAACAGGTGTAATTATTTCATAATATAACTCTCATGTTTGCTGATATGTTGGTTGAAGGTATTTTAATATTTTCCATTTTGTCTGGAGATTCATTTTGTATAATTTATCTCTTTAGCCCTTTACCCAATACAGAGAATATCAAAATTTATTATTTAAATTACTATTTTTTTAAATTTAAAAAAACATTTCAACAAAATCATATCATGTGAGCCCTGATTGGAACGAGCTCAAACATGAAGTATCCAAAACTTATTTTTATCTTTACATAAGCTTTTACGTTGTAGAATTGTTCACCATATTATTTGCAACCACAGATGAATTAATTAATGTCTGAAGCAGATCAGCAATTTTTCTGGAATTTTACTGTCTTTTATGTCATTCCTAAATTACCTGAAAGGTGTTTTTCCATTGCTTAAGCTCTTTCTGGGACTTTTAGGGTCTGCATTGTTCACAAAGGCTTGAAAATAAAAATATTTCCACAATTGGTTTAATTTCCTTGGTTAAGCAGCATGCTGTACTTTAGCCCACTGTTGAAAAAGGGCTTAGAGAGCACCCGGTGTATTGGAATTAATTTGTAGGCATTTGAATTTGTTTTACATTTAAAAATAAACGTCTTTGATATCTTCTATATGCATGGAAATACATATTTTAATACTAAAACCAATGGCCCAGACATAGCTGCTGCAACCTCAATATTATTAAGGGCCAAACACAAATTTTGAACCCCCCAATCCCCCAAATTTGCATACAATACCAAAAATTAAAAGTCCTGTCTGGCCCTCCATACTTTTAGTACCTGCGCATGTGCAGTACCCAGGAAGAGACCGGAATTGACGCAAACAGCATTCTTCTGTTTGGCCCAAAGTCAGTAACAACTGAACTGACATCTGTGTTTTAAAATCAGTGTAGCAGTATGCTGGAAGTGAATAACGGTGGATGTTCAGAGCTGTAACTTTATAATTTTTTATGTAAATTATTCATGGTGCCCAATTTCGGGATATGCTTCTGAATATCGTCATTATAATGTGACTCCACTGTTGTTTTGTTAGTATTACTTCCCTTCCCTCTCCTGAACCCACCTTTTATACTCCCAAGCTCTAAAACAGAATAGGTATTCCTTTTATTCTCTATGTTTACATCCTGTTTGTTACTGTTCAGTACGTTTTGTATTTTTACATCAAGTGGTTGTTGATCGGTTATTGACTTTGGGCATTTGTTGTGCCTGTTGTTGGTTAGTTTCCGGTTTTTCCTCTTGATGTTGTCTGTTCAATAACGTTTTTGATTCGTATTAATTCAGTGTTTAGTTAAAAACAATTATTGTTTTTTTCTATTAGGATACATATTATATCTTATACCGGTAGTTTAGCTTTAATTGGTTAGTGCTTGTCCATACTCTATCGGGGTGCCCTTGGGCTCATGAGCTTAGCTTGGGGTACTTAGGCTTCATGCAAAATTTTTCGAAATTTTTTTTTTTGTTTTTTAATTTATTTCAAAAAATTTTGTGATTGTTTATATTATGTATCTGTGTGATGTTTATTCTGTATTATATTTGGGAGTGTATTTATTATTATTATATCCATTATAATAATTGGTACTTAGTGTAAGTCCAGGAAGACTCGGGATAAAGGCTTTTTGTTTGCCAATAGTCGCAGCATCCTTCAATACTTGGGATGTGAATGTTGGAACGGGTGTCAAACTGTGTGGTAGGCAGTGAAGTTCCGATGTTGGATCTTCACCGCTGGCTAATACTAGTCTTTCAGTCTCTTTTTCAGAGGAACAAGAACATGGTGAACATGGTGATGGTACTTTGACACCTGTCCGTTATGTGCTGCCGTCGTCGCACTCTGATGAGCCCCGCTCTGATGAGTAAATAGAGCTTGCTGCTAAGGTGCTCATGGTATTTGCACAAGATTAAAGCCGAGTAGCTTAAATTCTCTGCATGCAGCTAGCTTTACCGGTGAAGCGGTCGTCCCTATATGAGATGCCGAGCAGTTGAGTAGTATAATGTGGGTAGAGCGAGCATCTTATAATATAAAGCTCACCCAGCGATGATGGCAAAAGGAGAAGAAGCCTAAAAGTTTCTCTATACGGGACGCTCGGCGAGATCTGGGGTCAGATCGCGAGCTGGAGAACCCTCTCCGTACCGTTAGCAGTCAGGGTCGGCTGTGTCCATTGCGAGAAACTATAATGAGTCGGAACTTGCGTCAGGTTGTTCCTTCCACACTGCAGCCAGGGTCAACTGCAGTTATGACTTTCTTCTTACATAGAAGTGCACGCAAAGGGGATTAGCGTACAGGTTTCTCAGCAGGATACTCGGCGAGATCAGGGGCCAGATCGCGAGTTGGAGAGCGTTCTCCATCCCATTAGCAGTCGGGGTCGACTGCTGTCTGTGGTGAGGAACTTCAATGAGTCGGATCATCCGTCCGAAATGTGCGAATCGGAATGATGATCCTTCCACACTTCAACCATGGTCGGCTGTTGTTATGGCTTCCTCTTCTTCCATGAAAAAGCACGCTAAGTGGTAGAAGTCTACAAGTTTCTCTACTGAACGCTCGGCAAGGTCTGGAGCCAGAATACAAGCTGGAGAACCCTCTCAGTTCTGTCATCAGTCGGGGTCGACTGTTTTCGATTCGAGAAACTTTAGCGAGTTGGGATGCCCGTTCGTGCTTGCGGTTCGGGAAGCTCCTTCCACACTGCAGTCCGGGCCGGTTGCAGCTATGGCTTCTTCCTCTGCTTCATCGATGAAGCATGTTAAACCGCAGACTAGCTATCCGAATTTGCATGTTCATGCTGTTCCACAGAGATATACAACATTTTCCAAACATTTGAAACATAACCAATAAATGAAAGATGTTTGAACTCAATTACTTGCGCGTTTTCCCCCACAGGGAACCCCCGAAAGAAGTGCCTGTAAAGAAGTTCTGTTTTACTGTTAAAATAAGATCCATAACCAACACCTTGGAAGGAAGCTCTCTAAATTGAGCAGCACTGGAATATGAGTACCCAACAAAACGAAAGTTATAAAGAACGAAGGTCGAAGCCCCAACACAACGAAAGTTATGAAGAACGAAGGATGAAGACAAGTGAATAGAACGAAATATGAATTAAATGGAGAAGCTTGGAGAGAACTTAGTAACACTGGTTTCAGTAGGACCTTGCCAGGCTTCGATAATAGAAGATGTGGTAAACGGGCTCTATCGGATGAATCTTGTGATGAACCTACGAGGTAACGCCATAGTCACGTGACTCAGTTACGTCATGTTTGGTTGCTATGGTAGCCCACAGAAGCGGCCATCTTGTGAAGTCATCCCCATAGTGAATCGTGGTCTTAATGCGTGTTGACACGATGATACGTGTTTCTGTCGTTCATTTTGTATACTAAAGGCCGCATCTTGATTTTTATGGCAGCAGTTGGTTGCTATGTGATCCATTTGCCTACGACAGGACGGAGGCATGTTCTGAGGGTGTGTTCAATTGAACAGCATTAAATCTAATTACCCAAATAGACCCGACAATCACCCCGAATCACTAAAATCCACCAAAATCACCGGAACGGACTTTATTTTGTTTAAAACCCACGGAATACTTCCTTTGTCCTATAAGAAGTGCGTTCCTTTGTACAAGAGTACAAGTTGCAGTCATTCGGAGATTTTCGAATCAACAAGGTGTTCGCAAAATCCTGTCAATTCTCTCCCTTTCAACTATCCTTTTATCATCGGGACTACTTGCTCGATACTTTGTGAGTTCGAGGAGGTTTTGCTTCCGTAACTAATTTTGATTTCGTCCTGAGATTTTCCACTTTTTAATTGACTCTTCCAAACAGACGTTTGACCGTTGAATACAATACACTATTTACTAAATGTTCCAGTAGGAGTAAAATCCTCGCCCTCTGATTGGATGAGAGCTGGCACAGTTTCTTTTGTGTTTACGGCTCCATTGACAAATGTTACTGTCTGACGTCACAGCGCTAAATATTTGACGTCGCCCGTTTCGTAATTGCTTCATCAACGGAGTGACAAGCAAGCCGCTTCATTTTTCTGAATTTTTCATTCGTGCAGCAGACGGTGTTCCGGATGAAGTGTTGTTTAAATTACAAACCTATTTACGATTTGAAATGAGATGGAATGAGCTTATCTGGTTTATTGATTATTTATCCAGTAGCGGGATACACGAGAGGTTTATTCACTAAACCTCTGATCGTTAAAAGTTGCCTTGAACAAGGCAACTTTTAACGATTACAAGTTTAGAAAATACGCCCCTCGTGTTTCACGATGTAGGTTTTGGGCTATGGGTAGTGTCTTGTTGGAACATATACGTTATTGTGATGAGCAGACAGTAACATAGTCTGACGTCTGCGGTTCGGAGAGTACGTTCAACCTCGATGCTTCGCACCTCGGTTGAATATAAGATCCGAGCCGCAAACCACAAACCATGTTACCGTCAATTCATCACAAAAATTTATAATGTTGTGCAAAACTGGATTGATGATGATGCACGCTTTCCTCCAGCCATGTGGAATCATCACAGCAATATAGGACCAAGAACTAACGACCATCTTGAGGAGTGGCATTGTCACTTAAACAAGACTGTTTAGCGTGCTCACCCCCAACATATTTACCTTTGTGAGTGTTCTCTAAAAGCTGGAAACGTCACAGAGAAACAAACTTAGTCAGTATATGTATGTGGCACGCCCCCTCCTCGGAAGAAAGTTTATCGGGAACTTGGCCAAAGACTTCAAAGACGAAAGGATCAGTTAGTTGCCGGTCAAAAATCTCCTATACAGTTTCTCGATTCAGCAGCACACTTCGTGAAATTGGGCTAATAAAATATATTTACCATATACATAATTATATATCTATTATACAAGTCATTTTATTCTACGCTCAACTGTGAAGTATAGAGAAAATCATGAATGTAAATCCATTTTGGAGGGTAAGCCAGGTAATAACCGTTAACCAACCCTCCCCCCCCCCCCTCCCCCAAGCTGGATTTCTGCACTTTCGCATACACTTTTGCAAATAACAACTTTGTAGGTGAAATGGGCTGTAAGCGAAAGTAGACCTAACCCGTTGAAAATATATCTCAAAATACATCCATAATTTATAATGTTGATTTTCTTTCCCAGAATTATCCATTATTAATCTCGGCTAATTATTGTCAAACAGTTTCAAACTCGGCTGATATGACGCTGGTCTCATCCAATAAGAACCAACCTTGAGTTGTCCCCAGTTTGTTTGCATCGAAATGTTCACATTTATTGGTCAAACACAATCAGGAAACTTCGCGTAACAAGGCATGGTGGATTGGTTTGATGAGGAATTAATGATGGAAATAAGTTATGATTGGGCGGATAGAGAGAAGAATGAAATCAAAAAAAATCAAACCAATCTCTGACTCTGAGTCATAAACGGAGATTCCTTGAAGTGGGTGATGAGATTCAGCTATCCGGACATCGCGACTTCCTCTGATGAGAAGCAAGGACGTTCTGATTGCTGACTGGGAGAAGAGGAAACTTCGGACTTTGTGAAAAGAATAAGAAGCAATAACACTATCAGAAAACTGTAACAGGGCTGAGAACATTTTGTATTATTGTTTTGGGTTAATAAATAACTTGGTTAGTTGCATATCGGCCGAGATATCAGACCTCTGTAACTTCATATCAACCTTCGACCAATATGAAGTTACCTGGAGCTGATGTCTCGGCCGATATTATTAGTTACACGGTGTTTCAACAGGGTGTACGGGACTGTACTACCCTTCTGAGATTCATATTTCCTGAGGCTGAAAGCCGAAGGAAATTCGAATCTCAGAAGGGTAGTACAGTCCAGTACACAACACCGTGTGACGTATTTATTACCTTGCCCCTTCAATGTGTCGAGTTTTGTTTTGTTATATAATCCACAAACGGTATTCTAGTGACATTGATAAAAAAATTGAAAAACTCAAAGAAACACGTTTCTTTATTATTCAACAAGAACGCTAAACTTCGGAAAGGAATAGCTGAAACCAAACACAACTTGAAATTGTCAACCGGTAAACTTTTTATTGATGTCTTCGGCAGAATGACAAGCAAAGCGTTCAAGAGACATTTTGACAAGCAGACGAAAGAAGTTTATTTGATTTGGAGTTATTTCCCTTCGATTGAACTCAAACATTTGAGAGATTTCAGTTCAAGGACACTGGGAGAAGACGCGTCGTTATTGTTGTGGGACGCAAGTTGATTATTAGTGATTTATTTGATAGAGTGGTGCATTGTGCGCCTTGGAGAATGGTGACACTATGTTCACACTTGTACAAGTGCTTTAATAAGTTTCGCGGAAGAGTCAGTTCATATGAGGAGGTTGCATATTTTTCGCATCCGCAACGATCTGTAGTGTAGAAACACCACAGCAGAACCCTCTTCTCGACAGTAATTTGAGTACAATCAGACGTTGAGGGTATGTACACGTTTTATTTCAAGTGTTAAGAAAATGTTCATGAAACAATACTGTTCTCATTTTGTTTGTGAGTCTGAATGTTTATTATTACTGACGAAAATGTTCGAGGCGATGGGTGAAAGGGAAATCGGCGAAAGGTACAACAGAATGTCTGTACACCCCGTTTAGATGTCGCGTGATATTCTCATACACCCCGTTGAACTTCGTGCACCCCATTGGAGTTAAATGTACCGCACTGGATGCATTGGTTACTGACCAATCAGGAAGCTTGTATAATTTTAAAAGAGTAATAAGAAACTAACCAAGTAATAATCTCGTAATATTTACAGTTGTACAAACGAAATTGTAATATCTACAACTCCTCGCCTGAGCGCTGGAATGTCCTATGTCCCCACATAGGACATTCTAGCGCTCAGGCGACGATTACTTAAGATCTGATTTGAGCAGTGGCGGCTCATCCACACATACATGTAGAGAGAGGGTGGAGTCCAGGCCAACACGCACTTCTGGGGGACGGGGGGGGGGGGGGGCGGAGTCGAACGTTTGAAATAAAAACATCTTTTGCTGAAATATTTGGTCTGTGGAGTACGGGTGTGTTTAAAAGATAAATTGTTGAGGATATCAGAGCATTATTTGTATGATACAGTTGAAACTAAATGTCCTGTCCTGAAATGCGCACAAGTAGCACGTCGATATGCGCGTTAATCTACGCGATATGACCATAGTTAGGTTATCAAATTCTGTAAATATGGCCTGTGCACAAGCAATGTTTCAGCCAATGGACCTCCGGGTACCCCGGAGGTCCATTGGCAGAAACATTGCCCGTGTTTGAAATGAGTAACCAGGAGAACCGGCCGTGCTTTGGATGCCATTCGCTATGGTAATTACGCGCAGTTCATACACGCAATTAAGCCTAGATAAGCGCACAGTTCGTGACAGGATTTCTACTTTCAACTGCACACCTCAAGCAGCACATGAAATGTGTCTCGTATTGCAGTACAATGTATTCGTACCAATATATCAATCCCCAACCACCAATCTCCCTCTGACTTTTCTTTGCTGGAAAACATTCCGCAAATACATTTTGACAATGAAATCACTCGAGCCCCACCCCAACTTAGCGTCACACCCTTTTTTCATTTTTTTTAAACTTTCTAAGTGAGGACCATTTGGCCTTCCAAGATACAAGAAAGATAAGATACAAGCCTTCCAAAACGTCTAGATTGAAGGATTTGGTGAGTTTTATACCTGAACATTGAAATTGTCTCACACCGGGCCCAACCATGGTCGGACCTGTTGGTTCATGCCTCCTATCTTCCCCAACTCCGGTGTTTGTGTGGGAGTGGGGATGGGCAATACCCCCTATACGTCGTCACACAAAAACGTATAGTTATATAGAAACTCTACATAAAAGATGATGAAATTAAAAATAGGCTGTAATTTCCGCTATATGTACCCATGCCGCCGACCATGCTAAATCTAATGTCACTTGTCACCACCACTGCTGAAAGCAAATTGAATGTTTCCAAACAAGTCGACGATGAGCTGCGTGTTGATATAGACTTGACCTGTACAGACAGCCCCAACGACCGGAAATTCTCGCACCCGTTTCTGTCTTTGAACTATATTTCTTACTGGGTATTATTCCGACTACTGTGACAGTGTATTGATTCAGTTTAACAAGAAATAATAGTTGTACTCATGCGCATGAATGTTTTTGATTAACCCTTTACCCAACGAATCGGCCACAACCGCCCGCGTAATATGCAAATTCAGCAGCTGAAAAAATATAATTTTTCAAAATATTTCAACAAAACAATATCATGTAACCCCTCTTTGGAACGAGCTCGACGAGCTCGTTCCAGTGAGGGGTCAATGATATGGTTTGGTTGAATTTTTTTAAAATTTAAAAAAAAATGATATTTAAAATAAATGTTGATATCGTCTGCGCTAGGTAAAGGGTAACGGTAAAACTTGTCACTAACTATGCATCAAATGAGATGCAGTACGTAATATTTCCTACCTGGACTTTCTAAAACACCCCCCGGGCAATAAACAATCAAGAAATGACCAGTGAAGTGTCCAGTTGAAGCTGACTGTATATATATATATATTATAGTAACGAATCACTAAATTTGAATTTGCAAATGTCGAAAGGGAATGCAGACAAATTCGTCATGCCTGACAGTTGATAACGACGGATTTGCATTTTAGTTTCCAGATTTTCTTGTTTCATTATAAAGTTGTGAAATAATAAAGTCAGCTGGTTTTTGCGCTCAAGTTCGTTCAGCGCCCTGGTAACCCGTACCTGTTACCTATCGAGCTAATTTCCGAGTTATAACGTGGTCAGATATGCTCAGCCTCTTGCACTGCACCAGCGGCGCATGCCTTCGACGAAGGCATGCCTTGATGATGTAGTTGGAATATTTTATCAGCCGGGACTTGCAACATCACAGATGGAAGAAATCAGGTTTCCAGTCACCTCCCTCCCCATAAACGGTCATCTTCAAGACGATTCTGATTCGATTCGGGGATAGATTCGATTTCAGATGGCAGTGCTGATTCGATTCGAATCGAAAATGAGTGATTCGTGGGTGTGATTAACCGATGTTTGACAATCGCATCTGACATCAGCCGATTTTAAGCCATCGGTATAACTGTTTGAACATCGGTTCGTGCCGATGGTTACTTGGAACACCATTTGATCAAAATTGTTTGTATTTATGTTTGATTCACGATTTCATACAAGCAGTATCAAGCTTAAGGGCCTATATAAGTAATGAAATTTTTTTTATTTTGAAAATTCTCACCTTTGATATTCCTTCAATTCAAATTAAATATACACAAAATGTACATCAAAATGAAGGTTGGGATATATAGAACACGAAACGCATGTGTAATCAACTCATAGAGTCGACTGTAGGCACCACTGGTTCCTGGAAGTCTGCTGCCGTATTCGCACCAGAACTGATAATTTAATAATATTTCACGAAAACAATTTGTGGCCAAATGTGCTTTACATATCCAAGAACAAAGCTAGGGGATAAAAATTCTTCAAAACACGACGACAGAGCTGCCTTGGGGAAATTCCAGAGCCTCTACTTTTGTTTACGTATGAGTATACTTTCGATTTCCGGTCGACGTCATCGGACAGAAAAAGCCTGTAAACACAACGCCGTCTAAAATCAAATAATGAAAAAGAACGCCTTCACACAGTATACTGTTATTAGATTGAGATTGCACAGTTGCCATATTCAATGCAAGGTATCATGATACCTGTTGAAATTTCTTAGAATTACGATTTTGTTTTTCGATGGAAATTCGTGGTAACGAGTGATTTGCGCATGTCTGTCGAGCATGGAAACCATCTTCAATAAAAAATGCAGACAGTGTTGTCCTTTTTCAAAATACAGTCCTATCGCTGTATTCGAAAGTGTTTTGGATGCCTAGCTTTGTTCTTGGTTATATGAAGCACATTTGGCCACAAGCTGTTCTGATGAAATATTATTTTATTATCAGTTCTGGTGCGAATACGGTAGCAGACTTCCAGGAACCAGTGGTGCCTACAGTCGACACTATGAGTTGATTACATATGTGTTTCGTGTTCTATACATCCCAACCTTCATTTTGATGTATAATTTGTGTATATTTAATCTGAATTTAAGAGATATGAGAGGTGAGAATTTCAAAATAAACAAAATTCCATTACTGATATAGGCCCTTAATAAGCTGCCACAATGATTGGCAGGAATCATGATTGGTCTCATTTCGTTGATTGGTCTGATCGTCCCCTTTGATTGCTGCTCAAGACACAGGTGCTACGTGTCAAGTGATGACTCCATGAAATACGATATCAGCAGAAACAAGTTAACCCTTAGCCCTATGTATCGACAAAACCGGTCAGCGTTATTTACAAAAATCACCATTCAATTTTCATTATTTTTTGTCCCCAAAACATAGCTTATGGCCCTTCATTGGAACGAGCTCGATGAGCTCGTTCCAATGAGGGGTCATAAGCTATGTTTGTTAAACAAAAAATGAAAATATTTATATATTCAAGAATTTGTTTCCAGGTGTCGTCTGCGTTTTTGTGTTAGGTCAAGGGATAACAGCATGGCGTCTTTCATCATTGATCAAAGATGCTGCGCTGTTAACTTCTTTTCGATGAAGTATTTTTATGTTCAATACACACAGCACAGGCGCCTGGAAACTCATTATATATAGCCAAATGCTTCAAAATAGCCCTCATATATGCCATCCCCCTAATATATATAATAACAATAGAAAGGCTGGAAACTTCAAACGCTCAAAATTTCATACCACGAAATTAAGGGGTCGTCCAACCTAACTTTGGTCAATTTTTTGACATTTTTCCCAATGCCTCAGAAACAGATAAGAGAAGTAAGGAAAGGCAAATTATATATCAAAATAATGAGTAAAGTGCATAGAAAAGGTACATATATTTTTTTTCAGGAAAAAAAGTGAATTTTATGATTTTGAAGAAGATTAATTTGCAAATGGCATAAGTAACGAACCGGTAAAACCACAAAATAATCGGTAATTCGAAAGCCTTGTCCTCAATATAATGATAACATACTACAGACTCGGAGAAAGCATTTTTTTGACACACACTCTGGTGGGTTTTGACGTTTGAATGTAATAACATCAACACAAATGTTTGATGTTCCGGATGTGGCCATGTTTCAACGATGTTTTTCCGGTCATGTGATTATGATGTGGTTCTTGCAGAAATACTCAATTTGGGCAATCGTAAGAATGCAAGGACGTGATCACGCCCTTTATTTGTTCGAGACAATGTATGAGCGTATTTGCAAACAGGTGACAGCAAGTACTTGAGCTGTTAATGTCATAACTGCAAAATATGGTTCGAAATTCCCTCTCGTGTTTACAGGCCGTCTGAACTTTTTTGTTGACAAAAAATCTGAATTATTGCGCACTAGAAAGACAACATGAACCACTTGTAAAAAAAATAACCGAGTGTATAAAATCGGGACGATACACATAAAATAAGGCAATATTCATAACAAAGTAAGCAGAATGCTTCAGAAATCACTTTTTCACGAAGTATATTCCAAGTGACCTGGAACTATATTGAGTGTGTTAATTTCCCCCTGTCGCTGCGAAGTTATTTACGTCCTAGTAACCATGGAATTTGAAGACGGGTATGTTTGATGTCTGCAAAGGACCGATTGAAGATGGGTTGAAAATGATGCATTCGTGCTTTTAAATAAGGTGCGCTTGGACGATGCTGAGAATTTAGTTTTTTCTTCCAACCAACCATAGTAATACAAGCGTCGATCAGTGTTTTTTTTTTATCGTTTTACACTGACAAATGTGACAAATCTCCTTCACCGGAAACCATCCCCCAATTTGCATATCACAATAAACATAACCGCTGTCACGGAGTGTCAGCGTGGCCGTGTGGTCAAAACCGAAACGAATTATCGAATGCACGGTCAATATTAGCTGCAATTGGCTTTTAAATAAATGAAATACACGAAATATTCGCAATTTCTTCATTATTCATGCCGAGTTACTTTTTAATCAAACCACATGCGTTCAGTTTCGTTTGTCGGCATCAAACTGATATTGTTTGTGGTAATTAAATAGTACGAGAAGGCGAAGGAAGCCAAATATTTTTACATCATCTATTATTTAATTCAAATTGATAATTTCTTTTATTTAACTGAAATTATGAACTGATAAGTTGGGTGTGTTGCGATTATTATGCCCCAGACCTGGAACTTAGTGGAAGTTGGAAAATCAAAGGTGCATCTAGGGCCGTGCAGTGGTGACCCCCTGTCCTCTTAATCTTAGTCTTACCCATTCATCATTGCATGTACCAACATTCCCCCTTGTATCTCAACCATTGCTACTCCAATTTGAAGGATATTTGGTTTTGTGATCGAGCATCATGGAGAAACAATGCCTGTGTAGCTGCTGTAGCATGTGTTTCTTCCCACATTTTTTCAGAGTTGTGGTACTTTTTCACTCTTTTGAGTTAGAAAATTTTGTTTATAACTAGTTGATTTGTTACAATTTGTTGCAGAGTGCCTGCTAATACCCTCAATTGTATTGCTGCAGAATTTTCTTGTGAAGATTTTGTTCCTATTACTTATCAAGCAACAACCTAATGAATATTCTGTATAAAGCCACCAATCTGATGTTTGACACTTTTATTGGAGCTGTTTTGAAGGCTTATGGAACTCAAAATGTTGATTATGGCAGGACTTTTCTATTCACCGATGAATCGATAAATTAAGTGTTATAGTTGGAAGTAAGAAGCATGAAAGGTCCAGAACTAAAACTCTAAAAAGAATGTTTTGCAATGTAACATGATTTTTGCAGATACACTTATTTGGAGGTTTACCTGTCTGATAGTGTTTGGAACATGTGTGGCCAGGATCTTCAAAAAGAAAAAAAGAGTTAAACTTTGAGAAAAAAGGCATATGCCTTGAGTGCCGGAGGTAGAGTCATACAAGGAAAAGAGCCCCCCCCCCCCCACCCCCCAAATTTTCTGTGTCAAATGGAGCTCACTTGTCATCTTTTGGGGATTGCTTTGTGTACTGCGTTCTTGAAAAAAATATGTGAGACCCTCTGGATGTGCCCTTCTGATCTCAATATGTCAGTAAGCCTCCTTGGGGAAAGTACATGCAATAATGGTTATGAAAGATTGATTTGATGTGTTTTGAATAACAATGTACTTTTAAGTACGTTAGATGGTTTATTGCAGTGACAGGTTACAGTTACCCTTATTTCTTCTCCAACAGATATCATGAGTGTATTGGTGTCCAAGAGTTAAACAAAGCTAATGTACTTATTGATAAACCAGACAAATTTAACAATTTAATCACTATCAAATTGATGCATGGGATAAAAGGGGTTACAGTGCAAGGGGTTTGTAAATATATTTATTCAACTACAATGTATGACTTTGCAGTGCATTCTACATAGGAGAATATCATATTTTCTTTCCAAACCATTACAGTAACACATACATCTTGATATTGGGAGACACTCTTTTGTCCTTCCATACTTCTTCTGCTGGACTCCTTCAAGTTGACCTTTGTTGAACTCCCCAAATCAAAACATAAACAAAAGAAAATGTCTGCCTTCAATCAGTGAGCACTCCACTTATAACATTTGGTCTCAATCTTCATTACTTTCATGAATTAGGAAAAGATTTCTTCGAGTATGTACTTAAATGTTTATAGAATACAGCTGTTATTTTATTTTGAGGTATTTTATTGTAAAAATTTTGTTCTCTTACTTATGCCATAGCAGACTTTCAGGTGGTGCTATTTACACATGGCAGCAGTTCCATGGCAAATTTCAGTTTCCACATGTTCTATGTTTCATTCCAAGCATTTTGGTATATAATTTATTGGGGTTATTCATTTTGGGCCTTTTTTAGACTTGAAAGAAAATTACATGAAATTTGACCAAAGTTAGGTTGGACGTCCCCTTAAGTTACTCTCGCATCAAAGTTTTGAATCGAAAGCGGGGACACATACGTGTGTTTTCTGATGCTGAAATGACTATTCTTTCAGAATCCGGTGCCCATTTTAAAATTAATTTGCGTCAATAGCTTTTTCTAAGACGTTTTATTTGGATTTTCATGCTAAAATCTGTTTACAGCCACGCCATTGTTGGGAGTTCTCGGCAGTGAATATCAGTCAGGGATATCGAGTGTTTGACTTGTACTCTCTCTCTGGCGTCAGGTTTTTAGTCTTTGTGAAAAAAATAAACGATCGTATATTTTTTCAAAAGACTGTGTTTAATATTAAAATAATATTTTTTTTTACATTAATGATGCAATTGAGAATTTTAGAGAGACGTTGCTAATATTCTATATCCCTGACTGATATTCACTGCCGAGAACTCCCAACAATGGCGTGGGTGTAAACAGATTTTAGCATGAAAATCCAAATAAAACGTCTTAGAAAAAGCTATTAATGCAAATTAATTTACAAAGGGCACCAGCTTCTGAAAGAATAGTCATTTCAGCATCAGAAGACACACGTATGTGTCCCCGCTTTCGATTCAAAACTTTGATACGAGAGTAACTTAATTTCGTGGTATGAAATTTTGAGCGTTTGAAGTTTCCAGCCTTTCTATTGTTATTATATATATTAGGGGGATGGCATATATGAGGGCTATTTTGAAGCATTTGGCTATACATAATGAGTTTCCAGGCGCCTGTGCACACAGTGACATGCTATTGAGGCCAATGAACCAACCAACCTGACTGTACTGTAAAATTAACCATATTCAATGCATTCTTGAGCATACTATCCCTTTTGGTTGTGACTATCTGACACCGGAACTCACAATCGGCCATTGCCAACAATTCTACCGGAATGGGCAAGGGAGCTAACTCGAAATTCTGATGTGAACTAACGCTGAAGGCATCGACTTGTCTGTGATTGTAATTATCCTTTCACTGATTGAACTATATATAGCATGAACTCACGGGAGAATAGGAGAGCATTTCCGCGTAGGATCTCACTTAATTTGATATCTCTTGATTGATTAAGCTTGTTCATTGAATATAATAGTCAAAGTCCTTACAACAAATATTCTCGTATGACTGATGAATTTCATTTTTGCAAAAGCCTAAAGCAACAGCGAAAACCGGCTAACGCTGTTCACAAGAATCGCCATTCACTTTATTATATTTTTTTTTTGGGGGGGGGGGGGGGGGCTTTCAAAACATGGGCCACGATCCCTCATTGGAACTAACACGTCGCGCTCGTCACTATCCCCTCTCTTTTTGTTGGGACCCTGGGGCCTCTCCAGAGGGAATCTTCATGAAATGAAAGCATAAACTGGGTAAATTCCCATAGTAATTTTGACCAAAATTATTTTTGAAGCTGAGCAAATAGAATAACGCTGACTGACTTTCAGAATACCGCCCTCTTATGCCCCCCCCCCCCTCCCCCGGTTTATGCGCCACTGTTCCTATCACGTTGCTCACACCCACCCACATCAAATTGTGATTAATCCCCGCGCTTCTAACAGACGTCTTTTGGACTCAATCTGTCTCCTTGCTTTGCGCGCTATATTTTTGAGACAAAAATTCAAAACATAATGGATGTACAGTACGTGGAGAGTCGAATGTAACTAAATCACCCGCGGAGTGGAGTTATCACCCAAGCTATAACTTTCAAATTTTGTACATATCGGCAAAAAACATAAGCAATGTTTCAGTCAATGGACCTCCGGGTTTAACCCGGAGGTCCATTGGCTGAAACTTTGCTGGTGCTGGTTTTGCTTTGCAACAAATTTGCAATTATTCCTTGGGTGGAATCTCCACTCTGCGGGTGATTTAGTGATAATACACTCTCCTCGTACTGTATGCTCTTTTTGGTATATCAGGTAGGACAAGTATATAATGTATTTGGATAATAATTATATATTTTTTCTTTACTTCTCTGATATTAACCCTTTACCCAACGTAACGGCCAAAACCGGCCAGCGCTATTCTCAAAAATCGTCAATTAATTTTCAAAATATTTTCATTTTTTGTCTCAAAAACATAGGTTATGACCCCTCGTTGGAACGAGCTCGTCGAGCTCGTTCCAACGAGGGGTCATAACCTATGTTTTTGAGACAAAAAATGAAAAAAATTAGTTATTCAAGAATTTTTTTTGCAAGTGTCGTCTGCTTTTCATGTTAGGTAAAGGGTTAAAATAAAACTTTAAAAAAATTACAAAACCATTTCAGAAATGGAAAGAAAGGATATTTGTCTCTGCAATAGAGTTTTAGCACTTAGAGTTGGGGAGCATTAATTCAATAATCCTCTTTTCATATACATATACATTGATTGACCTCCGAGAATTAATTAACTGAGACAAGATAATTGTCAGTAGTGGTACAATGAACAAGTGCCGACAGCTTATTAATGTACTGTCAGATCAGGAGGAGGGGTGGGGGCAGCAAAAATTTGCAAGACTTGACGTGGGGGTGGGTGGGTCTCTTGAGTGGTGTGCCAAAAATGTGCATTTCCAACTTGTGCAATTTTTTGAATTTTTTTAAAAATATATCAATATATCAGCTAATATATACCATCATTTGTGTTTCAAACCTTAAAGATGATGTTGTACATCACACTCGTAACATAAATACAACATCAGGAGGCTTTATATGTGAGAATATTGGGCTTAAACTGGGAAAATGTCACACGTTAGTAGGGGGTGGGTGTCCTTGTTCGAAATGTAGAAAATGTGCAGACAATATTTTGGGAACAATTCAAATGAAAATTTGTTCCCGTATATGTACACCTGCTCTGGCCAAGCCTGATAATGAACAGCTTGTCATTTGTAGATTGGGGCCCCACAGCAGCCCACAGAGGTTTAAATTGGTGGTACCAGTTTAACCCTTTACCTAAAATGAAAAGCAGATGACACTTGCCAAAAAAAAATGAGGTGAATAACTAATGTTTTTCATTTTTTGTCTCAAAAACATAGGTTATGGACCCCTCGTTGGAACGAGCTCGACGAGCTCGTTCCAATGAGGGATCATAACCTATGTTTTTGAGACCAAAAAATGAAAAAATAATAAAATTAATTGCGATTTTTTAGAATAGCGCTGGCCGGTTTTGGCCGTTACTTTGGGTAAAGGGTTAAGAACATTATGAAAACCCCCAAAGACAGTTGTGCCTACTAAGTTTATAAGTTTATTTTGGATTGTAATGGGAGAGTGGGGTGGGTGTCTGAGAACGGTAGTAGAAAATTTGCACGTAGTGGGGTGGGTGGGTGTAAAAAGGAGCTGAATAAAAATTAGGACGTCACGTCTTGCAAATTTTTTAGTGCCCCCCCCCCCCCCCCCCCCCCCTTCTGTCCTCACTCGGTTTTCACGGTTAGTGGTTATTTAAAAAAAAACGGAACATTCTTCATTTTAAGGTTTTTTCACTTTCTACAGACTAAAACAGTAGTGTCTCCGCAACGGTTACAAACGGTTCAGTTACATGTATACTCACTCTGTGGCTAACAGACGAGTCATCTGTACACCATGCCGTAGAGGAACAGTTCTTTTGACTCTGGTGGTGTGGAGTTGTGTTACGAGAAAGTGATGTTTAACATGAACAATTGTTTTAGTCAAGTGTCGTCTGCTGAACAGGCAGACGACACTGGACTAGGAACAGCTGTGAGGCTGCAAGTATGGATATAATTTTTGGTCCCCATAACAACTTTCGGGCGTCTGAGAGTTAATGATAATGTAGTATATATATACCACTCAAAGTTTTCCTAAGCAACAAGTATATCCATCCACCTGTTTTACGTTTTAGTTGAAATATTTATAATGAAAAGTGTTTATATTTTTTATTTAATTATATCTTTAATGATTTAAGTACAGAAATTAAGATTTTGTTTGTGTTTGACATTATTTTTTAGCTTTTGAATACGATAACCATGGAAAATTGGATATTACTGGTAAAAGAGGAAAATTGTGGGATGTTGTTCCATTCTTGACCTGCATGGCACCAAGCTCATGGACACTTCTTGGCTGACTGGACTGGCTGAAATTGCAAGCTGCAACTCATTCCAGTCACGTTCGATTGGATTTAGGTCAGTGGATCTTGCTGGCCAGTCCATACGCGCAATCCCCCTCCCTCTGTCGGTACTCCCCGTCAGCATGGGCAACATGCGGACGGGCATTATCGTCCATCAGAATGTATCTATCACCCACTGCACCTGCATACAATCTGGCGTGGACATCCAGGATCTCATCAATATACCGCTGTGCAGTCGATGTACCACGTTCAAGGACACAGAGCTCTGTACGTCCATCCCTGCTGATGCCGCCCCGGGCCATGATTGACCCTTCAACATAGCGGTCATGCTCAGCAATGTTGGCTGCATGGAATTGCTCTCCTGGTTTTCTTCACACCCTAGAACGCCTATCTGTGTGGTCCAGGCAGTATCTTGACTCATCGGTATAAAGGACAGGTCGCCAATCTTCTTTGGTCCATCCAACGTGGTTCATGGCCCACTTCATATCGTGCCTGGCGGTGGTTCTGGGACAGTGGAATGAGAATACATGGCCTTCACGGTCGGAGACCACCTTCGTGCAATTAACCTTGCCCGGATAGTGTGCGTCAAAACATTTACCCCGGATGCATTCTGAAGGTCACTGCGAAGCTGGGTTGCTGTGGCAAAGCGGTTCCTACGGGCCTGAATGATCAAAAAACCGGTCTTCAGCTGCAGATGTTGCCCTGTCTCTGCCACCACCATGCCGTTTTACTGGTGTGCCATACTGCTGAAATCTTGCGTAGGCTCTGGTGATCACCGTATGGTGCACACCAAGGGCTTCACTAACCTGACGATGGGTGGCCCCTTGCTCCACCATCCCTAAAACCCGCCACATTTCTTCTTCAGACAAATGTCTTCTTACATTTGCATTGCCATATTTTATCATTAAATCACAAGGGTTTGTGTTGAAATGAAGATTGAATACCCTACACCATGTCATGTGCATTTTATTATTAAATTATTTATTTCTGGACTGCAAGTTAAAACTTTAGAATATACAGATACAGAAGCTACTACAATGTTTAATACATTTTAAAAACATAAAAATAGTAATGATAAAACATAAACATTATTAAACAATATACATACAGTACGTGGAGAGTGGATTGTAACTAAATCACACCCGTGGAGTGGCATTATCACCCAAACTATAACTTCAAATTTTGTGCATGTGGACAAAGAACACAAGCAAATGTTTCAGCCAATGGACCTCCGGGTTTAACCGGAGGTCCAGGTCCATTGGTTGAAACTTTGCCTGTGCTTGTTATGTTTTGCAACAAATTTGCAATTATTTCTTGGGTGGAATCTCCACTCTGCGGATGATTTAGTGATAATACACTCTCCACGTACTGTACATAATTTTGTACACTGCATTGTTTAGTTACACGATATTTTTGGCAAGTGTCGTCTACAACTCACGATTGGTAAAGGGTTAACGGATTCATTAGAAGCAAAATTGGAGAATGTGGTTGGATCAAATAGATAAATGTTTTGGATTGCTACTAAATCGCATTGAGACAGATTTTCTACCAGACAAATATTTGCATTTCGCCGAAAAACAGAAGTACTAGCACATTTTCAGCTCATGGACTACCCGGGAAAAAAAATCGTTGTACCTTCTTGACCAAACTGTAAATAATAGTCGGGTGGAAAATCCACACCACACCAATTTAGCAGCAATCCTCCAAGAGGATTGCTGCTAAATTGGTGTGGGGTAGATTTTTGTCGGGTGGAAAATCTATCCCAATGCGATTTAGTACCAATCCTCCCTCCCCGTACTGTATATATAATAGTGGCGTGTACATGGAGAATTGGGACTGATGTCAGTTTCGGGTGGATTGCTGCGGCATCACAATGGGTGGATTTTCCACCCGAGACATATTTACACTTTTTAAAAGTACAAGAAGCAAGCTGTGAAACAGACGTGACGGGGAAAAGTCCAGAATGGTTTGTGATGGTTGTAAAAACAATCAGATGTACCATCCCATCTTCCTAATTACTCAAAAACGGCATGACAATATTAGTAACACTCTGGTCCGCCGCTAATCTGTGGCTATTAATAGAAGACAGAAAATATGCCTATTGTTGCAATGCAGGCCTGCCCCCGAACCAGGGAAGTTCGGGTCTTTCTTTGGGTGGTCCCCGAAAGGGACTGTTGTTGTCGTCTATCTAAAACTCATCAAACTTAACAACCGGAAATTAATAAAACAGCCTGAGGCAGACTTTACTTGCCAATGATGGTCCGCCATCGTTCCATAACTCAACTTCGAAGTGGCAGACTATACTTGCCCGAAAAACGCTACAGCACCCTCGGGGAGAGGTATAGCACCTTTGTGAGAGGACCCCCCCCCTCTCGCTCTGGTCCTCACCTGGAGGTTCAGTCAACTACCTGAAAAAAAGCCAACCCAACACTACTGACCATCCAGCCTGGGACACCTGCCGAGTACACGAATCCCCTTCCTCCTTTATCACGCCTTCACATACAGCTACCAAATACTATACAGTCACTGAGGGTCGAAAGGGGCTTGCCCACAGCGTCCCTGCGCGCCTTCGGCGCGTGAAACCATTCTTGCGCGCCTATTTTTCTCGGAGGTTTTATGCCTTGGGATTAAAGTTAGTAGGCTTAATCCATTGTAAGGCTGAAGAAAGATAATGAGGGAGAAATCGTCTGTAGTTTTCTACCCTGTGATCGTATTCTATATCACCATTCTCAAGTGAAATTATACTCAATGATACTTTTAGTGAATGCGTGGAGACAAGGAGAAATAAATTTCCAAACTGATTTTAGAGATTTGCTTTGGATGGAAACGTCAGGAATAAATTATGTACTTTCCATATAAATTAAGGTCTTTACACACTAGACGCGATGCGAATGTTCCGATAAGCGATAAACAACGAATTTTCATCTCAGATTGCAAATTTGAATAATAGTGAAGGGCCTGATGGCTCTGACTTTAGTTTTGATAGAGAACAAACACAATAATGAACTTAAATGAGACCAATGTTCAATGTGAAACATAAAATCAAGAAATGTAATTTTGACGCAACTGGCTGTGTATTTGTAGATCATTCATTTACGCACACCTTCATTCATTCATTTACGCATTCATTCATTCGGTCGTTCGTTTGATCGTGTTCATTCATTCGTTCATTCATTCACAACTATATAAAAAAATTGTATTTGAAGCATAACAGATACTCAAACTTCATGTACATTAATTTCAGACTCGTTATGGACATATGAAGTAGAAGTGAAAAGTGAAAGAAAAATAATAAAATTATGAAATTATAAAAAATATAATCACCTTGATGTAAAATCGTGAAAGAAAAGTACCCAAACGCATTAATTGTTCATCTCAATTCAAAGTAAGGAGAATTACTCTACCTGTTGGACAACGATACTCAGTTCACGGGGAAACTGGTGTTCACTTAGGAAAATCTCCCATTATGCTCTTCTTTAGCGATAAAAGGAAGCAAAAAACCATTAGTGCATACTTATTATTTTTAGATTATTGTCTTCAGTCTCCATTGCAGGTTATTAAAATAACACGTAAAAATTTCTACAGATATTCAAAAAGGCCAGAAAATGGACTTAAACACACCTGGGGTCGATCATTTTCGTAAAATTTACTAACGTTATACACGATTTTTAGGACCAATTTTCAATCCAAAAAGGAAGTAAAAAAAGATGACGCAATAACTAAAATATTTTCTCCATAGGCCACAGTGTTAAGATTTAGACTCCGCTTCTCCTCGAAAGTTGCGCATGCGCAGTCAGCATCGGACGAATTGTTGGGAATGCGATTGTGCGCTCATCTAATCGGCAAGCAGATGACGGTCGCAAATCCTTATCAGTTAATCACTATTCATGGGACTCCAAACACGACTGGTTTGTTGTGGACTATTTTATTTATTCTCTGAACTCGTTATTTTGTAAAGCTAAAGAATGCAGCACTCTGCAGTTTATTCTAAAACTACCTGGTATACTCAATTTTTCTGTGTTTATTCCCATGTCATATCATGTTACCAGTATATCATAATGATAATAACAATGCGGCGGAACGCTGATTTGTTGCGGTTCTCAGGTGAGAAGGCCAGACATTCATTAGCCCTGTGTTCCCAAATGTTTCTTATCCCGGCGTCTCTCCTCTCCTCGCAACAGCCCGAGACGAACTGCTTGATGGCCTCCCGTACCCCATTCTTCCCAATCTCTCCGATAAGCATACTAACTTTCTCCTTCGTGTCACCTACCAACCACATGTTTTTCATTCCCCCATCCCATTTCCCCATCATAATCCCGGTGAATCCTATTCTGTTAGACTGGTATTTTCGGACATTCCAATCGAAAGTGTTCCAGGGTCTCCACTACGTCTAGATTACACAGCTGGCATCCCTTTTCATTGCCTTTCCTAGTTTTTCCCTAAGCTCCAGCAACTGCGACCTTATCTTGAACAACAGTACCCCCCCCACCCCCCAAGGTGTCATCGAGGTACTCTTCAAAACATGGTTTCCCCTTATGGCTCAGGTCACCCACAGATCTCGCCAATTAATGTTACAATCCACCATTACTCTTTCTTGGACGATTTTCTTACCTTGCATTGTGCCTACTTCTAAGTCGGAGATCTCCATCGAATAGTTCCCCATTAACCCTTTACCCAACGTAACGGCCAAAACCGGCCAGCGCTATTCACAGAAATCATCATCCAATTTTCATTACTTTTTTTCACTTTTTGTCTCAAAACATAGCTTAAGACCCTTCATTGGAACGAGCTCGTTCCAATGAGGGGTCATAAGCTATGCTTTGTAACTCAAAATATGAAAACAATTAGTTATACAAGAATTTTATTTGCAAGTGTCATCTTCCTTTCGTTTTAGATAAAGAGTTAACTCCCCGACCTGGTCTATCCACTCTGCCTTTATGTTTGGATTCCAAATACTCTGGGGCATTAATTTACCCCATCGGCTGTCGGAGAGATTTACCAAATAGCTGAAACAGCAAAATTTCATTATCATAATTGCTTCTGGTGCAACAATAACATATTTATGAGTAGTTTTAACCCTTTTTGTGTAAACTTAACATAGTTAGAAATAGAATCTCCATCTTGAAGTGGACTAAAATGTCGGACATCCGAACTAATTTAGGGACAGACCAGTAAAGGTAAGGGTTAATAGTTCCCTGCTAAAACATACCCTTACTGTACTGACCCTAGATTTTATCATCTTTTTATCAGCAAGAGATGGCACTCTACAATACTTTATTATGCCAGTAATTGTTATTGACCAATCAGCCTCAATATCTAGTATATGAGACTGTGTATCATCGAGCTGACCGTATATAGAGCTTATATACGGTCAGTTCCGACATTTTGTTTTTGACATCCAACGCTCGCTTCGATGTTTTTCCTAATTTCGCGTGTTGAACGAACAACAAATAATTTCGCGCGTGTGTCTATTGAGCAACGTACAACTAATATGAAAATACGTGACACGTAATGGTGCACACCCAATATTGTTAATTTCGGTAAATATTGCAGGCCCCAAGCATGATTTTTCAGGAAAGAGATAGTATATATCGCAGAAATAGCAGCGGTTATGTGAAATATAACAATTTGCCAAAACGTGTTGTACAGTGACATGCAATAAACACAGAACCACGCATGTATGTTCATATGTTACTGTGGCGACAAATATGGCAATCGAGAAATTTTGAAAGCTTGCGGAAGGATCAAACTTCAGACAAGCTATAGTAAAACAAACCTTCATTTTTTAAACTGACAAAAGATCATAATTCAATGGCAAATAGGTTCATTAGGGTTTAACAACACTTTCAAAAACCAAGGCTATGTTATAAGCGGGATTGTACGTCAATTTCAATAACTAAAGTTATTATATCACGTTGTTAGTTCTCAAGATCCTTCCCATCCTTCAATACCTAGGCGTACGTGGAGTCACTCGTTCAGGCAATTACTCTATGGCTCATTTGTTCGATGGGATTCTGGACGTTCGAGCAATCTGAGATGGTTAGCAAGCCTGTACTAGTGCTAGTAATGGTACAAGGCCGCAAGAGTGGAAGAAGGCTGCGGGATTTGGTGACTACTGTAAAAGCTAATCATAGGACAGACGATGGCAATATTGGGAAAATCAGTAATAGTGGTGCTCGAGATATGAAGATCATGGAGTGGTCTAGAACTGGGCAGATGCTAGGTGCTAAATTATCATCAGGTATATACAGTACTACATCATCATGTCATAGGTATCCTCCTATACCCCGATGAGCATTAGGAGCCTACTATATTGGTAGCTGTGCACAGAAGCCATTCATTCACATTTGCAACTTTGTTACTTTTCCCACTGTACCCCCACCCCCTTTCCCCAAATTTATGTTCCAAAATACTCTGTGAATGAAAAAATTGTTTTTCAACATTTTTAATCACTCACTCAATGTAATGGCCAAAACAGGCTAGCACCATTCACCGAAGCAGCCACTCAATGTTCATTATTTTTGCACCAAAAACATAGCTTATGACCCCTCATTGGAATGAGCTCGTTCAGCTCAATCCAGCAGGGGTCATAACTATGTTTTTGACGCAAAAAAATGAAAAGAAATTAGTTATTCAAAAGTGCTATCTTCTTTTCATGTGAGGTAAAGGGTTAACATCATAAAATGGAGAAAGCTTCTATTAATCATTCACTCAATGTAATGGCCAAAACCAGCTAGCACCATTCACCAAAATTGCCATTCAATATTAATTTTTTTGCATTTTTTGGCATCAAAAACATAGCTTATGCCCCCCTTATTGGAATGAGCTTGTTCAGCGAATACAAGTGAAGTATGGGCGAATACAAGTAACACCCTTATTGGAATGAGCTTGTTCAGCGAATACAAGTAAAGTATGGGTTTTCTGGCTAAATGTTTGGATGGTGATTTGGGAGAGGATTGGAATATAATTGGAATCCCCTCTTTCACAAGTACAATGAGGGGAAAGCATGGTTTCATTAGATGTGTTAATAGGGTAAAAAAGGTGGTTACATGTGTACATGTATTTGTCATAGGTTATAGTGTGCTTCTCAGTTCTGGATGCCACACTTGCTCAAGATGCATTTAACTGCATTATTTTTGGCAATATATGGCCTTTATTGCCGACTGTGACAAAAATATAACTTTTCCAAAAATAAAACAGTATTATTCAATTTGTGGTTCTCGAATGAACATTTAAAAGTGAAATATGTGTAATATCCAAAAAAAATATAATTAAATCAGTGTTGGAAGCCAGAATAATGTACATTTACAATGTACATGTACTTATTTCCTATAATCAAACCCAAACCTTTCGAAGGGTAACCTACAAAACTTTTCCCTGACAAAAATCCCCCCCCCCCCAATCATTTTCACACAATGCGCAAAAATCCCCCCCCCCCCCCCCATGTTTTTTTCAGGTAAGCAGAAGTTCCTCCCTCCATAATTTCTGGTGAACAAACCCCCCACCTCCCTAATTTTTTAGAAGTACATGTATATTTAAAGCCATACAAAAATGTCCAAAGCTTTTTACCACTTGAGGCCGAGCACTTGTCGCTTCAATCAATGCTAACTTTGCTTGTGTGGAGTTAGCACGTTGGATAATTGCTCACTGTTACCAGGTGGTTCTCTCAGTGCACTTTAGTTTCCTCCACCCATAAAACTGTCCGACACGAGGTGACACTGGCTGTTGAAAGTGTCCTTAAACTCCAATAACTAAATAACTGTGTTGATAAATAGTTATTGAGGCATGTTTTCTTGTAAATAGTGATGAGTGTTTATGTAATTTACAAATTAAATACATAAGTTTTTAAATCCTTTTGGACTGCCTTTTAATTTTTTGGTGTAAGAGGCCGGGTGGGGGATTTTTGTACAGCCCTTAAAATAATGTGAGAGAATGTGGTACTACTCAAAAACTGTGGGATGAATTTTTGCTAAGTGTTTAAAAATGATTGGGGGTATTTTTTTTTGTGTGTGTGTGGGGGGGGGGGGGGGGGGGGATTTTAACCTACATTCTAATCCTTCCAAAGATACATTTTATCTCTTTCATTTGATAAAAGAGTCATTTTTGCATGAGAATTCACTGCTTTCTTTAAAAACTAGCCCAATCCCAAAATAAAACTAAAATCTGCCTTAGCAGACAATAGTTTGGGAAAAATCTGTTTCATTTAACCATACTGCAAGAGAAAGAGTGGTGTTCACCACCACCCCCCCCCCCCCTCCACTCCACACAAAATGAATGTCAATTTTGTTTTAAAAACTGGTGTTGCAGCTTTATAAATCACCAATATGAATAGACAGTGCCATTTTATCCTAACAAATTATGTCAAATTTTCTTCTACATATTGATGTGGTAAAATATAGCCCTGAATGTGTTCCCTGGACCCCCAGCATACCCACTTTCATCACAAATTATGATATAATTCATAAATTAATTGATGTTGACACAAAACAAACCTCTTATGATATTAAATTTCACATTTCTGATAGTTTTTAAATCACATTCTGGCTTCTTAAGATATTTCACATTGTGTTTGATGAATATTTTGCAATATTTTAACAAAGAATTTTTT
This sequence comes from Pictodentalium vernedei, assembly GCA_031216915.1. Taxonomy (NCBI): domain Eukaryota; kingdom Metazoa; phylum Mollusca; class Scaphopoda; order Dentaliida; family Dentaliidae; genus Pictodentalium; species Pictodentalium vernedei. Next base: position 464,622,956 of record CM062290.1, read on the forward strand.
TTTTTAATCTCTCACATTTCTTCATTGGTATGGTATGTCTCTGATAAAACATTACACATTGATTTTTTGAATTTTTTTTCCAACAGCATGACAGTGCAGGTCATATGTTATCTCATAGCACCATTAAATGCCTGAAACCATCAAATATTGATTCTGTAGTGCAGTGCCAAATATTATTTAGAGGTCAGTTCTGGGGAGGTTGGTATTTAGGCTTTTTAAAAGTTTTTTGCCATTTTTGGAGAAACACACTCAAGACTAAATATCAGAATCCCCACCTCCAGATGTTGGTCAGACGAGGAGGGCGACATTGACTAGTTTGAAGATGAATTCAGTTCAATTCTGGTTGCAATGCCTAAAGCATCCAGGAATTAAAACATTGTTTACCAAAACACAGAGGAAGTGTGCATGTAATTTAAATTGGAGTTCTGAGTGATTCTGGTGTTTAGTCTTCAGGAAAACACGTCGGATCACAAAATTAGCTGGACGCTACACTGTAATCCTGATAGTCTTAAACTGACATTGTATTATATCATTGGTAAAAATAGTTCATAGACTGGATCCTGTGAACTTGTGAAGAAAAATCTAGGAAATAAATGAATAGGTCGCGTGCATGTCTGTTTCTGTAAAATTTTACTACAACAAGACTGCATGCCCGTGTTTTGAGAACAAAAGATTTCCCCAGACCTTGACTCAACATAACTTGAATTCATCCGAACTCCGACTGTTTCTGAGGAAATCGCGCTAAGTTCCCCACAAATCAAAAAAGGCCCACTAAAAGTGTCAATAAATCACTTGTTTTATTTTTTATTCGTTGTCAACAAATTGTGAAGTGTACGTTCTCAATTAAAATTGAAACTGGGCTTCAAATCTGACGAAACCGGCAACGGACGGCATTGGCACTTCGAACTTTCAAATAATACCTAACTCGCCAACAACTACCTAACTTCGAAAGTCACTTCATTACTTGATTATTTATCATAGTTTCCAGCATTCTGCAACAATATATTTTACATAATGTCCTTTGAAAGGCCCAAAACAATTAAGTATCCGTTACAATGATTCTGGATTTGTTGCCAGTGGGAGAGCCACGCCGCCAGATGGCACCCCAAACTCTGTTGCATGGTATATAGAAACATTATAAAATCATGGACACGTACCCATTACCTATGTGCGCACACGCCACTGCGTGGGTGTGCACTATAATACGTTTCTTCCAGTCTTTGAGCAATTTTAATAAACAAATGTAAAGAAATACAATAAATAAACCACTAAAACGACATGCACAGAAGCCAACTGGCACCGTCTGAGACGAACTCAAGCGAGAATCCTTACCCGAATAAACTGCCCTTCTAAGTTCATGCAAATATTTTCGAGTTACTCCCCCTAGACTGTAAATTTTACCGTCTGTTTTGTTTTGATTTGAATGATTGAACTTGAAGGTTGATCGATATCGAACATAAATTACACTTATGGTTGTGTTTCAAAGGACTGGCATAATAAATACGTTCTGGGGCTTTCAGTGGGCGGATATGGTGTGATATAAGGCTCAGCAAGATCAATATTAGGCGAGGCCTTCGGCCTCGCCTAATATTGATCTCACTTCCCCTTATATCACACCATATCCGCCCATTGAAAGCCCCATAACTTATAAGCAGGGGTGTTTACTATTGTCACACAGCCCCGACATGGGCATTAGAATTGATACAAAACAGAGGTTGAAGAGACCAGGTATGTTTTAAATAAATTGGAGAGTACACTGTTCTACCGCTTTACCCGGCATATTTGGTCCAGATTGGTTAAAATACATTGAAGGAGAAGTGGAAAGATATTTCCTATCGGTCCGTGCAATATTGAATACACTGTAATGATGGCAGTAAGTTGACATCTAAAGAATTATAAATTACTTCATGATGATGTATGTTCCAGTTTGTGTTCATTAATATGACTTTCTTCACAAAAAGTGTAAATATTCATTGAGGCAATTCAACAGGTACAAAGCAAAACTGCAAACACCCATCCCCTCACCGACCTGTTTACTTACATTTAAGTTAGACACCAAATCACACGCTCACTATTCGGTTAATAATTTTTTCATTTCAGCAAGCTTCCATGCGGTTTGATGGTGCTTTAATATTTTCACCTCCTGTGAAATGGCAGTGGAAGGGAGATAACTCGAGCATTGTTTCAAATCTTGTCCATCATGTGAGAAAATACCACCACTTTTTTAATTGTTGTGATCAACATTACACCATTGCACTAATTAAAGTGATTCTCCTTTAATTAAGTATCTGTAAATCATACCTACCAAATGCCCATATGGAGAGAAAGTCCCGGGTTCATGAGAAAAAAAGTTTTACTTTATTTGACACTGACAGAAAAGCATAGATTGCCGCTCGGGGCGTGCCTTATAGGTGCCGTCCCATCGCCAAGTATCTTTTGGTGGCTGGTTTCATATAGAGTAATGTGAACACTAAAAGCGGTATGCAATTAGATCGCGATTTGATCGCGAAATACATTACGAACTCGAGGGTATTTTCCTTTCCTATATCAGTTCAAAAGTGGGCCGAGATTTCCTAAACAAAATACCTAAAATCAAAATCGTTCAACTAAAATACAAACATATGTTCTCGGTATAGACGGGGGAGGGGGGCGTAGGGGACGGGGGGGGGGGGGGCATGACCCCTCTAAAAATTACAGTGCCCCTCCTCTCAAAGTGAAAAAATTAAAGAATCAGAGGGTCCCGGATTCACTCTCAGGGTATTGAAGTTTCAAAATTATATCGGAGAGGTCCCGAACCCTCACTTGTAGGAAGGGGATACCGCCGCATGAGGTGGGGGTGGGTATGGCCCTCCCATTGGTGCCTGGGGGGGGGCATGACCACCCTAATAATTACAGTTCCTCCTTCTCTCAAAATGGGAAAATTAAAGCATCAGAGGGTCCCAGATTCACTCTAAGGGTGTTGAATTTTCAAAATTATCTCGGGCCCCCCCCCCCCCCCGCCCCTAACCCCCACTAATGGGAGGGCCATAATTACCACCACCTAAGGCCTACGGCCTTCGGATATGTCTGTGGCATATATCAACCTTGCACCCCTAAAAATAGGATGCCCCACCCCATAATAGGAAGTCCTAGCTACGCCCCTGAGGTGGGATTCCGAAGAGTAGCGGAATGGAGTGGACCAGCTGACAAAAATGTCGACCGGATGTCCGACAGTGATCCCGTTAATACGAGATGAGTCGCAAGAGCAAGCAGTCTGTATCCGACTGCTAGTACGGGCGGAAGCCAAGTATGATGGAGATACACACCGCAGTAGTATGTTAGGAATGACTCCCTCATCTTATGGACCTCATTTATGAATTTCATATGACGTCATCGTCACGTGATCCCACGCAGTACCATGTTTTTTTTTATCACGGTAACCCATGGAGGGGCCATGTTGTGACGTCATCTCCATAGTGATACATGGTGTCAGTGCGCATGCGCATCACGTGTTGCCAGTGTGATATGTGTTTCCTTCGTCTATTTTGTATACTGGAAACCGCCATCTTGTTTTTTATGGTGGCACGTTGTTGTTATGTAACCCAAAATCCTTTAATAGGACAGGAATATGTTCGGAGGGTGTGTTCGATTCAGCAGGAGTAGTTTTCTGGTTCGGATTTCCCCAAATCCTCGTTTCGTACAACTCGACAACTATTTTACTACTTCGGATTCCTTGCTTCTATCCATGCATCTATAAGCTATGTTATCATTTTTCTATCTACCCGACCACATTCCTTTGTTCTGGGGTATAATTCAGTAGAATAGCACAGCCTGTCAGTTGGAGCAGTTTTAGACTATTGTTACTATTTTGGGCTTTTGTTTTGTCTGTTCTGGCAAGTTCAAACCCTTTTCTGGGTGCTTCTGTTCTTGATTCGAACAGCAGGAGCCTTGTTTCGTTTATCCAGACCACCCAATCGGTTCACTTTACTGCAACTAACTAACCAATGAGATCAATCCATTCATTTGAACTGTCACCTCGTTTTCTGATACAAGGGGTCGTGTGAATAAGTCAGTAACTTGAACAGGCATCGCTCGGACGAATGGAACCTCATCGAACAAATGAGCGATCGAGTATTTATCCCATAAATGGCCGTTTATTTGAACAATAAAGGCATTGGATAATTTTTTGCTTTATTCACCTAGTAGGGTGATAAATTTTCCCCGTAGGTTTAACACTGAAAGAATTTATTCCCCTAGTAGCGACGGACTCGTTGACCTCTAGCCTCTACCACATTTGTCTAGCATAATTAATAGTTCGATTGGTTTTTTAAAATCTTTTTGAAAGTATTACACAATGCCAGTAGAAAACGCCACACTCTGCTCATATAATAAAGTATTTTTGCAAGTTTAGTTCA